>JAMXBC010000002.1:47782785-48424035 GCA_024138005.1 Lumnitzera racemosa
CCAGTAGATTTCATTGTGTTGGAGATGGAAGAGAATAGAGAGGTACCAATGATTTTGGGTAGACCATTCCTTACAACAGGTAAAGCACTAATAGATGTGGAACAAGCTAAGCTCACTATATGTGCCATGGATGATCGGATAACGTTTGATGTATATGATGCCATAAAGAAGTTTAAGGAGTGTAGGTCATGTTATACCATTCTTACAATTGACGAAATTATTTATGAGGATATGGAAGAGAATGCATGTATATATACCATGGAGTCTGTTTTGAGAGATTTAGATGATTGGAGTGACAATGATGAACCTATGGAAGAAGTTGTAGAACAAGTGCCAGAAATCAAGGCTAGACACTATGAGGAGTTAGGAACAAGTGCAACAAAACCAGTGTCATCTTTGATACAACCCCCAATGCCCCAATGCTTGAGCTTAAACCTTTACCTTGTCATTTGAAATATGCTTATTTGGGAACAAATGATACGTAGCCAATAATCATTTCTTATTTTTTGACAGATGATCAAGAATCAACTCTTAGAGGTCTTAAGAGAGCACAAGGAGACGATAGGATGGACAATTGCAGATATTAAGGGAATAAGCCCTTCGATGTGTACCCATCGAATCTATCTTAAAGTTGAGTGCAAAACTACAATTCAACCATAGAGACGACTTAACCCAACTCTCAAAGAGGTAGTGAAGAACGAAGTGCTCAAACTGCTAGATGCAGGTATTATCTTTCTTATCTCTAATAGCAAGTGGGTTAGCCTTGTTCAAGTAGGGCCAAAAAAAGGTGGTATGACTGTAGTGACAAATGAATCTAATGAGTTGATCCTTACTAGAACAGTGACGGGGTAGAGAGTCTGTATTGACTATAGGAAAGTAAATGATGCCACCTGGAAAGACCATTTCCCTCTTCCTTTTTTAGATCAAATGTTAGAAAAACTTGCAAGGCATGATTACTATTATTTTTTAGATGGTTATTCTAGTTATAATCAAATCCATATAGCACCCAAGGACTAGGAAAAAACCACATTTACTTGTCCTTATGGCACGTTCTCCTTTAGGAGAATGCCTTTTGGTCTTTATAATGCACTTGCCAGTTTTCAACGGTGTATGATCTCTATATTTTCTAACATGCTAGAAAAATTCATTGAAATATTTATGGATGATTTTTTAGTTTTTGGTAAATCATTTGAAGCATGTTTGGTAAATTTAGGCTGTGTACTTAAAAGATGCAAGGAGACTAATTTGATTTTGAACTGGGAGAAATGCCATTTTATGGTAAAGGAAGGAATAGTCTTAGGTCATAAAGTATCTAAAAAATGGATTGAAGTTGACAGGGCAAAAGTGGAGGTAATTGAGAAGTTGCCACCACCTACCTCAGTGAAAGGAGTTAGAAGCTTCCTTGGTCATGCTGGATTCTGCAGGAGATTTATCAAGGACTTCTCTAAAATCTCCAAACCTCTATGTAATTTATTGGAAAAAGATACTGCTTTTGAATTCAATGATGATTGTTTGCAGGCATTTAATTTGTTAAAGGAGAAGCTCACTACAGCACTAGTGATTGTGGCTCCTGATTGGGAGCTTCCGTTTGAATTAATGTTTGATGCTAGTGACTTTGCTATAGGTGCAGTTCTAGGCCAGAGGAGAGGTAAGTTCTTTCATGTTATATACTATGCTAATAGAACTTTAAATGAAGCTCAATGGAATTATGCAACTACGGAAAAAGAACTTTTAGCGATCGTTTTTGCATGTGACAAATTGCATCCTTATTTGATAGGTTCTAAAATCATAGTATATATTGATTACGCTACACTTAAGTATTTTTTTGGTAAGGCTGATGCTAAACCAAGACTAATCCGTTGGATTCTTCTACTCCAAGAGTTTGATCTTGAAATTAAAGATAAAAAGGGAACTGAGAATATTTTGGCTGATCATTTGTCTAGGATAGAATCTGCTTGTGTAAATTTCCCTATCAATGAAACGTTTCCTGATGAACAATTACATATAGTAGGAATCCAAGCATTGCCTTGGTATGCTGATATTGTTAATTACTTGGTTAGTAAACTTTTGCCTTATGGTTTGTCATCTCAACAGCAAAAGAAGTTTTTACATGATATAAAATACTATTTTTGGGATGAACCATACTTGTTTAAATGTTGTGCTGACCAAGTAATAAAACGTTGTGTGCCAAAAAATGAGCAGTTTAGCATCATTGAGCATTGTCATTTGAAAGAAGTAGGAGGTCATTTTGATGTAGAGAGAACGGCAGCAAAAATTTTGTCTTGTGGATTTTTTTGGCCCAAATTGTTTCATGATTGTAGACGTTTCATTATGACTTGTGCTCAATGCTAAAGGACTGACAACATTTCTAGGAGACATGAATTACCACAAAACAATATCCTTATAATTGAACATTTTGATGTGTGGGGAATTGACTTCATGTGTCCCTTCCCTTCTTCTTTTTCAAATAAATACATTCTTTTGGCAGTAGATTATGTCTCAAAATGGGTAGAAGCAGTTGCTTTACAAAGTAATGATGCTAGAGTTGTCATTAGATTTTTGAAAAAGAACATATTTTCAAGATTTGGGGTACTTAGAGCTATCATTAGTGATGGGGGGTCACACTTTTGCAATAGACAATTTGAAAAATTGTTAACAAAATATGGAGTTTCCCATAGGACTGCCACCCCCTGTCATCCACCAACTTGTGGACAAGTAGATTCTAATAGGGAGATTAAGCAAATCTTAGAGAAAATAGTCAATGCATCTAGGAATGATTGGTCTTTAAAACTAGATGATGCATTGTGGGCTTATAGGACTACTTTTAAAACTCCTATTGGAATGTCCCCATACAAGATTGTTTTTGGTAAGTCATGTTACCTACCTGTAGAGCTTGAGCACTAGGCATATTGGGCCATAAAATTCTTGAACTTTGATTTGTAAGCTGCAGGTGAAAAGAGATTACTTCAATTGAATCAATTGGCTGAGTTCAGAGAAGAAGCGTATGAGAATGCGAGGATTTACAAAGAAAGAGCAAAGATATGGAATGACAAAAACATCTTACAAAGAGAATTTGTGCCAGGCCAAAAGGTTTTACTGTACAACTCTCGATTGAAGTTGTTTCCAGGGAAGTTGCGTTCAAGATGGTCTGGACCCTTTGTTGTCACTAAGGTTTTCCCTTATGGTACTATAGAAGTGAAGGCGGAGAACAATCGTATTTTCAAGGTAAATGGACAACTTCTCAAGCATTACCAGGTAAGGGAAGACATTAATCAAGAGACCACAATTGTGGATCTTGAAAATCCTAAGTAAGTCAAAGGAAAGTCGGGCTATCGACTCTTAACTAAGCGCTTCATGGGAGGCAACCCATGTTTTAGGGAAGAATAAATTATTATAATAATAATAAAAAAAACAAATCCACAGTGGGATTTATTGGGTTACCCCACGGCCATAGAAATTACCCACCACTCAGGATACGGCCGTGGGTCGGTGAACCATTATAAAAAAAAAAAAAAGAGAAGAAGAAGAAACTACGGGTCGAGGCACGACCGTGGGTCTTCCTGTACCCGATTTGGGTATTTTAAATACAAGCATGACAGAATTTTTTCTTCTTTCTCTTTCATCCTATATTTCCTTCACTCTCTTCCTCTTTGCATTTTCTCTCTCTAAACCTTTTTCCTCAAAGGTTTTCTCTGAAAAGCTTCTATCTTTGTGCACTACATCTTCTTTCTCTAGCAAAAAAAGGTAAGATCTTTCACTTTCATCCAATTTCCTGCACTTTTCTATGCTTGTTCTTATCTTGCGTAGAATAGATCTGAGTTGATTATTTCAGTCCGTGATGAAGGGGACTTTGATTTTTGAATGATCTTGTATTTCTCTTGCATGTGCATGTGAAAATCACTTGTCCTTTATTGTTTTTAATGAATCTTTAAAGAACGTGTGCATGTAATGGGTATATGCAAATGTTTCTATTGTTAATGTTTTAAAGCTTGCTTCTTTTGTGGTGTTTATACATGTTCTAAATAAAGTATGTAGATCTTGCTTATGCACTACCGTGGAAGGATTTTTATTAGCTGTTTTTCTGTTGAAAATACAATTTTTGGTGCGAACTTCGCACTATATGATGAGCTACGGCCGTGTTAAGTATGGAGCGCCTCGATCTTGTTGTATGATGTGAGAAAAATGCTTGTTGATGATTTTTTGTTGTCTCGCCTGGTCAAGGGTTTACGTATTTTGTTCAAATACTCGTGTTTGATGATTTTATTTTATTTTATTTTATTTATGTAGTTATTTTTCTTTTTAAGAATCTTAGTATGTTAGAACATCAATTATGAGTATTATATGGCTGCATTTCAGATGCCAAGAGACCAAGGCCAATCATCTTCTAAAAAGAGAGCACACAAGGATAAAAGAACAGTAAGACCTACTGTTCAATCGCGAAAGGATCCATATCCTTTTGGCTTAAGGCAGCAGCATCAGGACCGCTACAACTTAGTGCTGAAAGAGAAGGTGATTAAAGCTAACACGGTTTTAAACTAGGAAGTGTTAGAGCGATATGGCTTCGCTCAAGAATTCGAGACCTTCTTCCAAGACAGGGCATGGAGAAATCTGTTAGATATCAAAGAAAACATTTATCGGAAGATTGTTGTGGAATTTATGGCCACATTTGAACTCACAACTAACCCGACCATAGGAATGGAAAATTCAGTATTCTTTTTGTTTGGTGGTAGGTACTTCACAATGTCTATTGGCGAGTTCGTAAAGATGCTGGGAATTTATGAGAATGAGGAGTATCTGTTTTCTGATGATTTGGGGAGATTGAAGGATTATTGGTACGATTAGATGTTAGCAACTAGATTTTGGGATGTGATTAGCAAAGGGTCTTATAGTGCATCCACCTCTCGAGGTTCTGAGTTGAAAAATCTTGCTCACAGGATACTTCACTATATAATTGCCCGCTCCACAAGTAGGAAGATAGATAGTGAAGGGATTGTAAGCGTGTTTAACTGTTTGCAAATGTGGTCCATGATTCAAAACCGACGTCTGAATGTCGGACTCATAGCAGTCAAGTGCATCAGATGACAATGTGAGAAAGGAAGAAAAGGGATCTATGTGGGAGCATGGATTACAAGAATTCTGAAGAAAAGCTACCCATTGTACAATTTATCTAAATTTATATCTCAATATACCATGTGTGATGAACTCACCACATGTGCGAATCTGGTATCCATGCTCAAAGCACCTATGAATAGTAAAGTAACAATACCTTCAAGGCTCTTATAGGAATGCATTAGGATAGCTTCATCCTCTATAGGTTGGATGGACGGAATCCCTCATGTGATGTTCTAGATTATATGCATATCAACATTATGTGTACTTGCTTTTAAAGAGTTAGTGGAGTGATCTCAATTAGAGAAGTATAAGTGAATTAAATAAACTAACTTGGTCTATCCTATTTTGACTTACAAGTTTATTTAGCTCACTTTTTAAATGGATAAAAAAACTTTAATTCTAACCTGTTAAAAAAGCGAGTTGAATGAATAGGGCTAAAGATATAAATATGGTAAATAAGTTAACCCAAATCAATTCATTTTTGGCTTATGAGTTAAATGAGCCAAGTTCATTTGGCCACCTCTAGCAATAGGTAATTTTATTATACTTGTTGTGTTTTTTTCTTTTTTCTCTTTTTTTTTTTGGGGTGGGGTTATGTAGGTGTGGTATGGTGGTAGGGGTAGTGGTAGGGGTAGGGGGTTTGGAATAAAAGTTAGTCTAGTTTAGCCTCACCAACTGCATGGCTAGTTATACTTTATATTTCATTATATTATTTTAATATTTCGTAGCTCTCCTTACTTTGTTAATTGATGCGCAACTTCATCAAATTTGCAACCTTTTTCTCAACAAATTTCTTATTTAATTTCTATATAGTAGGCTAAATTTGACTCATGAGCTTTAAGCCTAATAACGACATAAATTCAACTATTTGGGCTAAAGTGGCAAGGTCTAGAGAGTCAAGCTCATAAGAAATCGGGATAATTGAGGAAGATTTAGCATGATAGGCTTACGGTAGGGTCCATTGAATCGGTCAGACTAATTCAATTTTTCTTAGTTTGGCTCATGCTATAAGATGTAAAATCCTTTATTTGGGCCTAAACCTGTGAAGAAAGCTCACCTGATATCTTTATATAAAAGCCTTCAATCCTAGTTATTAATCAATATAATAATCTAACAGATCGAATCAACTTACCATCTACTATAAATACTCTTTTCATTTCCTCATTTAAAGGAAAGAGAAATTCCGACTAATATTGTTATTCCGCTGGAATCTTGTTTCAAAGATTAAATATGCAAACATCTCAAGAATACTATACTACTCTTCATTAATCGTAGAGTTTGATGCCATCACGCTTCTCCATATATCATCTAGCATATTAGAACCTATTAAGACTACTTATTCCTCCTTCCAATCCTAACTTGCTTGATCATCCCATACATACAAGTCGAATAATTTCCTTAGTCATATGTAGCATGATTTGATACGTAACATGCATGTGACTTCTCCTAATTCGAACACCACACAAGTTTCCTCTACGATTTCATGAAATTTCCTCAGCTGCACGGCCAACCATACTTTATATTTCGTTATATTTTTTTAATATTCCGTAGCTCTCCTTGCTTTGTTAGTTGTTATTCAGCTTCATCAAATTTGCAACGTTTTTTTTTTTCTTTTACAAATTACTCATTTATTTTCTTGAATTTCCTCTGTGATTTCACGAAATTTCCTCCTTTAACTTGCGCAAAGTTAGTAAACTCCGTCATTTCACTTTGTATCTCACAAATGTCCTTATATTATATAACACGCGTTTGATTTTCAGCAACATGTAAATTTTCACAACTCGCCATTGAAGGGTTGTTACAGTGTCTAATTTAATGCAATTCTCCTTATAAATCCATGGTTCAAATTTTTCGTGATTTTTCTTTGAAAAAAGTAACTTTTTCTCAAAATATATCTGTACCTAAATTTTCCTGGCGTTGCTTCAATTCGTAAAACAATCTTACCTAAACTAAAAGGATTTTTGCTTTGGAATTTCGAACACATATAAACCTTACGAATTATGAGAAAGTTATGGAAAAGCTTTCATAATCTCCGCGTATTTTTGGATATTTTCTTTCTTTTCTTTTCAGCTTATTAAAAATTAGTAATACTCCTTAAAGCGCCATACCTGCAATTCCTCTGGTACTATTGAATCACGTACCGGACCAAATCATCTATCTTTATGATAATTGACTCTCTCAATTAATAGTAATTTGCGGCCTAGTGTAAACTTCTACCATAAAAATGCAACAACAAGTGGAGATAGATAAAGAAAGTGGAATCCATATCATTAGACTTTCAATAAAGCCATGAATGAACAACGTAATCATTTCTTATTGTGCTGTGTTAGTCAATTTCCCAGCAAGGATTTACTTGATACAGAGCAAAATGTCCAATATTATTTAATAGAAATTGATTTGGATTTTTGTTACCTGATGCGTATCTTTTGCGCATCATAGTTTAGGAAATATAATCCCGGCAAAGTTAGATTTTAAAACAATGCCGTCTAAAGAAATGGTGCAATCCACTTAAATAGACTAATGGAGACTTTCTTGCAACTTGCAAATGCTTGTTTCCGTCCATTTGTTTTTTTTTTTTTTGTATAAAAGTAAACGTGATTCAAAGGATGTCACTAGCTACATCATCGACCAACAAACAACATATATGTGACGGCTACGATTCTCTACTTCTTACTTGTGTTTGAGATAAATAAGATATTAAAAAATGTGTCGATAGCATTGTCTTACTTTTCTTTTTAGAAAGCTGGGTTGCTTCCTTCGTTCTGTTGCCATAATCATCATGAAAGGAGATAAAGGGCCATCATGATTGACCTAATTGGCGTGTTAGCAAGAATTGTAATTATATATCCCCAGTTCATGTCCTCAAACGAATAACGTGAAGCTTCCAAGACGTGCACAACCCCTCCTATGGATGGAGCCACTAACCAGCACAAAATTAAAAAAAAAAATGAAAAATGAAAAGAAAAAATCAATTAGGTCACATAGCTCAATCATGTTTTTCCTTAGTTTTCACTTCTTTTTGTTTTTTCTTTTTCAAATGATCTAAATGAGAGATAGCCACCTAAAGTATTGAGAATAGTGACATTTTGCCCTTGGAATAAGCAATCGACCCCAAAACTTCTATATAAAAATCCAAGATCTTCACTTTTGGTGGGTCGTGAGGGGATGGCCTAATTCAACCAAATGTAATAGTTGGTCATGCAACTCATCGGTGAGCAAATTCAATCACCTTACCTGTTTTATTTGTGCCACGTCCCAAAATAGTTTCCTCTATGCTGCCACCTTATTTTTTATGCTATTTAGACAATTTTCTTTAATTGTTTTAATATATTTTACTATGTATTAAGTATTCTAAGTAATTATGGATATTTATATACATGCATATTATTATATTCAATAAAAATGAATACTCATAAATATTATTCACAGGATTTGAATCATCTTTATTTACCATTCTTTCAATTTATAAATTAAAAGTTGAGATTATCTAAATTTTTGAAATAACGATAATGTCATAATGACACTATCATATATTTTTTATAATCTTATCTATTGATTACACGTGTTAATAACTTAAAAGGGTAAATTGAGGCAAATTGAGGAAAATAAATAGAGATAATCCATTTCTTTATTGACATTATTTTATGATTTTAAGTGTGAAAATATTTTATCCCTAATGATTCATTAATTATTAAAACTTATTCCACGTGTTTGTAATAAATAGCAAATATTTATTTCCTTAAATCTAAACTTGTAGACTACTTTTACTAATATTCCTAATTTTTTCATAAAATTCAAACTTAATTGGGCAACTTTCACGAGCACTCTACATTTTACATATTGATTTCATATTGACCAATCGTAAGCTTACTAGCTAATATTGTATGGTATCACACTCTACCCCCCTAATAAATAGTTTCATCCTCTAAACTATTGCACTCCAAATCTTGTCTTAACAAGGAATAAATAGATATATATATATATATATATATTGTAGTTGCAATCTTCTGATTGAGCTTCTGAATTGACTCTTTATCTAACTTTCTAATTTTCTATCTCCTTTTCTCTCATATTTCACATTTGATAACAATCATATCTTGTATCATTCTTTCCTTAACTCTAAGACCAATATCTTCTAATCATATTGTATTATCTATCTTACTATGTAGTACCTTGGTCATTCAAATGTTCTTACTAATCTATCCTTCGTCTCATCCTTAGTATTACCTACTCCTAGATTTTACTTAAGATCATCATTGGCATTGATCTACCATGTGCCACATATCACTAATCTTCTTCTTCCTATCCATACTTTTCGTTGCAATGGCTATATTATGGCCATAGTTGTTGATTTATTTCTTCATGTAACTTAGTATAGGGTCAACATAATAAATTTGGTAAATCTTGACTTTCCTCAATCTTAAACTCAAATAAGATGGTAGACAATTTGAACTAACTCAATTCGACTCTACATAACAAGAACTAATGTAACTCTTGAACAAACTCCTTAGGACAAAAGATATCAACATGAACTCGTTACTTGACAAGCCGCAACATGACATGACATAAGGTACTTCAATAGCTAACAAAACAAAAGACTCAACAAATGACATTTTTTAGTGTTAGAATTTGTCATTCCTTCATTAGACTACTTAGTGCTATTGCTCATATGAAGTATATTATTTCCTTGTTTCATACTGATACACTTGATTACACTAATGGATCCTTTTCCTACTAGTGATTATCAGTTGTCTCCATTTTGTCACTGGACTAACATTTCCAATATCCATAGAAATTCTTTCTCCAAATGTAATATGTTCAAAGGAACAAATTCTATTCAATCTAGAAATCACACTTGCTTAACGATAAGAATCAACTCCTCGGGCTAGTTGCATACAACCAAGTTAAAGGACTACAAGAATTTGCATGAAGAATGCTAGCTCAAGACTTCATTGAAGACAAGGATTTCTATTCTAATCTCTATCTTTTGCACTATTGCTAACCTGAGTGTTAAGCTCTCATAAGTACCAACACAATTATTGAGTTGCCAAGCAATCATGCTAACCTACTAGGCATGTATGCCAACTAGCTAAGTAGTCACACCTATTGTTGAGCTCATACCATGATCCAAGTATCTCTCAAGCTGATTAGCATCAGACCTCTATTCAAGCTAGGCTATCGAGATACCCAATCTAGAGATGATGACAATGTACTTCAGTACCAAAGCTTTAACTTGAACCAGATCAAGCTAGCTTTAACTATTGACTTTATTCTTACCTCATCCCTGCAAGATCCTACAACTACCAAGCGGCATTAGAATTCATTTCAGCTTAGCCAACTGTACTATAAGCCTCCAGTTACCTCTTAATACGTATCTTCTAGCATATTATTCTAGAATGATTTTTTACTTTTTCCATATATTGTATTATTTGCCATCTTTACCCTTTTTAAGAATGTTTTTGGAATTTTTTGTATATTATCTATTTTTGTGTTTTCCTTATTTTGTGTAACCTTACTTAAGGTCATATAAATACCTCACTTCCTTGCTTGCAAATAATATGTTATTGCATTATTGATCATTTCCAACTTCTATCTTGAGCAATCTTAGTATTTTTACTCTCTCTTAAGTCCTCTTTATTCCCTTTAGTAAGTAATAGTGGCGAGTGATCCTATAGATTAAACTAGTGAGTTGCACTCGATGAATTGTAGGCTAAGTAAAATCAACTAGTATAACATATCTAATTAGTGGCTGCTTAGATTCGTTAACACTCCTTTTACTTTATTTTGGTTCTCATCTGTTGTGGTGCTTCTTTGCATGTACAACCTCAAAGATACATCACTTAATATAGCATACAATTTATTATCACTTAATTTATGTAATGGCCATAACAAATGCTCTACATGCTCTTCCTTAGTTTTTTTAGTAAATCAAAATATTACTAGCAAGTACCACAACAATCTTTCCATATATGCTTGGAACATATTATTCATTAAATCTAAGAATATAGCCAGTGCATTGGCTAATCTAAAAGGTATCACTAGAATTTCATAGTGTCTATATAGTGTCATTAAAGTAATTTTAGGGACATCCTTTGGCTTATCCCCTAATTGATGATATCCTAACCTTAGATTAATTTGGAAAAACAAAATCATTCCCTATAACTGATCAAACCATTTGTAAATTCAAGGTAGACGATACTTATCCTTCATAGACACTTTATTTGTTTCCTAGTATTCTATTCAGTCTCATAGTATTTTCCTTTTCAATCCCAAATGTTTAGTGACATCCAGTGCATGGCCTCTATTATGCGTTTTAATCCTAAACACTAACTCAACAGTAGAGTCTAATTCTCTATATGAAGTTATACTAGATAATTCCTCAAAGATGCAATTGTGATGCCCTAAGGTTCCAAATCTCGTAAATTTAGGATGTTGAGCGACCTCACTAAAATTAAGAGAAAATTCATGGCTAAGCTATAAAAATTAGAAGAAATTATTTTGTGAAGTCAAATCGTTGAAATAATGCGTACTCGTAAAATACTTAAATAAAGTCTCAAGTTAATTGAAATCGAAAGTTATTTAAAAAAAAAAAAAAAGAAAGTGAAGCTCATAACTAAGCTAAACAATATTATTTAAAGAAATATATTCTTAGTAAATATAATTTATTAATTAAAAACATATAAATAAGAGAGGATTATGATATGGAATAATGCCTTGTAGAAGCTTGAAACTTCGTTATAAAAGCTTCCATTTATATGGAGAAAATATAAAATAATCAAGGAAATAAAGAAATAAAAAAATTAAGGTGGTTTAATTGAAACCAAGAGCTCCACATGGATTTAAAAACTAAAACTATGGATATACGTGGTTTTTAAAAGAAAAACAGGGGGAATAGGTGGTTTTTGCATATGTTATTAGGGCCAAGCACAACACTAATGCATCATGCATCTAACTCAAGCATATATAAATAGCCTAAACCATTTTCAATTACAATCATTGGTTAGATTTCATTTTAGGGAAATTTAAGGAGCTCATTTAGGTTATTTAGAAATTAGAGGAAATTAATCGAAAAATAGCATGGAATTTAATCATACTTGGAACCCGAGGCAAACGACCACCTTGGAACGAGTGACCACCACCACTATATACTAAAAGTAACGTCTAAGGCTGCTAACATACCGTTGGTAGTGCTTAGTAGCTGAAGCTTATGATGCCGGTAAGTCCTAGTTTTCTCTTCCTTTTTGATAAATCGATTAAAAATAGTAAATTAAGTTAAAAAATTATGAAAATTCGTATTATTAGGTTAATTTTAGTACACTTTCATAGAAAAATGCTAGTTTTTCAAAATATGTATGGCTTATACAATATTTGGAAGAAACGGCCTATTTCAAGCATATTTTCAAAAGGGCAAATGACGTTGTTTCAAGCTGAAACTTTTTCTGTAAGCTCTTCATAATATTTATTTTTAAGCTATATCAAAATTTTTCCCAAATTTTCTTGGTAGAATTTTGATTTACCAAAAACTGCCAAATTTGGAAATTTTTGGAAAATGGTTGATCTTAAAGTATCTTTAGTCTAATCTGATTTCTTTTCACATTTTTGGTGATGAAATGATGTTTCATGAAGTTGCAAGCAATTTTAGGCCAAAACTAGTCATGTGGGGGATTCATCATGATTTGTATAAGCTTAAAAGTACCATTTTTGTAAAACTAGAATGACAACGTATAAAAAACGAGCATGGAGGATTTTTTTACAAAATTTTCCAAATCTTGAATTCATCTTTGGAATTGGTCATTTTGCTAGTGTGAGTTCAAAGTCATTAAGTCCTAATGCTTGTGTGGAGTTTTAGTGGTTTTAGGTACTAGTTAGCCTAAGTAGAACATTTTGTAGAAGGTTGCTCATGAAGGCCTTAATGTAATGGTCAATAGAAGCTTTTATAGACGGTTTCTAGTAAAATATCATATAAGTAAATTAAAAATGGGTCTAAATGGAGGCTTAAGCAGAAGGTATAGCTAATGAGGTAAGCAAGATTCCACCCCAGTAAAAGATTATGTAGAAGGTAAGGAACTTAATGTAAATATCATGTAGAAGGTCCTTGGTACTAATGAAGTGTTCTTATCTAAACACTTAATGTGCATACCCCTAACTTATAAAGATAATTCAAAATTAAATAAAACACTTAGAAGCTTAATCATAAACTAAACCTTGATTATAAGTCATCATGATAACTTGGAACCTAAAGGTAATACTCGATGCGAGGAAGCTTTAGTTGTAGGTAAGTGAATATAGTATATATAGTAGTAGACTTTTGTTTACTCAATAGGTTTCAAGTTTGTGTAGTTCCATTACAACGTACTTGGTTATTTGAGTTTGACTCTAAATCTTAGATGTGTCATTTGTTGAATATGCTATGATTGTTTTCTTGGTTAATTATGTTCAGTCATGTACTTAGTTGATTGAACTTGGTCAAGAAATTAGATTTATGAATTGTTGATTTTGTAAGAAGTTACTAAGACATACTCCAACGTTAGAAAATACTAGGAAAATGATTTGACCTTTAAGTTGTTCGCTTAAGAGAACTCGATATAAGTTTTAAGCTAATAATGATGAAGTACAACAAAGAAAGACTAAGATAACATATGCTATAAAAATAGGATATGTTTTCTAGTAACTATGCTTAGTATCATAGCAACTTATTTCTTGGTACATTCATGGCATGGCATAATAACAACCTACGGGGTTAAGTTTTCCAAAATAAGATATTTCTAAACTAGGTTATGCTTCTTTCAACATATAGATTACATCAATAAATCTTCTAACCGTCATGTGGTTAGCTAAGCTGAATCTTTTACTACTTATTATAGCCCTAGCCTTGCATTATTTCAGGATCTCTTGGCAACTTTATTTTCCCTATTTTGGGCTAGGACATCAGCACTAATGCATCTGTTCATGTGTACGAGCATAGCATGCATTCATTACATCGACTTCTAGGTCAAGCATTTATGTAATATGGCTAGAAATATTTGATCACTATTACGTTATTATTTGTTAGAGATGTTTATGATAAGCTGAATTGGTTGGGTAATTATTGTTTTACATGTTTGAAATATCTAAGTATAAGATAGATTTCTATTACTATACTTGTATCTTATTTGTACTTATCTACTCTCACTTGACTCATAAAGAGTTAAGAGGATGTTTGTTTGTGTATTGTCAGGTTACAAGTCATAGAAGATAGAGAATGATAGGACTTAGGAAACTAGGATAGGGCAAAGATAGCGTTTAGCTAAAAGATTATATGTTGATACTAAGATATGAAAACTTAAGAAGATCTCTATACTATCTTAAAGTTTTTGATGAATTTCACTTGAGTGTAATAAGGCGGTTATGAATTGGATTATGTAATGTGGTAGAACAATTGGAAGATGATACTCCTTGGTAGGCCTATTTTGTAAAGTATTTGTATGTGATATCTATTATCAGGAAAGAAAAGTATGATGATTCCAATTATATATATTGATATGGTAATTTTCAAAACTGGTCAACTCCACCATATCCCTAACTTGGGGATGGCATGTAACAAACCATTTCCCTAGTACCAAGAGATCATTAGAAGGAAAAGAAGAAGCTGACATCTAAGGAGGCAAGGTGCTATAGAGGTAGTATTCGAGCATAAGTCTAGGATCATGAAGTTAAAAAAATGGGAGGTGTATGGGGTAGGTAAGAATTGGGTTTTTTTAGCCTTAGATAGTAAAGGCTATTGTGTAGAAGCTAAATAATGATAGTTATATCATGCCCTGTTACCTAAGATGATGGATCAAGAACGATTATAAGATAGAATATGTGTTATGTACCCATAAGAATCAAGGAGAAAGGGTAAAAGAATGTAGAGAAGAAGCAAATATGGTATGTATTTCAAGATTAAAATTCCTGTAGATATTATGGATTGTAATCTAGATTGAGTACATCTTTGAGGTACTTCTAGAGATCTATGGATTAGATCTGTAGGAATTTTAATCCTAAAATACATGTATGGGAGATCTAATCTTGTATACTTAAGTAAAATGATTATAGCATAATTGAGAAATATTGTAAGTTGAGGTTGACCTTGAAAAGTATGCGAGAAATGCTTGGGAATCCAATAAGTTATGGCCATTTTGAGAAAATGATTGGGGTAAGCCTAAGAAAATCAAAATCTATGGATTCAAAGCATTATATGAATCGTAGGATTAAGGAATTTTCTTTTATGGATTAAGTTGGCTAAAGTATAAATAGAGTAGATCATTAAAGTATTGAGGATCATAAGCATATGCTAAGGATGATCATAGAGTACGTCTTACTGAAAAGATTTAGTATACCTAATTGAAGAAGAGTGAAATCTTAGTTTCATTGTTCATTGTAAATGAAAGAACTAAGGTAAGGTGATAGTAGGCATGAGATTTAAATCTTGGAATAATTCAAAACCTCCTTTGAATTAACCAATAAGAATAATGTCTTGAAGAAGATATAGTAGAAGTTCTTTTGAGTATGAATCTTTAATTGAGATGCCATAGAATGTTTAGTAGAAAATCACATAGACATGATATATGCCTTGTAGAAAGTTTAGTAAAAGGATTAGTTAGGTATGATTCCTATTTAATGCATGAATTGTGTATTGTATGCTTGCTTATGTTTAGTAGCTAGGTATGATGATGTAATACTTATTCATGTTAAGGTTTTGAACACATAATTGAATAGTTACAGTTAGGGTTAAATGTTGTTTATGCGAGGAACCAATTGTTATATAACTAGAAAGTGTGTTGATAAAAGTATACCCTTGATTGTGATTAGGGAGATCTCTTCAAGAAGTGAACATGTCACATACCACAAGTCAAAAAGAGAAAATATGCACCAATGCTTGATGAGAAGTCTACAAAGTTAGTAGAAGAAGATTTAAGTAACTTGTATGAACATGGAACAAGAAAAAGTGTAATGAATGCTAAGGAATAAGCAAATATGATATGATGTTAATAGATTAATTCAAATAAAATATGAAAGGCTCTAATATAGGATGAATTAGGATGAGGAAAAGGAAGAAATACTATAAAGCAAGGCTTAAGTGTGACAAGTAACAAAAGTTCACATAAGAAGTTAGTGGAGATAGAAAATGAAAATGTTAGTCCTTGATTATGATGTGGATAGTAACCAAAAGAGATTTTAACATCACAAGAAGTATAATCAAAGATGTTCTACAACATGGACAAAGGAATAACAATAGTTTTTATAAATCTAACTAAGATAGTTGGACAATATGAAGTGAATGGTAGTAGAAGTGATAGCTATGAATCATAAAGGAGTTTAATCAATATGTATATAGGAACTTGTTAGAGAAATAAAGTAAAGAATGAACAATTATAGAAGAAACAAAGATAAGAGGTTTTGATGTAGTGGTGATAAGATAAGACTTTGAGGATCATTAATGCTCAATATTAGAAAAGATTGATAGATGATGAGAATCAAAGGTGAAATAAAGTTAACTCTTAAGCTTATATTTTTAGATCATAACTTGACAATAAAGTATGTGATGCGCCTCTTAGGTCAGACTAATAGAGAAACACCACAACAAAGCAAAACAAAAGGATACAAGAAAAGCTTAACAATGTCTGGATAGCTACCGACTAGATATGACACACCAATTGATCCTACTTGGCCTATAATTTACCAAATATTACTCACTAGTTCGAACTAAAGGTCACTCGCCACTACTCCTTATAAAAGGGAATAGATAAGAGTTGAAGGGTAATAAAAGCACTAAAGTTACTCAAAGAGAAACTTAAATAATATTCTAATAATGATGATTGATTGTCAACATACAATTAAGTAGGGGTTTATATACTCATTCATTAAGGTTAATTTACATGTATAAAAAAAAGGGCATTCTTACAAAGAGGATAAATATGATATGCTAAAAAGGGTTAAAAAGACAAAGAATATCCTGTATAAAAAAGTAAAGAATCCTTATGGAATATCATGTCAAAAGACATGTGTCGTTCGGTGGTTGGACATCAAGAATATGGTATAAAGTGGGTAGAAAGGAGAAAGGAGAGTTTGTGGTTAGGGGCCAATCTGATTCAAGATTGGGTCAAAGCTTAGTTAGCCATTTGTTATAGAGTAATCAACCTAAGCTAAGGTCAAACGTCAGTGGTCGGTGAGTTTACCTCGGGAGTTCGGCTTAAATAGTCTTAGGACTGTTTGGTTGGATATGATATCAAGGTACAACTGTTCGGCCAGCTTAGTGCTGGTGACGAATTGGTAGTTAAGTCGGTAGAGGAAGGAAAAATAGAGGTTGGGATAGGAATTCTCATCTTGGATAGGGCTTCAAAGTAGTATTCTTTGAGCAAAACCCTAAAGTCCTCTAGTTCGGTTACGTGTAATCAATCTAAGAGGATGATTATTATCATCTACTTAGGGGTTTGAAAGGTTTGTCCTTAAATCAAAAGTGGTCTCTTGTTCATGTTCTTTTTCTGGCACTTGTAGGATCTTCTTCTTTTGGTCGGTGAGGAATTAGGTTGGATACATTAAAAGTGGAGGAAATACCATAGTCATTAGGCAACTCGATCTAGTAGGCATTGTGGTTTATCTTCTTCAGAATCTTGAATGGACCATCAACTTGTGGAGATAACTTATTTTGCCTCAAGTGTAGAAATTGTTTTAGGTTGAGGTGAATTCATACTAAGTCTCTTGGCTTGAAAGAAATAGTTTGGTGCCCTTGAATTTTAATCTCTTATTGTCTTTAATTGAACTTAGTGATCTTCCTTATCACATTCTAGTATAACTCTTGCAATTATTAGGCTCGATCAATTCTAGATCAAATCTCTTCAGCAATTGTAGGGGTACTAATCAGGTCTAAGGGGATAGTAGGTTTAAGGCTACAGATGACCTCGAATGGGGTTTATTTAGTAGTATTATGGACAGTGCAATTTCATGCAAATTCCATAACTAATAGACACAAATCCTAGTCCCTTAAGTTCTTTCTCATGTTAGCTACAAGTAAGTTGCCTAATGTCGTTCAATTTGTAGGTAGCTATTGGAGTTGAACATAAGTTTCGTTCCAAGTCTTCTCCTTAGAGTTTTCAAAAAATTGCTTAAGAATTTTATGTCCCAATTTGAAACGATGGTTTTTGGAACTCCATGGAGTTGGACAACTTCTTGCGAAAATAAATTAGTAATATATAAAGCATCGTTAGTTTGTTGGTACGGAGTGAAGTGTACTATTTTACTGAAGCAATCCATTACAACAAATATAGTCTTTTTCCTTAGATGTCCAGGGCAACCCTAAGACAAAGTCCATGTTGAGGTCAACCTAAGGTAAGGTCGGTTTTGGTAAGGGCATATACTCTCCATGAGGCTCTCTTTTCTCCTTAACTCTCTTGTATGCTACGTAAATTCCTACTACCTTATGGACATCTTTTGTCAAACCAAGCCAATAAAAGTTTCTTTTCAATAGATTAGTCATCTTGGTCTCTCTAAAGTGACTAGATAATCTACTACTTTAAGTTTCTCTTACCAATAGCTCATGTATGGCATAGTTCAGTATGAATAGTCTTCAGCCCATAAATAGATAGCTATCCCTAAAATAATATCCTCCAATAGTAACTCCTTCTCAATACTACTTTAGAATAGGACCAAAATAAAGATCATGATCATATGCTTAATGTTAGGTGAAAATCCTAACAACTTTTTTTGTAAAGTTTTCAACAAGGTTTACCATTGTAATAGAGCATTAGTGACCACATTTATGCTTCCTTTCCTATGCAAAATCACATACGAAAATCCTTCCATGAAATCCAATGACTTGGATTATCTCTTTAAGATTTTGTTCTAACTCCTAAGATGTTTTAATGATTTATGGTTAGTGCAAATAACAAACTCTCATGGGAGAAATAGTGTTACTAGATAGTATAAGCTCAGAAAAGAGAGTTTAACTCTTTCTCTTACACAGAATTAGGGTAGCACCACTAAGCTTCTCACTATGGTAGGCAACAGGTTGTCGTTCTTGCATTAGGAGGGTGCCCATTCCAATGGCTACCGCATCACACTCCAATTTAAAGGGCTTGTCAAAATCTGGTAGTGATAGGACAAAAGGGCAGAGGTGAGCCTCTCCCTGATCTCCCTAAAACTTTGTTCAACTCAGTCATTTTGTCACGAATTGAGGACGGCCTAGTCGTGGCAGACGCCGTATACTGTATGAAGAACCCTTGATTGGTTACCCTTCCAATCAAAAACTCTTCACACAATATACAAGGCTCTACAACTACTAGTTCCAAAGTACATCCAGATTCACACGATATCATCACACAATATATTTATATAAAAGTTAAGCTCAAAAATTTACATTACATAGTATTTAAGTATGTCTAAGTCCATACTAATAAGGTAAACATAAGTTAAACATAAGTACATGAGGAATAGTCTACATAAACTATTTTCCTCTCCTCACACAGGACACTTCGCTCTTTCCCAAGTCCCCAGGCTAACCTGTGGCATCCCTCGTCCTGTCTCTACGAATAAGCTATCCTGCAACAAAAGTCTAAAGGGGTGTATGCCTAAGCTTAGTGAGCAAAACCCTCAGCCACACAACAAGCAAGTTATAAACACATTATAGTCACGCATATGAATGAATGATCAAACAGAATGCCAAATAATACGCATACTTAACTAGTTCATATACGCAACTCGGATTTAACGCCCTCCGAAGTCAGGGTTGGAGTTTACACGGCACCAATCAGATCCGGGTATTACACTAGAACTTACTTTACTACGGAACTCCATGTTCCGTACTTATATCAAATAACTCTCTATTTTCAGAAAAACACAAGTTCTAGTATAATAGTTAGTGGGCCCCCGCAGTCCACACTCACCCCTAAACGGAGGTCTCTAGACTCGACCCTTAGCCAGGCGGTTGGCGCCTCCAACGCCTAGTGTTCCCGCGGGCCAGGGTAAGGTCATTTTGTACGAGTGCACCGTACATAACCAAATAACTCAATAATATCAACCCCCGAATGACCTCTCTTTACCTCCGTGTGATGTGACGGCCGGAATAGTATCCATGCTATGCATGTTAATGCATGTTCCAGTTTCTTTTTATAGCCGAGTATAAATTAGTTCCAATTATGCTGTGACCAACCATTAATACACATAATCATTTTCTATACTACCATGCAACAAACAAGGCATTCTCTGAATTTAAAGTAAATTCACAACTCAACAAGCACTTACATACACAAGCATATCCCGAACCCCACACAGCAGTTAATTAACGATAATATTTAAGTCCACTATCTACAATCACAATCAAGCATGGAATCACAGGGTAAATACTCACTCGGCCATAGCGGTTCGTCCTAATCGTAGTAATTGATCGGGAGGTCTTCGCTCACCTCAGAGTCACCTGATCATTATGTGATAACAACACTAATAAGTGTTTGAATTAACTATTAATTCTAAACAACTAAGTACCTAGTTCTACTTAAATCACTATTAAATTTTTACCAGGTAAGATTTAATTTCAATCGTATGTAACTTTTCCGTTTTAGTTTTGATATTTATGAATTTATAACCGATTTTCATCGTTTCTAAATATATTTTCACATGGTAATATCTATTTTGGATATTAAGACCCCTATTTTATGTTATGAGCTAAATTTATAGAAAGTTTTAGTTATGACCACTTTAATACTTTTATTACTTATGTTTATATCTTTTATTCCTTAAATTCTTCTAATGAAAGAATTTTACTTTGCTATTACTAATCCTTATAGTGAATTAGGTATAATCTAATTTAGTAAGTGTATTAGGTTTTACTAATTTAGTTACCTAATCACTTACATTTTTCTTAGTTTCCTTATTTTCTAATTTTATGCTTATGTCATCGCTTACATCATCACTTGCTTATGTCATTGCTTATGTCATCACTTGCTTATGTCATGGCTTATGTCATCATGTGATTATGTCATCCTTTACCTCATCATATGCTTACATAAGCCTTCCATCATGCTTATGTTATATACATAAGTATTATGTACATATTATCCCCTTTTCTTATACTTATGTACATATCCTTTATACATACTTATACTTATACCTATACTAAGGTTTATACCATATTTCTACATGTATACATACTCGTATACCTATACGGTGGAATAAGTATTTTACACTAAAATTTCGTATGCCTAAATTTGTCCTTAAGAAAAGTCCTCTAATTCCATATTTTTGTGTTCTTATGTACATATTTAGTGTAGTATAGGTATGTTTAGTAAGATTTAATCTTAAATTAGGTTATGTACATGTTATATACTCATGTACAAAGGTTTTTCTACTTATACTCTCTTGGTATTTCATTATGTATGCATACATAGAAGCATATCCTCATGTCTTTCTTTCTTCTCTTTCAAACTTCAAACTTCTACACATAAAGAAGGAAACTTTGTTTCCACTTTTTCAAGACAAACCTAACCATATAACTACTTATCTAATCTACCTAATTAACTAACTAATGACTAATAAAAAGTAAGATAAAGCACTTAAAAACATACCTTTTATGATGTTGAAATGGAGGAGACAAAAGGGGAGAAATGAAAGGGAAAGAAGGAAAGGAGCTTACGGCATGAAGAGGGATTGTTTTGTTTTGTTTCTTTTGTTTGTTTCTCTTAATGTAAAGTAACATGTGGTGGGGTTAAGAAGAAGATATGTGGACGGCAACAAGAGGAAAGGAGAGAAAAAGAAAAATCAAAAAGAAAAAGAAAAGGATGGCATCATTACATAAGAGATATTTTCCTTATCTCTTAACATATGTTGACTTTTCAAAATGTTGACTTTAGTCAACATGTGTTGACTTGGTCAACATTTGAAATTTGGTCAACATGTATTATCTTGGTCAACATTCCTTAAGTATGTGTAATTTTGTGCACATAATGTAGTAATTAAGGGAAATTAGGGGAGAATTGGAGAAAATGAGAAGAATTGAGGTATATGATGCATTGATGTGTAAATGTGGTTGATGAGATCTTACTTTAGGTCTTTAAAGTCCATATATCCCATTTGATAAATAACTTTAGATAACAAGTGTAAAAAGTGCTAATTTGGGCATTAAAGTTCACTATATGTAACCTAATCGTCAACTATAACCCTAATCCTAAGTAAGACCATCTTAATCATATATTTAAGGGATAAATATAATCTATGACCCATTATCTTAGTTCCTAATGGATTACTTGAGAATTTGAATCATATAAGTAAAAATGAGGGTTATCTCTAACCATTTACTAACGATTTTGCAAAATATAAGCATTATATTTTCAATTAGGGTTTTAGGGTATATCATGTTGGATTGGTGTACATATGTCCTTAATGAAATCATTTTTAAGGTTTTTATTACTTTCGAATTGAATCTTTAGCTTTTAGAAACCTTTAGGGTCGAAAAATTCTTTACGCGATTAATTAAGTCTTTTAGAGTTTTCACTTTAATTAACCTTGTCAACTCCTATATTGTCTACTATAGTTAAGTCTACTTTTAAAAAAACTAGATTGAAACTTTCAGGGGTTTACATCCTTCCCCCCTTAAAATAAGTTTTGTCCTCAAAACTTGAAATGCGTACCTGGTTTATCAAATAAATGCGGATATCGACGCTTCACCTCATCTTCCACTTCCCAGGTAGCAGACTCTTGTTCGTGATTCCTCCAAATGACTTTAACATATCTAATGTCCTTATTCCTCAATTTCTGCACCTTCCTATCTGTAATCTCAACTGGATGTTCTTCATAAGTCAAATTCTCTTTCAATCTTACCGGTTCTAATTCAATGACTCGATCAGGATCAGAAATATATTTTCTTAGAACCGACACATGAAAGACATTATGGATTCCAGATAAATTAGGTGGTAAAGCTAATCGATAAGCTAACTTTCCAACTCGTTCCAGAACTTCAAATGGTCCAATATATCTTGGACTTAATTTATCTCGTGTCCTCATATAATGAATACTCTTGATTGGTTTCACTTTGAGGTACACATGATCTCCTGTTTGAAACTCCAATTCTCTTCTTTTCAAGTCTGCCCAACTTTTCTATCTATCTTGTGCTTCCTTCATTTTCTGTTTGATGACAGTAATTTTCTCAACCGTTTCTTGTATTAAATTCGGTCCCAACACTGCTTTTTCCACATCATCCCAAAATAAAGGTGATCTACATCTCCTTCCATATAATGCTTCATAAGGAGGCATCTGAATGGTTGAGTGATAACTGTTGTTATAAGCAAATTCAATCAAAGGTAAATGAAAATCCCAATTCCCTTTAAATTCCATGACACAGGCTCTCAACATATCTTCCAGTGTCTGTATGGTTCTCTCTGTTTGTCCATCGGTCTGTGGATGGTATGCTGTACTGAACTGCAACTTTGTTCCCATAACCTTTTGTAAACTGGTCCAAAACTTGGATACAAATCGAGGATCTCTATCTGACACAATTCCCGCCGGTACTCCATGTAATCTCACTATCTCCCTTATGTAGATCCGAGCCAGCTTGTCTAAAGGAAAGGTTATGTTGATCGGCAGAAAATGCGCTGATTTAGTAAGTCGATCAACAACAACCCAAATCGCATCATGCCCAGTTGTTGTTCTTGGTAAACTACTCACAAAATCCATAGATATTTGATCCCATTTCCATTCAAGAATAGGTAAGGGTTGCAACAATCCACCCGGTCTTTGATGTTCTGCTTTTATCCTTTGACAAGTCTCACATTTCATCACATAATCTGCAACATCTTGCTTCATTCTATTCCACCAAAAGCTCTTTTTCAAATCTTGATACATTTTTGTCCCTCCCGGATGAACAGAATAACCAAAAGAATGAGCTTCATTTAAGATCTCCTTTCGAAGCTCCAAATCATCAGGTACACATAATCGGTCATTCATTCTTAATGCTCCATGTTCATCCACTCTAAAATCAGTATACTTTCCAACTGCTATTTCTTCTCTGATCTGATTCAAAGCATGATCATTTTGCTGCATTCTTCGAATTCTCTCTATTAAAGTTGGCTCCACCACTATGTTTGACAATTCCACATCCACTTCATGCCAAGGGAATTCCAAATTCAATTTTTCAAACTGTTTGATCAAATCTTGTTGATCAATAAGAAGAGATGCAACTTCTGCATGATTCTTCCTGCTCAAAGCATCAGCTACTGCATTTACTCTACCTGGACAATAATTAATCCCCAAATCATAATCTTTGATCAATTCAAGCCATCTTCTTTGTCTCATATTCAACTCTTTTTGTGTGAACAAATACTTAAGGCTTTTATGATCAGTGTAAATTTCACATCTTTGTCCATACAAATAATGCCGCCAAATCTTCAAAGCAAATACCACAGCTGCAAGTTCTAAATCGTGCGCTGGGTAATTCTGCTCATGTGGTCTTAATTGCCTAGAAGCATAAGCAATCACTTTCCCCTTTTGCATCAGCACACACCCCAAACCATTTTTGGAAGCATCACTATATATAGTGAAAGGTTCATCACTATTAGGCAATACAAGAATAGGAGCGGATACTAACCTCTTTTTCAGTTCTTGAAAACTCTTTTCTTGCTTTTCTGTCCAGTCAAACTTCACATTCTTTTGAGTCAACTGAGTAAGAGGCCTTGAGATCTTTGAAAAGTCTTTAACAAACTTTCTGTAATATCCTGCCAATCCCAGAAAACTTCGGATTTCAGTTACCGTTTCCGGTCTTTTCCAGTCCACAATAGCTTTAATCTTTTCTGGATCTACAGAAATACCTTCTCCTGTAATCACATGTCCAAGAAAAGATATCTCCTGTAACCAAAGGTCGCATTTGGACAACTTTGCATACAACTTATGCTCCCACAGAGTTTGCAATACTGTCCTCAGATGCTTCTCATGTTGCTCAGGAGTTGTACAATAAACCAAAATATCATCAATGAAAACAATTACACACTTGTCTAATAGTGATTTGAACACACGGTTCATTAAGTCCATAAAAGCAGCAGGTGCATTTGTCAAACCAAAAGGCATGACAAGGAACTCATAATGACCATACCGTGTCCGAAATGCTGTCTTTGGTACGTCTTCAGGTTTAATCCTCAATTGATGATATCCTGATCTTAAATCAATTCTAGAGAATACACTTGCACCCTGCAGCTGATCAAACAAATCATCAATCCGTGGAAGTGGGTATTTATTTTTAATGGTCACTTTATTCAGCTCCCGATAATCAATACAGAGCCGCAGTGATCCATCCTTTTTCTTAGCAAATAACACTGGCGTACCCCCATGGAGAAACACTTGGTCTTATGAAACCCTGATCTAGCAATTCCTCCAACTGCTTCTTCAACTCCTTCAATTCAATTGGTGCCATTCTATAAGGAGGCTTTGAGATAGGCTCAGTTCCTGGTACTACATCAATAACAAAATCAATTTCTCTCTTTGGTGGTAATCCTGGTAACTCTTCAGGAAATACATCAGAAAATTCATTTACCACTCGTATTTCCTCCAATATTGACTTCCTTTGATCAACTTCTATTGCATTTACCTAGCTATCATCACCGATGATCTCCATAACACTTAACTCCTGTACATTTGCTACAATTGAATCTCCTTTAAATTCTGCTTGTACTCCATCAGTAACTTCAAAAGTTATTTTCTTTTCTTGACAATCAACATTAGCCTTGACTTGAGTCATCCAATTCATCCCCAATATTGCATCATATTTTCCCATATCCAAGAGAATCATATTCGTCTTACTAGTGACATCCTGAATCTGAAATACACATCCTTTCACCATTTCTGTTGCCATTGTAACGCTTCCCGTAGGACTTCTCACACCAAAGCTGGATTCAGTAGCATTGGTAGTCAAGCCTACTCTTTTCACCACTTCAGGGGAGATAAAAGAATGTGTAGCTCCCGTATCGAATAAGGTATAAACAGAATGTCCATCTATCTTAACATGCCCTGAATCATAATAAAAAGTTTTCTCCTTATACTTTTATTATCATAATTCTTATCTTTTACTTATTTCTTAATTCTACGTTATCTTCATACTATAACTGCACTCTAAATACTCAAATCTAAATAAAGCATAAGGAAATACTTAAAAACAAAACACACATACCTGCAATAAGCTCAGTCCCTATCACTTCTTCGGGTTCATCATAATCTTCCAGTCCTTCCCTGGGGATATCTTCATAGATCCATTCACCCTCCAAATTATATACTCGTGCAGTATTAGCTGGAGCTGAATGAGTATTTCCCAAAGTTGGTCCTCCAACTGTTTTCCCCATACTCGGACGTCCAACAACTGGTGGTGGTGGTTTAGCTGCTTGAGTAGTGACAGTAGTACGCTGTGGACATGCAGTAGAGAAATGTCCTACTTTGTTACAAATGTAACATGTAACAGTACTTTTCTTTGGACAATCTGTCACCCGATGTGAACTATCACCACAAAAGAAACATTTTCCTTGGAGTTGAGGACAATCCCTTAGATAATGATTTCCTTTGCATCTCCAGCATTTAACAATTTCACTAACTACTTTCCTCTGAATAGGGACTTTGGGTTTTATAATCCTTCTAAATTTGCTACTACTACTACTACTTCCAAATCCTTCAAAAGGTCGCTTCCCAAACACATTAACTTTTCTTCTACTTGCTTCTTCACTTTGTCTTTTTGCTGTATCCAACACTCTTGCCTTTTCAACCATATCCATAAAGCTTCTTGGTTCAAATTCTATCATCCTTCTTTTCATTTCAGGATCTAATCCTCGAGAGAATATCTGCATCTTCAGTCTATCACTCATCTGATATTCTGGTGGAGCAAACTGTAACAGTCTGTTGAATTCAGATTCATACTGCTCCACAGTTTTTGTTCCCGTTACTATGTCCAACAAGTCTTCACTATATCTTATCCTCAGACTTCCAGGAAAGTAATAAGCCAAAAACTCTCGTCTGAAGTCTTCCCAAGTGATCGGATCTCTTAAACTCCTTTGTCTGGATTCCCACCATGTTCGTGCTCGCATCTTAAGCATATAAGTCCCATAAGTAAGTCGAAGGTGTAGTGGTACTTCAAAAGCCTCAAACGACCGTTCTATCTGATTCAACCAATCTTCAGCTTCGTCCGGTCGACTAGCATAACCTTCAAAATATTTGTTGCAGCGAATAAACTCTGGCAACATACTACGCTGTTGCCTCAAATCAGGCTGTATTGGTGGCACAATTCCTGCTTGACCTACTGGAGGTGGAGGAGGCAAGGGTACTTCTCTATCAGCCTCTGCTGGTGGTGCAGGTACAGGAGGTGTACGTTCCCTTTCCAAAAATGCCCTTAACAGCTCATTCTGTGCCCGTATTGCAGCTAATATTTCATCTGTACGATCCCGCTGCATATGTAGTTCTTCCTCTAGTGCAGGTGGAGCCCCAACTGGAGGTCCTCGTCTACGCCTATTTTGACTGAAAAGTTTATGTCCAACTTTCAGTAAGAAACACTTAATCATAAATAATTAAGTTCAACATTCATTATAAAATGAAAGTAAACATAATTATTTTAACACTTATGGTACATAAACTACAACTTTCATTTCTTATAAACAAAAGGAGTTTACATCCATATAACTTTATGCCCAAAGGACATATTTTATACATAATATAACTTCAGCCAAACCTAACTTTCCACTACTTCTAGTTTTTATACATAGCACCCTTACTACATGTAACACTCAGAGTACAAAATGATCCCACATGATCTTAATATTTACAAACAAAAGTGACATGCATGATCGCTTTGAAGTCACATAGCCGCTATATACTAAAACATTCCATTCTAGCCATCTACCATATCCATCCTGGGTAAGATGAGGGTCCAGCACCAGGGTCACCTTGAGGTACATACTCAGGGTTTCCAAAAACTGAACCAACACTAGAATTCACTCCTGATTCCTCACTAGGAGCTTGTCGAGCCCATTCTCGTGGTAACCAAAACTCTAAGGGATCCGGTTGAATCATCAATGTCTCATCAGGATCTCCTCCAACAACGACTTTAGGTGGAAGCCCTGGATCCACTTGGTAGTACTCAAACTCAGGAGTAGAATCTGAAGCAGGATGAACTCTTTGAGGAGGTTCTGGATGTAAAGCTAAGGCATCCGATCTAATTTCTGGCTCAGACTCAGGTTCAAGCTCATTCTCCAGTAGTAGTGGATTAAAATTCCCAGCTTCATTCATTCCAAATCCTGCCACTGTACTGACATGCCCTGGAGTATAAATCCTCGGATGATCAATTCTTCTATCAATGGCCAAAGTAACTCCACAGCCTATATCTTGCCAGAGGGCAAATGAAGGGGGTACTGGTCTAGGGTCTCCATGAACCAAAAAGATCAATCCAGGAGGATAACCTGGGTTTTCCTCAGATTCAAGCAAGTACATCAGCTCCTCATTCTCTGGTATATCACCAGGAATCTGCAGGCTCCAAAAATTTCTTATCTCCTGCCAATAACTATTCAGCCCATGACCCCAAGCAATAAACACCTCCGATATTGTATGAGGTCTACCCACCAAAGCCAAATCCTCACAAAGGATCCGCAATCGTCGTCGATATTAAACAGTGTCTCGCCCCACTGCTGCCTAAAGACGACCCATCTAGTCATCAACTGAAGTGTCGATTCCTAAATCAACAAGACTTATATTAGGTCTTAAAATAGAGTTAAAATACTTCATATAATTTAAGCATAAAAGCTTAAATACTTAACCCGGTTCTACCCCCACTCAAGCTCACTAGGTAGGTTGTCTAAATATCTAGGGTCAGTGTTTTAATTACCCTACTTGTATTCATGCTCTGATACCACTAAATCTGTCACGAACTGAGGACGGCCTAGTCGTGGCAGACGCCGTATACTGTATGAAGAACCCTTGATTGGTTACCCTTCCAATCAAAAACTCTTCACACAATATACAAGGCTCTACAACTACTAGTTCCAAAGTACATCCAGATTCACATGATATCATCACACAATATATTTATATAAAAGTTAAGCTCAAAAGTTTACATTACATAGTATTTAAGTATGTCTAAGTCCATACTAATAAGGTAAACATAAGTTAAACATAAGTACATGAGGACTAGTCTACATAAACTATTTTCCTCTCCTCACACAGGACACTTCGCTCTTTCCCAAGTCCCCAGGCTAACCTGTGGCATCCCTCGTCCTGTCTCTACGAATAAGCTATCCTGCAACAAAAGTCTAAAGGGGTGTATGCCTAAGCTTAGTGAGCAAAACCCTCAGCCACACAACAAGCAAGTTATAAACACATTATAGTCACGCATATGAATGAATGATCAAACAGAATGCCAAATAATACGCATACTTAACTAGTTCATATACGTAACTCGGATTTAACGCCCTCCGAAGTCAGGGTTAGAGTTTACACGGCACCAATCAGATCCGGGTATTACACTAGAACTTACTTTACTACGGAACTCCATGTTCCGTACTTATATCAAATAACTCTTTATTTTCAGAAAAACACAAGTTCTAGTATAATAGTGAGTGGGCCCCCGCAGTCCATACTCACCCCTAAACGGAGGTCTCTAGACTCGACCCTTAGCCAGGCGGTTGGCGCCTCCAACGCCTAGTGTTCCCGCGGGCCAGGGTAAGGTCATTTTGTACGAGTGCACCGTACATAACCAAATAACTCAATAATATCAACCCCCGAATGGCCTCTCTTTACCTCCGTGTGATGTGACGGCCGGAATAGTATCCATGCTATGCATGTTAATGCATGTTCCAGTTTCTTTTTATAGCCGAGTATAAATTAGTTCCAATTATGCTGTGACCAACCATTAATACACATAATCATTTTCTATACTACCATGCAACAAACAAGGCATTCTCTGAATTTAAAGTAAATTCACAACTCAACAAGCACTTACATACACAAGCATATACCGAACCCCACACAGCAGTTAATTAACGATAATATTTAAGTCCACTATCTACAATCACAATCAAGCATGGAATCATAGGGTAAATACTCACTCGGCCATAGCGGTTCGTCCTAATCGTAGTAATCGATCGGGAGGTCCTCGCTCACCTCAGAGTCACCTGATCATTATGTGATAACAACACTAATAAGTGTTTGAATTAACTATTAATTCTAAACAACTAAGTACCTAGTTCTACTTAAATCACTATTAAATTTTTACCAGGTAAGATTTAATTTCAATCGTATGTAACTTTTCCGTTTTAGTTTTGATATTTATGAATTTATAACCGATTTTCATCGTTTCTAAATATATTTTCACATGGTAATATCTATTTTGGATATTAAGACCTCTATTTTATGTTATGAGCTAAATTTATAGAAAGTTTTAGTTATGACCACTTTAATACTTTTATTACTTATGTTTATATCTTTTATTCCTTAAATTCTTCTAATGAAAGAATTTTACTTTGCTATTACTAATCCTTATAGTGAATTAGGTATAATCTAATTTAGTAAGTGTATTAGGTTTTACTAATTTAGTTACCTAATCACTTACATTTTTCTTAGTTTCCTTATTTTCTAATTTTATGCTTATGTCATCGCTTACATCATCACTTGCTTATGTCATGGCTTATGTCATCATGTGATTATGTCATCCTTTACCTCATCATATGCTTACATAAGCCTTCCATCATGCTTATGTTATATACATATGTATTATGTACATATTATCCCCTTTTCTTATACTTATGTACATATCCTTTATACATACTTATACTTATACCTATACTAAGGTTTATACCATATTTCTACATGTATACATACTCGTATACCTATACGGTGGAATAAGTATTTTACACTAAAATTTCGTATGCCTAAATTTGTCCTTAAGAAAAGTCCTCTAATTCCATATTTTTGTGTTCTTATGTACATATTTAGTGTAGTATAGGTATGTTTAGTAAGATTTAATCTTAAATTAGGTTATGTACATGTTATATACTCATGTACAAAGGTTTTTCTACTTATACTCTCTTGGTATTTCATTATGTATGCATACATAGAAGCATATCCTCATGTCTTTCTTTCTTCTCTTTCAAACTTCAAACTTCTACACATAAAGAAGGAAACTTTGTTTCCACTTCTTCAAGACAAACCTAACCATATAACTACTTATCTAATCTACCTAATTAACTAACTAATGACTAATAAAAAGTAAGATAAAGCACTTAAAAACATACCTTTTATGATGTTGAAATGGAGGAGACAAAAGGGGAGAAATGAAAGGGAAAGAAGGAAAGGAGCTTACGGCATGAAGAGGGATTGTTTTGTTTTGTTTCTTTTGTTTGTTTCTCTTAATGTAAAGTAACATGTGGTGGGGTTAAGAAGAAGATATGTGGACGGAAACAAGAGGAAAGGAGAGAAAAAGAAAAATCAAAAAGAAAAAGAAAAGGATGGCATCATTACATAAGAGATATTTTCCTTATCTCTCAACATATGTTGACTTTTCAAAATGTTGACTTTAGTCAACATGTGTTGACTTGGTCAACATTTGAAATTTGGTCAACATGTATTATCTTGGTCAACATTCCTTAAGTATGTATAATTTTGTGCACATAATGTAGTAATTAAGGGAAATTAGGGGAGAATTGAAGAAAATGAGAAGAATTGAGGTGTATGATGCATTGATGTGTAAATGTGGTTGATGAGATCTTACTTTAGGTCTTTAAAGTCCATATATCCCATTTGATAAATAACTTTGGATAACAAGTGTAAAAAGTGCTAATTTGGGCATTAAAGTTCACTATATGTAACCTAATCGTCAACTATAACCCTAATCCTAAGTAAGACCATCTTAATCATATATTTAAGGGATAAATATAATCTATGACCCATTATCTTAGTTCCTAATGGATTACTTGAGAATTTGAATCATATAATTAAAAATGAGGGTTATCTCTAACCATTTACTAACGATTTTGCAAAATATAAGCATTATATTTTCAATTAGGGTTTTAGGGTATATCATGTTGGATTGGTGTACATATGTCCTTAATGAAATCATTTTTAAGGTTTTTATTACTTTCGAATTGAATCTTTAGCTTTTAGAAACCTTTAGGGTCGAAAAATTCTTTACGCGATTAATTAAGTCTTTTAGAGTTTTCACTTTAATTAACCTTGTCGACTCCTATATTGTCTACTATAGTTAAGTCTACTTTTAAAAAAACTAGATCGAAACTTTCAGGGGTTTACACATTCCATCTAAATGCGTCACTCTTCTTTTTCAACTCGATTAAGGGGGCGGTTTTGGTACTGAAGTTTTTAATGAATTGTCTCTAGAAAGAAGCCAGGCTATGAAAGCTTCGACAGTTAAGCATATGGACATAACATTAGCATTGAGTGTGAGGTATTGGGTTCGAGTCTTATTTTAGAATCTTAGAAAAGGTAGGGAGGCCTTTCTCTTATTTTTGGCTAGTATACTGCTACATGTTAGGATATGGTTTTGCTACGTATCCTGATACGTGGCATCATTAGATTGGATGACCTTGTTGACGTGGCATCCATGTAGTTTACCACATCAACTGCCACATATTATGTAATGATACGTAGAAGGTCAAGGTTCGTTAAGTAGGCTGACGTGGCGCTACGTCAGCGCCACGTCAACATTTTACCTTCCTTTCCCTCAGTTTTCCCCCATTTTCTCCCGATTTTCCCTCTTTTTCCTTTCCAAGAATAGCTCATTCCCTCTACCTTAGCTTTAATTTCTACAAAAATTCTACACACAGGTACATAGTTTCTTGCATCAATCTTACAATAGACATGGCAGACTTAAAATTGGTGTTAAGAACAAGTCCAGATTCAGTCAAAAGGACATTCAAATCAGCTTTCAAAAGTCGGAGAAAAACTAGGCTTTTGGGCATTTCTCATTAAATTTGATTCTAACTTTCTTTTGTTTCTGGGATGAATTCATGTATAAATTGATGATCATAGGACACGAACAACACAAAATCACCTATAAAACCATTCTTAAGCTTCAGATTCAACTCCCAAGCTTTCTCTCTCTCTTACCATTTTGTTTCTCTCTTGACCAATCTCTCTCTCTTTGGGTTCCTCTCTCTAACAAAGCTTGAGAACAATGACTATCACAATCGTGACTCCTACTCTATCAACTCCCTAACCTAACCTCTCTTAACCCCTTCCATGCCCCTTAGTAGCACCACCAGTAATCAGTACCCAAACCCTCATAGCCACCACCACAACTCACTTGAACCACCATTCCTGACCACCCTAAGCCTAAATCGACTCCACGATTGAGCTCTACTAGTTCCCTAACCCCAAAACCGATCGCCCTCTCATCTCTAGCAACCTCCAAGAGACGAGAAAGTCCACTACTGCGGACCACCACTCACAACCACCACTAGACCACCATCCCAAGCCACGGCATCAGAGCTACCCCTACTATCTCTAATCAGAAACACACGAATCCACCCTTACCTACCAAAAATTCCCCATGAATCACCTTGAATTACACCATCAAGCTGCTGTTACTGTTGCTGTTGATGTTAGTAAACTTGACTCGAATCTGCGATCCTGATTCAATGACCCATAGTTGACCTTAGATCTAACCTACAAATCGTGTCCAACCCAACCCACATTCCATTTTTGGTCAGAGACTTGTTTTTCTTTTGCTTTTCTTTTTTCTTTATTTTTTATTATTATTTATTTATTTTTTGTTTATTATATCATTCATGTAAAATGTAGATGTAAAAATAAATAAAAGAAAGAAAAGAAAAAGAAGAAAGGAAAGGAAAACAAAAAAGAAGAAGAAAAAAAGAAAAGGGTAATTTTGTCTTGTTTTATTTTATTTTTACTGGTTTAATGAAAATAGATAAAATATAATAAGTAGTAAATAAATAAGCTAACATAATGAAATCAAAATAAAATAGTTAGGATGGTACATAAAATTATTGTTGTCACTTAAAAAAAATTGATTTTTCAAAAATGAAATAAAAATAAATCAACCATTTTCCAAATTAAGATAGTTTAGAGTTTCGAGAAAAAATAAAATTCAATTTAAGACCTTTTAGAAATTTTCATAGATCAACTAAAATTGAGTAAAACGTAAACTCGATCTTTTGTTTAATTAAAACAAAATCACCTGCTATATTCATAAAAAAGAGCTACGTACTTCTAATCATGAATAGTGGGTACGTAGGCACCTATAGGGCGACGATAAAAATGAAAAAAATCTAATTTTTTTTTTTTTTTTAGGTTTAGATTATTTCATTTGTCTAATTAAAATAATTAAATTGAGTTCCATCTTATAAAATAAAAAGATGATTTTTAGAGATTAAAGTTAATTTGGAAAGTTAATAGTACCTGTAAGGGTATAAAAGTCTTAACCTTCGGATTTAGATTTTTCGGTTTTCAAAAAGCCGTTTTATAACTTGGTTTTTTAAATTAATAGATCAATAACTAAGTTATAACTAATCCACCCAGTTGGTTATAACTTAACCACTTTTCCCGACTTCGGTCGAGTGCTAACTCCAAATCTTTTCAAGTTAAAAAATGGTTTTCTTTAAACCCTAGTTGAGAGGTAGTATTAAACGGGTAGGGCTTTAATACTAGTCGGTTTAAAAATGACCTAATTTTATAAAAAGAATTGGGAGGATGAAAAACTAGGCTCAACAGCCTAGCGACTCCACTAGGGATGTCAAGAAGGTTAGCTATTCGATTTTCCAAGATTAAAATTAATCTCTTAAAAAACCATCATTGTGTAATTCATTTACTTATTTGTCCATTGTTTATACCATAGTTGTACTAATATTTTCTTTGTAAGTTTAGTTTTTTTTTTTTTGGAAAAATTTATTTTGCTTACCATAAATGCATGACAGATGCAGTCGAACCTAGACTGTCTTAGGACCTTAGGATGGGGGGCCATTATGTAAGCTCTAAGTGCTATAGTGTAACCACCACTCTAGGTTGATTAAGCCATCCCCACTTAGGCTTGATGTGACCAATGAAAGTGTTCTTTAACAAGTGAGGTCGCACAAGTTTAAGAACCTTTAAAACCTACCCTTTATGCATTTACGACATCTAAAATAGACAAATAATCTAGCAAGATGGAAATAAAAATAAAAATGGCTTGGAGTTTCCTTGATTTCCCTTATAATTTACATGTATTGTAGAATTACTGTAAATAGGTTTTTGTAACATAGTTTCTCTTTTGCAACCTAGAAATGGCCTGTTCATCATCCAACTCGGTTTACTTCAAAGAAAATTTTTTAGGCAAGCCTATCTATCCCAAACCCATCTTGGACCAATGGTGATGGCACTTTAATCCACGGGATCGAGAAACCACCTTCAGTAAGATTAGGTCCATTCTATAACATCCTAAAGTAAAGCAAGAGATCAATTTGATTAGGGCTTTGACCAATTTTTGAGAACCCAAAGAAGTAGCTTTTCGAGTTGGGCCTTACTTGATTAGCCCAATACTTGAAGAGTACACTTAATTACTCCAAGCTCCTTCTTTGGAAAGCATGTATACCTTAAATTTAGAAATAGATCCTATAAATGCCTTCTCAAGATGCCTAGGTGTTAAGAAAATGGAAGTGAACAAAGCCCCCAGAAGCTATAATAGTAACTGCATCAAACTAGAGGACCTAAAAGCATGGTTCATCACTGAACCTAAATCTAACCAATGGGATATCTTCTATAGCAATCTCAAAGCTTAGGGATAGAATAGAATAAAATCATTTATCTTAGCTGCATGTGGGACTCTCTTATTCCCTAATAGAAAATTCCTCATACATTTCAGGGTCACTGAGTTAGTAGGCCAATTTCTTGAAGGAAAATCATATGCCCCATCTCTCCTTGTAGAATAGATTCGAAACCTTAGTATTTTGAAAGAAAAGAATGACAGCATACTAAAATCCAGCTTGGCATTATTGATAATATGGTTTGTAAGCCATATGAAATGTTATGGGCTTGACCTAATCAGAAGAAAGTTTGCTCACAACATCAATCTAATTGATTCATTCATCAATAAGGTCCATCTCCCAGAAGGAAAAAATACATACTACTAAGTAGAAGTACTAAGAAATTTCCAAGTTGCTAATATGCTATGGACAGCAAGATGGAGTAATTTAGAAAAAGTAATTCTAGTTTGCAAAAATTATTAAGCGATACCCCTAATCAAGATGAAGTTATGTATAGGATATTACCTTAATAACATGATCAGACAATTTGAAGGTATCCAGGATATAGTCTATACACCTCTATTGGATATCATGACATTGGATTACAAAGATCTTCAGATTTCATTGCCATAGAAAATGTCCAAACTCAAGGCAATCAAACAGTTATAGGAAACAAAGACTATCAGGCTAAACATCAATTTAGGAGAATGGCTAGAAGAAGTAGACAAGCACTGAGTTACCAAAGAATATTTGTATGATCAACTCCATAAGGTTGGAGAGATCCAGTATCGAGCGCTGGAGGTCATCTAGCCCACAGTAGCTGAACCAGATCCTAAAGTCAAGACCTACATGGACTAAGTACAAGCCCGAGTAGAAATAATCTATGAAGAGCGAGACATGTAGGAGGATTTCTTTTAAGAATCAAAACAACGTTCCAGGGCCTTGGAACATCAATTGAGGATGACCAAAAAGAAGCTTAAAGAATTTGAGGAAATGGAAGAGCCTAATTTAGGAAAAAGGAAGGGATCATTAGCAAGGTCCAATAAGTAGAAAAGGGGAACGCCTATTAAATGCCAGAAGAACATTTAAGAAATAGGAACAATCTCTTTGAATGTATTTTTTTCTTGTTTTTTTCAAATAATGTAAAAGGTATACTCCATAAAACCATAATAAAATTTCCATCTTGCTGGTTATTAGTCAATTTTGTCTCTCTACATTCATATGCCACACATTTCTTAGTTTCTCATTTATCCCTTTTATAATATTGGTTTACTAACTTATTGAAAAGTGATCTTACCTAGGTCACCAAGATAGCTCCCAAACATCAAACCTTCTAGCGAAGTCATATCAAAACTCGCTTAAAGACCAAAATGGCCAACTAAGGAAACAACAAAAACAACACCAAAAATGGAAACCCTGAGGTCATTGACCCTATTGAGTTGAGGTTCCAATCTTTCCAATCTTTGGAACAAACAGTAGGAAAGACTCTAAACCAACTAAGCTTTCTTGCTAATAGCATCTCTCTACTTATGTCTACAGCTCCATTAAATGAAGAGAGTTCCAAAGCTCGATATGGAAAAAATGAAGCCCCACCCCTCGAAATCGAAGAAACCTACCCTAAAGTCAATCAGGGCTCCGAATCCTTTGAAACAGAAGGGGTATTTCAAAAGGCTAACCCGACTTTTAAGCTAAATACTTAATCATTCCCGATGAACGTAAAGCCCGAAGTTGACCCAGACAAATTGAATGAACTTGAGAACTAGCTAACTCAACAAATTATGGAAAAAATGAAAATGCTCAAGGGATATGATGGATTCAAATATGCTGGCATAACAGATTGGATGCCCCAAGCTACACACCTGACTATATGTATGCAAGATGGGCAAGTATTGACATTATGATCAACTCATGGTCTAGACCTTTCAAGATAGCCTAACCGACCTTACCTTAACCTAGTATGCTTAGTTGGACTTAAATCAAGTGAATACATGGGAGAAGCTAAATAGAGCATTCTATGAGAAATATAGATTTAACATCGAAGTGGCACCAATAATGATGGATTTGGTTGCCTTAAGGAAGAGGCACAATAAATCCTTCAAAGAATGTACTTAAAGGTGGAGGTCCCTAGTTGTAAGGGAATCTACCCCTGTGATTGAAAAAGAGCTGACTGTAACTTTCATTAACACTCTTGAGAGGCCCTACTTCACTCACTTGATTGGATAAGCCTATTCTAACTTTGCAGAAGTAGTTGTAGCGGGGTATTGAATTGAGAATGTTGTTTCCTTTAGCAAGCTACAAGAGATAGAAGATAGAAGACTACCCTTTGTTAAACCCACCAACAGCAAGTCTAGAGAAGCTACTATCAGCATGGTTAACCCAAATGTAAGACCTAACTCCCAAGTTTCTTTTAGGACAAATCCCCGCTAGCTTAACCACAGTACAGAAGCTAAACACAAGCTAGCAAAGCCCTGAGACAGTTCACCAGAATACTTGTTCCACTCAATTAGGTGCTTGAGAAGTTAAGAAGAGATAATTTGCTCCATTCTGAGGCTCCTACTAAAAAGGTACAGGCTAAGGTTCTTTGATCCCAATGCAAGATGTCAGTATCATCTAGGGCAAGTAGGCCATTCAACTGATTCATGCTAGAGGTTGAAAAACAAAATCCAAGACTTAATTGATGAAGGTACAGTACAACTGGATTTTGTGGAGGCTCTTACCCCAAATGTCAACAACAACTCACTACCAAATCATACACCATCATCAATATGATATCTAACCACTCAGAATCTACCATCAACATGATCAGTCTAAACTAAGAAACAAAGGTTTATAGATTCTACAAAAAAGTGGTCCCACAAGCTAAAAGGTATACCTTCTACATACTTATGAGCCCTGAAAATTACAAAGCTACCCTCCTCAACTACCAGGCAATAAACTAAGGGCAATCAAGTTCGCTTATAAGGGGGATCACTTGCTCTGGTAGAATCTACAATCTAAAGGAAGACCTAGAAAAGAAGGGCATGCTAGAAATGCCAAACATCGAACAAGCTGAATGTGAAGAAGGATTAACTGCCTTTACCAAGATGATTAAGTCTAGCGAGCACAAAATAATGGACCAACTCACTAAGACTCTTTCATAAATATCCTTCATGAGTTTGTTGATGGCATTAGACCCACACCGAGAAGCCTTATTTAGAACACTAAGGGATGTCAAGGTCCTTCATGAAATCCCGATTGAAAGGAATGGCTTTATCACCAATTCCATCCTCACCATAGATCAAATTTCCTTCTCTATCGAGGAATTGGGTAAAGAAGGTACCCAATACACAAAGCCTCTGTTCATAATAATGAGGATAAATAACACCAATGCAACAAGAGTCCTCATCAACAATGGGTCATCTCTAAATGTTAGTCCTTTAGCTACCCTGGATCTATTGGGTGCCAATACAATTGCTATTAAACTAAGTTTAACAACGGTAAGAGCTTTTGACAGATCTAGGAGAGAGATAATAGGGGAAGTTGACTTACCAGTTGATATCAACCCATAGACATTCAATATCTCATTCTAGGTTTTAGACATTCTAAGGACCTTCAATCTATTATTGGGAAGGCCTTGGATACATTCAGCATAGGTTATACCGTTAACTCTTTACCAAAAAGTTAAGTTCATCTCTAATGGCTGGGTCATCACAATTCTGGGTGACGAAGATTATGAAATCTATAAAGAGATGGCCATACCCTATATTTGCATAGAAGAACAAGAAGACTTTAGACTCCAAATGTTTAATGAAGTGTACATGATCACCAATCAATAGAAGGACGAGAGGTTGAAATTTAAAGAAGGTCAGTTTGGGACTATGGGTTAGGATACATTTCGACCCTAATGGAAGAATTGAAAAGAATATAGGCCAAGGGCAGAAAAGGTGACAGGTTTTATCACGCTCCAATGACCTTCCCTCCATTGTTAGAAACTTTCATCAAGGTTGAAGTCTGCAACTCAAAGCCTACTAAAGAAGGCACTTCCAACAAAAATGAAGATGCTAGCCTATTCAACAAATCCAAGCACTTAAATAATTGGTTCTCTATCCCTATGAATAACAATAAGTCTTCCCTAGGGTAAAGGATGAATCATAATCCAGTATTTTATGGAATTTTGTAATAAATTACTTTTGTTCTTCAAATGCTTATACTTGAAAGAGAGTTCCCCAAAATTAAAATCAGCTTCTTTTCCCTTTACTCCTACTTTACTTATACTTTTTCCTTTTGCATTCTTTTCTTTTTCTCCAGATGCCATGATTCGAACAAAGGCCATAGATACCTCACATTGATAGGTGATAAAAATATTAATATCACTTTCAGCCTTACTAGGTTAGTCATCGGGAGTGATATCAATAACCATAATGACATACAAGTAAGCTGGCAAAAACATGAAATGAGTAAAATTTCCATTGATGAGCTAATAGAGATAATTAATGTCGATACCAATGAAAACCCTAAGAAATTTGGAAGAAAAGCAAAAGATAAAGATGACTACATTACTATTTGAATACTAAGACATATTCGCATGGTCTTATGACGACATGCCTAGATTAGACCCATCAATTATGGTCCATTACCTACCCATACAAGAGGATATCAAGCCTAAGAAACAAAAGTTGAGAAGGCTCCGACCAGATATCCTATTGAAAATCAAAGAAGAAGTAAAAAAACTATTAGAAGTCAGCTTCATTAAGGTGTCTGATTATCCCAAGTGGATAGCCAACATAGTACTAGTTATGAAGAAGAATGGAAAAGCTAGAATGTGCGTAGACTTTCGAGACCTTAATCAAGCAACCCTTAAAGATAATTTTCCTTTGCCCCATATTGATATATTAGTTGATAATACAATCGGAAACTACATTTTCTCTTTCATGGATGGATTTTCCAAGTATAACCAAATTCTAATGGCTGAAAAAGATGAAGCCAAGACAACGTTCATTATGACTTAGGGTACAGTTTACTATAAAGTGATGCCTTTCGGACTCAAAAATACCGGGGCAACTTACCAAAGGGCTATGGTAGCAATCTTTCATGACATGATGCATAAAGAAGTTGAAGTATATGTCGATGATATGATTGCCAAGTCTAAGGAAGTAAAAAATCATGTGGAAAATCTAAGGAGATTGTTTGATAGGTTGAGAAAATTCCAACTGAAACTCAACCCAGAGAAATGTACTTTCGGAGTGACTTCAGGGAAGCTATTAGGTTTCATAATTAGCTAAAGGGACATTAAAGTAGACCCTGAAAAGTTAAAGCGATAGTTGACTTGCCCGCTACATACACTTAAAGAAATCAGAAGTTTGTTGGGCCGTTTAAACTACATAACCCGGTTCATATATTAACTCATGGACAAATGTCGTCTTTTGTTTAACTTGTTAAAAAAGAATGCCAAGATTAACTGGAACGAAGAGTGCACATAGGCCTTTACAACAATAAAAGAATACCTTATGAACTCTCGAATTTTGGTAGCTCCAAAACCTAAGAAACCTTTATTCCTATACTTAACAATATTACCAGAGTCCATATGGTGTATGCTTGGCCAGAAAGATGAGGAAGGGAAGGAATAGGCTGTATACTACTTGAGTAAGAAATTCACCGAAGGGGAGTAGTGATATTTAGAAATTGAAAGAACTTGTTGTGCTTTAGTCTAGGTAATGCATTGACTCGAACAATATATACTCTACTACCAGGTTGAATTACTGACTCAACATGATCCCCTAAAGTACTTGGCAGACAAATCGACCACCCTAATTAGCAGAATCTCAAAGTGGCAAATGTTGCTATCAGAGTTCGACATTACTTACATGAACTGGAACTCAGTCAAAGAGTAAGCTTTGGCAGATTAATTAGTAGAAAATCCCTTTGATAGTACTCCCCAAGAAGTACAAGTCAATTTTCTTGATGAGGGTATCCTGGTGGTTAAAGGAAACATTGATAAAGGAAAAGATGAAAAGCCATCGAAATGGAAAATGTTCTTCGATGGTGTAGCCAATGTATCTAGGAGTGGAGTTAAGGTAATACTGATATTCCCTAAAGGTAATCAATATCCTGTAGCCATAAGATTTGTTTTCCCATACACTAATAATATTGCTGCATATGAAGCATGTATCAAGGGACTTAAGATGGCTCTAAAAAAAGACATTCAAGAATTAGAAGTGTATGGGGACTCCTCACTCATTGTTAGCCAAGCTTGGGGAGAGTACAAAACTAAAGATCCTAAGCTAGTACTTATCACTGGCATTTGATGGAGCTAACGGAATTTTTCAAAAAAGTCACCTTCAATCACGTACCAAGGACTTATAATCAATTTGCTAATGCCTTAGCCACGCTAGCATCTATGATCCAGTTATCTAATTGAGTTGAGATTCAGCCCCTTACTATTGTAATCGAAGACAAGCCTGCCTTCTGCCTGATAATTGAGGGTATGAGTGACCCAAAACCATAGTGCCATGTTGTTAAGACATTCCTACAATAAGGTACAAACCCTAAAGAGGCCAAGAAAAGAGATAGAAAGATGATTAAGGGATTAGCCACTCAATTCTTAATAAGCGAGTCCACCTTATACCGACACTCATTTGACAGTATACTCTTAAGGTGTGTAGGCGACAAAGAGGCTAAAAAGTTAATGAAAGAAGTACATGTAGGAGTATATGGCCCTCACATGAATGGATATATGCTGGAGAAGAAAATCATGAGGCTAGGGTATTATTGGTCAATGATGGAAAGTCATTACATCAAACATGTTAGGCACTGTCATTTATGCTAAGTTTATGCAAATAAGATATGTGCCCTACCTTAGGAATTACATGCCTTCTCGACACCATGGCTTTTCTTAATATGGGGCACATATATCATCTGTTCAATCGCTTCAAAAGTGTCTAATGGGCATTGCTTCATATTAGTTACCATAGACTACTTCAACAAATGGGTAAAGGTTTCATCATACTTGAATGTTACCAAAGGGATTATAGTTAAGTTCATCAAGAGAGACATCTTAGCACGGTATGAGACTCCTGAAACAATCATCACTGATAATGGCACCAATCTCAACAACAAGCTCATGACAGAATTGTGTTTGCAATTCCAATTCATTCATAGGAACTTTACTCCTTGTCGACCGTAAATGAATGGAGCCGTCGAGTCAGTAAACAAAAACCTCCAAAGAATCATTGAAAAAATGTTTGTCATATATAAGGACTGGCATGAGATGTTACCTTTTGTACTCATGGCCTATCGGACTTCCATCAGAACGTCGATTGGGGCAACACTATACTCTTTAGTATACGACACTAAAGCAATGTTACCGGTAGAGGTTGAGATCTCATCAATAAGGGAACATCAGAAACTCATTTAGATGAAGTCGATTTGGTAAAGAAATGCATTGAACAACTAAATCTGATTGATGAAAGGAGTTGACGGCCTTGTGTCATAATCATTGTTATCAGCAAGGAATGGCTCGGGCCTTCAACAAAAGGGTACATCCCCGTAACCTCAAAGAAGGAGATTTAGTGTTAAGAAAAGCACTCCCCATTGTATAAGACTCTAGAAGGAAATTAACCCCCAATTACGGGAGTCCTTATGTCATAAAGTGAGTATTATCAGGAGGGGCTTTGATTTTGTTCCAAATGGATGGTCTAGATTTGAGAGACCTTGTGAATACTGACTTTGTAAAATTGTATTATCCATAAGAAGTTAATGGGAGTTTTTCTTAAAACGTGAAAATGCTAGTCATTTTAAACGTCATTGTGGTCCAATTTTCATTATTTATAAGCAAATTTGGTATCCTTGGCCATTGTCGTCATTGGAATAATCACCATCTCCATAGAAAGATCTAATTCCCTTTACCCCATTTAATCAAACCTATACATTGCAAACACGAGAGGAGTTAAGTAATGAGATCTAAAACATTGATAATTAACAAAATTCTTTAAAATACTTTATTACGGATTGATCCCCCTTAATAGGGAGTTTTATTGTCTATTTTTCTAGAAGAATGCGAAACTCAAGTAACCAATCATGGTAGATGGGAATGAGGAAGTCTGAATCCTCCCTTACTCCTTCGTAGATACTATGGAGTTCTATACTCTTATCATAAATGATGATTTTGATTATTAACTAGTTAAAATTGTAGACATAGCCCTTGATCAATTCTTTAGGTTTTTGCTTAACTAAGGTTCAAAGTAAGGAATATTTAGTTAGAGGTTTATTAGCCAAGAACTATTAGCAGAACTCATCAACTAACTAGTCAAAGGATAAAATGAAGACTACTTTCAAGAAATTAAACCAGTTGCTAACAGACTTTCATAAAGTAGAAGGGAAGACCATACAAGAAATTGCCTTAAATAAGCCATATAGTTCCTTTAGCATCCAAAATGAGTTCGGATGATCATCTAAGTCCTTTTTTCCATCACATGTGTCAAATTGGGATAGTTGGACACTTAATGGGAGGACCTTATCTATAATTCTTTTAATGAAAGGATTTAACTTTCTACCCTTTACAGTAGTTTCCTTTTTTTAAGCCCCTTCTATAGCTAATTTCTTGATGTAATCCTCTAAATTCTATAGACTCATGTCATCTATTGCTTCTTGTGACATATGAGCAACTAAATGCTCAATTCTCTCATCCACCGGTGTTTGCACATGTTGTACAGTAAGGGCATGAAGCAGAGCTTGTTGCCAATTTTCCTCTACTCATGGCTCTTACCTCTACTATGGGTTGGTCTCATCTACCATAAAGGCCTTTCCTCGAAGTTGTTGTAATACCTCTTCTTGTGCAAGTGGGTCGGTCTCTCACCTAATTTGCTATGGGGAAGGAGTAGAAGAAGAGGTACCATCCCTTTTGGTTAAGATTCTATCACAACTCCCTATTGTTAGCTCAAACTTCCTCAAGTTCTTTAATAAATTCAATACATAAGATTTCTAACTATGCTATTAAACCTAAAGTAGCAAAGTCAAAACAATCCTGCTATGTAAACCAATCTGAGATAGAAGTTGATCTCACAACCACTACCGTAGGCTTGATTTATACAAGGCATCGATAACTAACCCACTTTAAAGTAAACTGTTCATATAAAAATACCATTATCATATACGTAGAAGACTTTAATCTTATAATAAGAACGTCAATAATTTATAAGATATTTTCATAAACCAGTAGTACATTTTAGAAAATATTTACATAGCCTATTACAAAGGACCAAAAGAGAGAGAGAAAGCTTCAATAGTCCTATGATTCTTTGTAATATTCCAAGATTTCGAGCCCATACAATAATCTTACAATCCGAGCTCCTAAATTTAGGGCCTCAAGCTATATTATTTATTTTAGCTCAAACTTGATAGTCAAGTTAGAAAAGTTAGATGAAAGAATTCAAATAAGTCAATTTCTTAAAACAAGCCATATAAAAATATCAGTTTAAAAAAGGCGTCAATTTATCTATAAAATCGTTAAATATTGAAAATGTAAAATTTGAGCTTTTAGATATAGTAAAATGTTAGAGATAAGTTATTTACCTTATAAAAATAATAAATTGAGCAAATTATACGTAATATACATGTAGTTACAAGTGATATGCATTATATATATTAAATACATGTAGATAATAATAATAAATTATAAAAAAATAACAAAAATTAGTATAAAATAATGGAAAATTAATATAAAATGAATGGATGAGTCATCAAATGATGTGATAACCTAAGATTAATTAGAAAACATGATTCATCACTAAAATAATGCGGCAATGACATATAGTGCCTAAGGAAATGAGAAAATAACATGTGTTATTTCACCTTATAACATGTAAAAATCCTAAAGCCTATAAATAGGACTCTAAACATCATTTCCAATATTTTAGAAATTTGAAAGCATAAGAACATAAATTTAAAAAATTGGAAAATTTTAGAAAAAAAATAAAATAAAAATAGAATAAGTAATATGATCGAAATTGGGCTAGGGCGGTTCAATAGGCAATCGTCAACCTGACTTAGAGTAGCTTGGTGGTCCAATAGAAGGTGGTCTCATAAGCTTTTCTGATAAGGTGCAATGGTTTAGTGATCATTGGAGGTAGCTAGTTGAAGTGAACTAAATTTTTTACCAAAAGTTTCTTAATTTTCTAAAAATAGCAAATGATATTAGTTGAATATGAAATTAAGTTTTCTAAGCTTATTTTATGTGTCAATTAATGTAGTAATTTGATTTTAGTTAAATAATTATAGGAAATGTAGGGTCCTTAAGAAAATGCACTGTTTGAACGGAAATTAAATTAAATTTTAAAAATATTAAATAATGTCCTTTGAAGATGAAATTTGTATATAATATACTTAATATATGTATTTAATTGCAACAACAGTAATTTTTGAAAATAAGCAAGTCTATTATTTATTGTAACTATATTGGATAAAATTAGTAATTTTGTTGTTTTGTTAAATTAATTAGTTTTTTACAAAATCAAACTATGAGCCCTATGTATTACAATTTCTAGAAGTTCATAATTTTGTTTAGAACACTTTATTTTATCTTGTGATTAAATTCACTTATTTGCTCATTATTCACTAATTTTGAGCTAAAACTATTATTTTCGTAAAAATAGATAATCGTTGGTTTAGTATAATTCATGGTCAATAATTAAACTACATATTTTTGTGAGCCTATAGGATTTTTTTGTGGAATCAATCAGCCTTGTGTATTATTTATTATGTATTTTCATGTTACAAACCTATTTATTAGCCTAATATATGATATAGTAATTAGTTCTAATGGGATATTTGTTAAATATGTAAAGGATTAGCATTTTTAGGTACATAACGAATGCTGACTAGCATGGGAAATGAGGAATTTTAGGATTTTTAGTTTAGTTTTGGAGTTAATTTACGTTAATTACGAAGTTACAATAACGTACGATCGATTGGTAATATGAAAGGGTATTTTTGGACTTTTGACAATATTGATTAGTCTTGATTCTTAATATATCTTAATAGTACTCAAAATAACGATCATGATAATATAGAGTTTAATAAAATTAGGTAACAAATGACTAAGATACAATCAAAATAAGGTTAGAAACACGATAGTGAAAGCATATAAAAATTTAGTATCAACCCGTAGTTGACTTGGGGTTTGTATATGTCTCCTAGGTGTAATAGATGAGGAAGGATCTATACATATGAAATTAAAAAAAAAAATACTCTATTTTAGGTTTGGTTAAGTTTGACATATGTAATCTTTTGTATAAACAGGAGTAAAGTTGAACTCTATTGGAGTACTTTTTTATTATAAATAACACTTTTGTTGAATATAAACAAGTATTCCTATGTGATGGTACATCCTGTGTTATGCTAAGATATGACATTCTTCCATTTATGACCTTACTCTATAGAATCTAGTGATGACTAACCTCAAGGTAGTTGTAATGCAGCATTCTAATCAATAACTGCAAAAGGATCTATAGAGATGTAAGCAACGAACTACTTAGTAAGCAAGGATGGAGACGTAAGACTATACACAAGCACAAATAAGCTTATCAAACGATTAGTTACAATGTTGTCTGATTCATTGTGAGATTAGAGGAATTTCATCTGCTTTGATCGGGATTGAGGAGTTTCAACGTAAATACAACAACTCAAAACCAAACTTAAGCTTGTGCAATGGAGATACCGCTCCTCCTACGCTTACTTTCGAACCATTGCCTTCACCCTTACCACGACTTCCTCTCTTATTACTTAGTTCGACTAAGGATGAAGAAGTGACTATTATGCTATAGTGTTGTCCCTTTCGAAAGAGTTGGTATTTAGTTAAATAACCTTATACTTCCCCTAGTGGATTGCAATGCATGCCTAGTTTATGGTTTAAAGTTTAATATAGCTAAGTCCATTTTAAGGTAATCTATGGACAACAAATCAACTATACAAAATTATATTTAGAAAAACATACATAGGCATTTGCATTTACATTCATAACTAAATATAATCTTAGGTCCCCAAGTAATATAAAATAGTATTCTAAAGTATAGTAATGTATTTATCCCAAACTTACCTAAAGTCTTCTACTCCCTCACTATGGCACAATTTGAGATGCAACGTTGCCACTTATTCCTATAATATAAATATTATTTTAGTATCTAAACAATTATTATATATAGGCTCTATTTTGTAATAAAGATTATTATCCTTAGCTTGGGGCAAAACCATACTTACTTATTCAAGCTTTAAGTCTCTTTTGATTATTCTCGTTTTTAGTAAGGTTTTGATTTAGCTTCTAATTTCGTCTCTAATTCATCCTTTAAATCATGTTCTAATTCTACTCCTAATTATACCTTATACATAATTCCCAAAAATGCCTCTTAGCCTACTTTATAGGGTTTAATGAACTTTAACGTAAGGGAAATTTGTTTCTAATTCAAGTTTTGTTCAACTCTTTAGTATACTAATATATACAATGGTTCTTAGTTTTACTGCTAAATGAACTCTTAATCTACACCTCATCTATATTTCAACATGACTCCCCCATAACTCAGTTCAACATCAAAATGTAACTAAGGTATACAATCCAATATTACTCCAGCTTAAACTAACTATACCTATACTTATTCCTATCATTTGAGCACTTCACCTATATATTGCAAATATCAATACCATGCCCTTAATATTCAAATCTAGTACCCCCAACACTATAGATTCATTCTTATATTACCCAATGTTAAAATAGTCCCTAAAACAAAATCTAGTTCTATCGTAAAATTTAGGCTTGGTTAAACAACTTACTTGATCACCATAAATTTTATGCACCAAATCCAGAACGTCCAATTCTGAGACTTAAATTTATAACCTTACCCTCTTTGGAAAAGTTTTATCCTCAAAACTTCCATATACCTACTTCTAACTATACAAACTTTGTTATCACTATACTTCTTTACTTGCCTATAAATTAGAAAAGTCACGAATATTGTTCCATCATTGTTGTCTTAGGCTTCCAAGTAGCTTCTAGATCAAAAACTCATAACGAATATGTTAAGATACAATGAGGGTGAAATTCTTTATAGGTTTCTTTACAACTTTGAAATTCTTCTTCAATTCTATTGGTTTTATATCTACTATTGCACTCAAATTCTTAACAAACTTTCTTAACATTGAGACGAGAAATACATCATGATAGCCTGATAAACTAGAGGATAAGGCTATTCTATAAGTCATATTACCTGCTTTCTCTAATATTTTAAATGGATTAATATATCAAGGACTCAACTTCCCTTTTGAGCCAAATCACTTGAGTCCCTTAATGGACTTATCTTGATAAAAACATGATCTTCGACTTCAATCTCCAATTGTCTTATTTTTAAATCTACCAAACTCGTCTAATGATCTTGAGCCTCTTTCCTTCATTGTTGAATAATCGTAACTTTCTCATTCATTTGATCAATCATATTTAGTCCGATCACTACATACTCTTCATGGTCCCAATACAATGGTGATTTGCACTTTCTTTCATCTAAGGCCTTATAAGGTGCCATCTATATAGTTTCTTGATAACTATTATTATGGGCAAACTCTATTAGTGGCAATTACTTATCCTAATCCCTATAAAAACCCAGTATATAAGCTCCTATCATGTCTTCTAGAGTTTGAGTTATTTGTTCGAATTGGCCATTTTTCTCATTTAGTCCGATCACTACATACTCTTCATGGTCCCAATATAATGGTGATTTGCACTTTCTTTCATCTAAGGCCTTATAGGGTGCCATCTATATAGTTTCTTGATAACTATTATTATGGGCAAACTCTATCAGTAGCAATTACTTATCCTAATCCCTACAAAAACCCAGTATATAAGCTCGCATCATGTCTTCTAGAGTTTAAGTCATCTGTTGGATTAGCCATTTTTCTGTGTATGATAAGATGTACCAAACTATAACTATATGGCCAAAGTTCTATGTAAGCTTTCCTAAAACTTAGAGATGAATCAACTATCCTATTAAAAAAAAATGCTTTTAAGTATACCATATAATTTTACTATCTCTCAAATGTGCATCCTAGATAACTTCTCCATTGAATCTGTTGCTTAATAAGCTAAGAAATGTGCACACTTCATTAGTCTATCAATAATTACCTAAATTGACTTTTAATCTTAGGAAGGCCATAATGAAGTCCATTATAATATGATCCCATTTGCACTTATATATCTTGAAAGGTTGCAATTGACCACTAGGCCTTTGATGTTCAACTTTAACTTGCTGACACATAATATGTTTAGCAATGTATCAAGCCATATCATTTTCATTCTATTCTACCAAAACAAGAATTTAAGTATATATTTCACATTGCTATCTATAGAAATAATGTCTCCAAATATTCAAAGCAACTCCTATCAATTCTAAGTCATGAGTTAGATAATTTCTTTCTTGTGGCGTTAACTACCTTAAATCAAATGCAACAACTCCTCCACCTCGCATTAACATGTAGCCCAATCCATTTCAAGAGACATCACTATATACAATGTACAACTTATTCAGATCAGGTAGTATCAATATCAATGTTGTAACAAGTCAACTCTTCAGTTCTTAGAAACTATGCTCACATTCCTTATTCCACTCAAATTTGACGTCCTTCTAGGTCAATCGAGTCAATGGTCTTGGAATTTCAGAGAAATCTTTTATAAACCATTAGTAATATCTTACCATATGTAGACAACTTCTTACTTCCGAAACAATTGTTGGTTGCTTCCATTCCATTATTTCTTTTACTTTTTCAAGGTCTATACAAATTCCTTTACCATATATAATATGACCTAGAAAAGAAATCCCATCCAACTAGAAATCACATTTGCTTAGCTTAGCATACAAATTATTTGCTCTTAACTTTTGCAACACCAACCCTAAATGGCATGCATGCTTTTCCTTAGTTTTCAAATAAATTAGAATGTCATCAATAAACATTAGAAAAAATGTGTCAAAATATGGTAGATATATATGATTCATCAGATCCATGAATACAGCCAGTGCATTAATTAATCTAAAAGTCATCAATAAGAATTCATAATGACCATATCGAGTCCTAAATGCAGTTTTTGGTATATACTTCGACATAATTTGGAACTGATGATATCCCAACCTCAAGTCAATTCGGGAAAATATAGTTGCACCCTGCAACTGATCGAACAACTCATCAATCTGAGGCAAAGGATATTTAGTCTTAGTAGTGACCTTATTTATCTCCTTATATAGTCCATACACAATCTCATAGTGCTATCTTTCTTCTTTACAAATAGTACAAGTGCTCCTCAAGGTGTTATACTTGGACGAATGAAGACTTTGTCAAATAGTTCCTAAAGCTACTTCTATAGCTATTAGAATTCTACTAGTGACATGTCAAACCTTAGGGTCTTGAACCTAAAAGATAACCTTAGGACCTATGCCCCTAAATTTAGGGCAACAACTTATGTTATCCGTTGTAGTTCAAACTTCATAGTAAGGTTAGAAAAATTTGACGATGTAATTCAAATAAAGTTAATTTATTAGAATAAGCTATATAAAAGGATTAATTTAAGAAAAACACTAATTTATTGATAAAGCTAATAAATATTGAAAATATGAAATTCGAGCTTTAAATATAACGAGATATTAGAGATAAGTTATTTAACTTATAAAAATGATAAATGAAGTTGAATTATATATAATATACATCTATTTACATTTGAAAAGCATTACATGTATTAAATATATACACATAAAAATAACAAATTGTCAAAACATAGAAAATTAATATAAAAAAATGGAAAATTAATAAAAAAAATGAGTAGATGAGTCGTCAAACAATGTGGTAGCCTAGGATTAAATGAAAATGATAAGTCAAAAGCTAAAATATCAGAAATCAATACCTAGTATGTTGAATTAATCAAATATTAATACATAAGATAAGAAATTAACACATGGCATGATGAACCATCAACCCAATCAACTCCAAAATTATAAATCAACCCTCAACATCAAATATTAGAACTTTTAGTGAATTAAAATCGAATAGGAAAAATTTAGAAAAAATCATAAAAAAATATATAAAATATAAAACAAAAATAGAGCACGAATTTGGTCTAAGTTAGTTCAATAAGGTGTTGATGTCCTATTGTTGTAGCCTTTTTAGGGTCTAATAAAAGGTTACCGAAGGAGGTTTTCCGGCACCGTTGGATGCCCGAGTAGTAGCCGATTCAAGTAAACCCATTTTCTGTCTGTAAGTTCGTATAATTTCTAAAAATATCAAATGTTATTAATTAATTATGAAATTTGGTTTTCTATGATAATTATAGGTGTAGATTAATTCAATAATTTTTTTAATTAAATAATTAGTGGAAATATATGAGCCTTAAGAAAATGCACTGTTTGGGTGAAAATTAAACTAATTTTTAGAAATATTAGATGATATTATTTCAAGCTCAATTTTGGTGTATAATGCACTTAATATATGTATCTAATTGTAGTAATAATAATTTTTTAAAATAAGCATGTTTACGATTTATTGTAAATATTTTAGATAAAACTAACAATTTTGTTGTTTTGTTGAATTAATTAATTTTCGATAAAATCAAAGTATAAGCCCTATATATTTTGATTTTTATTAGTTTATAATAATGTTTGGAACACTTAATTTTAATCTCACACATAAGTTTATTTATTTCCCTTAATTTTCCATAGTTACGAACTAAAATCGTTATTTTTGTACAAATAGATAATACTTAGTTTAGTGTAATTCATGGTCAATAATTAAACTATATATTTTGTATGCATTTATAGGATTTTTTGTTAAATTAATTGGGCTCTTATACTATTTATTATGCATTTTCCTAGTAAAAACCCATGTATCAACTTGATATGTAATATGGTAATTAGTACTAGTGAAATATTTGTCAAATTTATGTAAAATAAACACTTTAGGGTATAGCAAGGGTTGCTAGTGAAGTTTGGAAAGTGGATTTTTAAGACTTCTAATTTAAAATCAAAGCTATTTTTGAGTCAATTACGAAGTTACAATAATATACGGTTAAGTTAGTAGTGAGAATAGGTATTTCCAAACTTTGACTTTGACAATATTGATAGACTTTATTCTTAAGATATCTTAATAGTATTTGAAATATTAATTGCGACAATATAAAGTTTAGTAAAATCAGATAAGAAATAAGTAAGATATGGTCAAACAAAGTTTAAGGATGTGGCAATGAAAGCTTATGAGAGTTCAAATTGACCCATACTTGACTTAAAGACTGTGTTTATATTTTAATGGTGTAATAAGTAAGGAAAGGATCACGTCACAAAGCTTAAGATTCTATGATATTACTAGGCCTAAGTAAGTGAATCTAACCATGCTTAAAGTAAGTATATTGCTACTTATAATACTGTATGCTGTTTGATGTTGTGTTGATTAGATATGGCCATATCATGAGTGAAATGACATGCTACTATGGTGGATGCTGACGTGGTGATATTGAATGAAAATAGTTGCATCTTGGTTGAACTGTTGTGCCGTTATGTTTGATGTTAATGTGGTGTTTACGAATGATTGTACTAACTTGAAGAGTTAAAGGATTGCTAACTCAATCTTCTAGGTGTTCATTGAAGTGAACGCTAAGTAAGATGCTAGATTTCTGCTTGGGAGAGTTTGAAAACTTGAGTCAAATAACTAGGTTAAATAAAACTTGAAAACTGGTTATGTTGAATAATATTCTTGAATGGTTACTCTACAACATGGTATAAAAGAGACCTATGAGTTAGAATTTTCAAAATGAGGCTTCCAAGTAATCATAGAAAATGCATGGATTTATGAACTCAATTTTTGGAAGAATATATATCTACATTGCTTAAACATCATGACTATTTTGATAAACTGATTTGGTAAACTTGTGTGTAGTTTAATTTTATAAAAAAACTTAGGGGTCCTACTCCTAAGCAACTCTTTAATGCCTTTTTGATATTAGTAGACTACAGCATATAGTCGAGTAAGGGTCCTACTCCTATACAGCTCCTTATTGCCTTAGGTTCTTGGATACTGTATTTAGATACCTAACTATGTTGACTAACCAAATGTAAATATTGGAAGGCATAGGATATTGGTACTAATGCATGCTACGAGCACGAGCATAACAAGCAATAAAAGCTTGGTTAGGCTGATGTATGCATGGAGCTAAACCTATTAGTTACAAGTGAAATGTTTCAATATTGATATTGCCTATATTGTATTGTTTGTTATCTACTCTCACTCAGCTTTAGTAGCTAAGAGGATAAAATGTTTTATCATGAGGTTAACAGCATTACGAAGGGCCCAACACTAAGGGGATGTATACTAAGAGTATGAGTTAAAGTTAGCAACTTTTATATGGAATTTAGACTAAGTTAAGAATCTTACTATTGTGAAGATGGCAAAAAAAAAAAAAAAACATTTGGTTCACATTTTGATGTAAATATTATGTTGTACACATAAGTTATAGTAGAATATCCAGCTGAACTCCGATGTAGTAATCCCTTTATCATGTACACAAAGTTATCTTTTGTTGAATAAGTAAGTTTAGTTAAGTTTTCAATAGGTATTCATGTATGATGGTGCATTTCATGCTAAGCTAAGATGTGACATCCTTTAGGTGGTATCAAAACATTAATTAGGGACCATAACCTTTAGGCATATGTAAGATGTGTAGGGTAGTTAGGTAATGAAGTTTGAAGAGTCATAGTTTAGTAAAACAACTATAGTAGTTATCCATGGAATTTTATGTGATGTTTATTTAGAAAGTTGATTTGTAGGGGATGTAGAAGATTACCAATTAGCTGAGTATCTGAAGAGCAAAGAGAAGATCTATCACAATAGCCTCAACCTAAACTAAAGCAACCACGACATATGGAGGTATTAGCTTAACAATTTAGGGTTGCATTAGCAAGATTTGGTGGCAATGTACATAAGTTAGCTTAGGTACATTGAATAGTGAAACCATTTGACAAAAAGAACCCTAATCCTTTTCTGGCAAAAGAATGGATTAACTAATTGGAGAAAGCCTTTGAAATTCATGAGGTTAAGGAAAATAAGAAAGTTGGGATAGCTATTATTCTATTAGATGGAGATGTAAGTAATTGATAGGAGGTAAAGAGATTGAATTTACTAGAATCGATTGGTTAGGTTGTATTTAGAGATGCAATTCTAGAATATAAGAGAGAAAATGTTTGAAGAATACTATAAGCTAAGACAACAAGGTAGGATAATTGAAGAATATGAGAGGATTTTAATAGGTTATTAAAGTTTGCTCTTAAAACTATATGGAATAATGAGGTTTCTAAAGTTAAGGGATTTAAGGTCGGGCTTCATCTTTATTATCAAGTATAGTTGAAGAGGAGTAGGGTGGAAAGATATATTGATGTTGTTAATGAAACTTGTCTAATCATACAAGTTCATAATCTTCAAAAGGCTATAGATGAGATTGAGAAAAAGAAAAGGAAGTTGGATGTTGGTTCCAGCAATAAAGTAATATAGCTAAAGGAAAGAAATCCATTCGATTTGCAAAAGGAAATAGAAGGCCTCTATAAAAAAAGTGACCTTATTGGAAGTGTAATGGTAAGCATCAAGCTAGGGAATGCCTAAAATTAAGAGGAAAGTGTTATAGGTATAGTGAAACTAGACATGTAGCTAAGTGGTGTGAAAACCTTGATCCAAGAAGTATATATAGTTACTAATGCCATCAGTAAGGGCCTACTATTCGACATTGTTTAAGATAGAAACAAGAGAAACCACTTTAGTAGCAAAATCAAACTAATGGACTAGGACTAGGCAATAGGAATAAATGACCTAGAAGAGAAGAACCTAAGTTTAGGGAGCAAGGTAGAGTATATGCTTACGTTGTTTGGGGAAACGAAGTTAGAGATGATCAAGGTGTAATAGGTATGACCTCTAAGCTTGATAACTTTAAGTGTATGTGCACTTGGTAGCTGATAGTTGATAAATAAGAAATTCACGAATGTAGTAATATCATTATCATAAAAATGTTTTAAAACTAATATGTATAAGAGATAGTATGCCTAAACATATATTATATTTGATATTAGGCCAATTCACTTATGTATTTCAAAAGAGTACATTGGTAGAAATAAGTAGACCTTTATTTACGAACTAATAGTTATAACCCCTATTGAAGGAGAACAAGTGGTACAACATAGAGTGAAGGATGAGGAATGTGAATCTAGATACTCATGAGACGATTATAGAGTTGGTTGTCTTAGATATAAAAAGATTGAATGTAATCATGGAAGCAAATGTTAACTGTAAGGAAAGAATAGTAGTATTTAAGTAGCCTAATGAGAAGAGAATTGTAGTAGATTTATAGAAACTTAAGTATTGATGGAAGTTGTCAAATGAAAAAGAACTTATAGAAAAGGAGTAATGCAAACCCTAAGGATGATATATACGTTGCAATAAGGTAAGCAAAAGTTGTTATTGGAATGAATGGAATAGTAAGAAATATCCAAAGTGGATTATCATAAGCGAGCTTTGAGAATAAATCAAAATTTTATTTGAAGTATAAACAGAGACTAATATAAGGATTGATCTTGTATAGACTAAGATTGTATTCATGGGATAGTAGTTAATGATGAGATTGAGGAGTCAAAAAGATGATAAAGTACGTAAAGTTACTAGGATATATAACTACAAAACTATGAGATGTATACATGTGATAAGCAGGAACAATATGGCAAATTTATGACTTTTCATGACTCTTTTGTCTAGACGTGTATCTGTTATGACTCTTGTATCTTTCATGACAAAATTTCTTGTCTTTATGAGTTTTTTTTTTTTTTGTCATAAGTTATGTCAACTTATGTTAGGTCCAGTTGAGTCCACTTAGTTTAAGTCATTCTTTATCTCCTTATTGTACAAGTTAGTGGAAAGTTTAGATTTACCAAACTCATTTTTACTGATATATGTGTTAACTATGAGAAACACCCAAGATCTTAATCATAACCATTAAGCAACAACCATAGTATAAAACCTATAGATGTGAAGAAATTGAATCCATTATGTTCATCCTAAGTAGAAATTAGGACATGGACAATGCATAATGAAAGGGATGAGGTGAAAAGACATATTGGCCAGGTACATGATAGATAAGGAAATAATAGAAGAAATGACTAAGAGTTCTATAAGACTAGATAATACAAGAGCTTGAAGTAACTGAAGGCATGAAATGAGGAATAAGAGGAGATACTAACTTAAATGATGATAAAGGAATGGTATAGGAACATATTAGTTCAATACGAGCAATGATATGAATAGAATCATGGATAGTAACATGATGGTTGTAGTATTTAAGATAAGAATCAAACGAAGTCACAGTAATAGACTAGTTATTATAAAAAGACAACTTAAACAAAAAGAAGAAGTAAAATAGGATCAACTATATTGAGCTTGCAAAATTAAGGTTAGAAACGCAAGATGAAAGAAGTAATGAGATAAGTAATCAAAATAGAAAGTTCACGAGTTGATAAATGTAGAGTTAAGATACAGGAGTCAGTATTGAAGGATTTCACCATTAACAATAGTTGATGATTGTGATGTGGAAATCAAAGTTGTGCAATGGAAGCACATTATTAGCTTCCGAACATGAAAGTCCTAAAATGTGGAAGTTTTGAGGATGAAACTTTTTCTAAGGAGGGTAAGATGTAATACCCTAGGGTCTTGAGCCAAAACAATAACACTAGGATCCGAGCCTTTAAATTTAGGGCGCTTGGCTATATTACCTATTTCAAGTCAACCATTATAGTAAGATTAGAAAAGTTAGACGAAGTAATTCAAGTAAAGTTAATTTCTCAAAATAAGCTATATAAAAGGATTAATTTATGAAAAATGTTAATTTATCGATAAAACTAATAAATATTAAAAACATGAAATTCGAGCTTTTAGATATAAGGAGATATTAATGATTAGTTATTTACCTTATGAAAATGATAAATGAAGTTGAATTATACATAATATACATTTATTTACATATGATATGCATTATATGTACTAAATATATGCATATAATAGTAAATTATCAAAATAAGAAAAATTAATAAAGATGTTTGATATTGTGTTGATTAGATATGGCTATATCATAAGTGAACTAATATGCTACTATGGTAAATGCTGATATGGTGATTTTGCATGATAGTAGCTATATCATGGTTAAACTATTATGCTACTATATTAGGTATTGAAGTGCTGTTTACGAATGATTGTACTAACCTGGAGAGTTAAGGGATTGCTAACTCAATTTTCTAGGTGTTCACCTAAGTGAACCCTAAGTGAGATGTTGGACTTCTACTAGAGAGAGTTCGAAAACTAAAGTCAAATAACTAGGTTTAATAAAACTTGAGATCGGTTGTGTTGAATAACATTCCTAAATTGTTACTGCACAGCATGGCATGGCACAAAAGGGACCTACCGGTTAAAATTTTCAAAATGAGGCTTCCAAGTGATCATAGAAAAAGCATGGCTCTGTGAACTTAATTTTTGGAAGCATACAGATCTGCATTGCTCAAATATTTTAAATATATTGATAGTCTAATTTAGTAAACTATAGTGTGTATTCTAATTTTGTAAAAAAAAGTTGGGGGTCCTATTCCTAGGTAGCTCCCTATTTCCCTTTTTTATATTGGTACAGTACAATGAGTAGTCCAATTTAGGTAGGGGTCTTACTCCAAAGCAGCTCCTTGTTACCCTAGGTTTCTAGAAATTATATCTAGATGCTTATCTATGTCGACTGATTAGATGTAGATATTAGAGGATGTAGGATATTGGTACCGATACATGCAATATGTATGAGCATAGCATGCTGTATTGCTAATAATAAAAGCTTAGTTAAGCTAATATGTATTGAGCTGAACCTATTGGTTATAAGTGAAATGTTTCAATTGTGATATTGCCTAAATTGTATTGTTTGTTGTCCACTCTCACTTATCTTTAGTAGCTGAGTGGATAAATTGTTTTATCCTTAGGTTAACAGCATCAGAAGGGCCCAAAACTAAGGGGGCATGTATATTGAGAGCATAAGTTGGAGTTAGTAACTTTTGCATGGAACTGATACTAAGTCAGGAATCTTACTATTATGAAGATGAGAAAACAAAACTTTGGTTCACGTTTTAATGTAAATATTATGCTATACACATAAGTTGTAATAGAATATCCAACTGAACTCTAATGTAGCAACCCCTTTATCATGTAAATAAAGTTATCTTTTAATGAATGAGTAGGTTAAGTTAAGTTTTCAATAGGTATTCATATGTGATGATGCATTCCATGCTAATTTGGGATGTGACATGTCATATAGTATGGAGTTTTAGAAATAAGCTCAATTCTAAGGATTAACTCAATGGTGAAGTCTAACTCTCGTTGCTAAGCTAGACCCAGTAGATCCTATTGAAACATATTTGGAAACTTACATGCTATTGGTATATCAAATACTCTTAGTGCCTTTTTCTTACATTTAGTTGTAAATATCCAACAATGCTTCCAATTGGTTTCTTTTTTATTCCATTTCCTCCAATTCGTCACATATCTCAATAACAACAAACTTTAGTGTACCCTAATCAACTTTTCCATGGAACACTACCTCTCCATCATTTAGAGTGATAGTTTTACTTCTTTATTCCATATTCACCTTATACATAGATAACCAATCTATTCCAATGATCACATCATAGCCTCATAAAGGCAATACTACAACACTAATAGGATACTCTTTTTCCTAAATTCTAATTTGACCATTATCCATAACCTTATAAGTTGTTACCTTCTCTCCAATGGGTGTTATTGCACTATAAGTAGTATTAATTTCAATTACATTAATCAATTTCTCATCTACAAAATTCTAACTTGCAAAAGAATAAGATGCTCCAGTGTCAAATAATGTAAAGGCAAGTTGTCCATTTATAAGTATAACTCCAAAAATATACTAATACTATGATTACTAACCAACTTTTTATTCATAATTTTTAGAATCAAAGTACCTTAGTTTCACTTAAAATTTACTTATTACAAAAATAAATAATCTAATTACTCACTTGTTATAAGCCCTTCATTAGTTTCCTCCTCAACTATAATAATTTCCTTGAAATCATCATGATAATACTCCTATATCTAATCTACAAAATCTCCTTCAACATTCTCTATACCTTCTATAACAAAAACATAGGTAGGTACAGTTGTATTACCAAAACCTCCAGTTCTTCCAACTCCTTGCCTAGATTGTATACAATATTAAGCAATAGTGATCACAGACCAATTACTCACTTCCGAGCTCAAGGACTGGCCCGTACGGTTTACCGAGCTATCTATGCGAACTTATCGAGTTGAACTTTGAAGAACAATGCATTCTCCATGCAAACATACCGAGGTACTCTATTCTGATCTCTCTCTATCTCATCTCAGAGACCCTTGAAGTGACCAACCTATTACCAAGCCAGTCTCTTATTAATACACCAATCCACAGCCAAGCACTAAATCCACTTATTTCTGAATTGACTCATCTTTGAAGCCAAGTTGTACCATTTCCAAGCTAAGCAGCCAAAGCTGATCGAAGAATGGGCATACATTAGACTAACCATTCCTAAACCTCAAACAACTAAGCTATTGTATAGCCAACCAAACCTGCTCTATTTAGAATTAGCTCTACTTGGCATACAACATCATCTAGATCATAGAATGGATAGTAGACACTCATCCCATTATTCTAACATCCATATTGTCCTCTTGCAACCGAATATCCTTTTGTTTGTTTATGACTTTACTTATAACATACTCCCTTTTCCTTTTCTCGTAGGAATCCTTTTTTCTAATGTACATATACCTAAGACTAGCCCTAATTGGGCCATATAAATACTTGCAATTTGTAATAGTTGAAATAATCAATGATATCAAATTTCAAACATGCTTCCCTTTTGTGCTAAGTGTCCTTTGCTTACTGTAGACACCTAATTTTTGCCCCCTTTTATTTTTTAAATTAAGTTATAGGGTCCTAAATTAGAAAAAGTTATTTAAAAAAAATAGAAAATTAAAGAAAGCCTGAAGAAAATGAACAAAATTTAGAAAAATAGGAATTCTAGAAAAAGATAAGAAAATAAGAAAACTGAAAAAGAAAAAAAAAAGAACAAAAAATAAGAAATTTAGAAAATAAAAAAAAAGAAATAAGAAATTTTGAAAAAAACTCATAAAAAATAAAAAAGTAAAATATAAATAAAAGATTTTAGGAGATAACATTTTGTTAGATTAAATTTAGGTTTAGAAGTTAGGCCATTGAACCTAGGCTTAAATTTAAATATGGCTCAGGCTGACCGAGTCCATATATGTAATTTAATTACACATATGGACAAGGCACAGGCCAACGGCTTAGGCCAACGGCTTAATAGTTAAGCATACAGACATAGCATTAGCATTAAGCATAAGGTCATGGGTTCGAAACATGGTAAAGGCAAGGAGGCCTTTTCCTCATTTTTTGATTTTCAATCACATCAGGGACTGCCATGTGTTAGGGGGCTGCTACGTGTGAGAGTCTAATTGCGCCACGTATCCTGACACGTGGCATCATCAAATTTGTTGGCCTACTAACGTAGCACCACGTGGCATCCGTGTGGCGTGCCACATCAGCTAACATGTGTCACGAAATGACACATGGAATGCCAGGGTTAGTCAGCACTACTGATGTGGCACTACGTCAATGCCAAATCAGCCCACTTTTTCTTCCCCCTTCCTTCCTTTTCCTTTCTTTTTCCTCTCTTTTCCTCTTTTTCCCTCGACTTTCTCTAGGTTTCCAACACTTTCTGCTTCAGACTACCCACTTCAACATGATTTTTGGACCCTTTCTCATTGCAATTTCACCAAATCAATGGTGAAATTACAGAATAGACATAGCCTATTGTGAATCGGTACAAAAAACATATCTAAATATAGTCAAAGGAGCATTCAATTTTAGCTCCAAAAATTGGAAAAAAGCTGTTTTCCTAGGCATTCTTCATTAATCCGATTCTAACATTCCTTTGTTTCTGGGTTCAATTTGTGTATAAATTGATAATCATAGGACATAGACGAATACACACAATGAATAGAATCAATCCCCACACTCTTTCTATCCATTCCCGATCACTTTCTCTCTTTAACCCACTCTCTCTCTCTTCACTACGACTTGAACTGAGCCACCACTCTAAGAAGATTACCAGTAACTCATGCTCTGCAACCCAATTGTTTTCAACCTCCGTCATGACCCCCAACCGTGCCACCAAGCAACCACCATCGAACCCTAACCGTCTCCTCTTTCTCTCTCTTCAAACCACCATCTCCAGCTACCCTTAATCGAAACTAAGCCTACAACCAACTCCTTACACTCTGAAAAACCTATCCCAACCCACCAATCATACCCAGCAGCCCCTACACAACCAAACCACTACCATCGCCAATGGCCAACTTTCGAAAACCACCTAAACGACACCAAAACACCAAGGCACTGAACCCACCCACCTATCTCCAATCCAATACTCATAAAAAGATCGCCACCTGCCCATTTTAGTGGACGAAATAAGCTGAATAATGCCCCATTGGTGCTAGAGAAGAAGAAGCCAAGATCTGACCTGATCCAACCGGTCCGACTCGCCTAGTTTCGACCCGATCCGACCCGCCTAGGTCCGACCGATGCATCCGAACCCATCCAAAGTTTTTTTTTAATTAATATTTTTAATTATTTTTTTCTTCTTTTTTTTGTTGTTTTATTTTTGCTTATTTGTTTTGTGTAAATGTAATAAAAAAAAAAGAAAAAAGAAGAAAGAGAAAAAAAATAGAAAAAAAAAGAATAGAAAGTATTTTATGTTTTTTTTTTTTTACATTTAAACAAGAACCATAAAAAAAATAATAATAAAAAAGCTAACAATAAATAAATAATAAAATAGAGTAAAAATAGAAAAGTTATTTTTCACACTTAGAAAATCAATTTTTTTTAATAAAAATAAAACAGATCTTTTCCAAACTAGAACATTTGAAGTTTTCCCAAAAATAAAATTCAGCTTAGGACCCCTTATAATCTTTTTCTGAAATCAACTCAAAATAGGTAAAAACATAAACCCAGTGATTTTTCCAAAATTAAAATCAATCAACTTGTTATATTTTCATTAAACGAACTACGGAAGTTTGATCCCGAATAGCAGGTACGTAGGCACCCGTACTCAATTACAAGGCGACTTAAAATATTGAAAAAATTATTTTTTTCCATTTTTAGATATTTATGTAAATTAATCAATTTAGCCGCATATATGATAATTAGATGTTTTTACAAATTAAAAATGGTATATTTGAAAAGCAAAGTTAAATTCGGAAAGTTAAAAATTGGTACCTGTTTAAGGTTTAATAAATTAGCACTCTAACCTAAATCTTTGGTTTTAAAAAAAGCCGTTTTACAAATTAGTTTTTTAATCAATGAACTAGTAGTTAAGTTATAACCAATCCACCCAATTAGTTATAACTTAACTCATTTTTCTGACTCCGGTTGAGTGGTGACTCTAAATTTTTTCAAGTTGGAAAAAATAATCTTCTTTAAACCTTAGTCGAGGGTCAATATTAAACGAGTAGGGTTTAGTACTGATCGGTTTAGAGAAGACCTAATTTTATAAAAATAACTAAGAGGGTGAAAAACTAGGCTCGACACTTACTCTCGTTTACTTTTATCAACTTCATTATAAGTGTAGATTAGTGGCGAGTGCCCTCTTGCTACACTTATTTGTAATATGCAATTGAGTTCGTATGAGACATTAGTGTATCATATCCATTATCGATATACGAAACCACCTTACATAGATTTCAACTTCCATTTAGCTTTCAAACCGTCTTGAGGTTTGGACCTACCCTTAGTTTGTGTGATATCAGTAGCCGTATGTCACTCCCTTCCTAACAAACCATATTATCTTGGTATCAGAGCTTGGCTACATTTAAGCAAGTCTCTATTACTTTATACTTTGAGTAACTTATTACTATTGTAGTATGTTGTAGAAACTAACTATCGTTACCATAAGGATTTGAGAAGTGTTTAGTATTAAAGAAATTTAGTGCTCTATTTTCCCTTATTTCTTGTTTGTAGAATAAAGTGTGAGTGTTAGCTAGGTTTATCGTATGTTGGTTGTAATAGCTGCTATTTTGTTAAGTGTTGTTTTGTTGCTGTTGTTCTTCGAAAGAATTTTGAGTTGTATTTCAGCTATTAATCTATTAAGACTACAATGTTTGACTCTGGTATCTGTGTAACCCTAGGTAACTAAGAGAGAGCTATACGTGATATCTAAGATCATTAAGGAAGTTTCACACACTAATCTACGGATGAAGAACTGGATAAACTTACTGACCTAGTGACTAATTTGGTAACTACCATAAACGAAAATAGACAATTTGTTCAAAATGACCCCTATAGTAGCCGAGTCAATGAGCCGCCTAATAGAGCAATGGTTGATACGGCCGAGTTAACGCCCCAATCTGACCACCCTAAATTGGAGGAGTGGATAGGGCCACTCAATGAAGACTAGCATTGGATGAAATCAAAGAAAAGGATGAGGAAGTATGTGATGAGGAGGAAGAGTATTATGAACCCAAGGAGAAGAATATCAAAGCTCTTATAGTAGAAGGACTGAAGATGCTTATCCCTAGTTTTTCTAGAAATGGTAATGATAAAGACTACTTCAACAGGGTAGATAAGATTGAGAAGCAGTTTGAGTGACATGAAGTACTTGATAATGTTAAGGTCTGACTTATTGTGTTGAAATTTGCTAGCTATGCTGTCCTGTAGTGGAAGAATCTGCAAACTACATGAAGAAGAGAAGTAGAACGTGATGTTAGGAATTAGGATGAAATGAAAAGAGTAATGAGAAAAAGATTTGTCCTAAACTATTATTTATAAGACACATTCAAGAGGTTATAGCAGTTAAGGCAAGGAGGACTAAGTGTTAATGTATATGTGAAGGAATTCCAGATATTAATGATCCGTTGCAAAGTTATTAAGCCTTAAAACTGAATTGTATCCAATTCATTAGTGGGTTAAAGTATGATATTGGAGATATTCTAGAGATTATGGACATCAATACACTTGATGAACCTATCTATCTTACATAAAGGATTGAGAAGCACCGAGTTGGAAGGTTCCATACTCCTATTAGTTAGCATACCCCTAGCTAACCTACTTTAAGAAGACTTATGAGATCAAACCAACTAAAGTTACTAAGGTCCAACTTGTTTAAACTACCCAATCAAAGGAGAAAGAGATCTCAATGAAGTTTGAGAAAGGTTAGATCTCAAGAAGGAAGACAAGTAAGATCCTGTGCTTTAAGTATTAAGGTTTTGGACACCTGGCCGTATAATGTCCAAATAGATAAGTGATGGTGATTAAGGGAGAGAAATAATAACCAATAAGGTCTATAGTATTGATGAAGAAGTAGAATAATTGAAAAAGATCAAACCAAGCAAGTTGTTCGAGGAGGAAGAGATTATCTACAGTAAAGCAGGTAATTTTATACCAGCAACCATGGTATTGAGAAGAGTAATGAGTATGAGTCTTATGCTAGAGGACAAGTAACAAGAGAATTTGTTCCACATTGGTTCTAAAGTGAATAAGTCGTTGTGTACATTAATTGTTGATAGTGGTAGCTGCACCAATGTAGCATCTACTTTTATAGTCCAACAATTGTAGTTACCAACCATACAAACTACATTGGCTATACTAATTTATATTGAAAACTTCTGAGATAAAGTTCTCCGTGATGTACTTCCTATTAGTACATCTCATATTCTACTTGGTAGACCATAGATGTTTGAGAAGAAGGTCATATATGATGATAGGAGGAACACTTACTCATTAAAGCATAGGAGGAGGAAGGTAAAGCTTAGCCCTATGACAACCAAGTAAGTTAAGACCATGCAAACCCAATTGAGTCAAGTGCTAAAAAGTGAGGCTTTAGTAATGACTTAAGTCAAGTTGAAGAAGGAGATGAAGCTTGAAGAGCTAACTTATCTATTAGTTAGAAGGTTACTTGAGATAAGAAGAATAAATGAGGAACTTCTACCTACCGAGGTGAAGTCCCTACTAGATGAATTTTCCATCTTGTTCCTAAGTGAACTACTCGAAGGTCTACCTCCTATTCAAGGCATTGACCATGCAATAGACTTGTAGCTAAGAGCCATGCTTCTAAGTAATCCTACCTATAGGCTAAATCTTAAACTTACTATTAAGCTACAGAAGTAGGTAAATGAACTAATGAAGAGAGAGTATGTCCAAAAATCCCTAAGCCCATGTATGGCACCAGCTCTAGTTGTGCCAAAGAAAGATAGGTCTTAAAGGATTTGTGTGAATAGCTTAGCTATCGATCTTATCACCATCAAGTACAAGTATCCCATATCAAGACTTGATGACATGCTCAATGAGTTAAATGGAGCAAGAATATTCTCCATGATTGATCTAAAATCTAGATATCATTAGATCTAAATGCAAGGTGAACATGAGTAAATCACTGCATTTAAGACCTACTATGGATTGTACGAATGGCTTGTGATACCATTTAGTCTATTGAATGTTTCGATCACATTCATGAGACTAATTAACTATGTGCTCCGAAAATTCATTAAAAAGTTTGTTGTTGTGTATTTCAATGATATTCTTATCTATAGTCCTAATCTGGAAACTTACTATAAGCACCCCTAAATAGTACTCTCAAAATTTTGAGCCAAAAAGCTTTATGCCAACTTGAAGAAATGTGAATTCTACTAACCTAAATTGATCTTTTCGAGATTTGTTGTAAGTGGTGGTGGAATATGAGTTGATGATGAGAAAGTAAAGGCAATCACTTATTGGCCTATACCAACTTGCTCTATCGACATGTGAAGTTTCCATGGCCTAACATTACTCTATCATCAATTTATAAGAATTTTCAGCACTATTGTGTCCTTATGCATAGAGCTATTAAAGAAAAATGTTAAGTTTAGGTAAGGAGAGAAGGAATAGAGGAGTTTTAAAGAGGTAAACGAGAAAGTGACTATCCCGCCTATCTTAGCTTTACTAAGTTTTCACAAAGTATTTAAAGCGAAGTGTGATGCATTTGGACTAGTCTTAGGAGCTATGTTGATACAAGAAGGATGACCTATTGCCTATTTCATTGAGAAACTTAAAGGAGCCATGCTTAGTTACTTTGTATATGATAAGAAGTTTTACTCCTTAATATAAGCTTTAACTATCTAGCAATATTATTTGTTACCTAAAGAATTTGTGATCTACACTAATCATGAATCCTTAAGACATTGAAAAAGCTAACCTAAGTTGTCTCGAAAACAAGCTAAGTGGGTTGAGTTTATGGAGGCATTTTCTTATGTTGTTAAGTACAAGAACAGCATGAATAAATGCATTGTTTATCTGAATCTTGACATTTAAAATAACTATACTAAATGATATTGTTTCTAGCTTAAAATTTTTATATAGAATACATATTTCATGTAGTTTATTGATATATAGCCTGATTTTGGTTTTATATATATTTAGTATTTATTGTATTTTTAGGTTTTAAAAATGGTTAAAAATAGGATAATTTGTGAATTAACTTGATTTTAGGTGAAATAATTGATGAAATTAAGATTTACTTAATTATAGATGTTTGAAATGATGTCAAGATAGGTTAGAATTAGTTGGGTGTAAAAATCATATTAGTTTCTTAATTAATTGTGATTTAAGGGTAAAATAGTAATTTTACATATATAGGCAAAAAGCTCAAATACATGAAATGAGTTTCTAATTGAATTCCATATAATTTTCTGAGTCTATAGGAATTTTCATAGAATTCTTTGATAATCCGTGCTATTTATTATGAATTTTCCTAGTTAAATAGCTTAAATTAATAACGAGGATATTTATTTAGTAATAATTTGTTAAAATATGTAAGTTATTTGATTAAATTATGGTTGGACATACCTTGATGAGTTAGGATTATCCATTTTTTTCAATTCTATTATATTTTGTACTATTATAGAAATCGAGTTATGATCTAAAGATATATCTATTCTTACCTCATTTGTTACACTTAACTAATTTCATCCTTGCTCAGGCATGTAGCACATGATTCATATCAACACATACAAAACACTTTCCCTTCAATTGAATGCACTATCAAGGGAAATGATTCACTTTACATTTCCAACATTTGACATTATCGTGTTTATCATAGAAACTTCGGCTAGGTATCGATTGTGTAAGACTACTAGTTAAAGTTACTGGTTTCTTCCCTTTTTATACAAAATTACGAGTAGCACCTAGGTACGATCTCTTAAATGATGAGTTAATTAAGAACCCTAATTAACCTTATGCCTCCAAAGTGCCTACATCTTCAAATGATGGTTTTCTAATTGCTACGCCCTGTCTACCACTTCATTATAAGTTGTGAAACCATCATCCTCCAACTTGCAACACATAGTAAGATTGAACCCAGTGAGAAACAAATTCTTATTTAACTCAAGGATATCTAGATAAGAAGCGGGTGCATATTTCATTAGTCGATTAAACTCAGTTTCATATTAGGTAACACCGATGCTTCCCTTCTTAAGCTCAAATAGGTCTAGTACCACCTTATTCTAAACACTATGAAGAAAATACTCCTTCCTAAATTCCTCCTTAAACATTTACTAAGTGATATTAACTCCTAATCATCTAGCTCTTAAGTCCTAACAAACTCGAGCAACCAATTTTAACAAAAAAGTACCATATGTTAGCTTTTGAGACTTTAGAATTCTAAATGTCTCAAAACTCCTTTTAATTTGAGCTAGCCAGTCATTATCTATGGCTAGTTTACCTGTTTTACCTTTAAAGTACCAATTTTCCTTTGTCTCCTGAAGCCATTTTACTCTTTGTTCAATCTCCTAAGGTCTCCTATTCCCTACATTACCTCCAGTAACTAGATACTAAATCAACGTTTCCGGTTGTCTCATCATTGTATCCATACTACGAAGCAACTGTCTAACAATAGTAGCATCTTGCAAAGGTAGGGCTATATCTTTCTTAGGTTGCTCCCTTGATGGTAATGGAGCTCATGGTGGAAGATCTTGGTATTCCTCAGACCTTCTATTGTGACTTCCATTTCTAGTTTTAGTCATTATTCACTTAATATTTATAACTTACAAAACTTGCACACATAGTCATTCATAAGTCATCCAATATCTAGTTCCTATAAACATTTCATGAATTGCCTAATACCTACAACTTATCTTTGTACAAAATAATGATAGTATACATCTAATATATGTGATACATTTAACTTCCACTATTCTCATGATACTTGCTTTACATCATTACATTTGCTTACAAATTCTAGAAAAAAAAAATTCCAAACTCAATAAAATTTTGATTTCATAAATAAGATTTATAACTTAAATATACCATTATTTATATTAGCTATACATACTTGATATTTATAACTATACATTACAAAAGATTTACATAATGTTCACTAAGATACATTTGACTTGGTTACTTATACTATTTACAATACTTGTACATGATTAAAAGCTACAAAATACATCGAAAGATCATAACTTAGTTAAAGTTCAGTAAAAAAGTATCATAGGGTTATCATTAAGAGTTTACAAAACAAAGTTAGCCATCCAAAACTATTCATCACCGAAACTATTGGTTGCAGCTACTTGCTCAAAAGGAATCCATTCCATATGCCCTCTAACCATATTATCTTGCTCTTTATTAGCAGATTCAACACTTAACTATACCTACTCAAGACAATTAGGAATATTAATTACTTGATATACATTATCATCAACAAACTCCTCAATGTCATTATTGACATTTATCTCTTACATCATATTCACATTTTCTAGAACATCTGGTTTTGAATTTAGTTCTAGGTGAGCCTTTGATATGGGTTTTGAATCACTTTCTAGATCCACTTTTGACTACTCACCTATGCCATTACCTACTATTCCTTTCACTTCTACCTTAACAATGGCCTACATCACTATAGCATGCAAATCTACATTAAAATCTCTTTCCTACTCCTCTTCCTTTGGTACTTCTTTTTCAGGATCCCCTTCTTCTAGATCCTCGTCTACCTTACCAACATCTAATTCACCATCTTCTATTGCATGATTACTCTATATACCTAATTGAGCATCATTATGTGGTTCTACAAGTTGTTGGTTTTCCTATAATGATTTAGATATTACAAGTTCAGGGTAAGGTTCATTTGGTCCTAGAGGCATCTCTATACCTGCTCCTATAGGTTCAAGAAAATATGGAAACCAATTAATAACTCCTTGAGGATAACGTTTAAGGATGTAAGGTACACTAGCTGGAATATAGGTAACACTAGAAGGGTAAGGTTTTCCCTCTTCTAATCTTACTGGAAAGTATCTTACTAACATCATTAAATCCATAATTCCTTCCTTATCCAACCATCTTTGGTTAAAAGCCGCTATTGCAGCATACCTATCATATTGAGGACCTAAATTATCTTTATTAATGCCTAGCAATCTTGCCAAGTATAGCATATTCCATCAATAAACTTATCAATTATCTCATCTACTATTCTTAACATGTTCTAGTTAGCCATTTCTAACAATAATTATTGTATCTTGACCTGATATTTAGTAAGAGATTATTCACCGTTCCATTTAAACTACAACTAACTAATATTAATTCAACCCTATGCCCCTGTAGTTAGATTTGAGATCAATTAGCGTTTATTATAATTAAGTATTATAATCATTTTTATTTTATAATTTCTAATGCATTCTTTTATCACCTACTTATTACTACCTACTCTCAATGTATCCCTAAATCATCTACATTCTTTTAATTGTGAAACTTCAAAGCAAGTTCACTAGAATTAGGCTCTAATACCAACCAAGAACTATTACACCCCAACCAATAGAATCGTAACAGTACCACTGTGTAAATCAATCTAAGATAAAAGCTAACCTCATAGCTGCTAATAAGAATTAGGATCCAATTGTATGATCCTAAGCATGAGGACTTGCTTCTTTAGTACAACGAGCTATCTAGAAATACCTCATTTTAGAAGAAGAGTAGCTCCCCTGAGTTGACATGATATATCTTCTATACTACCCCAACTTGAACATTATCTCCCAAGTAAAGGAAGACCCTATTAATACTGTCAACTGCCATCATAGTCGAATAATGAAATTGCATAGTTCCGAGATATCTAATGTCCAAGCTCAAACTATACCACAATTAAGCTGACCTACTAGACCTAAGCTACTAAGTTCCCACTTTCAAGACATATCCTCTAAAGACCCAAGCTGTCAACCTGGAGCTAACCTAACTCACTCAACTTTACCTTGCAACAATTGATCGTTTGGACCATAGAATTGAGAAGTTAATGCACATCTTCCCTCCCTCTCAATAGTTTTATCCTTGCTAGGGATATTCCTTTTCATATGTTTACTAATTTTCCCTTTTGTAATGTATAGTTTTCCTTTTTAGGTAAGAATCCTTTTTTATAATTTGTAGTAACCTAGGACTTACCATCCCTAAGTACTATAAATGCTCCTATTTTGTAATAGCCATGTCATCATTAAAATATAGAAAATAAAACTACTTCCTATTTTTAAATTAGGTATCCCTTACTTACTCTCCTTACTCTTATCTAAGCCATTTAAGCATAAACTAGTAGTGAGTAACCTTCAACTATCCTTCAACTATCATATATCTTTTGGACCATCTTGAGGCTTGGACTCACTCTCTTGGTAAGGTTTGATATAGACACCTTGTGTTCATTTACGAATCCGTATCAAACGTTGTCATAGGCTTGATTCATATAAGGCATCCACAGCTTACTTGCTTCGAAGTAAGCAATTTATATGAAAATACTATTATTATATATGCAAAACTCTAAACTTATAATAAGAACTTTAATAATTTATAAAATATTTACATAACCTAGTAGTTTATGTTAGAAAATATTTACATAGTCTATTTATAGACCAAAAGATAGAGACAAAAGCTTCAAAATTCCAATGATTATATTATTTATGACCTTATACCCTAGGATCTAGCGGTAACTAACCTCTACATAGTTGTAGTGCTACATTCTGATCAATACCTACAAAAGGATCTATAGAGACATGAGCAACCAACTGCTTAATAAATAAGGATGAAGAAATAAAACTATACACATGCACAAATAGGGTTATCAAACAGTTAGTTAAATGCAATGCAATGCAACAAAAAAATGCCATCGTACATCATTGCTCGGTTCATTATGAGATTAAAGGAATTTCACTTGTTGTAATTTAGGTATAGGAGTTTTAATACGAATGCAATAACTTACGACCAAACCTTAGCTTATTCAAGGGAGTTACTGTTCCTCCTGTTACTACCTTTAAACCATAGCCTCACCCTTATTGCAACCTTCTCTCTTGTCACTTAGTACGACTAAGGATGAAAAAAAAAAGCCACTATGTCGTAATTCTATCGCTTTTGAAGGGGTTGATAATTGGACAAAAAATCCTAAAAGTCCTTCAATAAGATGCAATGTATGCTTAGTTTAAGGTTTATATCCTAATATGGTTAAGTCCATTTTAATGTGGTCACTCAATTTCATGCATTATAAACCATTATAGCCTAGAACGACAAATCAACCATAAAAAATTAAACTTAGAAAAACTTACACAAGTACGTACATAGTAATATCATAGGGTCTTAAGCCAATAAGATAATCCTAAGATCTGAGCCCCTAAATTTAGGGCTCCGGACTATGCTATTCATTTTATTTCAAACTTCATAGTATTGTTAGAAAAATTAGACGAAGTAGTTCAAATAAAGTTAATTTCTCAAAGTAAGCTATATAAAAGGATTAATTAAAGAAAAATGTCAATTTATTAATTAAGCCGATAATTATTGAAAATATGAAATTCAAACTTTTAGGTATAACAAGATATTAGAGATAAGTTAATTAACTTTCAAAATAATAAATGAAATTGAATTATATATAATATACATGTATTTACATATGATATGCATTATACGTATTACATACATACAAATAATAATAATAAATTATAAAAATAAGGGAAATTAATATAAAATAATGAAAAATTAATTAAAAAAATGAATAGACGAATCATCAAATGATGTGATAGCCTTGGATTAATTGGAAAATATGAGTCAATACCTAATTAACTAGAGAATGATACATGACACTTAGGAAAATGGAAAATTAACATGTAGCATACACATGTCCAATTTCTATTAAATTAAGCAAACTTAAAAAACTATAAATCGAATCCAAAACCTTAACTACAATATTTTAGAACTCTGAAAATAAAATAACACAATTTAGAAAAATTTGAAAAAAATAAAATAAAAATAAAACAAGAAATAAAGTCAGAATTAATCTAGGGTGGTTCTTCTACCAAACCACAAGCTAACATAGAGCGACCTGGGGGCTAAAGAGATGATGGTGCGCTTGGTTGTTTCGATAAGGTGTGGTAATTCGGTAGTAGCTAGTTTAGGTGAACTAATTTTTTGTCCGTAATTTGTTTAATTTTCTAAAAATATCAAATTATGTTAATTAATTATGAAAATTGGTTTTCTGGGTTATTTTAGTTTTAGATTAATGTAGTAAATTTATTTTAATTAAATAATTAGTACAAATATAGGGTCCTTAAGAAAATGCCTTATTTGGGCAAAAATTAAACTAATTTTTAGAAATATTAGATGAAGTTATTTCAAGCTCAATTTTTGTGTATAATATATGTATAAGCAATTAGAATTCTTGAAAATCAACATATTTACTATTTATCGCAATTATTTTTTATAAAACTACCAATTTCACCAAATTGTTGAAATAATTAGTTTTTAACTAAATTAATGAATAAGCCTTACATGTTTTTACTTCTGGAAGTTTATAATATTGTTTGGAATGCTTCATTTTTTATCTCATACATAAATTTATTTATTTTCCTTAATTTTTGTAATTTTAAGCTAAAACTGCTATTTTGGTAAAAATCGATAATAGCTAGTTTAGTATAATTAATAGTCAATAATTAAACTACATATTTTGTGAGTGTATAGGACTTTTTGTGAAATTAATTGGGCTCCTATACAATTTATTGTGTATTTTCCTACTATAAACTTATATATTAGCTTAATATATAATATAGTAATTAGTACTATTAAAATATTTGTCAAATCCATGTAAAATGAACACTTTAATGTATATTAAGGGTTGCTAGACAAGTTTGGAAAGTAGGATTTTTAGGACTTCTAATTTAGAATCAAAGCTTATTCAAGTCAATTACAAAGTTACAATAACATACAGTCAAGTTGGTAGTGAAAAAGGGTATTTTTGGACTTTAACAATATTAGTAGATTTGTTTCTTAAGATATATTAGTAATACTTGAAATAACGAAAGTGATGATATAAAGTTTACCGAAATCAGATAAGGAACGAGTAAGATACGGTCAAATGAAGTTTAAAAACACGGTAGGAAAAGTTTATAAGAATTTGGATTCAACCAACACATGACCTAAAGACTATGTTTATATTTTCATAGGTATGATAAGTAAGGAATACATGGCAAAGTTTACGATTTTAGACCACTCTTAAGGCTAGGTAAGTGGATTTAACCCATGCTTAAAGTAAAAATATTGCTACTCATAACACCATGCGCTATTTGATGCTTTATTAGTTAAATATGGCTAAATCTAAGTTAAACTGATATGTTACTACGATGAATGCTGATGTAGTGATTTTGAATGATGGTACCTATATCTTAGTTAAACTATTATGCCATTATGTTGGGCATTGATGTCGTGTTTACAAATGATTGTACTAACCTGAAGAGTTAAAGTATTGCTAACTCAATCTTTTAGGTGTTCACCTAAGTAAACCCAAAGTGAGATTCTGGAATTCCACTAGGAAGAGTTTGAAAGCTAGAATTAGACAATTAGGTTGAACAAAGCTTGAAGACCGATTATGTAATAATATACTTAAGTTGTTATTGTATATCATGGTATGGTACGATATAGCATAAAAAGGGATCTACAGGTTAGAATTTTCAGAATGAGGCTTCTAAGTGATCATGAAAAAAAGCATGGCTTTATGAACTTAGTTTTTGGAAGCATATAGACTAGTATTGCCTGAACATCTTAACTATTTTGATAGTTAATTTAATAAACTACAGTGTCTAGTCTAATTTGGCTTTATTGCCTCTTTGATTTAGTGAACTATAGTATGTAATCTAAAGCTTGTAAAACAAAGTTAGTACTCATACATACAAGCATCTCTTTATTGCCCTAGGTTCTTAAACATTGTATCTAGATGCCCGGTTATGTTGACTAACTAGATATAGATATTAGAAGGGCGTAGGATATCAATACCGATGCATGACATGTACATGAGCATAACATGCTACAATACTAGCAATATATATTTGGTTAGGCTAATGTATGTGTAGAGCTAAACTTGCTAATTATGATTGAAATGTTTTAGTTATGATATTGTTTATATTGTATTGTTTGTTATCTACTCTCACTCAGCTTCATGAGCTAGGGGGATAAAATATTTTGTCCTCTGGTTAACAGCATTGTGAAGGGCTTAACACTGAGGGGGGTTATATATTGAAAGCGTAAGTCAAGGTTAATGAATTTTGTATAAAACCTTTACTAAGTTGGAAATCCTATTATTGTGAAGATGATAAAAGAAAAATTGGTTCACATTTTGATGTAAATAGTATAATGTACACATAAATTGTAATATAATATCCAACTAAACTCCGATGTAACAACCCTTTTATGATGTAAATAAAGTTGTCTTTTGATGAAAAAACAGGTTAAGTTAAGTTTCCAATAGGTATTCCTGTATGATGGTACATTTAGTGCTAAGCTAAGATGTGACATACATTCAAACTACCTACATTCATAACCAAATATAATTTTAGGTCTCCAAGTATTATAAAACAATACAATAAAAAACAATAATTTATTGATCCCACACTTACTTAGAGTTTCCACTTGCTCACTAGGGCACAATTTGTGGTGCAATGTTATTGCTTGTTCTTATAATATAAATACTATTTTTGTATTTAAACAATTATTATGTATAGGCTCTATTCTATAATAAAGATTATTATCCTTAGTTTATGGTAATACTTTACATATTTATTTAGGTTTTAAGTCTCCTTTGATTATTCTCGTTTTTAGCTAGGTTTTGATTTAACTTCTAATTTCATCTTTGATTTAGCCTTTAAATCACATTTTAATTCTACTCCAAATTATAGCTTATACATTTTTCTCAAAAACACCTTAACTTACTCTATAGTGTTTAACCAACTTTAACACAGGTGAATTTAGTCTTTGATTCAAGTTTTGTTTAACTCCCTTATATACTAATATACACCCTAGTTCTAATTTTTGCCTCTAAATTAGCTCTTAATTCGTACCTAATCTATATTTCCATGTAACTCCTCCACAAATTAATTTAATATCAAAATGTTACTAAAATATACAATCCAATATTACTCCAACCTAAATCAATTATACCTATACTCATTCCTATTATTTAAGCACTTCACCTATATATTGCAAATATCAACACCATGCTTACAATATTCAAATCTAGTATTCCCAACACTATAATTTATTCTTTTAGTATTACCCAACAACATATGTCAAAATATTAACCAAAATAAAATCTAGCTCTATCGTAAAATTTGAGCTCAATCAAATAACTTACATGATCGCCCTAAATTTTTCATATAGAATATAGAATGTCCAATTATGGGACTTACATATGCTATATGCGAACCACCATCATGTTGTTGTTGATGTTGAGATGTCTGATTATGAACTTTAACTTGATGCATCTCAAAGGTGCACTACTATAGTGATTGTTCCTCCTGATTTACTCAAAGGGTCCTACTCCCTCCTAGAGTGTTTTTGGCTTTAGATTAAGTCCCACTCATCATGGGTTATTTAGAACAAATGGCGCTAAACTATTGATACTCAAAATTGGCTTTAGGAAAAGTAGGATACTTCATATGAGATTGTTTTGCAAAATGAAAAAGAAAATTAGGCTATGGGGGGTGTTGAGGTGACTCTAGTGTAGTTACTTTAATGCTTAAGATAGATTAAGTAGTTTGAGAATAAGGGGAAAGTGAGTCAAGCACATAATAAAGTCTAGAAGAACCTGATTGTTGCATTCCGAGCTCTATTTATAGTGAAAGACTGGTAATAAAGTCTTCAGGGTCAAACGTACGTTAGAGCACCATAATAAAAAGCAACTGAAAGAAAATAAAAGGGAGATTAGCAAATCCGGGTAGCTACCAATTGGATATGACACACTGACTAATCCTTCTCATCCTACAATTCGTCGAATCTGACTTACCAATTCGAACTATAGGTTTGCTTGCCACTACTCCTTACTAAAGAGAATAGATAAGAGTTACGAAAGAGTGAGAATACCAAGGTTGCTCAATAAGAAAACTAGTGATATTCAATAATGAGGTAATAACTTCTATGTGCAATAAATAAGGGTTTATATACATACTCCACTAGGGTTATAGTACATAGATGGAAAGAAAAAAAATGTAATTTACAAATAGAATACATGAAACATACTAGAAAGGGTAAAGAGAAAGAATATTTTGTCCAAAAAAAGTAAAGAATCATTTTAGAATGTTGTGGTAAAAGACAAGTATCGCATGGTGATTGGCGATGTAGATTATAACATGATTCAGACAAAGTAAACAAAAGAGTTAGTAATCAAAGAAAACTAAATCTAGTTCAGGTCAAAGCTTAGTCACTCAAGGATTTTCAAATCCCTTCTTGGTTGGGTATTCACAGCTTGACTCCGACAAAGGTTAAATGTTAGTTAGCTAGAGATGTTAACATGCTTAGTCAAAGGGTCAGCATGATCACTTCCCAGCTTGAAAATGGTGCTGATACTAATGAAGGCTTGACACTTGGGTTGACAATAATGTAAAAGACGGAGACTGGAATAGAAATTCTTATCCTAAATGGGGGTTTGAGCTAGTATCCTTCATGTGAATCCTTGCAATCTTCTATCTCAACTACGTGTGATTAGTCCAAAGAGTTGATGCCTATCATCTACTTAGGGTATGGAAAGATTTTCCCTCAAATCCAAAGAGATCTTTATTTCTTATTCTATAACAGAATCTATAGGCAGTTTCTTTAGTTAGTAGGGAATTAGGTCAAATACATTGAAGGTGAAGGAGACAGCATAGTTCTCAAGCAATTCAATTTAGTAGGCATTACGACTGATCATCTTCATGAATCTTAATGGTCCATCAGATCGTAGAGATAACTAGCTCCATCTTGGGTGCGAAAATCTTTCTCGACTAAGGTGAATCAATATTAAGTCTCCTAACTTGAAAGAGAAAGTTCAAATAAGGTGAATCAATATTAAGTTACTGTCTCTTATTGAACTTAGTGATCTTCCTTACTATGAATAGATGTAGCTCTTGTAATTCTTAGGCTCGATTGACTCCAAATTAACTCTCTTCAGTAACTACAAGGGTACTAACCAGATCTAAGTAAATAGTGGGATTGATGTTATAGATGACCTCGAATGGAGTCTTGCTAGTAGTGCTATTGACAATTTGGTTATATGTGAACTCTACAATTGATAGACATAGATCCCAATCTTTTAAGTTCTTTCCCATGACAACTTAAAGTAGATTTCTGAGTGTTCTATTCACCATTTCAATTTGGCCATTAGTCCGAAGGTGGCCACTAAAGTTGAATACATGTTTAGTCCTAAGTCTTCTCCAAAGAGTCTTCTAGAAATAGCTTAAGCACTTTGTGTCCCAATCTGAGGAAATAGTCTTCAATACTCCTTACAATCAGAGAACTTCCTACAAAAACAAATTAGTAATATATAAAACATCATTAGTTCAATGGCATGGGATGAAGTATGCCATTTCCCTAAAGTGGTCTACTATGACAAAGATTAAATCTTTTTCCTCTAGATGTTTGAGGCAACCCTAAGACAAAGTCCATGTTAAGGTCAACCCAAGGCGAGGTCGATTTAGATAAAGGCATATACTTTCCATAGGGCTCTCTCTTTGCCTTGGCCCTCTTACACACTTCGTAATTACTGACTACCTTATAGATATCCTTAGCAAAACTAGACTAGTAAAAGTTTTGTTTCAACAGGTTAGCTATTTTACCATGCCAAAATGATCAGATAATATACTACTATGAGATTGCTTAACCAATAGCTCGCATGTAGAAAACTTAGTATAAATAGCACGTAATCCTTAAAAAAATAGCTATCTTTGATAAAATAGCCTATAACAGCAATTGCTTCTTTACACTACTCAATAATAAGACCAAAATGGGGGTCATAAGCATACTACTCAGTAATAAGTGAAAAACTTAGTAACTTCATCTATAGGGTGGTCAGCAAAGTTTGTTGACAAGATAGGGCATCCACAACCACATTAGCACTACCCTTCTTATGTCAAATCACATAAGAAAAACCTTCTATAAATTCAAGTCATTTTTCTTGCCTCTTCAAAAGTTTATTCTAACTCCCAAGATGCTTCAATTATTCATGGCCAGTATAAATTACAAACTCTTATGGTAATAAGTAATGTTACCAGACAGTAAGAGCATAAAAAAGAGAGTACAACTCTTTCTCATACACAAAGTAGTTTAGTGCGGTACTATTGAGCTTCTCATTGTGATAGGCAACCAATCATCATTATTATATCAAGACGATACCAATTTCAATGCTTAACACATCGCATTCCAATTTAAATGGTTTGCTAATATCTAGTAGAGCCAAAACAGGGGCAAAGGTAAGCTTCGCTTTGATTTTCATGAAACTCAGCTTGATCATTCCATTGAAATCAGTCAATCTTTTTAATTAGCTTGATTAAGGGGACTACAATTGTACTAAAGTTTTTAATGAATCACCTATAAAAAGAAACAAGGCCATGAAAACTTCATACTTCCATAACATTCTTCAACGTCGACTACTTGATGACAACTTGGACTTTTTCTTCATCTACTTAGATTCCTTCACTAGATACTAGATAAACAAGAAAAACTACTGCACTTTGATAAAATGTATACTTCTTCAGGTTCTCATACAATTTTTCAGTATGTAAAATGCCAAAAGCAACTTAAAGACTTTGAACATGATTGCTCAAATTGACACCATGCACTAATATCTTGTCGAATTATATGACCATACATCTATCGACTAGCAGACACATCACATGGTTCATAAGCCTCATAAATGTGTTCAATGCATTCATATATTTGAATGACATAACTAAGCACTCATAGAGACCATGCCTTGTCTTGAAAGCAGCCTTCCATTCAGCACCAAGCCTCATGCGAATTTGGTGGTAACCACTCTTTAAGTCAATCTTCAAAAATATCTTGGCACTATGGAAGCCCATCTAACATATCATCGAGTTTTTGTATTGGATATCTATACTTGATAGTGATACGATTAATAGCACAGTTGTAAATGTATGTACACTATGAACTATCCTTTTTTAGGATGAGTAGAGCTGGTACAACATAAGGACTTATGCTCTCCCTTACATGTCTTTATTCTACCAATTCATCTAGTTGTGTTTTTAGCTCAGTAGCTTACTCTGGATTCATTTTGTAAGTGAGTCAATTTGGTAGGGTTATGCTTGGCTATAGATTAATACAATGCTCTATGCTTCAAACTAAGGCCAATCTTTAACCAACTATTCAGGAAATAGGTTAGAATACTCATCAATTAATCTTCATGTCTTATCAGGTACATCTTCAAGATCTCTTAACTTTAAGAATCTTTTGACCAATAAAAACATAGGCTCATCAACCTTCTCAACAACTCAAAGCTTATAGCAGCTCATCATTAAATCTTTCTTCTTCCTAGCTCGACAATTGGTTATAGGTCTCATTTACTTGGGTAGCTGTCATGGGTTGTAGCAATATCTTCCCATCCTTAATAACGGCATAGGCATTCTTATATTTGCTAGTATAACTCCTTCCATCTACAATGATTATGTACAACTTCCCTTAATGGTATACTTTGTATAGAATAAATTTTCTCTCTAATTTTCCTTAGAGCTTGGTAAGGAGCTTAATACTTGTCTCAGTATTAAGGCCATCACTTCTCTTGGTTGACATAGATACAAGTCTCCTCTTCCTCTATAGTTTCAACTCTTCTAACATTCTTTTCTTCCTCAAGCTCACTCTAATAGATGCTATCCACTACATCTTCTTGAAGCACCATAACATATTAGTTTGGACATTTAGCAGCCATGTGTCAAAAGCTTGAATATTTGAAGCACTTACTTTACTCGTCTTCTATCTAGAGGTTTGTCCTTTCTCTTATGTCTTCGGGCTTAGCCTTTCCTTAAGTCAACTCTATTGGCTTACTTAGCTTTACTAACCTACTTAGTTCTGCTAGGCTACTCAGCTATCATCAACTTCATTATATTTTTCCTCGGCTCAACATGAGTAGGTCAAAGTGAAATAGGAGCTCAAGAAAAAGTAGGCCCTAGTCATCTCGAAGCATTTCTCTTCTTCTTTTTAATCCTCTATACTACTTTAATGGCCTCTTCCAATATATAGAACCTCTGTACCTCCACATTATTACAAATCTCATATCTGAGTCTGAAGATGAACCTCAATACTATGCAAGCCTTTAGTTCTTCTATGTCTACTCAGATCATCAATATCTAAAATTCCTTCACATAGACATCAATAGATTGGCTTCCTTAGTGAAGTTCCTATAACTTTGCAAATGTGTCCTATAGGTAAGTCTCAGGTATAAATCTCCCTCTTAATACCCTCTTAATACCCTCTTCATCTCTTCCATAGTTCTTATAACTCACCTTCTAACTTTCCCTCTAGCTACATTCAGATTCTTCCACCACATGGTAGTATATCTAAAAAATTCAACTATAGCAAGTCGTACTTTAACAGGATCAATATACCCATAACAATTAAACACTTTCTCAACTTTCTATTCTCACTCTATGTATTCATCTATATCACTACTTCCACTAAATGGTGGAATCTAGACCTTAACATTGTATAGTCCTCGAAGAGCTCAACATCCTCCCTCTTGTACTTGATAGTATCCAACCTCTTCTTCTTGCTTTCCAAACTCTTTGACATCTACATATTCATCATCTTCCTCGATCTCTTTCAACTCTAACCTTCATCTAACAACTTAGTTTGCAACTCCTTTAACTTAATGGGGTCGAACTATGTGATTAGCTTAACCACCTTATCCATATTGCCTCCCAAGAACATTCTTAGGTGGGTTATGGTGAGATATACCCTATAGTTACTATCTGTTAACTTACATCACAATAACTAGACTTTCAATAAAATTGGTGAGTCAATTAAGCTTATCATCAACTAACCTAAGAGTGCTACTACCATTTTGATCACAACAAAGATGAGTACCATTAAATTAGTCACCAATAATACCGTGAACACTCGAATTTGATATAGTGTAATACTTCTCTAATAAGGTAACAACATAATATACAACAAACACTTTTTCTTACTACTCAAAACCTTACTAACATACATACTAACAACTTCAACAATCAATACCCACCCAAATACAATAGGAATGAACTTACTCCATTTTTGTAGTGAAAAACAAAGTAACAACAGGAATGAAACTTACTAACTTACAAACCTTTACTACACAACTCACAACTTCAAAACTTACTTCATACAAACATACTATAGTAGCTACAGAAGAAATATGGCAACAACTAATAGCAAACACAAACAAAACTTCATTGTAACTTCGTACACTCCATCTTGGAACTGTTTTTAAATACTAGCAAAGCTAATGCATCTTTAAGGCTAAACACATAGAGGAGCACCACAAAGAAAAGGAACCAAAAGAAAACAAAAGGGATTAGCAAATTTAGGTAGCTACTAATAAGATATGACATACTGATTAATCTTACTAAGCCTACTATTCACCAAATATGACTCACTAGTCCAAACTATAGAGTTAGTTAACACTAATCCTTACTAAAGGGAATAAATAGAAGTTAAGAGAGAGTGAAAGCACTAAAGTTGTTTAATAAGAAAACTGGTAATATTCAATAATGAGGTGATGATGTATGCGTATAATAAATGGGAGTTTATATACTTACCCTACTAAGGTTACGATATATATATGGAAAGACACAAAGGATAATTTACAAACAAAATGCATATAACATACAAAAAGGTGCAAAAGAGAAAAAAATATTCTGTACAAAAAAAGTAAAGAATCATTCTAGAATGTTGTTCTAGAAGATATGTATCGCATAGTGGTTAGTGGTATAGATGATAATACAATTCGAATGAAGTGAACAAAAGAGCCGGCAATCAAAGCAAACCAGATCTGGTTTAGGTTAAAGCTCAATTACTTAAGGATGTTTACATCCCTTTCAAGTCAAGTATCTCACAGCTTGGCTCGAAGAGAGTTTTGACTCTAGTCAGCTCGAGAGGTTGACATGCATGCTTGGAAGGTCGACGTAATGACTTGCTAGCTTAGAAATAGTATTGTTACTAATGATGGCTTGGCACTTAGGTTAGCAACACTATAAAAGATGGAGATTGAAATAGGAATCCTTGTCTTGAATGGGGGTTCAAACTAATATCCTTCGTATGAGTCATTACAATCCTTTAGCTTAGCTACATGTGATTGGTTCGAAGAGTTAATGCCTATCAACTAGTTAGAATCTAGTAACTGTTGCCTCCAAAACCTTACATGTGCATTAAGTTTAAATTTAAGATCAATTCCTAATATTAAGGGACGTATCTAACATAATGGCAGTTTATGGGCAATTGTTGTAGTAATGGGCCTAACTATTCGTGCCATGTATATGAATTTGAATTCTTTAAGGCTGACCTAATCAAAAGCCTAGTTGTAGGTAGTTATCCTGAGCTAAACAAGGCTAATCCTACCTACTCTGGTTGGGTTATTTTGTACTGCTTAAGCATATCTAACTCATCAATTTTCATAAGTTAGTCAACACACCAATAGTGGCCTAAAGGAGGTCGAAAACAACATAAAAGGAAAGAGAGAACAAATAGAGAGGTTAGATATCACTTAGTTTAGATTGGCTCTAACCCTTAGGAGAAATCACTATCAATAGGTTTGTTATTTAGCATCAATCCACTATTTCACATAATCATTAGAGAGTAATTTATTTGATTGAGGAACCTATGCATCAAGAGACAATAAAATACATCAACATTTGTTATCGTTTTGTTCATTATATGGTTGGAGGATCATTTTGCTATTTATATCATTAATAGCCATGAGAACTTGGCTAACATGATGATGATGAGATTTCGAAATGACAAGTTCAAGCATTGTTTGGGCATAGTTTAGGCAATTCAAAGATTGAAGTAAGCTTATGCATAGGTCTTGGCAAGATAGTATATTTTCTATAGCTTTGTTTGCCTTGAGCTTTTTTTCTACCAATGAGGTTTTTTTCCATATAGATCTTGCTTTTGTCTTTCCTTATTATTGGTATATCATATTTCATTATTATTATCAATTTACATATTTAATGTATGATACAAAATTTCGAGGGTGATAGAAGTGGTGATGGTGGTGGTGGTGGTGGTGATGGTGATGGTGATGATGTGAGGAGTATGGGGTGCATAAGGAAATAAAGTAAATAATGTGAGCAATACTGTTAAAAGTACAATTGTGGTACATGCCCGGCCGATAGTCGAAGTTGTTCAAGTAGAGCTTTAGGGGCCTAGATGGGGATTTCCCTTTTTTTTTTTTTTTAAAGGCTTAGAAATGATGGCAGGCCTCTAGTACTGCAACTACAGGCCCAACTACTTCTGAGGCCTCAAGTATCCATTCCATCAATATTGCAACTAGCAACTGAAGCATGGACAATGGATCGAATTGGATTTTTAAACAGTTTCTAACGTTTGAATATGAACATTGGAAAGTAGAGCACGAATTGAATTTTCAAGCGTTGCTTCTTTTTTAAAATATAAATTGCGAGGACGCGTATCCATTATTCTTCATCCGAAATATTAAAGATCTAAGTTTCTCTGTTATATGATTGATAAACTATATAATTTAAAAATCAACACAACTTTCTTAAACCGCCAACACACACTACTTTCTATCACATACTCATCGAAACATTTTCAGAGTTAAATTTCAACTTCCCATGAAAACAGTTTAAAACTATTATTAGCTTTAAAAAAAATAGATAATATTAATATCATGTTTAATCAAGTTTTTACTTGTTAAATTTTATACCTCAACTATAAACTAATAATCATTATACTCAATTAAATTTTTCTTAATCACTTATCATCATTAAGAAGATAAGGCCACAAATACTCATTGGTCAAATAATACACACAAACAACAAGAGATATCTTTAGAAAATTTGAGAAAAGAAAAGTTCAATAGAATATGTTCTTAAGCAATTTCAAATTTAAGTGGAAAATTGGGATGAAAAAAGTTTGAAGTTCATTTGATATTATCTAAAATAAAATAACTAACGTTATTTCTTATATTAATATTCATATGACTAGTTTAAGTTTTTTGTTTTCAAGCGCATAGGTACATCTTTTTTTAATATACTTTAAAGGAAAATCTTACTCATTGATGTATCATTGTAACAGTAGTTACATATAAATTGCGAGGTACTTATCAAGACCATTGCTGTCTTGTGGCACAAGTACTAGCCTCCTAACAAAATAGGTCATGTTCTATTTTCTCTATGCGCAATAGTTGTAATATGAATGGTGCAAAAGAAAAAAAAGAAAAGAAAAGAAGAATTACGAAGTACGTTTTGTAGCCCCAATAGTGTAGTAAGTCTCATGACTAATTCAATATCTATTTTTAATATTGTTAGATAAATTAAGAGTTGGCATCCACAGAATTTTTGGTTTCAAAAATCGAATTTTGTGCATCCTGAATATCAATTTTTATATTTAATCCTATTTTATGGGTGAAAATCTCTTTGTAAGTCGTTTACCTATCTTGTTCCTAATTTTGTCATAATTTACCATTAACCTTTCACAGCATATTAATTGCCACCATTTTATATACTTCATGAATAGATAAGCCATTAACATAACAGATATATGTTTCTATATTCCAATATAACATAATGACATAAATCCGACCTTAATTAACAGAAAAGTGTATTAACTGAAAGATCATGCACTAGTGATCGTTAGTAGTCAAGTTATCAAGTGATCATGGGGCTTTTCTCTCCGCTTAATTCGGAAATTTCTATTTAATATTGATTTAGGAGTCAGTCTCTCGAACTTATCAATACGTCTCACAATTCTTCCCCAGCCTATATGAGATACACTCTCCATACTACTTTTCAGGGAATATTTAAGGATGTCCTCGTTACTTTCACCGACCATGAGATTGGGGCCACCTTAAGTTAAAGACTAGAAGCCATCTTTTTATTTCTTTTACGATATTTCTACTTTCTTGTGTGACCCCTAAACCTCGCTTACAGTCTAGGAAAATTTTCTCTTAGGGCATTGTTGCTGTGCATAGGGCTATGATTTCTCATAGCTTCAGGTTTCAATCGACGTATTGATTCCTTCAAATAGATGGCACTAGTTTTGATTCTAGGGGGTGGAGGGCTGCGGGTGATATTCCTATCGATGTTATCATGTTGGAATGATTAGCAGGTTATATGATGTCAGTGTGATTAATATGAAACCTGGGTCATTTTCTGCCTACTCTTTAACTAAACGAGTCATGTTGGGATGAACTTGTTTTGATGCTCTAACTGGTTTATCACGAATGGACACGGTTTAATTTGTATTTGATTTTTTATCTGCTCTTAATTTTTCCTAGAAATACTTAATATAATCTGTTTTTACTAGTGGCTGAGTTATAGACTATGGTTTGATTGGATTTAATTTTTATAAACCATTAGTGACAAAGTGCATTCAATGTTAAATTAAAAGAAAAGGTACATTTTTTATTTGTTTTTACTTGTGATTCAGTTGTTTCCATCAGAGCGACCTAATAATTTAATTAAATTTGTTCACAGGTTTAAAAGCTATACCTGTTCGGCATCAATCACGAAATGATCCATCAACAGTAACAAATCACATGATGCATGATAATTCCTGAATTACCAATTTGTGAATTCATGTGGTGCGGTTATTTACAATGCCACCATGTTTAAATATATGCATAACACTTATTATTTCTTACAATAGATGTTTCTTAATATAGTCTTATGTAGACTTGCGATGTAATTGTACTGTGATTGAATCATGCGAATATAGCTATTGTAATTTTATTAAATTGTTTATTTCTATATAAAATGTATTTCATCAACGTAATATAATCATACATTCAAAGTATTATATATATATATTTATATATATCATAGTTTACATAATAAGTATTTGGATATAAAAATTTGACTAAAGTAGTTACGTGTATATTATACGAATAATGAGCTACACATGGCGTTAAAAAAGATAAAACGAAAATAATACCTGAAAGAACAATTAAGTAAGAATAAGGTAACAAAGAGAAATAGATAATCATGGTGTTTTAAATGCACAATAGACAAACAAGGTAGCTTTTACTGAATCGGTTCAATGATCTCTACTCTAAGCCTACTACGCCAATTCTCTTTGAATTATCTCTAATATAAACTACACTCTCTAGGCTTTGTCGCCTCACCACCTAGCATTAGGAGTTAAGCCCAAATAAATTATAGATTTAGTTCAATGTATTAATATAATATATTCTAAGCCTCTATAGTAATTATATCAGTGAAAGAATTATTTAGCATAGGTAAAACGTAAAAGTCATACATTCAAAACTTTATACATCATTGTATCATATTTGTTGAAAGAGTAGAGGGCAATTCTACCAATCCCGTTGACCTACCATAATGGCCACTTAGAATGACCTACTAACCCGAGAACTTAATCCAAGATGAGATAATTTTATAGTAGCATTTGGGTAGCAAAACAAGATAGTAGAAAAATTGATACACACAGTATAAGGAATACAAGACAGTACAATCCTTTTGTAATTGAGCTAATATAAGACAGATAGGGGAAGGATATAAGCAAGTGTGAAATTGTTGAAAACTTTCCTCCATGTGAAGATGATATCAAAGTATTCTTTGAAGATGTCAAAGAGCCCATGAATAAAATTGATTTTCTCTATTCCCTATCCATCTTATAGTTTTTTAGGCATTGCAAATCAAAATTTCTTTAGTTATCAATTTATAAAGATCCTATGTATTACTTAGTATAATCACATGCTTAGAGTTTAAATATACTATGACATATAAGAATATTTACACTTTACAATTGGATTTGGCTCACTTAAAAGTCAGCAGAGGACTTGTAATATAGGAAGATCTTTGGTCTTAGCTAGTTTCTTAGCCAGGATTATTTACCTAAGGTTTTGTCACTTAGATCTCGAAGTTTAGGCCTGAAAATTGGCACTTATCATTAGAGTTTCTTGGAAGTGAGGTAAGGCTTTTAAAATATTATTGTTGTTATGGGAGTAAACTATATAAACTAGTTTATTAAAAGTAAGATGTGATAGCAAAATTTATTGAAAGTAAGAAGGCCATTTAGATTTAATTATTATCCGTTGTGGGTTAGTCTATAGAAGTAATGGGAAATGATCAATGATTAATTTTCCTAAATGCTTAATAGTTGCATTTTATAACAAGTTCTCTATGAATTGTTTGCTTGACTTTAGTCAATTCTTGTTCATATAAGTTTTGTTAATGGTTACCTAATCTACATTTTATAAATAGGGCCCATATATCCTAAACTAAAAAGCCTATGATTTGAAATACAAGTTCAATATGGTAGGAAATTTTAAGGGTTAAAAGGTCTACCCCCATTTATCTTTTGCCTCAGTTATGTTGTTAAAATCACCTAGCAAACACTATGGTACATTTGAAATGGAAGTATAATAGTTTCTAAGCTTTTTCCAAAGGAACTCCCTAATTTTAGGTTTATTATTCGCATATATAACCATGAAAAAACCAAGAAAGTGAGGAAGATTAAGATTGCATGATGACATGGATTTCTTATAGAGACAAGTAGAGATGTGACACAACTAATGATGCCTTAAGCTAAAAAAGAAGCAATATGCCCCCCTTACCTTCTGCTCCAAAGCACATTAGTCCATCAAAGGGTAATTCAAAAGTAAGCTCATATGTAGAAACCACATTGTATCATCAAGTAATAGCATATTGAGTTAAATGTCATGAATTAGTTCTTTTATGGCATTAACTTTGCAAATGTAGTTGACTCCATGAATCTTCTAAGTGAAGATTTTGATAGGCCCTATAGATGGGGGTGTAACATCTGAATCCATCAATGTAGTAGCCATTCTATCTACTAGACTTTATAGGACTAACTGAAGGGTTCTCTTTGCTTCTAGCCTTACTTAAGGGTTAAGATAAGAATAGGAAAAAGAGAGTAAGCATAGTAGCTTATGAAGATAACAGTGTAGTATATTTAGAATATGCATTCTAATTGTTGCGACTACATATTACAAAAGTATTTATACTCAAAATGTTAAGGTAACTTGCCTAAAATGTAAGAGACAAAAATCATATTGTAGAAAAGAAGTAATGTATAAGAAATAATAAATGGTATAAAAGAAAAATCAAAGAAATTACTAATTGGTCTAGTAAATCCTTTCATATGGGGGCTAGAAACATAGCAATTAGTCATTGGGGCAATTTTGGTAGAAACAAATAAAGTTGTATGGTCAAGCTAGAGGTTTTTGAGTAGAAGTGTCGAGCAAGTGCAACCAAGCTAGTGGTCGGTATAGGCAAAGCAAAGCAAATAGTAAGACTAGCCAAGCAGTTAGGGGAATATGAGTCAAGTAGCACACAATGGTTGAAAGAATTGAAACAGCTTAGCTTGGCATATGAAGCTGTTCAATAGTAAGGATCGGCTTGGTTTCATCTAGAGTTAGCTAGAACGAGAGAATCCACTTCATTAGTCCTTCACACCCTTGAGCTTGGGTATGAGTTAACGGTCCAATTATCTAATTCTCGGATCCCCTCCGGGTAAATTGAGATCTAGGATCAAATTTAGCTAGTCTTTGCTCAATTCTCCTTTAGGTCAATAGAAGCCAAAGTTAGCAATATTGAAAGTATTAGAAACTCCCTAGTCTTTAAGTAATTCCAATTGATAAGCATTATCATTAAGCCTCCAAAGCATTTTGAAAAGGGCCTTTAACTCAAACAGAAAGTTTACTTTTTCTCTTACACAAAAACCTCTCTTTGCGTAAGGATAGACATACTAATTCATCGGGCTAAAACTATACCGTCTTCCTTCCTATACCCATCTCTCTCAACTTCTTGGCAACTTAGTCAATCTATCTAGCAACCTCCTGAAAGATCTACTAGATAGATTGTACTCAGGTCTTTGCTTTAAGGTCTTCTTACTCAAGCATAGTTACTATAGTGCAATCAAGGGGTAACTCTGGGTTAAAGTCATAGACGACTTTAAAGAGTATTTGTTTAGTGATGCTATGTACAATACAATTGTAAGAAAATTCTACCACATGCTAATAGACATGTCAATCTGCTAAGTTCTTCCTCACAGTAGCTCGGAGTAGTGATCCCAAAGTATGGTTGACTACCTTTGTTTAGCCATTGGTTTATGGATGACAAGAGGCATAGAAAAATAATTTAGTCCCCAAATGGTACCAAAGAGTTCTCTAAAAATGGCGTAGAAACTTTAGATCCCTATTTGATACCACACTTCTCGGTACACAATATGAATGAGCAATCTCCTATAAAAAGAAAAAAGCAATAGCCAAAACATTGTTAAATTTTTAGCAGGGTACAAAGTGTACCATTTTGCTAAACCTATCTACGACAACCATTGCTACATCTTTACCTCAAGTAGTTCATGGTAATCTGATGAAAAGTCTATGCTCAATTGAGACCAAGGGTTGGTCGAAACAGGTAATGGCCTTGCTTTCCTTTCCTCAGCTCAACGTTAACCCATCTTGCAAGTAGTAGAGTACTCAACAACCTAATGGATATCTCATCTCATCTTAAGCCAAAAGAATCTCCCATTCAATAATTCATACATCCTCTTCTCTCCAAAATCTCCAAAGAATCCTCTACTAGGAGTTTCTCTCACTAACAACTCTCTTACAAAACAAGTTGCCATACATAATTTATGCCCTCAAAACAAGTAACCATCCTCTACATAATAGTCATCTACTATTTATCCCTCTATACATCATCCAAATATAGGACTAAAATGGAGGTCTTTATGATATTACTCTTTAATGCTTACAAATCCTAAAAGTTTTTTCTATAGGTCAATAAGAAGAACACATCACCTAGACAAGGCATTGGCAACCACAATAGTCTTGCCTTGTTTGCACTTGATCACAAAGTTAAATCTTTCCAAGAATTCAACCTATGGCACTTGCCTCTTAAAAACTTGGTCTAACTTTTAAGGTACCTCGAAGACTCATGTTTTTTGTAATTGGCAAAGTCCCTTACTAATAGATAATGTTTCCATACTTGGAATGCTTGGATAAGGGCTAAATGTTCTTTGTCATATACTAAGTAGTTCAATTGAGATCCTTTTAGCTTCTCGCTATGGTAAGCAATAGGTTGGCCTTCTTGCATCAAAACAATGCCGATGCTAACACTAGATGCATCATACTCAAGTTCAAAAATCTCCTTGAAGTTAAGCAAAGCTAATATAGGTGTAAAGGTCAATCTTTCCTTAATATTAGTAAAGCTTCTCTCTTCTTTCTATCCTCAACTAAAATCTATGTTCTTCTTCATATGCTCAATAAGGGGTTCAACAACAGTACCAAAACCCTTGATGAATTATTGATAAAAGGATGACAATCCATGGAAACCTCTCAACTTAGCATAAGTAGTAGGGTTGGCCATTCGACAATTGCTTAGATCTTCTCATCATTGACTCTTAAGCCTCCCTCAACAACTACGTATCTTAGAGAAACCACTTCCTCTTAGCAAAAACAATACTTCTTCATGTTTCTAAACATTCGCTTAGGTTGAAGTACTTCAAATATAGCGCTAAGATGATTTGAGTGGCTTGACAGGTTGGTACTGTACACAAAGATGTCATCAAAGTAGACCACGACATACTTTCTAATCAAATTTCTCAACACATGATTCATCAACTGCATGAAAGTACTCAGGTCAAAAGGCATTACCATCCATTCATAAAGTTCATGTCAAGTTTTGAAGGCAATTTTCTAGTCATCCCCTTACCTCATTCAAATCTAATAGTATCATGACTTTACGTCAATCTTACTAAATACTTTAACACCACCTAGTTCATCTAACATGTCATTTAGCTTCAGAATAGGGTACCTATATTTAATTGTGATCTTATTCATAACTTTACTATCTGCATGCATTTGCCAAGTACCATTCTTCTTCGACAAAAGTAATGTGAGTACAACACAAGAGCTTAAACTTTCTCTTACATACACTTTTTTTCTAGAAGCTCATTGACTTGTCTTTGGAGTTTGGCAGCTTGTTCAAGATTCATCAAACAAGCTGGCTTATTCAGTAGTACATCACTGAATATCAAGTCAATGCAGTATTCAGTTCCTTAAAAATGGGGTAACCCTTCTAGTAACTACCTTAGAAACAGGTTGGAATACTTATGAAGCAATTCCTCAACCTCTTCTTGTAGCTTCACTTTTTCCTTCAATTCTAGTAGTCTTCTTATCAATAAGAAGGTCGATAGGTCAAACTTAATGGCTTCTTGGAGCTTAGATCGACTTAGAACCAAAGCCTTCTTTGATCCTCAAGCTAGTTTAGCTTGCAACTTGCTAACTTAGCTTGGTGTCATAGGGTTCAAAGTGATTTTCCTTCCATCTTTCTCAAACACATATGCATTCCTCAAACAATCATGAATGACCCTATGGTCAAATAACCATAGTTGGCCTAACAATACAAGGGTTGTATACATGGGCAACACATCACGAAGAATTCCATCCAAATAATTTCTAATTGAGATGGGCAGTAATACTTGTTAAGTGACATAGAGTGTTCTCTTCTCATTTAGCCAATGCAACTTACATGGCTTTGGATGTGAAATGGTCAACAATTTGAGTTTCTTGTCTAGTTTGATAGGGGCTATGTTAGTACAACTTCTACTATTTATGATGAGTGCACATATTAGCTCATTTCCCTTACAAGAGATGTGGAACATGTTATCTCTCTACTCTTCCTCAATAGAAGGTCCTAAGCACACTGCACATCAAAAAATTAAGGTCAACTTGCCCAGGTCTTTAGCAAATACTTCCTCTTCAACAAGCTCATTTTTTTGGGTGGTATTCTCCTTAGGTAGAACCTCCACCTTGAGCTCTTCATTAGTGCTATTGACCTCTAGCTTTGGATAATTGGGCAGTCATGTGCCTAAATCCTTAGCACTTAAAGCACTTAATCTAGCTCGTTTTCCTCCGTGATTCTTATCCCTTCTCATAAGTTCTCTTTGACATCTCCTGGTTAACAAAGCAACCTATTAACTTAGTCGTTGTCTCAGCTCTTTTACTAAGGTTAACTTTCTAGGGAGCTTAGCTACCACTCTTAGCAATTTGATGAGATTAGATAGGTTGGCTTGCTGGTAGTTGGCTCAGCTTATTCCTCTTCTACCTCTCTACTTCGTGGGAAACTTTGATGGCCTCATAGAGTATGGTAAAACGCTATAGTTTCATTATGCCTCGATTATCATATATCAATCCAATAAGAAATATAAAAACTATTTGACCTAAGGGTTCATGTACCTCACATTAGATCATAAACATTTGGAATTCCTAAAACTACTCGTCAATAGTTCGATTTCCATGTTTCAGCTCTTGAAGACGAGCAGAGGTGTCTTATAGATAATTATATGGCACAAATCTATTTCAAAGGATTCTCTTCATCTCGGGCCAGTACTTACCTCTCTGTATCCTTCTCTCCTTCTCATGGCTTGGAAGTTTCTCCACTACATAGTAGCTTATCATGAGAATTCTATAACAACAGCTCTTATTTTCTAATGGTCCTTATACTAGTAATAATCAAACATTCGTTCAACTTTCTCTTCCTAGTCAAGATAATCATCAACATTTCCAAAATCATTGAAGCTCAGGATTCAAAGCTTCATAAGGTCATTAGCTTGGTTTACTCAAGCTCGTTCTTCAACTTTGACATACTCTTCTTCTTCATCCTCTTCATCTACTTGACCCAAGTTAATCTTCCTTCGTACAAGTACTCTTACTCTTAAACCTCATCTTTGTTGAGCTAGGATTTTTCCTCTCACAAGTTAAATAACATAGGGAATGTTTTAAACGACATCAATAGGCTAAAAGGTTAATGCATGAACAACTGAAGTTAGGACAATTATCAAGTTAGTCATTTCATCAAACCACTCATCAATACTTCTAGGAGTATTTTAGGGTTATTAGCCATTATGGAAGACATCACTGTATCATCCTCAAAACCATCTTTTACACTTGAATCGGTCATCCTTTATTCACAATGAATGCTTTACATAGAACAATACATGTATGGTTTTGAGACACGTAACTCACTAATCCACATAAAACACGCAACTACTACTTGCGTTATTTTCACAGCTAAAAACAAAGTACGACTGGGCATACTCACAACAACAAGCCAACACAACTTCTACCTACTCAAACACTCATAGCTAACCTTTACACAACTACAACACACTACCATAATCAATATGACTCATGATAAAGCTCAAATACAACTTACCTAAACGAACTTCCACTCTGATACCAAGATAATACACCATGCCAAAAGAAAACAAGGGCGATTGTATCAGAGTGGTTCTAAACGTATAGAAAATTTGAAGTGGAAGGTAAGGAAACACAAGAAAAAATAGTTTAAACATGAAAAACCTTCAAACACCTTCTAAAGATAAGATGCATCGAGGAAAACTCTATAAACTCACAAAACTATCTTAATATAATGCATGAGTAGCTTGATGAGATTACTCGCCACCTAACCTGCTTAAGGGTTTATAGTAAGAGTAAGGAAAAGGGAGTAAGCATAGTAGCTCATGAAGAGAATAGTGTAGTGTATTTACAACGAGGATTCTCATTGTTATGGCTACATATTATAAGGGTATTTATACCTAAAATGTTAAGATAACCTACCTAAAATGGAAAAGACAAAATGAGTATTATTTAAAAGAAGTATTGTACGAGGGTTAATAAAGGGTACAAATGAAAAATCAAAGAAATTAGTGATTGGTGTAGCAAATCCTTTCACGTAGGGGTTGGAAACATGGAAGTTAGTCATTGGGGCAATTTTAACAGAAATAGAGATAGTTATACGGTCAAGATAGATGCTATTGAGTAAACTGAAGGGTTGAGGAGATGTTGGCTAGAATGCATTTTGGGGTTCTCGACACATGTACTACCGAGCTAGTAGTCAATATAGGTAGAGTAGAGCAAATAACAAGAATGGCTAAGTAATTAAGGGAATATGAACCAGGTTAGCACACAATGGTTAAAAGAGTTGAAACAGCTTAACTCAGCATGTGAAGTTATTAGGTAGTGAGGATCAACTCAGCCTTGTTTGGAGTTAGCTAGAGTGAAAGAATTCACTTCGTCAATCCTTTAAGCCCTTGAGCTTAGGCTTAAGTCAATGGTTCAGTTGTCTAATTCCCATCATCCCTTTCAAGTTAATTTAGATTTGAGATCAAATTCGGCTAGCTATCGCATAACTTGCCTTCAAGTCAGTAGGGACTGAAGTAAATAACATTGACAATATTAAAAACTCTATAGTCTTTAGGTAATTCCAGTTGATAGGCATTATCGTTGAGCCTCTAAAGTATTATGAAAGGGCTTTTAGCTCAAGTAAATGGTTTAATTTTTTCATAGTTAGAAACCTCTCCTTACTTAAGTATAGCCATACTAATTTGTTGGGCTAAAATAGATTGTCTTCCTTCCTCTACTCTTTTCTCTTAACTTCTTAGTAGCTTGCTCAATCCATCACGTAACCTTCTGATATATCTACTAGATAGATTGTGCCTGAGCCCCTGCTTTAAGGTCTTCCTACTTAAGCACAACTATTGGAGTGTGATCAAGGGATAGCTTTAGGTTAAAGCCATAGATGACTTCAAAGGGCATTTGTTTAGTGGTGCTGTATACTGTAGGATGGCAAGAAAATTCCACAACAGGCAAATAGACAAGCCCGTCAGCTAAGTTCTTCCTCATTGTAACCCAGAGTAGTGATCCCAAAGTGCGGTTGATTACCTTTATTTGTCCATTGGTTTGGGGATGAGTACTCAAGAGTAGTTTAGTCCCCAAACAACACCAAAGAGTTCTCTAGAAATGGCTCAAAACTTTAGAGCCCTATCTGATACCACACTTCTTAGCATATCGTACAAAGAAATAATCTCTTGTAAAAAGAGAAAAGCAAACGGCAAAGCATCGTTTGTTTTTTAACAGGGCATAAAGTGCACTATTTTGCTAAACCTATCTATGAAGACTATTATTGCATTTTTGCCTCAGGTAGTTCGTGGTAATCCGATGATAAAGTACATGCCCAATTCAAACTAAGGCTTGGTCGAAATAGGTAATAGCATTGCTTTTCCTTTCTCAACTTGACATTTAGCCATCTTGCAAGTAGTACAATGTTCAATAACCTTAACTACATCTTGTCTCACCTTAGGCCAAAAGAATCTTCCATTCAATAATTCATACGTCATCTTCCCTTAAAAATTGTCTAAAGAGTCGTCCACCATGAGCTTCTCTCACTAACAACTCTTTTATAAAACAAGTCAGCACACATAATTTGCTACCTTGGAACAAGTATCTACCCACTACATAATAGTTATCTACTATTCTTTCCTCTAAACATCTTCCAAATATATGACCAAAATGGGGTCCTTGATGATATTGCTCATTAATGCTTGCAAATCTAAGAATCTCATCTATAGGATAAAAATACATGTACAAATTTCAAACAAACATCATTGAATTCATTATTAGACATTCTAAACTTTTGCCATAGACATTAACCCAAAGCACATCTATTCTTTCATTTTCATACTCATTATTCTTTACATTTTTTGCATATTTTCTAAGTGTTGTACTGTATATTTTTCTCAAAATTATTTAGAGAGAGATGTCAAGAATTCATTGATCATGCATTGTAAAGACTTATACATTAGATCTAAAAATGGGGTTTTATTCTTTTACTTGTCTTATGTGAATTCCTTGTTATTTCTGCATTTTATTGATATGTTTTATTATTTTGTCATGTATGAGTAGTAATCCAGGGCTTGCTGCATTACTTTAGCACGAACATATGCTTAATTTAGTGATTTCTTGATTTTTGTTCGTTTCGATGAATTAAACTTAATAAATCTAAGTATAATGTAGTACAAGATATTAACATAGGACAAATTTCAATAGAATATGTCAGAAGACAATTCTATTGGATAGATCTAATTCATTGGAACTTACTCTTGATAGCAAAGATATTATGAGGAAAGTTGCTACATTTTGGGGGAATTTGTTAAAATATCATAATGTTAATGTGATTCTAATTGGCTATTAATTCATAAGAGATTCTAATAGATACAATTAGGGCTAGAAATAAGTAATTTTTAGAAGAATACTTATAAACTAGTAATCCCCAGTAGATAACATTCATTAGGATAAAATTTATTGGTGACATCATGCTATGTGGTGAAGTAAGTTTGCATGTTAAGTGTAGTGTTGTTAATCATTTTTAGCTAAACTTTGTTTATGGATTAGTGTAGTTTACTTAGTAATTTATAGTTTTAGTACTTAATCACTTGATAATTTGGGTTGCTCGTAATAGGAAGATTAATTAATACTAATGCTTGTATTCATTCCTAATCGAGATGACCTTATACTCATCCGTACTAACAAACGTTAGGTACACTTGCTTGTTGAATCGAGTTAAAGATAGAATATAAGTTTATAAATTTTAAGACTCGGTAACTCTAATTAGAGGCAATTAAGGAATCTCTCTTAATGATCATAGTCCGTTTGTTCGAGCATTTGGCTACTATGTGCCTAAATCCTTAGCACTTAAAGCACTTGATCTAGTTCATCCTCTTCCTTAATCCTTGTCACTTCTCATAAGTTCTCTTTGGCAACTCCTGGTTAGTAGGACAACCCTTTAGCTCAATCATTACCTTAACTCTTACACTAGGGTCAGTACTTTGGGGAGCTTAGCTACCGCTTTATGTAAGTTAGTTAGATTAGACAAGTCTCCTCATTAATGGTCTACACGACCTATTCCTCCTCTACCTCTCTACTCATTGGGCATTTTTGATGGCCTCATTGAGTGTGGTAAAATGTTGTAGTTCCACCATGTCTCGAATTTGATATCTTAATCTAGAAAGAAATTCGAAAACTGTTTGATCTGAGGTTTCATCTACCTTAAAATGAATCATAAGCATTGGAATTCCCAAGCATACTCGTTAATAGTTTAGTTTCCTTTTTTTAGCGCTTGAAGTCAAGCAGAAATGTCATTTAGATAAGTATCTAGTACAAATTTGCTTTTGAGAATTCTCTTCATCTCAGGCTAGGTGCTCACCTCTCTGTGTCCTTCTCTTCTTCTCATGGCCTAGAAGTTTCTCTACCACATAATAGCATATTCTGAGAATTATACAATAGTAGCTCTCATTTTCTCATGATCCTCATACTAGTAGTAGTAAAACACTTGTTATACTTTCTCTTCCTAATCATGATAATCATCAGCACTTCTAGAACGATTGAAGCTTAGGATTTAAAGCTTCATAAGGTCAGTAGCTCGGTCTACTCGGGCACATTCTTTAACTTCAACATACTCTTTTCTTCATCCCCTTCATTTACTTCACCCAAGTCAATCCTCTTCCGTATGCACTCTCCTACTCTTTGACCTCGATTTTATCAAGTTGGGATTTATCCTCTCGTAGGCTAAGCAACTTTAGAAGTGTTTTAAATGGTATTGGTAAGCCAAAAGGCTAATATATGAATAGCTCAGGTTAGGTTGGCTATCGAGTTAGCCATTTCATCAAATAGCTCATCATTTCTTTTAGGAGTATCTTAGTGTTAACAACCATTATGGACAACACTACTATTATTATCCCTAAAACCAACATTTACACTTGAATCGATCATCCTTTACTCTACGCAAATGCTTCTAACTGAACAATACGTGTACGGTTTTGAGACATACAACTCATTATTCTACAAAAAACATACAACTACTACTTGCTTTGTTTTCATAGCTTAAAACAAAGTACAATAGGGCATACTCACAACAAAAAACCAACATAGCTTCTACCTACTCAAACACTCATAACTAACCTTTACACAACTACGATACACTACCACAACCAACATAACTCACAATAAAGCTCAAATACAACTTACCTAAACAAACATCTACTCTAATATAAAGGTGATACACTACACTAATAGGAGACAAGGGCGATCATATCGAGGTGGTTTTAAGCTTGCAGAAAGATTGAAGTGGAAGGTAAGGAAATGAAAGAAAAAATAGACAAAACAACCAAAACCCACAAATGCCTTCTAAGGATATGACACACTAAGGAATACTCTATAAGCTCACAAAATTAGCTCGATATAATACACGAATCACACAGTAAGGTCAGTCACCACATAGCCTTACTCATGAACACCTTCTAAGGTTATGAAGCACCAAGGGATACTTCGTGGACTCATAAAACTAGCTTGATATGACGCACAAGTAGCTCAATGAGATTACTCACCGCTTAGCCTTGTTAAGGGTTAGAATAATAGTGGGGAAAAGGGAGTAAGCACAATAGCTCATGAAGCGAATAGTGTAGTATATTCAAAATGTAGATTCTGATTACTTAGGCTACATATTACAAGGGTATTTATACCCAAGATGTTAGGGTAACCTACCTAAAATGGAAAAGAAAAAAAAAGGTATTGTCTAGAAAAGTTAATGTACATGGAATGATAAAGGGTACAAATGCAAAATCATAGAAATTAGTGATTGCTGCAGCAAATCCTTTCATGTGGGGCCTAGATACGTGGTGGTCATTCATTGGGGCTCCTCTAGTAGAAATAGACAAACTTATACCGTCAGACTAGAGGCTATAGAGCAGAGGTGCAAAACAAAACTAAGGTTCTTCTAAGGAGATGTTGGCTCAAATGTGTTTTAGGGTTTTCAACACAAGTATTACCAAGCCAATGGTCGATATAGGTAAAGTAGAGCAAATAATAGGACTAGCCAAGCAATCAAGGGAATATGAATTAGGTTAGCATATAATGGTTGACATAAATGAATCAACTTGGCTTGGTTATGATGTTGCCCAGCATGTGATGTTGCTTAGCAATAAAGATTAGCATGGCTTCGGTTGGAGTTGGCTAGAATGAGAGAATCCACTTCGTCATTCCTTCAAGCCCTCGAGCTTGGGCTTAAGCCAATGGTCTAGTTGTTTGATTCCCATCACTTGATCTCTTTGAGGCTTAATTGCTCATCTGAAACTCCTTTGCTCGCATGATTCGGTCATTGTATCTTCCATTAAAGCTTTAAATCTTTGCCAAATTCTTTAAAACTTTTTCAACAACTCCATAAAAGGCCTATAAATGAAATATTTGGCAAATAAGATCCAAATTCTTCATAATTGACACAAGTAATGAACAAAAGCTGTACAAATTCTTCCTAGAATACATATGCTACATGAGTATCACCAGCCATAACATTAGGGCAACTACCTCCATTAATGATCATGGCACAATGCTTACCATTTACCTTGCAATTAGTGTAGAAGAGATTCTCTCTCTATCTGTTCCCTTCTAACATGTTACCGAACACTCTTTGAATAACCATGCTTAAGTACTACCTATTTTTAGGTTGAATAAGGACTTTTGGGTCTTCTTAATAGTCATTTAGCAAATCTTCAACCATTCTATCCTCTTCCCTTTCACTAGCACTTCTACTTTGAACTATGGTTCCTATCCTTTAATGGTCATAACTCAATAGTTTAGAGGTTGGTTAGCCATGTATCTAAATCTAAGACACTAAAATCACTTAATCTCTTTAGTTTTAAGACTAGACCTCTTACCAACGTCCCTCTTTAACACAGGTTTAGTGTGCTTAGCCTTCCCTTAACCATCACCAGGTTGGTCATAGGTTAGACCATGTCGATCAACATCTTGACTATACTTAAGTTAGTTGAAGTTAAGTAGGCTCTATAAGGTAGGTCAGGACATAAGAGCATAGCTCGGTTAATTCTGCCTCTATCATTCAAACCTTTAAGCAAATTTAATGTCCTTATCTAAGATGTCGGTCCTCTAGACTTCAACAATGTTCCTAATCTCATAACACAAAATGAAAATAAATTTGGAGATGGTTCTAGCCTTGGGCTCATCGACATCACACATGGTCATCAATGTTTGAAACTTGTTAACATAGTCATCTATGCTATTAGCTCTCTGCCTATTGTAAGCCATATAACTAAGCAATCCGAGGTTTTGATCGGTTGAACGATCCGATCGAACCTAAATAATAAAGTAAAGTTAGAAATATTAGTAAACCGATCTCGTAAGTTTGAATTTAAGAAAATAAGTAATAAAATAGGAGACTACAAAATTTTCAAATTTTAAGTATATAACTCGTTATTTATCGAAAATGCGTAAAAGGCATTCCAGTACTTAACGAATCGCTAGAGATAAATTATATGTATACTAAAAATTATAAAATAACCTAAATAATATTTAGGAATATTTATTTGTACTATATATGAATTTACATGTAGGTATAAATACCCGTAATTACTTAAAATACGTGAAATGTACTAAAATTATACTAAATAATTAAAGAAAATTATAAATTAATTATGGAAAAATCAGAAAAGGATAAGATGAATCAAGATCAAGTCGTGTCATGTCAGGATAAGCAAAAGAAAAATCAACTAATAAAATTTAGACAACATAAAAGCCAAAAATAAAGGAAAATAGGTAAAGTCTTGTCAAATTAATACATAATAATTACAAAAATTGTCTATAAATAGCAAGAAAAATTCATAAGCTCATTTGGCCATATACAAATCAGATAAAATTAGAGAGAGGTAAAAATTGAGAGAAAAATTCGGTTTAGAAAAAAATTAGAAAAGGCTGTGCAATTAGGGCCTTTAACGGGAATCCCCACCAAACGAGCAGTTGGGAGTGTACGGCCACCACCACCACACGTTGGTGGCAGCGCCCACGCCGGACGACAAGGCCACGGCGGCCGGCGGTAGCCGGAGCCACCCAAATCGGTGAGTCCGATTTCCAGCCCGATTTTGTATAATTTTTTAAAATAGTAAATATCATTATAAAATTATGAATTTTGTTATTCTAAGATTTTTTTGTATTTAGTTTGTAGGAAAAATATTATTTTGATGAAAACATACCCCATAATATATGGTCCCTAAGAAATCATACAAAACCGAGCATGTTTCGGTTTAGAAATAAATGACCTTAAGAGTGTAGTTTCAAGCCCAAAATTTTTGTGTAGATTACTTAAATGATATAGAACAGTTCTATAAAACCCGTTTTCAAAAATTAATTTTCTAAATTTTTAGATAATTTTTAGGTATTAAAATGAGGCAAAAAATGGGTAATTTAAGGTTAATTAAGTAATTAAATTATTAATTACTGACTTAGTGAATAAGCAGATATTTAAGGATGTTGAAATCCGATGAAGAATGATACTTGTAGCATTTAAGGTGTTAGATGTAATTATTAGGTTAATTATGTAGTAAATAAGTAATATGAAAAAATAGTACATTTTAAGTTAATTTTGTAAATTAGGGTAATTAGGAGTAAAATCTGATTTAGGATAAATTTAGACATTTTGAAATGATAATTGATGTTTAGAGATGATAATTAGAGTGATATAAATATTAGAAGTATAATATATACATAAAAGGTAATAATACATAATAGGTAATGATTGGAAATATAAGAAATAGGAAATATTATAATAAAAATTGATATTGTGATAATAATAAAAATGTACAATAAATCTAATAGGAAATTTGAATTTATGTAATTATATGAAAAATGTAAAAATTTCTCACATTAGGAGTGAATTCGGTATACTAATAAGGATATAAGTGTACCGGGTGAAATAAAATATTGACTAGGGGTAATGATGGTATTTAGGAGGTCGAGAAATAATGTGATTAATTTCACATTATGGGTTGAAACGAATTTCTAGAGTTAGAATATAAAACACTACTTAAAAAAGAGAACTAGAACCTAATTTAGAAATCGATGCAGAAACCGAACCCGAACCTAATCCTAAACCTAGAATAATTATAAATAACTTAAGACCTAGATAATTAAGCATATTAAACCTTAAACAAAATATAACGATAAGCGTTATAGGATAAAAGGAACCTATAATAGTTATATGAAACACTGAAACCACGTTTGTGTTATAGGGATGATCGACGATGGCTTGAGCAAATCGGACCTCGAGTGAGTGAGCGAGGAGTCGAGGTAAGTTGGGATTAATAAAATGCTGTATTTTGGGAGGCTTGAGATTATACTTGGTTGTGCTTGTTAGATAGTTGGATGGGTGCATGTGCATGATTATGGGTGATGCTATGATTATATTTGTTGCTCTAGCATATATTGTATGAATTGTATGAAATGATTGATCACCCTAAACTGGACTTAATCAAATATATGACCAGTAATCATAATCGGACATGCAAGGCAACCAATTAGGGGAACTTGAACTCTCCGGCCAAATACCAACCCCTTCGAAAGGGATAGCGTAGGATTGCAAAATAGTCCCTTCTTCATCCTTAGTCGAACTAAGTGACAGGAAAGGAGGTCGCGGCGAGGGTGAAGTCAGTGGTTCAAAGGTAGTCGCGGGAGGAGCAAGGTCTCCATTGCACAAGCCTGGGTTTGGTCGTGTGCTACTTTGCATTAATGCCAACTCCTCAACCCGGATTAGAGCGGGCGAAATTTCTCTAATCTCACGACGGGCTGGACAACGTCGTGCGATGGCATTTGTTTGCACATGCATTGCACCTAATAAGTGATTGAAAACCTTGTTGTATGTATAGTATAATTTTAAGTCCTCCGTCCTAACTTACTGAGCTGTGGTTTCTCACATCCCTATAGACGTCGTGTAGGTGCTGGCTAAGAAGCGGCAACAACTACTCTGAATCTAACAACTGCTGGATCTTAGGGAGTGAGGAAAAACATTGAAGAATCAACACAAATGTTATTACTTTTCATTTCTGAATTATATATAACTTTTCTCACTTTCTTAGGTAAATGAATTATTTAAATTACAAACTATTTACTTTAAAGTGGGTTAGTCGTGGATGTTTTGTGTAGATCAGGTCTAAGATAGCGGTTGTAAGGCCAACTTCTATCTTAGGATGGTTTGCACGGCGGGGCTATTGCGACTTTGCCGCTTCGGGGCGTGACAGTTCTAAATTGGTATTAGAGCGTAGTTTTATTGAAGTCGCTTTGAAATAAACAATTAAAAGAATTAGACATTTTAGGAGTACATCGAGAGTGGGTAGAAGTAAAGGGATATTAAAGTATCGTACTACAAATTATAAGACAAGTAGCGATTATACCGCTAAAGTGAGATAGGCGTTAATCAAATTTAGCTTTAGTGATGGGATCATATGGAGAAATTGGTAGCTAGTTGAGGTGATTCAAGAGGACTGAAGGAGAACAATATTATAATGAGTCCGTTAGGATATGTTAATATTATAGACAGAATTACTAAGGAGTTTGTTAATGGAGTTATGTGGAAATTTATGAGAAGTGATGAGATTTATGGACAATAACGGAGATTAATGTGAGTTATAGTATAATAGGAATCATGTGATATGACTTGTGGAATAAGGACGATTTGGAAGTAAAAGATTGTAACTCAAGTAATGCTAGTATGATATGTGTAGTAACGATAGGAGAGAGATACCTTAGTTTACTAGTATGACTAGTACATCATATATCCTTGGATGATTAACCCCAAAAAGATTTATTGAATGGCTATCACATTTTGTTGAATCAGTTGGAGTAGATTAAAATTATATATAGCATGAGAATACAGATTATGAGGTGATAGTTGATTTAAATGATGAATATAATGTATTAGTTAGTTATATTTTGTTAGGAGTTAAGATTGATTATATGATTGGTTATGCATATAAATTAAGACCCTATCAATCTTTCAATAGATATCGTAGTGCTCATTGATGGATGTGTATTCTTTGGATATATATACGTCTGTCATAATGTATTATACCCTTGTGAGTAAAATATAAAAAGGGGATTGGATAAAACTTAGGTGATCGATTTTGGAAGTGCTTTATAAGAATTGGTGGTTTATTGAAGTGATTTAAGTTGAATGAAGAAGAATATTTGAGTTAATATAGATTTGAGATGTAAAGAATATTGATGTAACTGATTGGTGGGATATGCTGATATTGTGGATGAAATTGTGTTGTAATTGGTGAGATGTGATGAAGTGACGAGACTCATGAATAATAGTGAAAATCAAATTGAGTTATGGAATGAGAGAGATATGGCAATATGTATAGAAAATTAAGGTGAATCCGAAACTTATAGGATTTCTGAGATGATCTCAGCTTGGTGCTTAGTATAAATAGGAGGTAATATAATTTAAAGTGAAATAAAGCATGGTATAGAAGTAGATTCTAGAAAGACAAAACATTGAGAGGGAAAAGTTAGAAACCGATTCAGAAATGAATCAGAACCTATAATAGAGGTATAATCAAAACCTAATTCAAAAACAAATCTTATATAAAATAAGTGCAATATAAGAGATGAGAAATGATGACAATAATAAGGAGTCTGATGATGAGAAGGTATATGAAATGATCACTATATCTTATTTTCCTATGAAAGTATAAAGTAATAAATCAATAAGTGAAATGATACTGAATTAATTAGAAGACAATATGGTGGAATTTTATTGAATGAATAGTTATTATAAGTAATTTGAATTATGGATATGGTATGATAGTTGATCATGTTTTTCAGAGAATTAGAATTGATTATATATTAATTATTTATATATGTGGATATCCTAATGATCTCTTAATGGATATAATTATGAATCTCAATAAAAGTGTATTCTTTTGGAAATGTATAAATGCAATAACGATTGACATATTTGTAGCTAGGAGTGTAAAGAGATTAAATGTATTTTGGTGATCAATTTTGGAAATCCTTTATAAGCGTAAGAACAGTAAAAGGAATAGTGCTATAGGGCTACAATCAAATCAAGAATTCTTAGGCCTTTAGTGAATCATGAATTGGAGAATTGTGGTTTAGAGTGATAATTAAGTGTAAGCGAAGGCAAATGAATATGAAATGGATCATGAGATTTTTATGTAGTGCTAAGGTAAGTAAAAAATTATATCATTATATAATACTTATAATTGGTAAATAAGATGGATAGCTATTAAATGATACATAAGAAATGAAGTAAGAATGCTACGTAAACTACAACTAAATAAGTATTCAGGCACCCTAAAGTATTAGTTAGATGAGTAACAAGTGACGGTGGAGATGGAATTAAAGTAAGAAAATGGAGATGATTAGGAATTTTGATCAACAGTTACTTAGTTATTTAAGGATCAATCTGGAAAGGTATAACTCTCTAGAAAGTAAATTTTATGAGATAGTTATCTATTAGTAAACTAGTTATGACAAGGAATGTTGATCATAAATAGTATTCAAGGATTCGAGCTTAAAGGGATTTGAAGATAAGTAGTGATTTCATTGAAAGACTCTTCCTTAATTTTAGTTGAACGATGATAAGTATGAATAAAAAAGGATTGGTTGATGAGTAGAGTATACAAATGGATAAAATCCAAGTATAATGATGATATTGAGGTATTCATTCCTTATAAAGTTAAAAACTAGTAAATGGAAAATGATTTAAGGTGATTGAGATTATCTTTACCTATTAGTTAGAATTTATATTGAAGGAAGGATATTAATCCATAGAACTGTAAGATATGATGGGAATGAAATTAAAAGGAAAGCTACTGATGGTGGATTATGAGAAGTTAGTTGATATCTATAAAAAAAGAAATCGAAGGAAATACCAATAAGTATTGGATCTACTAGTAACATATAAAGGTTTAAATGTATTTCTGAAGATTATTTTGTAGATATTAGAATCTCATGATTAAGTTAATCAATAATCAAACTTATGGTTGAAACTCTGTATAGAATGTTGTAAATGAAGCCTTAAGAGTTAGAGGAGTGACTATCAAATTCTAAAATAATATTAGATTGGAATGGCATCAAGATAAGATCAATGCAATAATTGCATTTATAGAATTGGGAGAAAGAAATGCATGCCAACTATATATGAAATGCTTGTTGAGGTACCTGACAAGAGTATTTTGATAAACAAAGTATCTGTGGATGGCATTATTGAAGTTGAATGATCATAAGTAGTATATTAAAATGGAAGACATGTGATTTTCGGGGAAGATTTTGGATGAAAGGAAAGGTAATGATATGAAGTAAATGCAGAATCACTAATGAGCACAAATAAAACTTAAGAAACAATCAAACAAGGAATAAATGGAGAATAAACCAATAAGAAAATTTGCAAGATCGTAAAGCTAAGTTATAAGATAATACGATATGACTAAGAGACTACAGCGATGAAATAAGCCCTGATCAATACTAAGATAAGGAATGCAAGGGAAGGAAATTAAGAGATCGTATAAAGGATCAAATAGAGAAGAAATGGAATGTTAATTAGAAAGCAATTAAGGAACTTAATCAGTAGACTACACAGAAGTTTCACTTGAAGATGGTTTAGTAGAATGGAAAGTGGGTTTTAAGGATATTAGTAAACTGATCCCATAAGTTTGAATTTAAGAAAATAAGTAATAAAATAGGAGACTACAAAATTTTCAAATTTTAAGTATATAACTCGTTATTTATCGAAAATGCGTAAAAGGCATTCCGATACTTAACGAATCGCTAGAGATAAATTATATGTATACTAAAAATTATAAAATAACCTAAATAATATTTAGCAAATTTATTTGTACTATATATGAATTTACATGTAGGTATAAATACGCGTAATTACTTAAAATATGCGAAATGTGCTAAAATTATACTAAATAATTAAAGAAAATTATAAATTAATTATGGAAAAATCAGGAAAAAATCAGAAGAGGATAAGATGAATCAAGATTAGGTCGTGGCATGTCAGGATAAGCAAAAGAAAAATCAACCAATAAAATTTGGACAACATAAAAGCCAAAAATCAAGGAAAATAGGCAAAGTCTTGTTAAATTAATGCATAATAATTACAAAAATTGTCTATAAATAGCAAGAAAAATTCATAAGCTCATTTGGCCAGATACAAATCAGAGAAAATTAGAGAGAGGAAAAAATTGAGAGAAAAATTCGGTTTAGAAAAAAATTAGAAAAAACTGTGCAATTAGGACCTTTAACGGGAACCCCCACCAGACGAGCAGCTGGGAGTGTACGGCCACCACCACCACATGGTAGTGGTAGTGCCCAGGCCGGACGATAAGGCCATGGCGGCCGGAGCTACCCAGATCGGTGAGTCCGATTTCCAGCCCGATTTTGTGTAATTTTTTAAAAATAGTAAATATCATTAGAAAATTATGAATTTTGTTATTCTAGGATATTTTTGTATTTAGTTTGTAGAAAAAATATTATTTTGATGAAAACATGCCCGATAATATATCGTCCCTAAGAAATTACGCAAAAACCGAGCATGTTTCGATTTAGAAATAAATGATCTTAGAAGTGTAGTTTCAAGCTCAAAATTTTTGTATAGATTACTTAGATTGTATAGAACAGTGCTATAAAGCCCGTTTTCAAAAATTAATTTTCTAAATTTTTAGGTAATTTTTAGGCATTAAAATGAGGCATAAAATTGGTAATTTAAGATTAATTAAGTAATTAAATTATTAATTACTGACTTAGTGAATAATTAGATATTTAGGGATGTTGAAATCTGATGGAGAATGATACTTGTAGTATTTAAGGTGTTAGATGTAATTATTAGGTTAATTATGTAGTAAATAAGTAATATGGAAAAATAGTACATTTTAAGTTGATTTTGTAAATTAGGGTAATTAGGAGTAAAATCTGATTTAGGATGAATTTAGACAATTTGAAATGATAATTGATGTTTAGAGATGATAATTAGAGTGATATAAATATTAGAAGTGTAATATATACATAAAAGGTAATAATACATAATAGGTAATTATTGGAAATATAAGAAATAGGAAATATTATAATAAAAATTGATATTGTGATAATAATAAAAATGTACAATAAATCTGATAGGAAATTTGAATTTATGTAATTATATGAAAAATGTAAAAATTCCTCACATTAGGAGTAAATTCGGTACACTAATAACGGTATAAGTGTACCGAGTGAAATAAAATACTGACTAGGGGTAATGATGGTATTTAGGAGATCGAGAAATAATGTGATTAATTTCACATTGTGGGTTGAAACAAATTTCTAAGGTTAGAATATAAAACGCTATTTAGAAAATAGAACTAGAACCTAATATAGAAATCGATACAAAAACCGAACCCGGACCTAATCCTAAACCTAGAATAATTATAAAGGACTTAGGACCTAGATAATTAAGTATATTAAACCTTAAACAAAACATAACGATAAGCGTTATAGGATAAAAGGGACCTATAATAGTTATATGAACAACTGAAACCACGTTTGTATTATAGGGATGATCGGCGATGGCTTAAGCAAATCGGACATCGAGTGAGTGTGCGAGGAGTCGAGGTAAGTTGGGATTAATAAAATACTGTATTTTGGGAGGCTTGAGATTATACTTGGTTGTGCTTGTTAGATATTTGGATGGGTGCATGTGCTTGATTATGGGTGATGCTATGATTATGTTTATTGCTCTAGCATGTATTGTATGAATTGTATGAAATGATTGATCACCCTAAACTGGACTTAATCAAATGTATAACCGGTAATCATAATCGAACATGCGTGGCAACCCATTCGGGGAACTTGGACTCTCCAGCCAAATACCGACCCCTTCGAAAAGGATAGCGCAGGATTGCAAAATAGTCCCTTCTTCATCCTTAGTCGAACTAAGTGACAGGAAAGGAGGTCGCGGCGAGGGTGAAGTCAGTGGTTCGAAGGTAGTCACGGGAGGAGCAAGATCTCCATTGCACAAGCTTGGGTTTGATCGTGAGCTGCTTTGCATTAATGGCAACTCCTCAACCCGGATTAGAGCGGGCAAAATTTCTCTAATCTCACGACGGGCCGGACAACGTCGTGCGATGGCATTTGTTTGCACATTCATTGTACCTAATAAGTGATTGAAAACCTTGTTGTGTGTATGGTATAATTTTAAGTGCTCCGTCCTAACTTATTGAGCTGTGGTTGCTCACATCCCTATAAACATCATACAGGTGTTGGTTAAGAAGCGGCAACAACTACTTTGAATCTAACAACTGCTGGATCTTGGGGAGTGAGGAAAAACATTGAAGAATCAACACAAATGTTATTACTTTTCATTTCTGAATTTTATATAACTTTTCTCACTTTCTTAGGTAAATGAATTATTTAAATTACAAACTGTTTACTTTAAAGTGGGTTAGTCGTGGATGTTTTGTGTAGATCAGGTCTAAGATAGCGGTTGTAAGGCCAACTTCTATCTTAGGATGGTTTGCACGGCGGGGCTATTGCGACTCTGCCGCTTCGGGGCGTGACACCTATGTTCTTATAGCCTCTTCAATGTTTCTTACTCATAATGGCTAAGAATGAATTGACCCCTCATGACATGCTTCATCTTATTCCACATCCTAACATCATATTGGTTATCTCTCCTATGTGTAATGTACAACTTCTTCTGCCACTTCGTTGTATAGTTGAAGAATTTTGATGTAACTAAGCGTATTCATATCATACCTTCATAATTGTAATACTTAAACACCTTTCTAATCTTCTCCTCGTAATCTAAGTACTCATCAACACTATACATACTAGTAAAGCTTAAAATTTGCACCCTTACATTCTTTAAGCCTCCTAAAGCTCAAACATCTCTCTTATCAAACTAATAGAAGTTATCATCCTCTTCCTCAACGACATCTAACTCAATTCATCTTCTTGCTTGCCTATCTACCCTTCTATCTTGAATCAAGGGACCACCTAATATAATATGAACTCGAAGCTTAATATTTTACACTACCTATTGACCATGTCCAACTCAGTCATCTAGTAGAACACCATTTACAAGTCAAGCATCAAATCTTGTATTTACTTATTTATGGATTGTAGGGCCTATTGACCATACTAGCTACGACTAGGAGAATCACTCTTACACCACCAACTTTACCTTAGACATTGGGATTAGACATGTTGTCACCGAAAACACCTGCTAATTAGTACAAACAACAAAGACACTAACTAGAACAAGTGTTTGGTTTCCCATGTAAGTCAACAACTGTTGTAGGAAGGTATCATGCATGTGGGTTATCTGATAGTGATTCTTCCTAAAGGCCCATACAAACCTAAAATGGCATTGGATCTATTTATTCACTCTTAGCTCCTTCTTCACCATATTTCTAAGCTCCTTTAAGCTACTTTTGTAGAATTGACTAACTCGAGAGAACAATAAGCTAAATACTTCTGAGCAATAACAACTAGACCAAAGTAGGTTAGATTAGCCTTAGTTAACTTAAAGGAACTACCTATAGCTTGGTAAGACTTGGTCAACCCTAAGGAATTTGAATTCGAGTTAGCACATATGGCCCAAATAGTTACACTTCTTATAGAAATAACTTCCTACCAATCGCTATCACTCAAGCTACATCCCCTAATATCCAGAAGTGGCCTTAGATTTAAGCCTAGCACATGTGTATATTTTTAAGGCATTGGTTACTAAATAGGAGTAGATTTGTAACTCTAAATAAAGCTTAGAGGACTTCCATAAACTTCTTTTAGACACTTTAAATGTTTCACTTACCTTCTCTTTCTTTCACTTAATTCCTTAAATTAACTTAGGCATATTAGTGGCAACACTAGAGTTACTTTGACACCCCCATAGCTCAACCTTATTATTTTTTTTCTCCTTTTTATAGATTTATTTCTCACTAATTGTCCTAAAATTTCTCAACACTAGTTTCTACCATCAACAATTTAATGCCATTTGTTTCTTATAAACCTAATGGTGACTAAGAAAAAATTGAAAGATAATAATATTTCGAAGGGGAGTAGTACCCCTAGAGCAACTTAAGAGGAAAGATCAATGTAGCAGCATACTCTTAAAGGTGCACTAAGTAGACATTCATGATCAACCTACTCAATTGCAGGAATAGAATGATGCAACTCATGCATCGCACAGGCAAAAACTTTATGTGCTAAATTTGCTAAGTAACTTGAAGAATTTAGAGCACATAACCAAGAATTGAGGTAAAAGCTTAATGAATGAGATGCTACTTCTTCTATGGGGAAGAAACTAACCCACATACTCATGAGGAAGTGATATAACAACTATGTGGCAAAGGTACCATGATAGATGAAACTACCTAGCAGCAAAGGTAGGAAACACACGTAGAGATAGATTTTCAAAAGATGTCAACACAAGCTCAAAAAGTAGTATACACACAAATGTGTATAGAACCAAAAATCAAGCACCTAACTACTTGTTTGCCATTAAAGGCAATAGCAAACATGAGTTTACAAGATTTAGAGGAGTAAATCAAGAGGTTGGTGCTAAAAGGAACTTCTAAGAAAGAAGTAAATGTGAAGGGTAAAAGGTTAAACCCCTTTATTTAGGAAATAGTACCTAAGGTTGTCCCATTAAGTATACTGTTACCCTAATTTGATACATACAATGGGAAAAAGGATCTAGACAACCACCTAAACACATTCCATAGATTGAAAGAATTATATAGTTTGTCTTATGTGATTGCTTTAAAATTTTCCCCTTTACTTTAAGGAAGTCTTCTACCAATTGGTTTAACTCGTTGAAAGCAACCTCCATCTCTTCCTTTGACTAATCAGCCAATGAATTCCATCATCACTTCCTAGTTAGTAAACCTCTAGCCAAGGATTTCTTGCTTCTAACATCAATCAACAAAAGCCTTAGACAATATTAGAGATTACATACATAGATTTAACCAATTGGTGATTGAGATTACCAATTATAATAAAAGTGTAGCACTTCATAGCATTTATAGAGGAGTTAAGGAAGATTTACACTTCTTTAAATCACTTGCTAAGCACCTACCAAGCTCATTAGATGACTTTACTAGGAGATCGAAGAAGATTATCTATCAAGAAGATTATATGCAAGCTTAGAGAGAGCTTGGAAAAGAAAAGAATGAGAACAGGTTAGAGAAAGAGAGAGGGTCTATAAAAGATCGATTTAGGAAGAAATTTGACATCTAGGATAAGCTGAGTCGACCTCTAGAAGATCAAAAGAGATCAATCCTAACCTTTGCTGCACATACCCCTTTGAACTGACCTATGTTAGATATCATAATGGAAGCACACAACCAAGGTTTTTTCAGTTGGCCAGAGAAGATGAGGAATAATCCTACAAGAAAGAATTCTAACAAGTACAGTAACTTCCATACAAATCGAGGTTGTAATACAAATGAGTGTTTCACTTGAAAAATGTATTAGAAGATGTTGTTTAGAGAGGTTACTTGAGGGATTTTGTAGCAAATAAGGAGGAAAGGATTGAACAACTAACTCAAAGAATGAAGACCAAGCAACAACCTCAAGACGCTAATGCATAACCTAATAATCAAGATCTGGTAGTCCAAAACAATAAAAGAGGACACAAATGAGTTCCCAGCAATGCTATTAATGTGATTTTTACTGGAAAAATAAGAGGGAACACTCTGTTCATATCAAGCTTAGCTAATGTATAAGGTGATCATGTGTTGAACTTAAGGGGGGGAAGTCATAAAGTTGATGACATGATTATCTTTCTAGAGAAAGAATTATGAGGAGTTCAGTTCCCTTATGATGATGCATTGATCATTACTATTAGGGTAGTTGAGTTTGAAGTGAGGAAAGTGATTGTCAATATAAGAAGTTTGATTGACATCACCTTCAAGCATGCATTGGATGAGATGTGACCAAAGCTTAAGAGTTACAAAATGTAGTCATATAAGTACAATTTGTACGGGTTCAATAACCAATTAGTGAAAGTCCAAGGGGTAGTTACCTTGACCTTACAAATCAAGGATGATGAGAGTGTTATGAAAAACTTGATTGATTTTCTTATAGTAGATTATCCTTTACCTTACAATGGAATAATGTGTAAACCTTCCATCAATAGTTTTAAAATGATAGTATCGACTGCTTATATACTTAAAAGCTTTAGAGAGAGATCAAGTCTATAATATAGAGCAAAATACGAGTAATTTCCTATAAGTGAGATGGGAGTTAGTGAAGGAAATGTTAACCATATAACTAAGTAATAATCATGAGCATGTTACTAAGGCCTAAGCTAATTTGCCAACTGACCTCCAAGAGATTATTGCAAGCTTTCTTTGATCTTATAGGGATCCTTGATGAGGTTATCACTTACAAGTTGAACATCAATTTGGCTGCAAAGGCTATTTAGTAGAAGAAGAGGCATTTTTCCTTAGAGAAGTAAGTAGCCAAAGAAGAGGAAGTTCAAAAATTATTGAAGGAAGACTTCATTAAGGAAGAACTTTATCCCACTTAGCTAGCTAACTGTGTCTTAGTCAAGAAGGCTAATGGAAAATGGGGAACATACATTGACATTATAGACCTAAATTAGACATGTCCAAAGGATGGTCTTCCTTTACCCTAAATAGACCAAATGGTTGACTCAACTTCAAGACCTACTCTATTGAGCTTTATTGACTCTTTTTCCAAATATAAATACATTAATATGCACCCTTCTGACAAATTACATATCTCTTTCATCACTAATTTTGAGACTTACTATTACAAAGTTATGCCATTTGATTTGAAAAATATAGGTGCTACATATCAAAATATGGACACAAAGATGTTTAAACATCAAATACATAAGAATATTGAAAATTATGTGGATGATATGATTATCAAAAGCAAGACCAATGAAGAACACCTTGCCGACATCTAAGAGACCTTCAACACATTCACGAGGCATAATATAAAGTTAAATCCTCATAAATGTGCGTTGGGAGCATCTTTGGGAAATTCCATAGGATTATGGAGATGCAATGTGGAATTGAGGCTAATCCTAAAAAGATTAACCATGAATAGATTCAAGCCATCCTAGATATGGAGTCATCGAAGTCCATTAAAGAGGTTCAGAGGTTGACTAGCTAAGTAGTAGCATTGAAATATTTGTTTCCAAAAGTGTAAAAGATGTGTCAATATTTTTTTTTTTTTGATGTTTTAAGAAAGCCTTTTGAATTTTATTAGACTTCTAAATGTGAGTAGGATTTTAAGGCCTTATAGGATTACTTGACCAAATCACCAATTTTTCAAAGCTAGTTGAGGGTAAAACTCTGTACATGTATTTAACAATAAGTGGTAAGCTCTAAATTAAATATATTTTACATAGTGATTTTTATGGATTTCTCCTTAAAATTTAAGTTTATTTTTAGACAATGATACTTCCATGAGTAAAATTTGTTTTTTAGGTTTGAATGATCTATACAAGAAAACTATAAGACAAAAATAAGTTTAACTCAATTTAGACCTAAAATGAGCAAGTTATAAACACTTGAAGATTCACACAACTGAAGACATGTATATATTGTTTCCAGGCAATTTTGGACCATATTCTCACTTACCACAACCAATGATACAACCTAAGGACACCGTCGTGTCCTTAGTCGTATCGTTGTTAAAATTGTGAAAAAAAAAGGATACATGAGGCAATTTTGGACAAGAGTGACATGACTAGGTAATACGTCCTATCATCCAATCGTGTCGTTTGCAACGAACTTATTAATCTTAATTCCTATATAAAATTTCTTTAGATTTTTTTTATGCAACACTTTTTGCACAACATTTTGAAGGCTTTTCAAGAGTAAAACTCTCAAGAGCACGTAATGCATCAAAACTTCAAGATCTCAAGATTCAAGAATAGCCTTATCAAAATCCTGATTTACTTCACCTATTTTTTTTGCAGTTTTTTTATTTAAGATCATTCTTTTATCATGAGTATTGCATAGATCTTTTTGTATTTAAGTCTCATGAAACCTAGATCTCACATGTGATGATTAGTTTAATTTAGATCTAATGAAAATCTTTATTTTTTATCCAATTATGTATGCTTGCATGCTTTAGATTGATAATTCTATAAGTTATTGATTTAACTATGATATTATACAAGAAGATCAAGAGATTTCTTGTATAATTAGATCTAACATAGTTGATGAGAGTCTGTGCAGTGATAGAGATAAATTGGAAGACTTCTCTAGAATTATAATATTATCTTTAATATTATTTTTAAGAGAATTCATTGCATAATTAATGTGATCTTAGATTACACTACGGGAAAGAGATTCTATTAGATAATCTAGAGATTGCAATTAATAAGCATGAGAAAGTTCTTAACTTTAAAAGAGAGTTCTCCCAGTCAAGAAGAAATTAAAGATTGAATTATATTATTTTTAGGGAAAGTTGCATGTATAGATCCAAGAATCAAGATCTAAGTATGGCATTAAGTTATAAATTTAATCCTTAATATTTTTATTTCTTGTTTAGTTCTTGATTAATAATTAAATTAATTAGTTGCAACAATTTTTAGTTTAAAAGACTTCAGTTCTTGAATTGAATTTGTTCGGCTAAATAATAAAGCTAAAGTTAGTATTAGTATTCGAGGTCTCTAAAGGATCAACTCAAACGTATATCTACTATATTAGAAATTGATAGGTGCGCTTACCTCATATCAAGTTTTTGGCACCATTGTTGAGGATTCCGATGTATTGCATTATTAGTTTAACCATTCCTTTCTTTATTTCTGATTATTTTCTTTTAATTGTTTTAAGTTGTGACTAATTTTTATATTTTTCCCCTTTATAGTGCATGACCCAAAGTAATCCAGGAGATTTGGTAAAGCATGATCTTGAGATTGAAAGAGCAACACTTTAAAAATTGAGATTGCAAGCGAAACAAATAGTGGCTACCATAGAAGACGGGTCAATTTTAGAGGTTAAGGGAGAAGGTGAAGAGGTAAATGATCAAGTTATTGATCTACAAGATCCACCATGAAATCCTGGACCAATGGCCAATAATGATGATGAAGCAAACCAAACTATGTCCGATTATTTGAGGCCTTCACTCATTGGGACTGACCTTAGTATCGCTAGTCTAATAGTTGCTGCCAATAATTTTCAAATTGCACCCAAAATCATCTAAATGGTGTAGTAGTAAGTACAGTTTGATGGTCTCCAAAATGAAGATCCTAATGCTCACGTCTCTAGTTTTCTAGAGATTTTTTATACTTTTAAGATTAATGGAGCCCTGGACCACACTATTTGATTGTGGTTGTTCCCTTTTTCTCTAAAGGGAATAGCAAAGCAATGGCTAGACTTCTTGCTATAAAACTCAATAACAACATGGAATAATTTAGTAGAGAAATTCTTAGAGAAGTATTTTCTACCAACAAAGACTGCCAAGCTTCGAAATGACATTTCCTACTTTGTCCAATTGGAAGCTAAAACCTTGTATGACACTTGGGGGTGGTTTAGGGACTTTCTTAGGAGATGTTGGCCTTCCCCTATAGATGCAAATTCAGACCTTCTACAATGGTCTTAATTTGACTACAAGACAAAGATTGATGTTTCCACAAGAGGAACTTTGAATACAAAAACACCAAAGCAAGTGTAAAACTTAATTAAAGGGATGGCGATGAATAACTATCAATGGTAAAACACTAAAGTCAAGCAAAGAGCTATAAGGATTCATGATGTGGACCTAACTACTACTTTGGCAACCAAAGTGGATCTTTTAAGCAAGAAAATCGATGCACTCTGCGTTGGTCCTCAACAAGCGCAAGCAAGTATGAACGATCTTAATATGTAAAGGTATGGAGGACAAGAACAAATGAAATAGGTGGATTATCTAAGAAATTTACCTCGATAACAAAATAACCCTTTCAATGATACTAACAATCCCAATTAAAGGAACTATCCCAACTTTTCATGGGGAAGTCAGAATCAAGGCTAATAAAAGGTTACTTTTAGTCCACTCAGATTTCAAAGACCACCACCACCCCCCTGTTTAAGAGAAGAAGCTTGATTTAGAAGAGCTTCTCACTAAATATATTCAAGGAAATGAAGCATCACTATCCAATATTAAAACCCTGTTGAGGAATCAAGAGGCCTCTAGTTGCAATCTTGAAAACTAGATTAGTCAACTTGTAAAGCCAATCTCTAAAAGACCATAGGGTATGGTGCCAAGAAACATAAAACCCATTCTAAGAAAACATGTTAAGGTAGTGGCACTTATAAGCGAGAAAGAGCTGTAGGTTGAGAAAAAGGATAACAAGGATACTAAACAAAAGAAGTGACGAAGAGAAAGATATGGAAAGTGTCAAGCCACCTAAGGTAATTAAATATCGACGGCCTATTCTGTGGCCTTAGAGACTTAAGTAGGATCACAATGACCAGTAATTTAATAAGTTCCTCAATCTTTTTAAACAATTGCATATTAACTTATCCTTGGTCGATGCTTTGTCACAGATGCCAAAATATGCAAAATTCTTAAAAGACATGTTGTCTAATAAGAGGAAGCTTGAGAAGCTTTTCATAGTCACATTTAGTGAAGAATGTTCAGCAATTGTGCATAATTAGTTGCCTAAGAAGTTGAAAGACCTAAGAAGTTTTACAATTCCTTGTAAAATTGGTAACTTTTTAGTTAATAAGGCCTTAACTAACTTGGGTGCAAGCATCAACTTGATGCCAATAAATTTTTAGGAAAATTAGGAGTAAGGGAGCCAAAATCCACATGTATGAGTTTGTAACTAGCTAATAGGTCTATGACATACCCTAGAGGCATTATTGAGGATATACTAATCCAGGTGGATAAATTCATTATCCTTGCTGATTTTGTGATAATGGATGTAGATGAAGATTTTGAGGTAGTCCTTTCTTAGTAATTGCTAAGGCTATTGTTGATGTCGGCGGTAGTAAGCTCATTTTGAGGGTAAGAGATGAAAAGATTATGTTTAAAATTTCTAAAGCTATTAAAAAGTCTATGGAACAAGATAATACTTGATATCTTGTAGATGTTACTGATGAGTTTGTTGTGAGTTTTCTATAGAAATTTCTTTCTAAGGATCCATTAAAGAATTGCTTGTAGATAGGTATAAAAATAGCATTAGAGAATCTTAACCAACATCAAGTTGCAGCCTAATTAGAGGCTAATAAACCAATCATGGAAGAGAAAAAGGTGATCGAGAAGACAAACAAGGTAAGGTTGAAACCCCTAATTGAAGAACCACCGATACTGGAGCTAAAGTAACTGCCTAACTATTTGGAGTATACCTTTTTAGAGAATGATTCCAAAGTACTGGTGATTATCGCTTCTAATTTGGATGAGAAGCAAAAAGGGAAGTTACTGAAGGTACTTAAGGAACATAAGAAGGCTATTGCTTGGAAGATATCAAACATTCGAGGCATAAATCCTTCCTTTTGCACTCACAAGATTCTAATGGAAGATAACCACAATCCAATAGCATAACCCCAAAGACATTTGAATTGGAACATGAAAGAGATAGTTAAAAAGGAAGTTATCAAACTCCTTGACACAAGTATGATCTACCTTATCTTTAATAGTTCTTGGGTGAGTTTGGGGTAAGCAGTTCCTTAGAAAGGCGAGATGATAGTGGTCCCTAATGAAAAGAACAAATTAATTCCAATGAGAACTGTTATAAGGTGGCATGTATATATTGATTATAGGAAGTTGAATGATGTTACATGCAAAGACCATGTTCCTTTACCTTTTGTGGATCAAATGTTAAAATGTCTCTCTCTAGACATTTGTTTTATTGTTTTCTTGATGGCTTGTCAAATTATTTTTAAATACCCACCACTCTCAAAGATCAAGAGAAGACAACATTCACTCGCACTTAAGGCACTTTTTCTTTCTAAAGACTATTGTTGGGACTTTGCAATGTGCTTGCTACATTTCAATGTTACATGATAACCATTTTTTATGACTTGATTAAGGACATAATAGAGGTATTTATGGATGAATTTTTAGTTTTTGGTAACTCATTTGACCAATGTTTGCATAATTTGGACAAGGTACTAACTAGGTGCAAGGAGACCAGCCTTGTGCTCAATTAGGAGAAGTGCCACTTTATGGTATAAGAAGGTATTGTGTTGGCGCACAAGGTCTCGTGTTGGCACATTAGGTCTCATGCCAAAGGATTGAGGTGGATACCACAAAAGTAGATGCAATTGCAAGACTTCTACCCCTAACTTTAATTAAGGCCATTAAAAGCTTTTTAGAGCATGTGATGATCTACAGGCTATTCATCAAGGACTTGTCTAAAATTGCTCGACCTTTAACTATGTTAGTGGAAAAGGATATGCCCTATGTCTTCTCTCAGGAAGTTTAGAAGCTTTTAATCCGTTTAAGAAGAAACTCACTACCACCTGGATCATACCAACACCCAATTGGACATTCCCCTTTAAACTTATGTACAACACAAGCAACTTTACAGTAGGGGCAACATTAGGACAACAAAGAGACAAGTATCTTTAACCAATTTATTATGCTAACAAAAACCACACAAATGCTCAAGAGAACTACACCACCATGGAGAAGAAGCTTCTAATAGTTGTTTTTACCTTTGAAAAATTCTACTCTTACTTGATTCTATCAAAAGTAATTGTTTTCACTAATCATTCTACTCTTAAGTACTTATTGGCTAAACCAAACATGAAGCTAAGGTTGGTAAGGTGGATCTTACTACTATAAGAGTTTGACATAGAGATCAAAGATAAGAAAGGTATAGAGAACTTAGCAACACATCACCTATCCTGATTGGAGAATCCAAACCTTGAAGTGATCAAAGAGAGTTAGATTAATGACATGTTCCCTAAAGAGCATCTCTACGCCATTCACCAAGTAAGTAATGCATCATAGGAGCCAAACTCAAATTTTAGAAGACACAATCACTCACACAATTATGTTAATTATGATGCATCAGAAGGAGTATAGAATTTTCTCTTGCATGTATGGACTTGAACTTCTTTACATATGGATGTTGGTTTTTGAAAATCAAGAAAGGTTTTGAAGAAAATAATAAAAAAAAACTTAGGGTTTTGGTTGCTAAATCATGTAAGAATCATTCATTAGGCATATTCAATTACGTTTTGTCCTATGGGATTATGTGACTACATGGCTATTACATCAAAATCCCAAAGCATAAGACACACCCACCATGTGTTCAATGAAATTTCTTAATGCTTTTTTATCATGCTTTCTTCCACAATTGTACTTAGTTTTTATATTATTTATCATTCTAAGTGTGGAGAAAGCATTGGTGACCAATTCTTGATTTTAAATGCTTCCCCTTTTCATATAGAATAATGGCACCAAGAAAAAAAATTGGACATTCACTGAAAAGACATGGCCATTGTCTCATCATCTCAACTGCCACCATCTCCTCATCTACTAGTAGCCATTGATTCCCCTGGTTCACCCTGTGTTGTGCTTTTCATCAAAAGTCACTTGGGACCAATTTCAACATTTCCAATTGTGTACCTTTGTAGAAATGTTATATCTTGATTGGAGTGTTATTGAGAAACTTCATTTACTTGATTAAGTTCGAGATATGGTTTTTATCAAATTGTAGGAAAAGCTACTAACATTTCAAGCTCCCATTTATTATGAGCTTACACTTGAGTTTCTTTGCATGATGCAAATGGATAAGCTTTCGAGAAATTTTGGATTGCAATGGAAACTACAATTTTGACTAAACAATTGCACTCATTCAATTACTGTTACCAAATTGGAAATTTACTTAGGCCTATATACAAAAGAATATGTTCAAAATGAGGAGTTCCATAAGCTTCCTTTCAAGTTACCACATGGAGCTTCTCCATACTAGTTTTGGTAGAACATTACTTAGGGTAAAGCCTCTTACCCATAATACCCTGAGTATCGCACCATTCATTGGTTAATATCTCATATAATTGCGAAGGTAGGGAGAGAGTATCAATGTTGTTAGTAAATTTGAGCTGCTGGCTTTATATAGTATGATAGAAAAATATCCTACTAATTTAGCTATGTTATTAGCAAATTACCTAATGAAGTAGGTGACCAGCATCCGTGAGCATGAGAAGATTTGCTATGAGCCTTATTTTACTCTATTGGCTAATGGGATATGGGTTTTAAGTGGAAGGTTTTGAGATATGAGTTTGGTCAGACTAAACCATTGAAGAAAGAAACATTCAAGAATATGCACATGAATTTAGATTCAGCCAAAGGACAAAGAGGTATAAGTTCAGGAGCAAGCCAAGGATCAGGTCCTCAACTTAATTGAGTTAAGGACATGTTGAAAAATGTAATGACCCACCAAAATAAGTTTGAAAAGTCGATGATTGAATAGATTGGAAAAATGTTGGCCAAACAAAATCGCTTGAAGCAATTCTTTTGTAATGTGTCTAAGCTAAATAAATTGAAGATTCCTAATGTATTTCTCAAGTCTCCATCCTCTTCTTTGAAAGGAGAGGTCAGCAAAGAAGTCCCATAACCTATAGGAGATGATGAGGATGTGGAGATAGTTGAAGATGAGGGTAGCCACAATGAAAGTTCCAAGGAAAAGTTAGATGAACAAAATGATGAGACTTTATGGACGATGCCTCTGACTAGGAGGATGACGCTATTTCTCTTTTGCTTTTATTTTCCTAAGCTGTACTTAATCTCACAAGACTCGATTTATTTTCTAAATTCCTTTACTACTTTGTTTTTAGGATTTCTCTTTGTTTTTCTTTCTTTTGTATTTTGTTAGAAGAATAGTACTAACTTGATGAAAGGTTCTAGAATTGGAGATATAAAGCCTTTATATGGAGATAATATTTTTGGAATTACCTTATGTTGGAATTTGCAAACTTCATACTTCTTAGATTGTGAATTATGTTACTCAATTTTCAAGGAAGTACTTATTTCTTCTGCTACATATATATCCTCTTACTCATAGGTGTTTTGATTGATCCATTTTTTCTTGAATAACTTATTTCATACATTTGGGGCAATGTATGGCTTTAAGAGTAGGGAAGGAGATATAGAAATTATTGCTATTTAGGAGATGAATTTGTTATTTTCCTACAATTTACCTAATTGTTATTATCTTATTGACTTGCAATATTTAGAGAATCAACAACTTCCATGTGAGTTGAATTGAATATGTTTAATACTTAATCTCTGATGTTTGATTTGTACCTTGCTAGAATTGATAGATGAGATCTTTGAGCAGTAAAGTTACGAGTTATTTAGCCTAGGATTCTAGAACTTAGGATTAGAGCAATATCACTAGTTAGGAGTTAGTCATAACTATTTTTGAAGCTTACTTTGATGTATACTTTCTTCTTAAATAACTTTGGAGTCTTATAATCCTTAGTAAACAAATAAATGAAATTTATATTTTGAAAAACCCTTGAAAATTTGAATTAGTAAGAAGTAGAAAGTGATATAATTGCATGAATAATGAAATGATAAAAAGGTAAAAAAATTGGTAAGGATTAACCTCGCTCCTTCAGAAGAGGACGGTTGAATTCCTTTGCTAATGCCAAAGTAAACTTAAAGAATAAATTGGTATGAATCAGCCTCAGTCCATTAGAAGTGCAAGGTTCTTTCCTATTGCCAATATGAGGGCTAAGTTAGTATAGATTGGTCTTGGTCCGTTAGAAAAGCAAGATCCTTTCCTATTATCAACATAATCGTCCTTAAATAATGTGCTTAATTAATAATATAAAGTCAATTAATTTGGAACATTCCTAACAAATGTATGAACTAAAGGGATGATCAAAAGATGAGTAGATGTAATATAAGTTTACTCTGAATTATAGCACTTAGTGAGATTGAAAAGAGGGTTGTATACATTTTATTTAAAAGGTTGACATTTTTATGACTTTTTCTTAATTAACAAGATGTTAAATCTAACCTTGAGCATAAGAACCCTTGATTAAATGATCTCGGTGAACATTAATTTATATAAATTAGCTTGCGAACTCTAGTGCTTTTTATTTCTTGAGCACTGTAAAAGAGATTGAGTATAAAGAGTTAAGGAAGTTATTAAAGGTTTTTTAGTATATTTGCAAGTTAATCTCTTTGGATTATTTTCTAAGTTAAGTGTTATTTTTGGTCAATCCCCTTAATAGTGATAACTTTCAGTAAAGAATTCTTGTCTTAATTCTTTCTTTGATCTATTTACTTGAGGATAAGCAAATTCTTAAGTGTGGGGAAGTTTTATAAGCTCCAAATTAAGTATATTTTACATAGTAATTTTTTTATGATTTTCCCTTAAAATTTGAGTTTTTTTTTTTTAAATAATGATACATGATTGAGTAAAATTTTATTTTCTAAGTTTGGAATGATTCATGTGACATAGGTTTAAGCTTCACTCAATTAGAAGTTAAAATGAGTAAGTTATGGAGGTTTGAAGATTGACACAACCAAACAACATGGTTATGTAATTTCCAAGTGATTTTACACCACATTCTTACTACCCATACCTAGTGATACGATGTAGGGATACAGTCGTATCCCAAGTTGTATTGTTCTTAGGATTGTGAAAAGAAAAAAAAAAGGATACATGAGGCAATTTCAAACGAGAGTGACATAACTAGGTGATATGATCATGTCGTTTACAATAGACTTATTTTTCTCAATTCCTATATAAAGGTTCTTTAGGGTTTAATTAGATAGAACTTTTTGCACGACTTTTTGAAGGCTTTTCAAGAACAAAACACTCAAGAGAGTATAGTGCATCAAAACTTTAAGATCTTAAGATTCAAGAACTGCCTTGTGAAACTCATGATTTAATTTCATTTATTTTTCTATAATTTCTATTAAGGATCATTCTTTTTATCACGAGTATAGCATAGAAATTTTTGTGTCTAAGTCTTGTAAATTCTAGATCTTGCATGTGATAATTGATTTTATTTAAATCTAATAAAATTCTTTATTTTTTTAGAATCAATTATATGTGCTTGCATGTTTTAAATGTTATTAATTTAAATCTGATATTATATAAGAAGATAGAGAGATTTCTGGTATAATTAGATCTATAATAGTTAATGAGAGTTTATACAGTGTTAAAGATAAATCGTAAGACTTTTCTACAATTAAGATATTGTCTTTAATATTATTTGTAGGAGAATTCAATAGACGATTAATGCGATCTTATATTATGCTATGAAGAAAAGATTCTATTGCGTAATCTAAGGATTAGAATTAATAAGATTAAGGAAGTTATTAACATTAAAAGAGAGTTCTCTCAATTAAGAAAAAATTAAAGATTGAATTAGATTATTTTTAAGAAAAGTTACATGTATAGATCTAGGAAATCAAGATTAGATACCTTATTGAGTCTTGAATTTAATATTTAATATTTTGCTTTCTTGTTTAGTTCTTGATTAATTATTAAATTAATTAGTCACTAGAACTTGTAGTTTAAAAGAATTGAGTTATTGAATTAAACTTGTTCAGTTAAATAATAGAGTTAAGGTTAATATTAGTGTTCGGGGTCTTTAAAGGATCAACTCAAACTTACATCCGCTATATTAGAATTTGATAGGTGCTCTTACCTTGTATCAATAAGTGACCAAGTTCTTTCATTTGTATTAGTAAAAGCCAAAGGATGAATACATAGACTAGTATATTATGTCAATCATGTTCTATAATGTACTAAGTTGAAAAAGTTTGTCTTCGCTATTGTCGTAGCAACAAGGAACACCAACCTTACTTTGAGGCTCACCAAGCCATGGTCCTAATTGATTAACCATTAAAGTAAGCTCTATAGACATTTGATGCCTTAAGTAAGATTGTGAAATATGCTTTAGAACTTAGTGCCTTAGGGATTCAATATTGACCTAGAGAGGCTTATAAGGCCCAAATTTCAGTAGATTTCATAGTTGAGTTTATAGGAACTAAGAGACCTATCATAGGTAATGTGAAGCCAACTTGAAAATTATATGTTGATAGATCATCTACATATAAAGAGAGTAGGGCAGGTCTAATTTTAAAGGGCCCAACGAGAGCTCATATTTCTCATGCTTTGAAATTCAGATTTCTAAGCTGCAATAATGAATCATAGTATAAGGAATTGTTGGCAAGAATGAAGCTAGCTAAAGAGGTTAGAGCCAATAAGGAATTGTTGGTAAGAATGAAGCTAGCTAAAGAGGTTAGAGCCAATAAGGAATTGTTGGTAAGAATGAAGCTAGCTAAGGAGGTTAGAGCCAAGCATTTGGACATTTATTATAATTCCTAATTAGTTTTTAATTAAGTTACTAAAGACTAAAATATGATCAAATATCTACAGTTGATAAAGGAGATTAGTTCAGATTTTGAGACTTAGCAGTTGATGAAGATTCCAATGATGGAAAATTATTGATATGAAGCAAGTGCACCATCAGTTTTAATATAGCGGATGTAAATCCGAGTCGATCCCTTAGAGACTTCGAGTACTAATATTAACCTTAACTCTATTATCTAACCGTAAAATTGTGATGAGTTAAATGAATTAAAAATACTAAAATTAACAAACTAACCTAATTATGAGACTTGATTAAGCAATTTAAAAAGTGATAAAATTGAGAACGACTTCAAGAAGCAAATAACATATTTAGGAATTATTTCCCCTAGTATTTAATATGTGACCGCTTCATATATATCTAATTAAATCTCTATTATTCTTGACTAGAGGGATTCACAATTAAAGTTAACACCTTTCTTAAGCATATTAACCCTAATCCTAAAATATTTATCGGAATCTCTTCACTTAGTAATATAATTCAGAATCGCATTAATGTATAATGAATTCTTACACAAAAGAACAACTTTCTGGAAGATACATGTATCTTATCTCTAAGTACACATGTAATTCTCTCCAATTATATCAAAATCTCATTACACATGTGATTTCTCAACATCATGCATAATATCATAGATTGATACTCTAGAAATATCAATTAACAATTAAATAACATAATTGAATCAAGAAAAGATAGAAACTTTATTGAAAATTATCAATTAATCTAATAGTCACATGAAACCTTAGGTTCCATAATCCTAAATACAAGAATTTTAAACTATCATAATGAAACTAAAAACGAATTGCAACAAAATCAATAAATAAAACATGAAAACCCCTTTTGTTGGCGATAAATCTCTTCAATCTTGAAGTTAAATGTTGCCTTCACCTTTTTCTTCTCCTTCTCCTCAAGTCTCTTCTCTTTTGAATGTCCAATGTTATGTGTGAAACCCTAGTATGTCCTTTTATAATGTATTGTAAGGTTTCCTTTTTTTCGTCACCAAACACAACCTAGGATACAATCGTGTCCCCAGGTCGTGTAACTTTCTAACCTTGACAAATCTTCTTGGATGGACACATCTTGGGGACACAATTATGTCCTAGACTGTGTAACTTCAAAACTTCATAATTCATTCATTTGAACTCCAAATTGAGTGAAGCTTGATTCCTTTTCTTCATTTTCAATCCAAGAATGCGTTCAAACCTTGAAATCAAAATTTTACTCAATTAAATATCAATTTCTCTAAAGAAAACCAAAGATGTAAGGGAAATACTATAAAATCATCGGGTGAAATATATTTAAAATAAGAGTTATCAATTATGTAGTAAATAAGTTGTCTTAATTACCCTCTATAGGTTAACGGAATTGGAAGAAGAGAATTTTCATTAAATATTTGTTAGAAAGAAGCACGAAAATGTAGCCGGCAGAATGTTTAGAGGTTCAGCAAAAGGAGATGGAGTGGATGAACCCTATTTTGGATTATTTAAAAGATGGTATGCTGCCCCAAGATAGTAAGGATGCTTGAAGACTTGTGTATAAGGCCACTAATTTTACAATTATTGATTGAAAGCTATACAAGAAGGTTGGGTATGCCTTATTTAAGATGCTTGCAACCATTAAAAGATAGATAGGTCCTTTTTTACCTATATTCTAGAGTGTGCAACAATCATATTAGAACTGTAGCCTTATATGTCAAAACTCTGTGCTTGGGACATTGATGGTCAACAATGAAGAAAGATTCACTTCACCTAGTCTAGACTTATGGCCGATGTTAGAAAAATGCTCTAGCAAAGACGGCCCCGAGCTCATATTTGATTTTGCTCACTAACTTTTGGCCTTTCACCTAATGATATTGTTTGTACATGGTCCATTTCCAAAAACCACTAAGTAGAGATAATACACCATTGTCACAATAGATTACTTTATGAAATGGGCAGGAACTAACATGATGGTGAGCATAATGAAGTGAAGTATTGAGGCTTTTAGGGTTAGTAACATTTTAACTAAGTTTGGAACACCTTATGCTATTATTATGGATAATGGGCCATAATTTGATAGTGATAAGTTTCATGAGTTTTATGAAGCTTAGTATATTAGGCTATGCTATACATGTGTAGCACACCTTTAGAGTATTGGTCAAGTAGAGGCTATGGGCAAAGTTATTCTTTAAAGTTTGAGAAAGATGATGAACCTTGCTGGTAGCAATTGCGTAGATAAACTGCCTAACATTTTGTAGGGATATAGAACTACTCAAAGGACTTTGACTGATTAAGTACAGGTTAAGAACAAAGTTATTCTTTAAAGTTTGAGAAAGATGATTAAACCAGTTAATAGCAGTTGGGCAGATGAACTACCTAACATTTTGAAAGGGTATAGAACTACTCAAAGGACTTCAATTAGTTAAGCAAAGGCTATGAACAAAGTTATTCTTCAAAGTTTGAGAAAGATGGTGAACCTTGCTAGTAGCAATTGGGAAAATGAACTGTCCAACGTTTTGTAAGGGTATAGAACTAATCAAAGGACTTTGATTGATCATACTCCCCACCAGTTAGTCTTTGGGTTAGAAGTTGTGTTTCTAATCAAATTCTCCATAAAGAATGCAAGAGTTCGAGCTTATACCTATGAATATAATGACATATGCTTACGATTTAATTTGGACACTATCAGTAAAACACAAGCATTAACCAAAGCTCATCTTACTGCTTACCATAAATGTGTAACTTGATACTATAACAAGCCTGTTAGGCATATGTGTTTCTAACCTAGTGATTTAGTTTGCAGAAAGTTAGAGGTATTAGGAGCAAGAGAATCTCAAGGGAAGTTGACTCACATATGGGAAGACCCTATTAAGGTAAAGGAAGTAATAAGGAATGAACATACCTACATATTAGAAAGACTCAATAGACAACCTATCCCTTGGGTGTAGAATGCTGACAATTTGAAACCATATTTCAAATGACTACTTTGTGCATAAAGATATGTTTCTTTGTTTGTTTGTTTGTTTCCTATTAATCTTTATTGTATATTTTTCGTTATGTTTGTACTTAAACTTGTCCACAAACCTATTTGATTGCTCATCTTTGTTATTAATGTGTTATGTGTAGTCAAATTAATGAACTAACTTATTCCTTTCCAATGTTTCACATAATGAAGTGTTTATTCATTCAATGTTGTTCAACTTTATACTATACTTTGTTTCAACACAACATTCTTTGCAAAAGCATAAGTGAGAAATATGACCTTTGCTCGACCTCTTTGACAAGGGAGAACTCAAAAGCTCTCTAAACCTTACTAAAAGGTGATAAGAAAATCATAAAGCACTAAATCTCCTAAGTCTTGTGCTATGGATGACAAGAAAAGGATATCCATGAATCTCTAAGTTCATAAGTAATTTATATGATGAGATGTAAAAGCCTTAAGCTCTTTTAAGAGTTACAAGCATAATAGCTATAAATCCTTATAAAGGATAATGAGCTATCTATAACCACTTAGGTCACCAATTGATGTTAGCTGTAAAACTTTAAGTCTACTAAATTGAAAATGAGCCATTTAAAAGCCTCAAAATATGGGCACAATATTCTAAGCATAATCAATAGACAAGCATGGCACTCTAAGTCCTATAATAAATAAGGATGACAAGCTAGACAAAAGCCAAATCATCTAACAACAAAGATAAAAAGGCTTATGAATGCTCTGTGGAGATCAATGAACAAGCACATAAACATTAAACAACACAAGTTCAACCTAAGGTTCAAATCAAAAAGACGTAAAGGTCCTTTAAATGCCCAAGCAAAAGGTAGATAAATTATCATTACAGCAGACAAAGGTCAACATCCCAACCCGAGAATAGTTTAGCAAGTTAAAGAAGAAAAATAGTAGATAGAAAATTGATTCACTTTTCTAGGGCTTAGTTAATAGTAAGAATTTAGTTGTTAGGGATTTGGTCTAAGAGTCAGAAAAAAGATTTGGAGTAATAGCTTCATTGACCTTAAGAGCATCACATGCCTCTCGAGTGTCAACAAGATCGGCTATAGGGGTGTGATATGAGGCAAGTGCACCTATCAGTTTTAATATAGCGGATGTGAGTCCGAGTCAATCCTTCAGAGATTTTGAGTATTAATATTAACCTTAGCTTTATTATCTAACCAGAAAATTGTGATGAGTTGAATGAATTAAAAATACTGAAATTAACAACTAAACTACTTATGAGACTTAATTACGCAAATTGGGAAGCAATAAACTATGAACGACTTCAAGTATGCAATAATGTATTTAGGAATTATTTCTCCTAGTGTTTAACATATAACCTTTTTAAAATATATTCAATTCAGTTTCTATAATTCTCGACTGGAGGGATTCACAATTAAAGCTAATACCTTTCTTAAGCATATTAACCCTAATCCTAAATTATTTACCAGAATCTCTTCACTTAGTAATATAATTTAGAATTGCATTAATGTATAATGAATTCCCACACAAACAATCAACTTTCCGAAAGAAACATGTATCTTATCTCTAAGTATACATGTAATTCTCTTTAATTATGCCTAGATCCAATTACACATGCAATTTCTCAATCAACATGCATAACATCATATATTGACACTCTAGAATTATCAATCCACAATTAAACAACATAATTGAATCAAGAAAAGATAAAAACTTTATTGAAATTATCAATCCAAGGGTTACATGAAACCCTAGGTTGCATAATCCTAAATACTCGAATTCTAAGCTATCATTACGAATCTAAAAACGAGTTCCATCAAAAACATAAAATAAAGCATGGAAAACCCCTCTTGATTTGATGAACAATCTCTCTAATCTTAAAATCGATGTTGTTCTCACCTCTTTCTTGATTAATGTTCTCCTTAAGTCTCTTCTTGTCTCTTGTATCTTTTCGTTTCTGTAATGTCTCTCTTTTTCTGTAATGTCTCTCATCTCTTTTGAAACCCTAAGATATCCTTTTATATGTGTATTACAAAGATTCTATTTTCGTCACCAGATATGGCCTGGGATACGGCCATGTCCCAGGTCATGTAACTTTCTGCACTTAGGCAAATTTTCTACACAACTTCAAAACTTCATAACTTCTTTTTTTGAACTCGGAATTAAGTGAAACTTGATTCCTTTTCTTCATTTTCGAGCCTAGAACGCGTTCAAACCTAGAAATCAAAATTTTACACAATTAAGTATCAATTTCTTTAAAGAAAACCAAAAATGTGAGGAAAATACTATAAAATCACCCTATGAAATACGTTTAAAATCAGAGTTATCAGGGTGTTAGTACCTTCACTTAGCTTGTCTTCTACCTTGGCTTTATCAACATTGACTTCATTAGAAGGATCTTCTTTTCACAACTTTGTTTGACAAAGTCCAAAGAACTTAAGTCATAATCAAGATGGTGAATGAGGACCCCTTCTCAAGTTAAATTTACCCCATCAAGCATCTTTTACAACATTAAGCTTTTATACTCTTAGCTCTCTTGAATGTCTTGATAGGTCTTATCATAAGCTTTCTAATAATTTAAACTTTGCTCCTCTAAGTCAACCATTTTGATCTTTAACTCTTCATATAAGCTCTGCAAATGGGTAATATCCTCCCAATATTTGCTCTTAAGGGTTTCCATCACCCCATGAGCAACTTAAAGGTTGGACACCAATTGAGAACTCTTTTTTTGCACCTAGAGAAGAGTTGCTTCTTTTTCTTCCTTAGACTTAGTTTCCTTCTTTTCCTTCTCCTTCCAACTTTTGACTTTATGCTCTAACTTCACCTTCTTTCAAAACCCATTTCTCTTAGAGTTTCTTTTGCTCAATCTCAATACGAACAATTTGATTCTTATCATCTTTAGCAATCTAAAAACGAAGAGGCCATTAGGCCAAACAGATTAAAGAAGTGGAAAGAAACTTGATATAAGGAGCTTACAACTTTCTTCTATTTATCCAAGGCTTCAAAGACCATCATTAAGCACTGGGAATTCTAAAAAATAAAAGTTGAGTAAGATTATGATCTACAAATTTTATTCATGAGTGAGTGAAAGAGCCTTATATCGTAAATTTTAGAAGTAGCTTGACTTAATAGGCTATCAAAACCAAAGTTTTGATAGAACTTAAAAATGTTTGCCAAAGGTTGAACATCCTTTGGAAGATGAATGCCTCTTATAAACTTCAAAGCAACCTAACCATTTCCCTAAGCATAGTCAGTTGTAATGACTTTCTAATAATGGAAGATTGCAAAACTTTTTTGCTCTCTTTCCTAAAAGGAGACAAGGAACTTGGGATGCTAAATCTTTTACCTTCTTTGGGTCCTTGGAGCTACCATCAACCTTGTAATTTTTCTTCCAACCTTCATCGAGAGACTTCACAAGAGCTTATAGATGGCTTTATGTTCTTGGAAGTGGTTAACTTTGCAAGTGGCATTATGGATGGCTTCACAAGAGCTTGCTTTGCAAATGCTTTCTTGTGATCTTCCTTCTTCTTTAAGCTATCTAGCTTTAGTTGAGCGAAAAAATCCCAAGAGTCATAATCCTTAAGTAACATGTCTATAAGGAAAGACTCATATCGGGAAAATAATAAAATACAAATAAAATGACTTACAAACACCGTGCCCAATACAAGCAAGGAAGACCACTCAGCTTCTAAAGTAGACGTAAAGGTTCCTCCTCTCATGAACCCTACTCAGTAAGGTAAGATCACAAATGGCTTATCCCTTGTTTGACAACAATACTTTCATTAGAGCCTTCAATGTCCCCATCATGAGTGGCATTAGCATCCTCAACCATTCATGCCTCATCCTTAAAGAAGGCTAGAGCATTGCAGGAATACTTAGAAATTATGGTGTCTACATCCTAAAGAGACCAATTATGGTTGTAAGCCTCCATAATGGTATCACACACCTTCTTATCATTAGGAAGCAACCACTTAATATCAAATTACCTAATTGATTCTCTCTAAATTGTAGGGAAGTCTAGGTTGGTTTTCAACCTCACTGTTACCCATTCTTCTTCCACTCGTGTATAGAAAATTCTTACGCTATCAGAAACTTTTACTTAGCCAAGCACATATGTAGAACCAACCATTTCTTTTCTTTATGAGTTTGGGGTAAGCATAGAGGGCCAAATATGTTGGTACATAAGGCAAGATTTTTAAAAAAGAGAAAAGGGAAAACAACCTCAAAGTACTTCTTGAAGAGCGTGAATTTCTAGTCTCCACATGCAGTAACATGATCATGCAGTTAGGGCCTTTCTATCCTCCAATCTTAGGTTGCAACTAGCATTAAACTCTGTTTAGTTGTTACACTAGCAACACCATTGAGGCTCATGTCATATTTGATACATGAGCATTCTAGGATGGCTTAGGAGTTACCTTCATTATCTAGCACATAGTCATCAAAAGGGAGTTTTCTAATCTTCCATGACCAAAGAGCACATATTCTAACTAAACCAGTTAGCCCAGATAAGTCCTAAAGGTAATCATTGTCATCAAAACCTACTGTATTGGTGGGTTCTTTGTGAGGAGGACAATTGCCTTCCTAGTGCATGGTGGAAAATTCCTAACTTCACTACTAAGCATGTGTTAAGTTGTCATATTCAGTGGTTGACATATTTGCCTTGGTAGTGTAGTAAAAAAGAAAAATGAGTAATTGAAAACAAAGAAATACATAAAACAAGCAAATAGAGAGTTGGGAAGGAAATGGCATAAAGTAATGAGAGAATGAGAAATGAAGAATGAGAAGGAACAAGGGTATGAAAATAAAAATGATGCAAGAAGCTACAATTTTCAAAATTCGTAGAGAGTACAATTAACAATTAATGTAAGTCATTTGATTGTGCACACTTGTTATAAATCTAACAACCTACCTCGAATTATAATACTAAGCGCATACATAGATTCTGAAATGATTACACGTATCTTGATAATGGGACATGAAACGTCACTTAGACAAAATTTATACTTCTAAAACAAGCTAAACATAGAGGCAAATTAGATCCATAAAATACATTATGACTCTAAGAACATGGTTGGAACAATGCACTTAGATTCAAGAGTTGGAGCACATTCTAAAATAGTGTTTTGCGGTAAAATGAAAACTCGAGCTTAAGGACCCAGTTGGAAAAATATTAGCATTCCCCTTGATGCACTCATCAAGAGGAGTTAGAAGACAAATGTTAATAGTAATTCTTCCCAAAGGCTTATACTGACCTAAACTAAGGAGCATCCAAACTATTTATTCACTCCTAACTCCTTCTCTACCATATTTCTAAGCTCCTTTAGGCCACTCCTATTGAATTAATTAGCTCGAGAGAGCTAGCAAGCTAAAAATATCTAAGTAGCATAGAATAACCTAACCAAAGTAGGTTAGTCAAGTTATAGGCACTACTTGCAACTTAATAAGACTTGGTCAACCTAAAGGAATTTAAATTCAAACATATGGCATGAACATTTAGACTTCTTGTAGAAACAACTGCCTACTAGCCACCATCACTCAAGCCATGTCCCCCAATATCAAGAAATGGTCTTCAATTCAAACTTGGAACACATGTATATTATGTAAGCCACAGAGTCTTGCCCTTGTGATTAGACTAAAGCTCAATATATTCCTGATTAAGCCCATAGTCCCATCATGTAATAGAATCACCAAAAGAAACTCTTTGGTTGTAGTTAGTCTCAATCCATTCCTTATCATTTGCTATCCATTCTCTAAAGTAACAAATAATCGACTGCAAAGTACTTCCTTGATTGGAAGTAGAAGTTCATTTATGTCGCTTTATTGACAAAGCTTCATTAGGGTTTGAGTCCATACTTTCATATATGGAATGTAAAGGGAATGCATCTCTGAGTAGGCCATAATATGTATAAGTTACAATTGAGGGTCTTTAAGTTTACTGTTAAATTCACTCTTTTTTCCATGTTTCTAACGACCTAATTTCTTAAGAGATGACATACTTGATTCTTCATTTTTTTTAAGGGCATTTAAAGATAATTTTTAGATTAAGGTTTAATGCGAAGAAACTTGATGATGATGGTTTTAGCTTTTGGCCATTAAATTGATGGGATTTGTTTTGGAGTGGCAATTTTTTTTTCCATTACGACTAAATGGAATTAAAATGGTATAATGTTATTTGACATGAGATAACAATGTTTTGTTCATGATCAAGTTTAGATTTTAACGAAACTGAAAGGGGAAATTGGAAAGGTAAGGTTAGAATGAGAATTTAGGAATTTGTGCATGGGTTATCATTATTTTTATTCATGAATCGAGTATCTAATTTTTTTTTTTAAATGCTTTTATTTGCCTTTCATGTAATGATACCTAATTTCCATAATTAGATATCTTAGAAGAAGAACTCAACATTAATGTGGCAATAGTAGAAGAAGATTAGCCTTTAGATATGTTAGGGTCTTCATTTAAAGCTTTGTCCATTATGAAAATTGCTTTGAGATGACTGGGTAGTAGCATACACTATAGTGCCATCATCTATCTGACTAATGGTGTTATCTTGTGCATTATGTTGGGATTCTATGGTTGAGCTTTTATGAAGTTGAGATGGTGCAATTTTTGCTTATGTGACCAACACATCTACAATGGAATCATAGATTATTTATTACTTCATATTTAGTATTGTATGAAAACCATCAAGGATTATAGTATGCATCAATGGTTTTGATTGATTTGAATATAGAGTCCAGTGAAGTGGCTTCGCAATAAATGTATATGTACCAAATTGCAAAAGCAGACCAATAGCTTCACCTATTTACTTTAAATCTACTAAAGAATAATATTCCAATGGTAAATCTGGTATTATAACCTATATAATGACTTAGTTAAAGTAGTTCAAGATGCTTAGGAATTTAGTCCCGATCTTCTCATTATGAGGAAGTGACAAAAAATGAAACATGATCTACTCTTGATTTCTTGTTGAAGGTCTTCATAATCTTTAAATATGATATTAAAGTAGCCTTAACCTAGACTTAATGTTGTGAAATCATTATTAATTTTTCATAAGAATTTTAGCTTAGAGTATAATAAGGGATATTTTAAGGACAGCCTAAATATTTTAATGATTATAGAATTTCTCTAAGACTTTCACACTACTTGTTTTTCTACACCTATAAGGCTCATTAACTTAGCTCCTGTTGATAATTGGGATTATAAATTATTAGTCACACTAATCTATGATTTTGAATATATTAGAGTAGTTGAGTTTTCATTATCTTATTCCATGTCTTTATTTACATCATAGAAAGAGCAATTAGTAGTATAATCCTTTAGGATTATAGTTCTTTAATATCTATGTAGGATTTTCTTACAAGTCTTTAATTTGGATTAGTAGTTGATGAGTAGAGGTTAGATTGATTAAACCCTTAAGCTATGCTAAGGGTAGTAATTGTTGGTCCACTTAGGAAAGGGGTAGAGGGTGGGGGGAGGATAGGTTGTTATCAATGAGATCATGTATATTGTTCTTTTTTACTCTAGGGTTTTCATTATTTAGTAATCTAGAGAGTTAAGAGGGAAGAACTAGGAACTATGAGGGAGAAGACAATGACATCGAAGAGAGAGTCTTCAACTTCTAACATCTTGAGAACCTTTTCTAGTGTTTTGAAAGTAAGAGGGCCTATGTCACATAGAGAAAATTATTGTACTCCTTCTTAAATGTTAAAGCTTAGTGAATTTCATGGTAGAGTTGGAGAAAAGGACCAATATAATATGGAACCTCTGTATTTTTAAACTTACTGTTCTATGTCTTTCTATTTTACTAGTTGATATTTTACTTTGCTCAACATGCAAAGGCAAGCAAATTTGATAAGAAATCTACGAGTAAATAATTGATTTTAAATTCTAAACCAATTCACCTCCCTTTTAGTTGCTAATTTAAGAGTAGCAAATGTCATAGAGGTTTAATCAAATAAAATAATTGGTCATGATTAGAATGTATTAGTTATGAAAAGTTAGAAGCAATAAACATAAAACATTATAAACAAAATAAAATAATTTGTGAATATCTTATAACTGAATTAATATAATCACCACGAGGGGGGAGGGGGGGGGGGGGGGGAGGATTGTGGGGTACGGAATGTTTAGATATTAGGTGGGTGAAGCAAACAATTATAGCTTGATTAATATAATCAATTAATATAATCACCATGAGGATCTCAAGCGTTTACTTTATAGCTTGAGCGAATGAGATCAATTCTTCACTTGAATGCTATTTGATCTTAGAGAGTAGAGTTTTCATAGTGCAATACAATTTCTCCAATCTCTCTAGGAGTTCCAAATGATGAAGAAATAGTGGGTATTTATAGGCTCTTGGATGTAGTAGCATCCGTTGAATCGTTTAAGTAATCAACAATGAAATGGAGCTTAATCGATTCACGATTATCCAAAATGAGCTAAATAATGAGCCTAAAGCCAGTAGTTTTCCTTATAAGTGCATGAGTTTGCTTGAGAAATGTTGAAGATGAAAGGATCAATCCAACGATCCCTGTTCCGAGCTCACTAAACTAAATCATTCTCAAATGGACTGGACTCCTTAGGCTCCATTACCTAACTTAAGAAGTCAAGCATAAATAAATAATAAACTTATCTTAATATCTAATATAACAATTTTTAGCTCTCTACAACTCATAAGTGTGAACAAGTGAAAAAAGGTGGCACAATTGTATATATAAAGATATTTTATTGAAAGTTATACAAACAATTCAATTAATAATAGTAAATGTAAAAGTGATAAAATCGCGATTTTACCTTCTCATAAAAAGAATTGAAATCTTCCTTAAAACTAAAATCGTTCGATTCCATATAATTGCATTTCGGCTTTTAAATATATTACCAAATATGAAGAATCGAAATGAAGTACAAAATCGTAATTTCTTCCGATTCATTAACGTGTATTAAATATGAGATAGGGTCTTCTCTTAAATGAAGAAGGGAAAAAAAAAAAAAAGATACAAAAAGCTGTCTCAAAACTTGTCTAATTATTGTTTGACCCTTTTTGTTTCCTTGGCGGGTAAGCATTTGTGCGAATAATAAATTTGAAGTTGACGATATTTGTTGGCGACATAAATTAACATTACTTGAGCGATACACAACTTCTACATAACGATGTACATGTGCGTAAGAAATGGTGTATGTATTATTAATTATGTGTGCAAGAAAGCAATATAATATTGCTACTGTGACTAATAGAGAGCAGATCTGTGCTCTCATGCAATAAAATATTATTATCTAATGGAAGGTCTAAGAGAAAAACTATCTAATTTATATATATTAATGAACATCAACATCATTAATTTAGTGACATTATCATTGATTTTTTTATTGATATAGGCTAGAATTCGAATACTTCCTCCTATATAATTAATCAAAATAAATAAATATATGTTAATGAAGTAATGGTTACCACCTAAAGGAAAAAACATTTACATGACCAACGTCTGTTTCACGTCAATTCGATCTCTCTCTTTTTTTTTTTTTTGGTTTTGGTTTAATGAATTTGATCTGTTAACGGCTTTAAAATGCTCTATTGCCATCTTTCAATACCTATTGTAAATAGGATTTATAATTATTAAGTGATTTTAATAATAACAAATGGCTATTACAGATCATAGATTTGGTGGAAGGTGATAATATGAAGTGACGAAGCTGTAAATAACACCCTATCAGAAGATTTTCTAATTTAGTAAATATTATCAAGAACATTTACTACCGCGTCCTTTTATTAAATGAGAAATGATTCGGTAAATAATATATGTCACATATTATAAAAATATAGTATAGAAATATTAATAAAATATTAATATATATGATATGTGCAAATCACGGATAGTAATTGATTAGAAAATTATCTGTTTAATTATCATTCATGTCAATATTTTATAAGTATTTATATGTTACGTGTACATAACACATAATTTATAATACCTAATGAAACTTTTTTTTTTCCTTAAGACATAGTTACTTATTGTTCAATAGTACTAACATAGCGTGAAAATAAATTAGTAATAAATAAATAACAATAATTATAACATGCCATAACATGAATAATAGTTTTTTTTTTTTTTAAACTACCCACCATCACTTGTATACTTCCAAAGATATATCATTAGTATTTTTTAACCACCGATTTAAATATGAAACGTATTAATACTAATAAATATTTTTTAATATACAAAATTTAAAATGTTTGGCAACTTAACTTTTCGCTGCCAAAAACGCCATTACTTAGAAATAAGATGGATTCCTTCGACCATTGGGTAAGCAGATGTTGGTGTTAGAGGTGAATATCGATTTTAATATCACAAAATCGTTTACTTTACAATTACGTATGTGAATTTTTTTATTGACTCATTTAATACTCAATTGATATATTGAGTGTTATCATCTTGTAGAGCAAAAATAAAATAAAATAAGCATCATCATCACTATCACGCGTAACTCTAGCATGGTTATTTTACACCCAATCATGTGTATTACCAATTCCAGCTTAACAAATGGCATTTTCACTTTAAAGTCCCAATTTGATAACTCACTATTCAAATAGCAAAATATCCATCTATACCTTCGTACTTTTGAAGGCACATTATAAGTGCATCTTTTAAGCTACGCATCATCCGAGAATAAACTCCCTATACTATAACTATGACTTCAAATTTCTATAATTTTTAAAAATATATACGTATACACCTCAAATAACTGTTAAAGCTTTGAAAATTTAAAGTACATTTAGGAACGATTTTTCGAGTTTCAATGAGAACACTTTAGGGATTATTTATTCGTGTACTTTCAAAAGATATAGGAAAATAAAGTAAAATCATACTAAAAATTTATACACTTTTGGTATGCAATGTGGCAGATGAATATAAACACTTAATATTTAAATATTGAAGTAAATTATATCCATTTCTTCCAAAGTGACTAAGACATTACCTTCTTTTATTTAATTCTCGCTATTGAGATCTATGGAAGCCTCTAAGCACAATGATGTGCGACCAACGACGGCTTAGTGTGGGTCATGTCACCCATTCTAATTGATGAATCAACATTTCCCTATTTAAACTAACCCAAGTAATTGAAATTGAGAAATCCAAAATTCACATTGAATCTTGAAATCACACATTAAAGGGCTTTGATTTTTTGATTCGATTTTGACTTGATTTTACTTAATATCGACTATATTAAGTGATTAGATTATTTTCTAGAAGTTTGCTTTTTCCTAAAAATCAATCAAAAGCTTCAATTTTTCATTGTTGAACTCGAATCAAGCTCGGTCAAGAGGGAGCTAATATCATAGGTCCAAGCTTTTATTTCAATTGTGAAATTAGATTTAACTCCATTAATGAATGAATCTTAACACAATTTAGGGTTCAATTCAACGTAGGTCATGTCTTCTTCGTAATATTACCATTAATTTAGTGAGATTATGAAAAAAAGAAGAACAAGAATGGCTATAAACTAAGCCCCCCAAAAAGGAAGGCATGGTAACTATGGATAAGAAAACATAGGAAAACGTGTCTTCTTCTATAAAAAAATATAAGGCCCATCCTTGTGCATGGAAGGGATTGATCTTGGGATCTTAGGATTACATGTCCATAATCTTTCTATCAAGCCATTAGCATATGCCTCATTCACATATGCAAATAAATTACATATGAGCACAAAGCTACCTTGGCTACATTCAAAATATGAATTTGGCCCAAGCTAAAAAAAAAAAACCTAAATGATTTGTTTTGTTATAAACGAACTCTATAACTACTTGAACCTACCTAACACTTTATACCATTATTCTTACTCTACATAAAGTTTTCTATTTTTTTTTTCGTTTTTTGGTTTTTTTCTTTATCAAATTTTCTTTTTTTTTTTCCAATTAGAACCCTTTTTTCTTTATTTTAAAAATTCTATTAAAAAAAAAACCCACTAGGAGCAAAAATGAGGTATCTACAATATATTTTCCTAAATTACAAAATATGATTCATCTATAAACTAATCTAATTCGAATCAAACTAAACTTTTATGGTTTGGAAATAATTTTTAACCTGAGCAATATGGTTTGGTTTCAGCCCATAAAAAATCGAATCATGCCCATCCCTAAATTGATAAGATACTTGGTACATTATTAGTTATTGTACTAAGCTTATTTGACAATTTTTTACATTTTCCTCTAATCATTTATTTCAATCTTGTATATTTATAGATGGATTCTATTGATAAGCTGCCTTAAATGACATATCAAGACATCCTTATTGAGCAACCAAAGATTAGTAGGGTCACTCATCATTTTCAAGGTGTTACTTTGTGGGAACTAGATGATGTGCCCCCACCAGGCTTTGATCTTAAGGGTGATGACTCTTTACCACATGAGGCGCCTGTGAGGACATCAACGGGGATGAAGTCATGATCGAGATCATGGACAATGTAGAGAATGATTGTATAGATAGAGATAGTTAAAGATTAAAGATGATCGCTTGCCCTAGCACTACTTACTCCAACACCCGTCACCCTATAGATCTCCCATTTAGATGACATTTGAATATCTAACGCTTACTATAGGGGGGGAGCTCTAGTATTCCTACCTAGATACCTCCTACTCTATTTAAGAGGTGGCTCGTTAATCTAGATAATGACATAGGCAGAGGACTCATACAAGTCGATCCCTATCTAGCATCTATACTCATGACCCCTCCATATAGCCCATGAGGCACAAGTTGGGAAAACGTACAAATTAAGTAGGCAGATCGAGATAAAATGGTATAGCTTCAACCTACTATTGAGATAAATGCTTCGAAGGAGATGTATACTTAACAGCGTTGGCAACAAAGATATCCTTAGATAGATATCACTTTATGTATTCATTAAACATATTGTACACATATTATGTATGTATATATATATATATATATATATATATATATACATTGAGTATATTAAACTAACAAAACTTTTGAGACATTGAAATTGAGGTTTACAGCATCTTTATCTACTCTCTCTAATTTTTTTATTACTATTAATCAGGGTTGAAAAAAGTGCAATTAAGGAGAATGATCGATGAATTTTTATATAACATGTTCTAGATGGTCATTGTTTCAAACATGTTTATGGAAGTTATATATATACATATATATTGTTTTTTAGGTGTTTGTGGTTGATGAGTGTGGTTAAAGATGTTTATGGATGTTAAAGTTTGGATGTGTGATGAGATGTAATTAAGGAGTAATGCAAATGTGCAAGTTTGTGTTATGCACAAGATTGTGTTTGGATGCATACATGAGACTTTGTTATAGGTGGATATGGTAGCTTTTTGGAGGGGTAAGGAGTTAGGCATCTAATATAATTGGCTTTTGAAAAGCAAATTTTGACAATTGCAAAGAAATCAACTTTTCAAAAATTGATTTGTTTTCGTAGACACCCTATTTTTTCCTTTACAATTTTAGTGCTTTTTTATAGTAAGCAAAAAGGGTCCTAATTTAAAAATACAAAAAAAAATAGAAAATTTAGGAAAATATAAAAATTTTTTTAAAAAATACAAAATTTAGGAAAATTGAATTTTTGGAAAATAAAAGCCCTAGGTCTTTTTTTAGGAATTTTTTTTTATTTCATTTAGGAAGGTCATTTAATTTTTAGTCAAACAAGGTCTGAGTGCTTGATTTTGAAATTTAATTTACACCAAATTAATCTTAGATCCGGGTTGAAACTACGGCCTGGTTATTATAGTAAAAATAATAATAATAATAAAAGAGGACAAAAAAAAGCGGGGGGGGGGGATTGAAGTTCGACACATACTAGATGCAAGGCTTAGTCTACTTTAAAAGGGCTAAAAAGCCTAATCTCAGACTATGCCAAGCCTAGCTTATGAGTAGGATAAGTGTTGAATGCTCTATATGTACCTACGCTTTTCAGTTAGGTTAGGCCTAGTAAATATCCTACTATTAAAAAAGGCACATAGAGAACTCACACCATCCAAGCATGTTGCAAGTGCAAGGCATGTACACTTGGGTTAAATCCTCCATAGCCACCTAAGCTTTTCTCCATTTCCTCTTCCAAATAATTCTCTTCAACTACATTTTTTATCCGATCTCCTTCGATATTTCACCAAATTAATGGTAAAATCTCTAAGATAACAAGGCAAACTTTGCATTTAGAATAAAAATACAACTAAATACATCAGTTTCCCTATTGAAATCGGGCTAAGAAATTCAAGAATAGCTTGGTACTCGAGAAACTTATTTGTACATGATTATTAAATCCGAACATTTTGGGAAGCAATCAAAGCTTCTATTCGAACTTAAAAGCAAGCATCATGCTTCTTCAAACTCATGAATCTATCAAATCATGTTTGTTTCCCCATTTTTGAAGATTACCTAAGCTTCATCTTTAAATGGCAGATCGGCCATTGATGGCTATAGGTCCAGTGTAAGTTATCAAGAGAGGGAGTGAACTGATAACTTATGCAATAACTAAAACTTTTTTGATTTTTAAAACAAAATCCCTCTTAATAACTTAAATAGCTTGAAAAGCAATTGAAAATCGATTGTTTAACTTAAGGCATGAAGATAAAAACACAAGTAATAAAAGTAAAAACATAAATAAAGTAGAGAGAAAGAAGATCAAGCAATTAATTTATAGAGTTTCGGCCTTTGGCTTATTGCTCTCTTCCATCTTTATTATTGGGGACCTGGTTCTTCTCATTGGTATTATTCCACTAGTCCAATATTTTCATCAATAAAAAATGAATAAGAGATCACAAGGATATCTAGTTGCTTCTTTGTCCTATTTCACTAGTTCTTTCTAAGCTAAACACAAGACTTAAAGAATTCCCTAACCTCATATACTCAATTTACCATGTCAATAATATTTACAAACAAAATGAGACAATACAATCAAATAGCTCTTTACAACTTTCATGCAAATACAATAACAATGAAATAAGAAAATTGTTTTCGCGTAGTTTATGACTAAGTTTCTGACGGTGTTTCTAATAGTGCTCGCGAGAGAGGCTTTTGAATTTTAGATCTGTACTCAATGTATCCCCCTTGTTTTATCAGTAGCTCGACTTATTTTCATCGATCCTTGGTGTAAGAGTAAAAATAATGGCTAGTTGAAAAAGATTTAAAGATATCTTCTTTTGTTGTTATCTTGACCAAGCACTTTGTAATTAAGTAGAGAAAATCTCTCATGTAGTTATCCTTGAAATTCATGTATGAATTTCAAATAACAGCTTATGATCCTCTTGTTAATTAAAATGCTGCTACAGTGATAAACTTCACCAAGAGTGGAAAAAATATATATCTCCTTGTATATTTTAAAAAATTCGTCCAAAAATATCTACTGTATTTTTTACTTAATAAACTTCACCAAAAAGCTTGAAAATATACCCAAAACTTATCCTTTCCGCATATAAGTATATTCCACTCATTTTAAAATTAAAATTCCTTATAAATCTCCATCATGTCTTCATAAACTAAATTCGAAGAATCTATCTCCAAAAAATCTACATGTTATTTTTATCCCTTAGTTTCATCATCTCTTATTTGAATTTTGAAATAAAACTCTCATTAAAATTTGGTTGAATTTATCTACAATATTCAACCTTATATACGACAAAATATCTTAAAGTTCTTGAATTATTGTCAGCAAAATAAGCTGCAACTTTGTCTCGAATATTTGCACTGAATTTTTAAATTTTCAAGCATAATTTTATCCAATAAATCCTCATAAAAAATCTGAATTTTATCTAAGCTTGATATACAACACTAATGGAGTAAATCCTTTTATGGTTAATGTCCTTAATGTATTCAAAACTTGACCAACCTTGCTAAGAATGTCAAAATACCTTCTTTCCAAAATATATTGATCAAACCTTAATCAAACATTCCATAAATCTGATTCTTAAGTATACTTAAATTAATCTTACTTAAAATCCTCATGGACTAAAACCAACTTTAGTGGAACGGAATTAAGTATATTATCCAAATATGCCCAATAAAGTAGAGCCATGCCTTCTACATAATTTTCCAACTTAAACTTATAAAAATTATTCAGAAAATAGCTTAAGAATAGCAGTTGATGTCAATTATATATACAATCTGTATTGTTCTATTCCATTACTAATATACTTTCTAACACGCATTCTAACCAACACAATTCTAAACTTATTTTTCTTTCTCGAATTGATTTCATTATAAAATTAACCTGTACACTTCTTGTTCTCGTTAAATACATTTTAACCTTTTTCATTATGGTTTCTTTTAGAATTAATCAATGTTATATCATGATATATCTACACACTTCATAATCATATTAGTAATAACTTATTACATATTTTGTTATCATCAAAACCGAATTAAGAGACTTAACAATGGCTATTTTCCTTACTTATTGGAGCGAGAGCCACTATAAAAAGATCCCCATCTACACTCCTTGACCATCAATCATTAGCCTCTTTCTCATTTTTCTCATCTTTAACTCTCTTTCTCTCTCTACACTTGAGGTTCTTTCTCTCTCCAACAATTCAAGCTCCATAACCTTTTTTGAGCAAAAACAACCATGTAGCTAGCTTCCCCATATTTTAAAAACCCCCATCCTAACCTACTTCTCACCCCTAGTTTCCATTACTACCATCATTCAAACACCATTGCCACCGGCTACCCTTCCATCATCCTCAAACCACCGCGAGACACTGAGGCATCACCCTCTCCCCCCATTCTCTAATATAAAAACTCATAAATCTGAGTTTTCCTGATTGTTTTGGAGAGTAGAATCACTTGAATAGAAGCTCGTCGTTGTTGGCTACATCTCCTTCCTTCAACTCACATACCATGCATGTGTTGGTCTAAAATTTGACCTGAGTCTACCAAAAACTGACTTAAGATTCACGTTTGACTTGCTCCAAGGTCCCCATACAACTCTAGGTCAGTTTTGTAGAACCCTAAATTTTTTTATCTAGCTTTTGAAATAAACTTGAGTATGTTAGATAATTTAGGAGTTGATAAGGCTAATGAAAATAAAAACCCTAAAAGAACTAATCAATCATGTATAAAACTTTTCTATCCTAAATGTATGTAAACACTAAGGATTTCATTCAGTAGTGATAAAAACCCTAAAATAATAACCTTAAAGACATACGAGCATTAATTCATCATAATATGCCCTAAAACCCTAATTGGTAATATAACCTTCATACTTTGTCAAATCATTAGTGAAATATTAGAAATGACTTTCAATCATGCATATATATTTGGAATCCTTAAGTAATCCTTTAGAAACTAAGATAATCTATCATAGATCACATTTATCTTCTAAGTATATGATTAAAATAGTATTACATAGAGTTAGAGGTGTAGTTGAAGCTTAGGCTAAATGTAATGTACCTTAACACCTTAATTGATACTTTTTATACTACTTAAACTAAATAGCTTACCAAATTATGTATATAGGATATAAATACCTAAAGTGAGATCTAATCATCTATTTTTACTAAGCAATTGACCAAATGCCTCACTTCCTTAATTTTTCCCTTAATTTTCCTTAATTACAACATTATATATACAAATGGCATATGCTTATGAAAAGTTGACCAAGTTAACACTTGTTAACCAAGATCAAAAGGTTGACTAAGTCAACACATGTTGACTAAAGTCAACATTTAGAAAAGTCAAGAAAAGACATTAATGCATTAGAAAATATCTAATCCATCTCATGATTTCTTTTCTTTTCTTTTAGCTTTTCTTTTCTCTTTTCCTCTTTAATTGGCATCCACTTCTTTTCCTTTTAGACCCCACCATCTTCTTCATTTCAAAAGCAACATAAGACAAAAAGAAATAAAGCAAAACCCCACTCCATTGCCGTGACCATCCCCTTTCCTTTTCACTTTCAAAAATTTCCAATTTTGTCTCCATATTTCAAACATAAATTAAGGTGTGTGATTATGTTATTATGTATTGTTTTATATTACTTATTAGTTAGGTGATGAGGTAGATTAGATAAATAGATATGCGTTATGTGTGATCATGTTGAAGAAGGCATAAAGTTTCTACCTTTAAGTGTAAAAGGATAGAAATCATAGTGAAGGGGAAGGAGATATATGTGTATATGCCCTTAAGTATATGTATATAAGGATATACTAAAAGAATACAAGTATGGAAATCTTTGTACATAAGTATTTACTATATACATAACCTAAACTAAGACAAATCCTAACTATACATACCTATGGCATACTAAATACACACTTAAAAAACAAAAGAATGAAATTAGGGAAGTTTTCTTAAGAAGAAAATTTAGCATACAAAATTTGTAGAAAAATACATATTTGACCGTATATGTATATGAGTATATGTACAAGTATAAATACGGTATAAGTATAAGTATATGTATAAGTATACTAGTATACATATAAGTATAGTAAGGGTATAAGTATATAGTAGTTTATGTAAAGTGTTCATAAGACACTTAGGTTGACATAAGCATAAGGTAAAGCATAGGTAATTAAATGATGAGATAAGCAATGATGTAATTAAAAGATGACATAAGCCATGATATAAGCAAATGATGATATAAGCAATGACATAAGCGATTGATGATATAAGCGATTGATGATATAAGCGATTATATAAGTATAGGTTTATAAAATAAGAAATAAGAAGAGTGCATAATAATTAGGTACATAAATTAGTAAACCTAATACACTTCCTAAATTGGATTACACTTAATTAAGTACACGAATTAGTAATAGCAAGGTAAAATTCTCTAAGTATGAGAATTTAAGGGTTAACTAAATCATTAAGTATAAACAAAGGATATAAATATAAGTAATAAGAATAATTAAGTTTCCATAGTTAAAATTTCTATAAATTTAGTCCATATCATAAAGCACGGGTGTTAATGTCCAAAACAGACATCACCGTATGAACATATGTCCAAAAACTATGAAAAACGACTATAAATTCATAAATAATAGAAATAAAACGAAAAAGTTACATACGATTAATAATAAAGTCTAACTAGATAAAAGTTGATAGTAATCTAAGTAGAATTAGGTAAATAGATATTTAGAATTACTAGTTAATTCAATTACTTACTAGCGTTATTATATCGTAATGATCAAGTGATCCTGAGGTGGGCGAGGATCTCCCGGTTGATTACTACAACTAGAGAAATTCGTCATGGCCGAGCGAGTATTTACCCTATGATTCCATACTTGTATGTGATTGTAGATAGTAGACTTAAATGTTATTGTTAATTGACAACTGTATGGGTTTGGTAAATGCTTGTATATGTTATTGTGTGTTAAGTTATGAACTTACCTTAAGTACAAATAATACTTTGTTTGTTGCATGGTAGTATAGAAATGATTATGTGTACTATTGAATGGTTATAGCATAATTTGGACTAAATTATACTTGGCTTATAAAAAGAAACTGGTACATGCATTACATAAATGCAATTCTGGCCGTCACATCATATAGAGGTAAAGAGAGGCCATTCGAGGGTTATTATTATTAATCTATTGGTTTTGTATAATGCACTTGTATAAAATGACCTTGCCCTGGCCCATAGGAGCACTAGGTGTTGGAGGTGCCAATCGCCTAGCTAAGGGTCGAATCTAAAGGCCTCCATTTAGGGATGAATGTAGACTGTGGGAGCCTACTCACGATTATACTAGAACTTGGTTTTTATGAAAATAAAATACTTATTTGATTTAAGTACAGAACGTAGAGTTCCGTAGTAAAGTAAGTTCTAATATAATACTCGGATCTGATTGGTGCCATGTATACTCCAAGTTTGACTTCGGAGGGTGTTAAATTTGAGTTACGTATATGAACTAGTTAACTATACGTATTGTTTAGTATTCTATTTGATCATTCATTCATATGCGTAATGTATTTATAACTTGCCTGTGGTATGGCTAAGGGTTTTACTCACTAAGCTTAGGCTTACACCCCCTTAAACTTTTGCTGTAGGATAACTTGTTTGTAGAAGCTGGCCGGAGGATACCACGGGTTAGCTTGGGGACTTGGGAAAGAGTGAGCCATCTTGTGTATTGAGAGAGAACAATTTATGTAGACTCATACTTATGTAATTTTTTCTTACCAGTATTATAGACTTAGATATATTAAATTACTATGTATTATAAGCTTTGTAGTTTAAATTTTATATAAATATGTTTGTGTGATGATATCATGTGAATCTGTATGTTCTTGAGAAACTAATGGTTATAGAACCTTATATATTATGTAAAGAGTTCATGATTGGAAGGGTAACCAATCAGGGGTTCTTCATACAGTATATGACATCTATCATGACTAAGTTGTCCTCAGTTCGTGACAAGTTTTTTGTTTAATTTTATTTATTTTTTCTTTTTTTGTTTTCTTCTTTTTATTATCTACATTAAATAAAAAAAATGTAATTTTAGGTTTCATATAAAAGAAATGAAAATTTTCAAAGATGTTTTTCTTTTCCATCTTTTATACTTTTCCTTTTTATTTATTGCATTTTATTTCTGCCCTTAATTTCCTTCTTTATGAAATTTAAAAAAAAAAATCTTTCTTTTTTCACTAAACCTTATCCTCTATTTTTTTTCTTTCTTTTTCTCAGTTAGAAAAGTCTATTTTCTAACAATAAAAAATAATAATAAACCCCTTTCCTAAAATTAGGACTTTTAGAAATTTCAAAATAATAATGATTTCAAATTAAGAATTTTCTTAAACTAAAAAAATGATTCAGAGTCGTAAATGTGGCTAATTTTTAACATAAAATGAGCCAACACACTTAAGTTTTCAAGAAACAAACAACAGATATCTGATCTTAAATAGCGGGTATGTAAGCATCATAAGTAACTATGGGGTGACTTACAATATAAAAAAAATTGTTTTTCCACTTTTGGATAATTTTTTTTTAAACTTCTTCTATTTGTAAATTATCATAATTCTCTTTCCTTTACTAATAAATAGGAATTACTTTTCTAAAATTAGATGGTATTTCAAATATAAATTTAAATTTGGAAGGTTATGGTAGTACCTACTTAGAGTTTAATTAGATAGCCCCAAACCCATAATATTTAGTTTATTAAAAATTCTTCAAAAAAAGTTTTCAAAAATGTAGATTAGTAACGAAATTAGAATCAATCTACCTAATTGAGTGTAGTTTACTCTTTTTCTCAGTTTTATTGAGTAGCAACTTCGATTTCTTCAAAAGTAAAGGAACCAAGTTTTTTTTTTTTTAACTTTAGTCAAGGGTTTAAACTAAATGAGTAGAAAGTTTAGTTTAAATCAAGGTAAGAAAAATAAAGAACCAAAAATTATATCTTGACAACTTAGTGCTTCAATTGGGGACTGTTAAGAGAGCTATCCACTTAAAAATTTCTAATTTTAACTTTATATTTTTCTTACAATGTTTGTTCTCTCTTTTTTCCTTGTAAATAGTTGCACTAACCTTTTTTTTTTATTTTCCTTGTAGCCGATTTTTTTTTTTTTAGGGTAGGGTGATAAATACGATTTGACTCAAGTCATCTTAGGACTTTAAGATGGTGAGTCATTTTGTAAGTTCTAGGTATGGTAAGGAAACCACTGCTCAAGACCGATTAGATTATCCTACTTAAACATCAATGTTAACCAAGTAATAGTTTCTTTGAAAACATGTGAGATCATAGAGTTTAAGGACTTTTAAAGCTTACTCTTTTGCAGATATGGATTTTTTCTAGACCATCAAGTAACTAATAAGATGGCATAAATGAAGATGACAACCTACAGTTTCTTTCCCTATGTATTACTTCATGTTTAGACCTAGTGTACATAAGATGTTTTATGTAAATGATACTTTTTTATATAAATAGAATTTTCGATGTACATATGTTTATGTTTTCTCTTTTTCATGTAATCTATGAATTTCTTTTAATCTTTTATACATGCTAGTTCATCTAATGCCAGAGTCTTCGCTAAAGAGAATCACATCCATAAGCCTATAAACCCAAGGCCAGTACTCAATTAGTGGTCCCAAAGCTTTAACTTAAGGGAATAAGAATTCATCATCAACAAACTTAAGCCTATACTCTTATTACCTAAGGTCAATGTTAGCATTACACTAGTGACGGCCCTAGTACACTTTTAGGAACCTAAGAAAGATGCTTTCTACCTCGAACCCTACCTAATTAGCCCAACCTTGGAGGAATATACCTAATTATGTCAAGCCCCTCATTTAGATGAGATATATGTTCTAAAGCTTATGGTTAGCCTAGCTAATACCTTCTCCAAATTTTTAGGGATCTAGAAGTGTGAAATAAACAAGCCTTGAATGACTGCAATAAGCATGCCATTAAGATATGGGACTTAACTCATTGGTTCAAGATTGAAGTTGACTCCAATAAAAAGGCTCTATTTTGTGGTGATCTCAGAACGTAGAGGGAGAATAAAATTAAAACCTACATCTTAGCCACTTTTGATACCATCTTGCTTCCAAGAGGATCTTTTCTCATACATTTAGGATTGCAGATTTATTGGCTCAATTTTAGGAAAGAAAGTCCTATATCCTTGCCCTACTTGTTGAATAAATAAGAAACCTCAATTTCCTTAAGAAGAAAGGATATGGGGATCTTAAGTTAAGCATAGCATTGCTAATGGTATGGTTTGTCAATCATATAAAGTACTTTAGATTAGATTTGATTGGGGTTCCTTTGCTCATAAGATTGATCTTATTGACTCTTTTGCATTTAAAATAAAATTACTATAAGATGTCCCTACCCTTCATTAGATAGAAGTTCTGCAATATTTTTGAGTCAATGATATACTATAGACTATTAAATTGAGCAATTACACCAAAGTAATATTGGTTTGCAAGAAATACCAAGTCATACCATTGATAGGAATGAGTTGGTATATAAGTTACTATCTAAATAACATGGTGAGGTAGTTTGTAGATGTCTAAGACATAGTTCATAGGTCTTCATTGGAGCCATTCATTCACAACCTTGAAGAACCTCACCTTCTCCTACTAGAAAAGGTATCCAAACTTCTCAAAATCAAAGCTTGGTAGAACATGAGGACTACAAGCCCTAATATTGATTTAGGTGAATTAATGGGAAAAGAGGACAAATATAAGGTTACAAAAGACTATTTATATAAAGAGTTGTACAAGGTAGTCACAATATGATATCGAGCACTAGAAGTCTTTCAACTTACATTTGTAGATCTAAACTTTGAAATGATGACCAACATGGATTAAGTAAAGGCTTGCGTAGAACTCTTTTATGACAAAAGAGACATGCTAGAAAACCTATTTCGGGAATCCAAACAACAATCTCATACCCTGAAACACCAATTGAAGATGGCCTAAAAGAAACTCAAAGAATTTATAGAAGCAGTTAGGCCTTACGAGAAAAAAGAAAGAGAAAGAATGAGAAAAAATAAATATATTTGTACTAATTTGTGTTGAAGTGTTCTTACTAGGTTTCAAAAATAGCTCCTAAACACCAAGCCATTCAAAGAAGGCTAATTTGAACTCACTTTCAAACTAGGATAGCTAACCATGAGATGACAACAATAGCATCAACAATAATGACAACAACAATAGTTTTGTCAACCTTGAAAGCACTAATCAATCGAGTTAAGGATTTGCTCTTTGGAGCAAACCATAGGAAAAATGGTTGAACAAATGAATTTTGTAGTTGATAGTATCATCATAGTTAGGGACATAGCACTGTCGCACTCAATGGTCCATTATGGAAAGAATGTCGAGGCTTTACCCCTTAAAGTAAAAGAGAACTATCTAAAAGCCCAACTGACAACTAAGTCCTTTTAATTAGAAGGGGTCCATCCAAAGGTCAACCCGACTTTTGAGCCCAATATGTATTCATTCTTAGTCAACATGAGACTAGGGCTTAGTCAAGACATTTTGAAAGAACTAAAAAGGAAGTTGAGCTAAAAAATCACTAAAAGAATGAAGGCATTTGGAAGCTAAGACAATTTTCAGTAGGTTAATATCACGAGTTTATCTATATACGATGTTGGGGCTTTCCCTAAAAAGTGTAAGGTATCGTAATTTGAAAAGTGCAATGGGACCAAATGCCCCAAGTTACACACTAGGTTGTATGTATGAAAGATAGGCAAATACATGTAGTATGATTAGCTAATGTTACAAACTTTTCAAGATAGCTTGATAGGTCTAGCTCTAACCTGGTACACCTAACTTGACTTGAATTAGGTAAACATATGGGAGAAACTTGCTAGGGCATTCTATGAACAATTTAAGTTTAACGTTAAAGTGGTGCCAACTATGATGAATTTGGTTACCCTGCTAAAAAAAAAAAAAAAGAACAATGAGTCATTTAAGGATTACACATAGAGATGAAGATACTTAGATCAAAGGGTATTCACCCCTATAATCGAAAAGGTGCTAACCTCAGCTTTTATTAATACCATAGAAAATACCTATTTCCCCTACATAATTAGGCAAGCCTCATCCATTTTTGCAGTGGTAGTAGTAGCAGGGTGTATGATTGAACATGCTATCTATTCTCAGGAAACATTAGATGGAAGACTATCTTCTTCATCCTCTACTTCTAGATCGGTAGCCGACAAGGATAATGAAGCTACAGTCAGCATAGTAAATTCAAATGCTTGACCTAATGCTTAAATTTCTTTCAAGGTAAATCCTCTATAAGTCCTGCAATAATTCAAAAGATAACCTTAGGTCAACAAAGCCCCAAGACAATTCACTAAGATGCTGGTCTCTTAAAAAAGTTTTCAAAAAGTTACGAAACGACAATCTAATTTAGTTTGAGTTCCTTAATGATAGATAATGAAGGGTTATTTTTATCCTAATCAAAAGTGTTTGTATCATTTGGGGTAGTTAGGGCATTTGATCGGTACATATTGGAGATTGAAAAAAAAAATCTAGGATTTGATTGATGAAAGCTTAATCCAATTAGACTTTATGGAAGCTTCAGCTTCAAATGTCAACAATAACCCCTTACCTAACCATAGTGACATAGATTTTACCATTAATATGATTGGTTTAGATAGGAAACCTAAAGTCTTTGAATTTTATAAGAAGAAACAAGCCCTAAGAACCAAGAGTTATACCTTTCACATGCCAATAGTACTTAAGAACTATAAGGCTACCCCATGCAATAATCAAGCAATTAAGCAAGAGCAATTAGGTTCTTTAGTATATGGGATTACCCAAAGTGGAAGGGTTTATGACCTAAAGGAATAGCCCAAGAAGAAGAATATGTTAGAAGAGATTAGCAATAAAATAGTTGAATATGAAGAAAGGCTATTTGCCTTTACTAAGATGATCAAGTTAAGCGAGTACAAAATAATGAATCAACTCGCTAAAACTCTAGTGCAATTACCATTGGTTGGTTTGTTGATGGCATCTGAACTGCACAAGGAGGCTCTATTTTGAACCTTGAGGGAGGTTAAGGCCCTTCATGAAATGCCGACTAAGAAAATGGAACTAATCACCAATTAGATCCTCATCGTAGATCAAATCTCTTTTTCAATTGAAGATTTATGTGAGGAAGGTAGCCAGCATACTAAGCTACTTTTCATAGTGGTCAAAAGCAATAGCATAATCATAACTAAAGCTTTCATTGACAATGGATAGTCATTGACTGTCTACCCTCTTGCTACCCTAGACCTATTAGGTATCGACACAAATGCAATTAAGCTAAGTTCTATAACAATCAGGGCTTTTGAGGGATCCAAAATAGAGATCATGGCACAAATTGACTTGCCAATTGACATTGGCCCTCAAAATTTTAGTATTTGATTATAGGTTCTAAAAATCCTAAGGTCCTTTAACTTACTCTTAGGGAGACCTTAGATCCATTCAGTAAGGGTTATACCTTCAAGCCTAGATCAAAGGGTTTTATCTTAAATGGCCAAGTGATAACATTTCTAAGAGATCAAGACTATGATATTTATAAAGAAAGAGCTATACCTTATATAGGCATTAAGGGGCAAGAGGACATTAGCGTACAAATGTTTGATGAAGTGTACATGGTTACTAGTCCCAACAAAGGAGAAATTGAGAATGTAAAGTTCAAGGAAGGCTAGATTGGTACCTATGGCCTTAGTTACATTCTAACCTTAGTTAAAGAGTTCCAAATGAAGCAAGAGAGGGGCAAGAGAGGAGATAAATTGTACTATGCCCCAATGCCCTTTCCATTACTAACCGAACATTTGTTCGGGTTAACACTTAAACCCCAAAATTTGTTAAAGAAGAATTCCACAGCAAAGTTAAATTAGCAGAACCATCCTATAAGCTCCATCCTTACTTAAATAATTGGCTCTCTATCCCTATGAATGGCAATAGGTCTTCTCTATGGTAAAGGGTAAATCGTAGTTTAGTATTTTCATGAGTTTTCTAATAATTGTTATTTCTCCTAAATGTACTTATGAAAACACTTTTAATATTTAGTGAGTAAAATACCAGTTTCCTTTCTCTATTATGCTTCATTTCTCCTATACTTATACCTTCTTCCTTTATACACTTTTTCCTAGATTCAATACTTTGAATGAAAGTGAAGGATACCTTATGTAAGTAGATAATGAAAATATTAATATCACCTCCGACCTTACTAGGATAATCGTCAAGAGTGATGTTGATGACTATGGTGAAATACAAGATAGCTAGCAAAAACATGAACTAGGAAGGATTTCCATTGATGAGCCAACCGAAACAATCAATATCGAGGCTATTGATAACCTAAAAATTTTAAAGACTAGAGGGAACTTGAAAGAAGAGCAGAAAGTAGAATTAATTACGTTGTTAGTTGAGTATCAAGATGTATTTTTGCAGTCTTATGAGGACATGACTAAATTAGATCCTCTAATTATAGTCCATTGTTTACCTACATTGGAAGACATTAAACCAAAGAAGTAGAAGCTAAGGAGATTTTAACCAGATATCTTGTTGAAAATCAAGGAAGAAGTAAAAGAGCTACTTAAGGTCGGTTTCATCGAAGTCTCTAATTATCTGAAGTGGGTGGCTAATATTGTGCCTATGTTGAGTAAGAATGGGAAAGTCAGCATGCGCATAGATTTCCAAGATCTCAATCAGGCAACACCTAAAAATAGCTTTCCCTTACCACATACAGATGTCTTGGTATATAATACCATTGAAAATCATCTTTTCTCTAAAATAGAAGGAATGTTTTATGCGTTAGTTTGAGTCATGCATCAACTCAAATAGTACATACTCTATTATTAGACTGAGTTGCTTACATAACATGATCCCTTAAAGTGTTTAGTAGAGAAACTAACCTTGATTAGTAAGATCTCGAAGTGGTAAATGTTATTATCAAAGTTTGACTCCACATATGTTGATAAGTGTAAAAAATCACATACTAATCGTATATAATTTTCTCTAAATTGTATGTGATTTCATGTGAAAAATGAACTTGAATTCCCTAAGCTAGTATAAAAATCACATATAATTAATTTACGCAAATGAAAAATATAATCTCATCAATTTAGCACGAAATATTTAGTATTTGGATCTTAAACTTAGTATTTTCTTTTATATGTCTTGTAGGTTTCAAGGCTACCATGATGATAGCCCCCACAATGGAAGCCTAAAAAAAAAAAAAAAAAAAAAAAAAAAAAGAAGACAGATACATGGGGTAGGAACTATCGCCTTAACAATAATCCCAACTATAGTCAAGCCGGCATCGAGAACAAAACCTTCACAAGTATTGCAAAAAGTAGACCATACCATCTTGACAATAGTCCTAACTACCATCATGACAATACCTAACATCATGTCAATAGTACCGTCAAGATGGTACCCTCCTAATATAAAAAGCTGCTAAATCGCAACATGCCGAATAGACCCATTTTCCATTTCTTTCTTCTTTCTTTAAACTTTTCTTTGTTCTCTCTACCAGGGTTTCAAACTTTAGGTTCTTTTAGCTTCATTTTTACAATGTAATAAGGGAATCCAACCTAGGAAAGCTCGAGAAATATTATTCAAGCATAGATTCGAATATGGAACTCCTATTTTTAAGTTGTTTTTTTCCATTTTTTGTGCTTTGATTTTGCTCTTTAACTCAATATATCTTTTGAACTTAATGAGATTATGAATCATTGAAGTGGTTGGATTGTATAATGGTGGTTTTGTTGTTTTCATTTGTGTTTGCATATTGAAGGTTATTGATTTTGTCCATGGAGCTTGTGTTTTTCTTTAAGAACATTGAGTAGATTAGGATAATGTAACTTGTTCATGTATTCTAATCGATTTCATGAATGACTAATACAGATTAGAAATTGACAACTTCTAATTCAATGAGGGCTTAGTTTAATAGCCGGTTAATAGCTCGCTCATTATGCAAATTGTTGGAATGGCATAAGCATTATGCCATTAGACATTTCAACCCTTGGTTCATAATTATATCTTTTCACGGAGTTGGAATTCCTAAGTAGCATACTTAGGTTAGTTAGTAATTATAATTTAATACAAATGTAAAGTTTATCGATTTAGGATAGCTATTAGTTTTTGTTAAATAAAATTTGAGCTTTATTAAGTTTACCTAGCTATAAAGGGGACTAAAACGGCTGAAAGCTAGTACACCATTCCCTTAGGAAATATGACCTTAGAGCTTACCCTATATTACTAATGAATTGATACGCTTCTCAAAGTTATTGCGGTTTCCACAAGTTTTTATCAAATTTTATAAGCTTGATTGATTAGTTATATATTGATTCAACTATTTTAGAAAAGAGCGAATTTTTCCAATTAATGTGTGACTTGTGGAAGTGGTGAACACGATTCCATATGTAAACAAAAATTCAATTAAGAGGTAAGTCTTAGCAGATCAACTAGCAAAAAACCAACCTAGAGATACTCCCTGAGAAGTGTAAGTCAAATTTCCTAATGAAGATATCTTGGAGCTAAAGATGATCTTATTAATAAAGTGATGAAAAGCATCCAAAATGGATGATGTTCTTTAATGGAGCTACTAATGTGTTTGTATGTGGAATTGGGGTAATGCCAGTATCCCATGAAGGCATATAGTTCTTGGTAGCTATAAGGCTCATTTTTCCTTACACCAATAATATTGATGAGAACGAAGCATGCATCATAGGACTAAAAATGGCTTTGAACAAAGGAATACAAGAATTAGAAGTGTATGGGGACTCTTTACTTATTATTTGCTACGTTTAGGGATAATACGAAACTAAAGACCCCAAGATAACACCTTATTATTTGCACTTGATTGAGTTAATGGAGAAGTTTGAAGAAATTACATTCACATACATCCTAAAGACACAAAACTAATTACTAATGCACTAGCCACTTTGGCATCCATGATTTAAATATTCGATGGGGTAGAAACTCAACTGTTCAAAATCGAGATTGAAGAGAAACCTGCTTTCTATCTAGTACTTAAAGATGTACATAATGAAAAGCCTTTGTACCATAACATAAAAATTTTCTCACAACCAGGTGCGTACCTTAATAAGGCTGAAAATAAATATAGAAGATGATTAGGAGATTGGCTACCAGTTCTTAATAAGTAAATCCACCTTATACCGGCAATCGTTTGACGATACACTCCTTAGGTGAAGGAAGTATATGAGGGAGTATGTGGCCCCTACATGAATGACTACATGTTTGCCAAGAAACTCATGAGGTTAGGTTACTACTAGTCAACTATGAAAAGCAATTGTGTCAAACATGTTAAGTACTGCCACTTATGTTAAGTTTATGTGAAAATGATAAATGCTTCACTGAAGAGTTACATATACTATATATGCCATGGCCATTTTCAATGTAGGGAATATACATTATTGGTCTAATCACTCTAAAAGCATTAAACAGTCATCATTTCTTATAGTCAACCATCAATTATTTCAGTAAGTAGATTGAAGTCTCATCTTATTCAAATGTTACCAAAAAGAGTAGAGGTTAAGTTCATCAAAAGGGACTTTCTAGCTCAATACGATACTTCAAAGACAATCATTATTGATAAAAGCATAAATCTTAACAACAAACTCATGTCAAAGGTATGTTAGTAGTTCAAGATCATCCACAAGAATTCTACTCTATATTGACTTCAAATGAACGGGGCTATAGAAGCAACTAACAAAAATCTCGAGAGAATCATTGAAAAGATGGATGTTACATATAGAGATTAGCATAAGATGTTACCATTTGCACTCATGGCATATTGAACTTCTATTAGAACATTGCTAAGGGAGACACCTTACTCCTTAGTATATGGCACTAATGTTGTACTAGTGGTAGAAGTCGAGATCCCATCTCTTAGAGTGATATAAAAAACTCAATTAGATGAGGCTTATTGGATAAAGAAGCACATCAAGTAGCTAAACCTAATTTATGAAAAGGGATTCACAATTAATGCTATCAGCAAAGAATAACTTAAGCTTCTAACAAGAAGTTACGACTCTAAAATTTTAAAGAGGGTAATGTGGTGTTAAGAGAAACTCTCTTAAATGTATAAAGTGTACTTTGAATTATGGAGGTCCTTATTTTATGAAAGGAGTGTTGCTTGGAGGGGCTTTAATTTTATCACAAATGGATAGATTGAATTTGAGGGACATTGCAAATGCTAATGTAGTAAAGTTCTACTACCTATGAAAATCAATAGAATTTTTATTTAGAACATAAAATGCTAGCCATCTTAAATATTATTGTCGTTTAATTTTCATTGTCTACAAGCAAAGTCGGTATCCCTAGTAGTCATCGACATTGGATAACTCTTAATGCTTTTCTTGCTCCATCAAAAGGTCTAATTCTCTTACTCTACTAAAAAAATCCTATACATTGCAAACACAAGAGAAGATGAATGTAAGCTTTGGAATAATGATAATTAATGAAAACTCTTAAAATGCTTTATTGTGAATTCATTGTCCTTGATGGGGAAAGTTGTTTTCTTATTTTTAAGATAAGGCCACATCTAAAAGAGCAAACATCTCATGGTAGATGATCATTACCTAGTCAAAGATAGAGGCTAGGGTTTCGTTAGAGGACGTTGAGAGGTAGTTCAGTTGACACTTTAAGAATTTATGTAGAGCCAAAAATCTAAGATATGACTTTTCTTCTAAAAAGATGATGGTATTTCATGTGTTGGGTCACTTTCTTTGAATTCACCAGTAAATAGGATTTTGTATTATTTATTTATTGTAGAGAGGTAAACTTAGAGGCATTGTTGTTGGAATGACAATTATGCTAAACTTCTTATTTGCGGGGTGAGTTTTCATGCCATGTTATCTTTCATGCATTCGTGATGAAGCTTTAATGGATTTCTAATATGAAAAGCTAAATTAAGAGGGACATAGGGTTACTAATATCAAACTACTATCTTATATAGTATTAAAGGTGATAGTCATTTATTCCAAATTGTTTTGTCTAATAATAGAAATAAAGAATCGCCACTAACATATTTTTAGATGCTTCATGATTGGAATCCATTTCAAAGACTGAATTAGTGGTTTTGATCAGACTTCTTAAGAAAAGGCTTGACTATTTGGGTGCTATCAATAAGGCTAGGTAAGTGCTTCTATAAATTTTAGCATGTGGTTAAGTTGGTTTTTAAGCATTGCGTTTGCATTAAACTTTTATTTCTCTTAAGGTTGCAGTAGGCCCATACGGCACTTTCCCTCCAATTTCTCTCTTAAGGTTTTGGCCAACCCATAAGATGCTCTCCCTTCATCTTTTTCTCTCTTAATGTCTTGGTAACCTATAAAGTGCTATCCCATTTTTAGGGTCTTAGCCACTCAGAAAGCATTGTCATGTCTTTAAGGTCTTAAGTCAGCTCATAAGGCGCTTTCATCCCTTTAATTATTTGTTATGATTCTAGCTAACTCATAGAGATCTATTCTTATCTAATAGCCAGCTCAGGGAATACTATCTCAATTCCATTTCTCTTAGGGTTTTAGCCAGCTGTAGGGCACTTTCCCCTAAGGTTTTAGCTAGCTCGAGGAGTGCTTTGCCCCACCTACTTAGGTTAGTCAACTTAGAGAAACATAACCAAATTTCAAATCAATTTCCTCATTTAGGGTTGCTAGTCTCCTAAAGATGCTCCTGCTTAAGTTAGTTAGCTCAAAGGAGAACTACTAGGCTTCAAATTGCATTTCTATTTTGGGTTACTAATCTCCTAAAGACGCTCTCGCCTAGGTTAATCAACTTAGATGAGTACTACTGAGTTTTAAATAGATTTCCTATTTTAAATTAGTCAACTTAGAGAAGCACTACTAGATTTCAAATTAATTTCCTTAGCTAGCTCAACGAGCATTACCATTTTAGGGTTCTTGCTAGCCTACAAGGGTGCTACCCCTCTATTTAATATCATTTTAGGGTTCTTGCTAACCTATAAAAGTGCTACCCTCCGTTTAGAATCATTTTAGGGTTCTTGCTAGCTTTTAGGGCACTACCCTTTACTTAATAACATTTCAAGGTTCATGCTAACTCATAGGGTGCTACCCTATGCTAAGTAGCATTTTAGAGTTCTTGCTAACTCTTAGGATACTATCTTCAATTCTATATCATTTTAGGATTCTTGCCAACTCATAGGGCGCTACCTTCCACTCAGCAACATTTTAGGGTTCTTACTAACTCTTAGGGCACTATCTTCACTTCAATATCATTTTAGAGTTTTTACCAGCTCCTAAGGTGCTACCATTCACTCAATGCCACTTTTAAGGTCTTGATAACTGTTAAAGGGCTTCCCTTCTTCAAGACTTTTTAAGGTTATAGAGCTCTATACCTTTCTGAAAAACTCATTCTTATGTTTTAGCCAGCTTTTAGAACACCATCTTTCTTTTCAAAATATCTTTCACTAAATCCCCAATAGATCGAGCAAATGATAGTTAGCTAATTATAGTGCTTTTTAAGGTAAATTCATCCCTAAGGAAAAAATGGTGTCTCATTTATCTTTATAGTGAAGTTTTACTTAAAATTCACCATAAAAAGAGGCAGCTGTAGACATCTCATTTTTTGTCTTCTTATAATTTTATTACTTTCTTAGAATAAGCAAAAAGGGTCCAAATTCAAAAATACAAAAAATTAGAAAATTCAGGAAAATACAAAATGAAAAATGTGAAGAAATGAAAAAAATACGAAATTTAGGAAAATAGAATTTTTGGAAAATAAAAGCCTTAGGTCTTTCTTTAAGATTAAAAAAAAAAAACCATTAGGGAAGGACATTTAATTTTTAGTTGAACAAGGTCTATGTGCTTAATTTTGAAATTTAATTTACATTAAGACTTTATATTAGACTCGGTTTGAAACTAGCGTTATTGTATTAAAAATAGTAATAAATATATAGAACAGAAAAAAAAAAAAAAGGGAAGCTTAGCTTAGTCCTCCTTAGAAGGGCTAAAAAGCCTTATCTCGAATCAAGCTAAGTTTAGCAAACAACCTTAGTTCACGAGCAGGACAAGCACTGATGTGACTTTTTTTTTTAAAAAAAAAAGGTGTATGGAGAATGTACGCCATCTAGTCGCATTGCACGTGCCTTCCTCCATAACTACTCGAGCGTTTCTCCATTTCCTCTTCTAAACAGTCCACTTCAATAACATTTTTAGTTTGACATTCTTTATGATTTTACCAAATTAAAAGTGAAATCTAAAAAAAAGAAACATGGCAAACTTTGCATTTAAACTAAAAAGACACCAAAATACATCAACTTGCTTATTGAAATTAGGCTAAGAAAATCAAGAACATCTTGATATCTAAGATAATTACTTGTAAATGATTGTCAAATCCAAACATTTTGGGAAGCAATCGAAGCTTCTATTTAAACTTAGAAGCAAGTATTAAGCTTCTCTAGCTCATGTGATCACTCAAATCATATTTGTTTCCCCATTTTCAAAGCTTACCCAAGCTTCACCTTGAATGGTAGATTGGCCATTAATGGCCATTTTCCTTACCTGTTGGAGCTAGAGCCACTATAAAAAGATCCTCGTTTATGCTCCTTGACCATCAATCATCAGCCTCTTTCTCATTTTTCTCATCTTAAACTCTCTCTCACTTTCTACTCTTATGGTTCTTTCTTTCTCTAGCAACCACAACCATTTTCAAGCAAAACAACCGTGTAGCTAGCCTCCTTATGTTCTAAGACCCCATCCTAAGCTCTTTTTCACTCCCATCCTATAAACCCTACAAATTTTCTAGATAGGGGGTTGGAAGATAATAAGATTTCCTAAAAAATACTCTTGGTATTGGTAAGATAACTAACACTAAACCTAAGAGACTATGCTTAAAAAACCCAGACTTAAACTCTTATAACCGTACATGATAGTCTTGACCCTAATTTGACTCCTATACTTAAAGCTCTAAAATCCTTTAAACAAATGCCAATAACTAATGTTAACTCCAAATATCAGCATTTTCTAAAAAAACCTACCCCAAACCTCGATAAGAAAGAGACTTATTAACAAAGCCTATGAGAATTCCCTAAAATTGACAAAGGGTAAACTAAGCCAAAAATGAATATTGATACAGATAACCCTAACAATGAATTGAAAATCCTAAAATGAATACTAAACCCATAAATGAACCTTTGTTTTAGAGCCCTAATATGCATATACCCTTAAAATGGTTGTAAAACTTCAAACGAGTGTCGAAAACCCTAATCTAGCTACTATACTCTAATTAAATAGTAAAATAGATTGTAGAGTAATCACTTAATTTCCCTGAAACTCTAATTTTCCCTCTAAAACATATTCAAATAGCAATAATTGTTCCCAATTTCTTAAACTAATTACACAAGATGACCTAATGGACATAACAAACTTAATTTGGAACATTAAGCCCTTAAATATACCTAATTAGTGTTAAGTGTATGAGCAATTAAGATTAAGCAACTTAATTACACCTTAATTCTCTAATCAAGTTTTACATCATAATTAACTATAGGATAAGAGCGATTAATTATATGAAATCAAAGTAATTATTTGAAAATATCTTCATAATGATGACAACATTATACTTATGGAGATAATGTAAACCTCATAGACTTTCTAATCCGAACATAGAATCCGATACAAAAGCTAATAGGTTGAAAAATCTTAAATAGTAAGTCATAAACCTTAAATAATATGTTGAAAAACCCTAAAGAGAATAAAACCCTGATACGCAAAAAACCATAAAATGATTGGAAAATATTAATAAACTAACTAAAACCTTAATTATAAGTCCTAAACCTTAATTCAATTAATAAATCCTACGTATACCCCTAAACTATTCGCTAATCGCAAATAATTTCTCTAATCAATTGGAAACCCTAAATCGTCAATCTTATACTAGGCTTGAAAACCTTAATCAATCTCGAATACTAAAAGGCTGTCGCAAAGAAAGTAATAGTGGTCAATGGACTTAATTAAAATGATAAAATATGGCAGAACCTTAGTTATACCTTAGTTAGGCCTAAATTTCTTAATTGAGTATAATCACGATTAATTAGCCTAATTATCCTTTAATTTATCTACCAGCCCTCATTATATCTTAATTAGTAAGAAAATAAGGATGATTTGTTGGCTAATCAAAGGATAGTTGTCCTTTAGGAGATAAAATCCTTCCTCATTTGGCAAAAAGTAAATAAGGGACAATAGTACTAAGAACAAAAAAGACCATGTACCCCCGTCCTAAAATAACTATCAATATCTTCACTCTAATAAAACATTCATTTAGCCTCATTCTTCACTCTTAGAAAACCCTAGGAAACACTCTTTAGAAACCCAGACAAAAACCAAAGGAAAAAAGGGAAGAAAAATAAAAGAAATTGTCGAACTACGCTATACACATCAGTGCCTTTTAAGATCATTACCTCCATAAGACTTTAAATCGCAAACCTTTACCACCTAAATGTCACATGCACAATGTAGTTTCCTATTGATAAACACTTGCTTCTAAAGGAGCATGTTTCAACTTCATTTTCTAGTAAAAAATTTGGAACTCTTGTAAACCAGTTTAAGGTAAAACTTACCCAACTTATGTTTTCTATTTACATTAGTTATACCAATGATATCTTGAGAGGTTAGGATTAGAAATACTAGATAAATACGTTATAATCCTGTACATGTCATTTTAAAGCCATATAATGACATATTTATTCATGTACATAGCTAGTTTGTTACTTTCAATTTAGAAGTTAAGGAGATAGTTCTATATAGATAACTTGAAAAAAAAGTTGAGGAAACACCAAGAATCCTAGCTTTCTTTGCATATTTTCCCCTCCTTGATATGTATGCAAATTGTTTTCACCATGTTATGTGATATTATTAGCCTAAAACAAGTAGAAATGTAATTAACAGTAAAGAAAAGACACTTAAATAAGTGTCAAATGGATGAAGTTGAAGAAACCTTAAAAAACCCCTACTTAGCTTCCATTATTGATTAACATAATGAGATGTAAATTTTAATTAATTAGTGTAATGACATGATTTTTTAGTGTTAAGTATGATTTATTATGTAATTAGCCAAGTTAAGTAAGGTAATTATGAGTTTGTAGCCTAAACTAGCTTAGTTGATGATTAGGACCTTGAGAATAATATTTGAAGCCTCATTAAAGAAAACAACCAGATCTAGAACTTCAATGAAATTGGACCAAACTTAAGGCTTTTAGTAAGCTTATGCCCAAAATAATAAGTGAAGTTGAACTTAAGGCCAAAAGATGCAAGATGAGCCCAAAAGTCCGTAAAATGACCCAAAATAAAGCACAATAACTTATCTACCAGATATGATCCTTAAACAAATAGGTTCATAAAATAAAATATTAAAGGCCCATTAAATCAAAAAGCTCATTAGGACCATCACCTACAGGCTCCTTAATGAGTTCAGGCCTTAAACTAGCCTCCATTTCAACCTACAAAAGTAACATTAAGGTCCAAATTAAAAGCTCTAGAAATTAGGCAGAAACTTAAACTTAAAATACCAAAATAGAGGCCTAAAAGGCCAAGAATAAGGCCCAATACCCAAAATTAAGCCTAAGGGCCAAAACTAGGTCTAAACCCTAAAGTACTCAAACCAACACTTTTGACCAAGGAATTTACTTGACCCAAACCAGATTTTTACAAGTCTAAACACCCTAGAAGAATTTCACCAAATAAAAGAACACTTGAAATTAATGTAAAAAGACTACAAGGTCGTTAAAAATGGACTTAAAACAAAGAAGCTATGACTAAAATACAAAAATAGTAAAAATAGAAAGTTTAGGATGAGAAGGAGCAATTAGGAAGTTTAGGACATAATACTTATGTACCTTAATTATAATCTTTAAGTGACACAGACCTAAGGACTGACTCAATTGAGGATTATTAGGGCTATTGGACACTATGGCTAAGTGAGTATATAGACCCCTTTCTTATCTTATATTTGTTTGTAATATAGTGCACTAATTAACTATATCTATAAAAACTATTATGCTTGAGGAATTAGGGTGTTTGCATGTACTTGTATTGGTTGTACTTGCATGCCAAAATACCATAATATAACAAATTGATGAATTGATTGTTACATTAGCTGATAGGACTCTAAAGTGTCTATTATATATATCAATTGGTCACTTGTAAACCAAATTAATAATTGTCCGACCTTTAAATAAACCGGTTATGCATTATATGCTTTTTCATTATTACCAAGGGGCATCATCACTATGTAGTGGAGCGAGAGGTCAGGCATATTAGATCCATTATTATGATACCTTATTGTCGTATTATATGATGTAATCTCGCGACATATTCTTGCGTCAACCTTTAGGAGCTACTTGACTCTAGGTAGTATTGGCCTTTGCTTGAAGCCAAGCCGTGTCTACTGCTTTAGGTCTATCTAGAGAAGATGATATTTATTCAGACAATAGATGTAGAGACCTAAGTCTTGATGTACCTAAATACTTCCTAATCGAAGCAACGATAAACGTAAAACCGTATTGTATGTAGTTACTGATCAACTGTATATACTATTTACATTACATATACTTGTATATGCATTCATATGTTTGATACATAATTTGCTTCAAATTATTTGATGGTAAGGTAGAAAAGTTGCTCACTAAGCTAGATGTAGCTTACCTCCAAATAGTTTCTTTTGTAGGTCTTATAAAGGTAGGTTGAGGCTAAGATTTAAGTGTGGAGTACTCTACCAAGCTGAGAAAGTAGAATGATAAATTTAGAAAAGCAAGTAGGATAGTCGAACTAAACTTTTGAAGTATTTAATGCCTTTATGATTGTTAGAATTTAGATACCCTTTCTTATTATTTGGTAGGTGATTCCAACTCTCTATAGTTCTAATGACTATGGATTATTAGATCACTTATAGTTATATATATACATATATATATATATAGTTAAGTAGATATCTGTAAAAAAGACTAAGTATGATTACAAACCTATAGCTAAAGTTTTATAATCTCTTACTTGTAAGGCAGTTTTTATATCATGGGTGCACACACAATATGGAAATTTCAAGTAAAACTATTGGACCCCTTTTTAAGGCATTACACAACCATGACCACTTTCATCATCCAAACACCATTGCCGACAGCTACACTTGCATCACCCTCAAACCATGGCAAAACAGCGAAGCATCACGCCTCTTATCCACTAATTTAGAAACTCAAAAATTCAAGTTTTCGCGACTATTTTGGAGCTTGGACCTGAATCTATGCTCATCGCCATCAACTACATCTCCTTCCTTAAACTTATGTGCCATGCACTTGTTGGTCTAAAACTTAACCTAAATCCACTAGAAACCAACTTAAGATCTGCATTTGACCTAGTCCAAGATCTACATACAACATTAAGTCTGTTTTTCTTTTTTCTTTTTTCTTTTCTTCTTTTCATTATCCATGTTAAAAAAAAAAAGCTAAAACTAAAAAAATTGTAATAGTAGGCTTCATATAAAAAAAAAGGAATTTTTCAAAGGTGTTTTTCCTTTCCATCTTTTATACTTTTGATTATTTATTTCATTTTATTTCTTCCCTAAATTTCCTTCTTAAGTAATTTAAAAAAAAAAACGTTTTCTTGCCTTTTCACTAAATCTTGCCCTCTAATTTTTTTTTTCTTTTCTTTTTCTCACTTAGAAAAGTCTATTTTCTAATAATGAAGACTGATGTTAGACCCCCTTCAAAAATTTCAAAATATAATGACTTTAAGTTAAGAATTAACTATTTATAATTTTATTAAAATAAAATAAATGAGTAAGAAACGTAAACCCAGCTAATTTTCAAAATAAAGTGAACTAACACACTTATGTTTTCAAAAACAAACTATGGAAGACTAATCTCATATAACGGGTACTAGGTACCCATAGGTAATTATGGGGCATCTTAAAATATAAGAAGTTTATTTTTCTCCTTTTAGATAATTTTTTTAAACTTCTTTTCTTTGTAAATAATAGTAATTTTCTTTCCTTTACTAGTAAATAGGAATCACTTTTCTTAAGTTAGAAAGGTATTTGAAATATAAGTTTAAATTTGAAAGGTCATAATGGTACCCACATAGGGTTACTAGGGTAGCCCCCAAACTCATGATATTTGGTTTCTTGAAAATTCTTCAAAAAATATTTTAAAATGTAGATTAATAGCTAAATTAAAATCAATTCATGTAATTGATTCTTTTTCCTAATTTTATTGGGTATTGACTCCAGTTTTTTAAATAATAAAGGAACTAAGTTTTATTTAACTTTAGTTGAGAGTTTTAATTAAATGGGCACATGATTTAGTTTAAACTAATTTAAGAAAAATAAAGGAACAAAAATTCAAGCTCAATAGTGTCATTTGATAAAATCAGCCTTAGAAAAGCTGACTTCTTTTATTTGAATAAATTTGACTCTCCAAAAGAAGCCAATTTTATGCAAATATAAGAAGTTGACATTTTAGAAGCTACTTTATCTAAATTAACATAATTCGGCTTTTAAAAATTTGAATTCAATTAAATATGAATTCACATGTTCAAAAGCGAAATTCATTTGTGGCAATTTTTAGATTATTTTTTAGAAGACCATATTTTTGGGATTATTTTTTAAGAGCATAATATTAGTTTCTTTTTTCCCCTTAGGATGGCTAGAAATCCTTTTGTCTAATTACTATAGTTTTATTTTTTTATTTTGTATTAATTTAGTGAATTAAAATATATAGCTATGCCTTTTAATTAAATTGATTGTAGATGTAGGAAAAAGTATAACATCATTGAATAAAGGGGGATAATGCATACAAAGTAGTTAAAAATTTGATTAGGAGTACTTTAGTACCCAAACATTCATAACTTCAATACCTTTGCTTGAAAATTAAAAGTTTGTTCACTTGAGTTCCTTTTTTATTTCATTCGATTTACTGCTTATTATACATATAACATCTATTAAATGTAAATACTCAAAGTCCATGTCTTGACGTACTTTTGCTCTCAACAACTCCATTACGCTTGGAAATCTTGAGATTAGTTGGCATCTCCAACCGAGGAAGCAATAACTTTAGATGTGCAACCCAAGCTATATGCTTAATACATTTTCCATACTTCACTCCAAAGGGAAAGTAGTTTCGCTAGGGCGAGGGATTTTTAGATTTATATTTCGACGCTAGAGAAGCATTGACCTTGATGAACAAGTTCAAGATTTCTATTAGAATATTCAAACCATAATTCATTTATGTTGGCACATGAAACGAATTAGAAGGAAAAAAGAAAAAAAGAAAAGAAAAGAAAGAAAGGCATCTTAAGGGGAGTGCTCCCCTTATTGATTCTTTAACTTGAAGGAATAATATCCATTCTTTATAAATTGTTAAATATCTATTTAGTTTTACAATGTTCTAATCTTTATAATAATTAAATCTAGAAGGGGGAAAGAAAACAAAAGAAGGAAGAAAATAAACCTAAAAGAAGAAGATGATATTATAATTGCAAAAAGAAAATTTAACCTAAGTTACTTCTTCTTTGCATTTTATTATCCAGTCAAGATATAATCTTGATCATCAACTAAGACATTTTCTACTTACCCTAGAACCATCTCCACTAAGGCAAGTATCTTTTGTTTCCTTTTCTTTTCTTTCTTTTTTATTTTAAACTTATATTTTGTCCTCCTTGCGTTTCTATTATCTTATTTGTGACAATTTCTCATTATAGTTTGGCTACATTATTAGAGTTTGGATAATATGATGAAAAATCGTATGTTCCAATTTTCTCTTTACAACATGCTTACATTATTAAAGTTTTGAATGAGAAGCATAGAAGTTGAAAGAGATATAAGGCTACCTTTCATGAATTGTTTAAAACAATACTATTTTATTTGTAGATTTGGAACGTTATTTCATGATATTTTCATGTAAACTAAAGCCTTCTACTTTTTAGTCTTATGATAAACTATTAGTATTGTGTAATGTGGGATGGCATTCCATTAAGCAACAAGGAGCAGCATAGCAAGTAATTTGGTATTTCATTATTTTAAATTCATTCTAAGCTCACGTTGCATATAATGTAATATTGATTATCTAGCAATCAATTTATGATTTTTAGTGGCGAATTGAGCTTATATGAGAAAAAAGGTTATCCATAATTTTCTTTGGATATCTCTATATACAGCTATATTCCAATTTATTTTTTCTTGAATCGAAATACTATATCAAAACGTAAAAGTAAAATTTACACTGATGAATATATTTTTTTATAAGTTATTCATCTAAAACCCCAAACCTTTGATAGTAGTTTGATTTACTAAGGGTTTGACTAATTTGTTTGTAATGCAACTTATTTTGGTAGAGCTCTCTAAAAGCAAATTGAACTATAAACACTCCTAACTAAGGACATAAAAAAGAGATATTTTTATACTTGCTAATATAGATACTATACAAATATATATATATATATATATATATCTAAGAGTGAAAAGCTCTTTATTTAGCTTCTAAATAAGTATCTTTATGACAATCAAAAACATTTTCCATACACAAAAATGACCGTAAATACTTTCTCTCTCATCATTTTTCTAACATACCTGATGCAAACATCATTGCGCAAACATCAAAACAAAGGCAACCTAAGAAATCATGGGAGAGGTGCACAAGATAACCAAGGCCAACTAGCCTTCGTGTCTAGGTGACCTTTTGTCCTATTTGTTTATTTCATGTTAGTTACTCTGTCCTTTTCATATTTTAAAGTGTTTTAGTAGTTTCGACATTTGGGTGATTTTCTTGTATTTCTTTTACATGTTTCTTCCCTCTTTTATTTAGTTTTAGAATTTATTAATTGTCCTTTGTGGTCATTTTAGTTACCTAGGGTTTAGGAGCCTATGTAATGCTTTGTATTTATTTTTATTTTGAGACCTTGTTGTCTTTTCTATAATGGATTGAAGGTTGATAGTCTTATCCATTTATTCTTATCAATTTAGATTAGATGGTAGCAAACACACTATTATTTATATTTTCATGTATTATATTGATAATTTGCTTAACAAACATTATGTAAGAACCAATCATCATATCAGATTCTCTTATAACATATTTACTTTTTTATGATCGTGTACTATATTAATCATAGGTTTGATCAAACCAGGTAGAATATATTATTCATGCATCATTTTCAAACAGTAATTCATTCGTATCTATTCATTATTTGAGTTTATTCAATGTTAAAAAAAAACTACTATTTTTTAATGTACTTTCCAATTTCAAACCCCATATTCTTCATTCGTACATAAATTTGATCCAACTCATTGGAAACAATTTGTATCATGTTGGTATTAAAGTAAGGAACGACACACTAACCATCAAAAAATTTTGTGAGAAGCGTTGTTATACCGATTAGATTTAGAATTAGGGTTAGGCTTTGTAATTTTAGAACTAAAAATAAAAGAAAAAAATTTATGGAAGGTTGTTGTTTGTGTGTTTGTTTGGAAGATTTTGTGGTATGTGTTGTTACTTCACCCATTAAATTGCACCTTGATTTTTCAAAAGCCCTTGAGTTGCATGCTTTTAGCCATTGGCACCAATTGATGGGCTACAATTTGGCAGTAATTATAATGGAAATCAATGTATTGAAGTATTAAATATATAGAAGGGAATGCAGTGATAGAAGTAGAAACTATTATAGACGCAAAAAAGATACTAGAATATGAATGTAAATATAACTTAGACTAGGTATAAGGGGAAAATAGAGAGGTTTTGTGATTGAGTATATTTGTATGAATATCATAATGATTCTCTAGTTGTCACATATAAGAAGCTACAGTATCCATATCAGCTAAAAATAATCTTAGTACAATAATGACTTTCCTAATCTACATGTCTCCTACAAAATTAGGGGTAAAAATAGTTTGTTTTCTCTCTCTCTCTTTACTTTTTTTTTCTTTGGCTTTCTCATATCATAACTATCGGAGTAGGAAAAAAAGCAAATATGATCATTTCGTTAGATGGCCAATATTTATGCCATTAAGTTAAATAGTTTTAACAACACACATTTCATTTAAATCATTGTTGAGGCAACAAATGTCATACATTAGGAAGGATGCAAATTTAAGTTCCTTTGGTAATTTTCTTTTTTCCATTTTTATTGTATCAATATCTATTATGTATCAAATTTATAACTACTTGATATTTAACGTTTTGAAAGACTGTATGACCTTAATATGTTTTTAAATATTTGGATAAATTGTTTTTTATATATCTTATCATTATAAGAGTGAAAATTGTACTTGGATAATCATACTTGGAAAGTAAAAGTTTAAGTACTTCAAAGGATAAAGGTTAAAAATTTATTTATTCATTGAAAAAAGTTAATCTTTATTTTTAAATAAAATTATTAAAATAAAGAGTAAATAAATTTCAACTTTTTTGGAATTAGGTAATTGATCTTTTCATATCTTATTTCAATATATGAATTGTTTTTAAACCTTGTGCAAAGGATGAATAAAATGGTTGGAAATAGTCATATTCACACACGAAGCTTTAAGGATATTCCACCAATAACACTGGAACAAATATAGAGATATATAATTCCATATTATGACTATCAATATCCAATTATTGTTAGTGTTTCTTAATTTAAAGACTTACTCTAATCATTATAGATACCCCATTTTTGCTCCCTTTTTTATTTTTAAAAATTTTTTAGATTAAGTTAAAGCATCCTAAATTAGGAAAAATACAAAAAAAAATAGAAAATTATAGAAAATCCCCAAAAATAAGAAACTTAGAAAAAATAAAAAAAAAATAGAAAATTAAAGAAAACAAAAAAAATAAAAAATTTAGAAAAAAAATGAATGAATGAATGAAAAAAATTATAAAAATATATAGAAAATTGAAAAAGTCATAAGAAATTGAAAAAATAAAGGATTTAAGAAATTTAGAAAATCATAATTTATAATTTAGATAAAATAAGGAGAGAACCATTGGGCTTGAGCTTAGATTTAAATCTAGCCCAAGCTAACCTAGTCTATATATACAATTTGAATAAAGCATAAGTCAATGGTTTAATAGATAACATATTCACATAGCATTGAGTTTAAGTGTAAGGTTATGGGTTCGAATCTTTCTAGGTATAAATAATTTATTTTTTTTGGAAAAGCATGATAAGATAGGACTTAATTAATACATAATTTTTAAACTTATATGAATATTAATAATAATAATAATTAAAAAATGTATCAATAAATACATAAATAAATAAGAAGAAAGCCTAGTGTGGACCAAATTGATCTACAAGCTTTAACAAGGCACGAGGCCCTAACAATTTGGTGTAGGAGAACGTGCCCCATTTTTTTTTTCAAATGCATGTATGCGGCATGTAGCATGTATCCTACACTTAACCAACACCCCCATCTACTTCCAAATTTCACAATATTTAGCACCAGAGTTCGAATATTCGTAGCCTACTTTTGAATTTACCCAAAAACTCGTCCAAATTTAATCATCTATGCAATTAAAATTGAGCTTAAAAACAAGAAAAATTCATTTTCAGGTTAAAATCCATTAATGAATTTCAACAAAGTAATTCATTTTTTCCGACTTTCTTAGCTTAAGCCTTATACTCATAGTATAAATAAGGCTTTGTTCTTCACTTTCAACATACACAAGCATAAGAATAACTCTAAGGAGTACACATACTACACTTTCTTTCTCCAATACAGTTCCACTCTCTCTTAGGATAGCCTCCTCTACAGTGGATTTTAGCAAAAACTACCACCACCATCAAATTCCTCACACCCATAAACCCCAGGTTAGACACCCTAATCTAACTCCTCAAGTCAATCCAAGTCAATCAAAGTCGACCCAAGTCAACTCAGGCTGACCCCAAGCAAAACCAAGCCAATCCGATGTGCACAATTTTTTTTTATTCATTTATTTGTTTACTTTCTTTTTTCCATGCAAGTGTAATAATTAAAAAAAAAAGAAGAAAAAGAAGAAGAAAAGTAAGAAAAAAATAATCGTCCATTTTTATTTGCATTTTTTTGGAAATAGATAAAATAAAATAAATAATAACTAAATAAATGAATGGATAAAATTCTATCACTTAGAAAAATTAGAATCCTATTTAGAATTTCCAAAAATAAACTCCAATTATGACCTTTTAGAATAATTTCCTTAAATAAACTTAAAAATTGGTAAAAACATAAACTAGACTATTTTTTAAAGGTTAAAATAAATCAACCGCTAATATTTTTAGAAAAGGGCTTCATATATTTGATCCCAAATAAGAGGTACATAGGTACTTACGAAGCGATAGTAAAAAATGAAAAACCTATTTTTCCATTTTATAGATTACTTAAATTATTCGATTCATGTAACTAATAAATCAATTTTTGCTTGGTAGAATAGTCTTTTTTGAAAAGTGATTTTAAGATTAAGATTAAATTTGGAAAGTTAATGGCACCCGTGAGGCTTTAAAAATCTTAACCCTTGAACTAATTTCTTTCCATTTTAAAATCCTTTTATTGCTTTTATCATTAAACTAGTAGTTAACTTATAACCAATCTACCCAATTGATTATAACTTAACTCTTTTTCTCAACTCAAGTCTATTGGCGACTCTAAAGCATTTTCAAAATATAAAAAATTGTTTTTTTTTTTTAAATCCTGGTCGAGGATCAGTATTAAACGGGTAGGATTTAATACTAATCGGTTTTAAAAAAGACCTAAGTTATGACAATCAGGAGGAAAAAACTAGGCTTGACAGGTTGGCAACTCCATTAAGGACGTCAAAAGTGTTAGCCATCTAACTTTCTAAAATTAAAATTAATCTCTAAAATCACCTCTCTAAATGTAATTTGTTTATTTATTCACTTATTAAAATCGTTATTATTTGTACCATAACTAATGTTTTGCAGGTTTTTGTTTATTTAACTATTTTGGGAGGTTGGGGTAGGAGCGATGGGGAATTTATTTTTCTACAATTGTATGATAGATATGGTCAAACCAGGATGGTATTAGGACCTAAGGATGGGGGGCTATTGTATAGGCTCAAAGTGTTGTAGTGTAACCATCGCTCGAGGTTAATTAGGCCATCTTAACTTAAGCTTGATGAGACTAATAATAGTGTTCTTTAACAAGTGATGTTACACAAGCTTAAAGACCTATAGAACCCACCCTTTATGCATTCATGACATCTAGAATCAATAGACAATTAAGAAAGATGAGAATGAAAATATATAATGGCTTAAAGTTTACTTGATTTCCTTCGTAAACATGTTTTAAATATAGAATTATTGTAAATAGGTTTCGTTCATTGTAAATAACAATCTGTCAATCTTATAACATATATTTTCTTTTGTAATTCATATTAGGAAATGGCCTATTCATCTAACTCTATCTACTTTAGGGAAAAGTTCGTTGGCAAGCCCCTTAACCCCAAGTTCGTCCTAGATCAATGGTTTCAACACTTTAATGCAAGGGAACAAGAGACCATCGTCAACAAGATTAGGCTCATTCTATCACTTCCTAGGGTAAAAATAGAGATTAATCTAATTAAGGCCCTAACCAACTTTAGAGAACCCAAGGAAGTGGCTTTTCGAGTTTGACCTCACCTAATTAGCCTAACACTTAAAGAGTATACCGAATTGCTTTAGGCCCCTTCCTTAGAAAATATATATATATCCCAAACTTGGAAATGGACCCAATGAATGCCTTTTCAAGATTCTCAAGGATCAAAAAAGCTGAAGTGAACAAAGCCTTTAGAAGCTGTAATGGGAATTGCATCAAATTAGAAGACTTAAAAGCCTGGTTCGCCATTGAGGCTAAATCTAACCAACTAGGCATCTTTTGTGGCAACCTCAAGGATTGGGGATAAAACAAAATAAAAGCCTTTATCCCAGCTACATTTGGGACTCTTGTATTCCCTAATGGAAAGTTCCTCATCCATTTTAAGGTTACTAAGTTAATGGGCTTGTTTCTTGAAGGCAAATCATATGTCCCAACCCTCCTTACAGAATAGATCCAAAACCTCAATATTTTGAAAGAAAAGAATGATGGTGCACTAAAGATCGAACAGTATGGCATTACTAACAGTATGGTTCATGAGCCATATGAAATGTTATGGGCTTGATCTGATTCGAGGAGAATTTATTCATAATATTAATCTGATCGATTCTTTTGTCAATAAGGTCTATCTCCTAGAAGAAAAATCCACTTACTATTGGTTAAAAGTATTGAGAAATTTCCAAGTTGTCGATATCTTATGGATAGCAAGATAGAGCAACTTTAAAGGGGTAATTGTAGTCTATAAAAATAATCAAGCAATACCCCTAATTAGGATGAAATTGTACACAAGCTATTACCCTAACAATATGATCAGACAATTTGAAGGTATCTAAAATATAGTTTACAAGCCTCCATTAGATATTACGACCTTGGATTATGAAGACCTTTAGATTCCACTACCACAAAAGGTGTCCAAACTCCAAGCAATCAAACAATTATGGGAAATAAGGACTGTTAGCCTAAACATTGATTTAGGAGAATAGCTAGGAGAAGTGGACAAACATAAGGCCACCAAAGAATATTTATATGATCAAATCCATAAGGTAAGGGAGATCCAGTATCGAACACTAGAAATCATCCTACCAGCACCAGCTAAACTAAATCTTGAGATTAAAACCTATATGGATTATGTATAAGCCCGTGTAGAAGTAATCTATGAAGAGTAAGACATATAAGAGGATCTCTTTCTGGAATCAAGACAGCATTCCTAGGCCTTAGAACATCAATTAAGGATGACCCAAAAAAGGCTCAAAGAACTTGAAGAAATAGAAAAGCCTAACAAAAAAAAAAAAGGAAGTACTAGTAGGATCTAGTAAGTAGACAAAGGGAATGCTTGCCAAGCACCAAAAGAACATTTAGAGATAGGAATAGTCTTCTTAAATGTTTTTTCTTTTTCAAATAATGTAAAAGGGAACTCCAAAAGCTACAAAAATAATAAAAATTATCATCTTGCTAGTTATTCGTTGATTACATTTCTTTGCATCCGTGTGCCATTCATTTCTTTGTTTTTCATTCATCTCTTTTAAAAATATCTGTGTGCTAACTTGTTGAGAAGTGCTCTTAAACAGGTTGCTAAGATAGCTCCTAAGCATTAAACCTTTTAGAGAAGTCCTATCCAAACCCACTCACAGACTAGAATGACTAGCTAAGGAAATAACAACAACAACACCAACAACAACAATGTCAACCTTGAAATTATTGATCCTACCTAGTTGAGGTTCCACTCTTTAGAATAAATAGTGGGGAAGATCGCTGAGCAACTGAGTTTCCTTACTGATAGCTTCGCTCTGCTCAAGTCTACAGCTCCATTAAATGAATAAAGCTCCAAAGCTTGATATGGAAAGAATATTGAAGCCTAACCCCTTGAAGCAGAAGAAGCCTACCCTAAAGTCAATCAGGCCTTTGAATCCTTTGAAATAGGAAGAGTCTATCTGAAGGTTAACTCGAATTTTTAGCCAAACACTTACTCATTTTCAATTAGCCCATAGCCTGACGTTAATCAAGACAAACTAAAAGAGCTTAAGAAGTGATCAACCCAACAATCACTGAAAATATGAAAATGCTCAAAGGGTATGGTGGATTTGAGCAAGCTGGTATAATAGATTTTTTTTTCTTATAACTATGAAAGCTTCCTGAAGAAGTTTAAAATACCCGACTTTGAGAAGTATAATGGAACTGAGTACCCTAAACTACATACTAAGCTGTACATATACAAAATAGGTAAGTATGTGCAATATGACCAGCTCATGGTCCAAACTTTTTAGGACAGCCTAATAGACCTTACTTTGACCTGGTACGCCTAATTAGATCTAAATTAGGTGAACAAATGGAAAAGGCTGGCTAAAGCATTTTATGAGTAGTATAGGTTCAATGTTAAAGTGGCGCTGACTATGATGGACTTAGTTGCCCTAAGGAAGAGGCACAACGAAACTTTTAAAGAATATGCCCAAAAGTGGATGTCCCTAACAACAAGGGTATCTACCCTCATGACTAAGAAAGAGCTAACTTCAACTTTTATCAATGTTTTAGAGAGACCCTATTTCCTTCACTTAATTAGGCAAACCTCTTCTATTTTTGCAGAAATAGTAGCAGTAGGGTGCCAGATTAAGAGTATCATCTCCTCTAGTAAGTTCTAAGAACCATCAAATAAAAGACCACCTTCTAATTAACCTACTACTAGTAAGCCTAAAGAAGCTACCATCAGCATGGTCAATTCGAATACCAAGCCTAATGCTCAAGTTTCTTTCAGGGAAAATCATTTACCAGCTCAACAGTAGTACAAAAGCCAATTACAAGTCAGTAAGGCCCATAAGCAATTCACTAACATATGTATTGCACTCAGTCATGTACTTCAAAAACTAAGAAAGGATAATTTTCCCCATTCTGAGGCTCCCAATGAAAGGTACAAGCCAAGATTCTTTAATCCTAATGTAAGGTGCCAGTATCATCTAAGGCAAGTGGGTTGTTTAACTAACTCGTACTAGAGGTTAAGGAACAAAATTCAAGGCTTAATTGACAAAAGTATAGTCCAGCTGGATTTTGTAGAGGCTTTTGCTCTAAACATCAACGACAACCCTTGCTTAACCATGGGCTCATCATTAATATGATATTTGACAATTCAGGTCCCACCATCAACACATTTGGTTCCAACCGAAAGCCCTGAGTCTATAGATTCTACAAATAAGAAGAGAAACAAGTTCTATAGACCAAAAGGTAAACCTTCTATGTACCTTTAGCCCTTAAAAGTTATAAAACTATCCATCTTAACTACCAAGCAATAAATCAGGAGCAATTGAGCTCACTTGTAGGAGGGATTACTTACTTTAGTAAAATTTATGATCAAAGGGAAGACCTAAAAAAGAAGGTTATACTAGAAAGGCCAAATAATGAACTGGCTGAATATGAAGAAGGATTGTCTACCTTTACCAAAATAATCAATTATAGTGAGTATAAAATAATGGATTAGCTCGCTAAAACCCTAGCACAAATATCTCTCATAAGTTTATTGATGATGTCGGAACCGCATCGGGAAACTTTACTAAAAACATTAAGGGAAGTCAAAGTCCCTCATGAAATACAGGCGAAAAGAATAAGGTCTGTCAGTAACTCTATCCTTACTATGGATCAAATTTCTTTCTATACCAAAGAACTGGGCGAAGAAGGTAACCAACACACCAAGCCTCTATTCATAATAATGAGGGTAAACAATATCATCATAAAAAGAGTCCCCATTGATAATAAGTCATCCTTAAGTATCTACCCTCTAGCCGCCCTGGATCTATTGGGAATTGATATGACTGCTATCAAGCTAAGTTCAGCAACAGTCAAGGCTTTTGATGGATCTAGAAGAGAAATTATAGGGGAGATCGACTTACCAATTGATATCGGCCCATATGCATTCAACATTTGATTTTAAGTTTTGGACATCTTAAGGACCTTCAACCTGGTATTGGGAAGACCTTAGATACATTCAGCAAGGGCCATATCTTTGAGTCTTCATCAAAAGGTTAAGTTCATCTCCAATGACTAAGTCATAATAATTCTATGTGACTAGGATTACAAAAAATATAAAGAAACGGCAATACTCTATATCGATACTGAAGACCAAGAGGACTTTGGGCTCCAAATGTTTGAAGAGGTGTGCCTGATTACTGATCAGGACAAAGATGAGAGGCCGAAATTCAAAGAAGGCCAATTTGGTGCATATAAGCTAGGCTACATGCCAACTCTAATGGAAGAGCTACAAAAAATGCAAGCTAAGGGTAGAAGAGGTAAAAGGTTATATCACACTCCCAAGACCTTCCTACTGTTATTGGAAACTTTCATCTAAACTGATGTCTAGAATTCAAAGCTTGCCAAAGATGATGCCTCTAGTAGAAATAAAATAGCTAGCCCATCCAATAAGTCCCAACAATTGAATAATTGATTCTCCATCCCTATGAATAGCAATAAGTTTTCTTTAGGGTAAAGGATGAATCGAGGTTCAACATTTTATAGAGTTTTGTAATAATTACCTTTATTCTATAGTATTGTACTTAAAAGAATTTCTTCCAAATAAGAATCGTTCTTCTTTCTCTTCACTTCTTCCTTACTTACACTCTTTCCTTTGCATACTTTCTTTTTTCCTAGATCCAATGCTCCAAATAAAGGACATGGATATCTCGTGTAGATAAGTGATAAAAATATTGTTATCACCTCTAGCCTTACTAGGTTAATCATTAAGTGTAATGTCAATGACCATAGTGATGTATAAGAAAGTTCGCAAAAACATGAAATGAGTAGAATTTTCATTAACAAGCCAATTGAGATAATTAATGTTGGGACTAATGACAACACCAAAACATTGAAAATTAGAGAGAATTTGAAAGAAAAGCAAAAGGCTAAAATGATCGTACTACTATTTGAATAACAAGATGTGTTTAGGTAGTTTTATGAAGATATGCCCGGATTAGATTCATCAATCGTAGTCCATTGCTTACCCATACAAGAGGATATCAAACCTAAGAAACAGAAGTCAAGAAGGTTCCTATCGGATGGCCACTAAGGAAGAAGTCAGAAAATTATTAAACGTTGGTTTCATTGAGGTATCTAATTATCTCGAGTGAGTAGCCAACACTGTGTCAATAATGAAGAAGGATGGAAAAGTTAGAGTGTGCATGGATTTTTGAGACCTTAATCAAGAACCCCTAAAGATAATTTCCCCTTACCCCATATTGATGTCTTAGTCAATAACACAGCTAAAAACCATCTTTTCTCTTTCATGGATAGATTCTCTAAATATAATCAAATTCGAATGTCTGAAAAATATAAAGCCAAGACAACATTTATCACAACTTGGGGCACATTTTGCTACAAAGTAGTGCCTTTTGGACTCAAAAATGTTGGGGTAGCTTATCAAAGGGCCATGGTAGCAATCTTTCACAAAATGATGCATAAAGAAGTTGAAGTATATGTTAATGATATGATTAGACAGTCTAAGGAAGGAGAAAATCATGTGGATAATTTGAGGGGATTGTTTGATAGGTTGAGAAAATTCCAATTGAAGCTCAACTTGGAGAAGTGTACCTTTAGAGTGACTTCAAGGAAATTGTTAGGTTTTATAATCGGCAAAGGGGGCATCAAAGTGGACCCTAATAAAGTTAAAGCAATAGTTGACTTTCCCCCCTCTACGTATACTCAAACAAATCAGAGGCTTAGTGGGCTGTTTAAATTACATAGCTCGGTTCATATCTCAACTCATAGATAAGTGTCGTCCCTTATTTAAGTTGTTGAAAAAGAATGCCAAGATCAATCGGGACGAAGAATATGAGAAAGCATTTACAGCAATCAAAGAATACCTCATGAACCCTCCAATTTTGGTAGCTCCAAAACCTAGGAAGCCTTTATTTCTATACCTGACAATACTAATAGAATCCATGGGGTATATGCTGGGCTAGAAAGATGAGGACGGAAAAGATGAGCCTTATATTACTTGAGAAAGAAATTTACTGAAGGGGAACAGAAATATTCAAAAATTGAAAGAACCTATTATGCTTTAGTCTGGGTAATGCATCGGCTCAAACAATTCATACTCTACTATTAGGTTGAATTACTGACTTAACATGATCCCCTAAAGTACTTGGCAAACAAACCGGCTCTAATTAGTAAAATCTCAAAGTAGCAAATGTTACTATCAGAGTTCGTCACTACGTACATAAACCAGAATGTAGTCAAAGAGCAAGCTCTAGCAGATCGGTTAGCAGAAAATCCCTCCGATAATACCCCTCAAGAGGTATAAGTTAATTTCCCCAATAAAGATATCTTAGCAATCGAAGGAAACTCTAATAAAGGAGAAGATGATGAACCACCAAAATGGAAGATGTTCTTCAATGGGGTAGTTAATGTGTTTGAGTATAGAATTAGGGCAATACTGATATCCCTTGAGGGTATTCAATGCCCTATGGCTATAAGGCTTGTTTTCCCATACACTAGTAATATCGCTAAATATGAAGCATACATCATTGGACTCAAAATGGCCCTAGATAAAGATATTTAAGAATTAGAAGTGTATGGGGGCTCTTCACTCATTATCGACCAAGCTTGGGGAGAATATAAGATGAAGGATCCTATACTAGTACCTTATAACCGACACTTGACTGAATTGATGGAAAAATTTAAAGAAATCACCTTCAATTAAGTACCGAGGACTCAAAATCAATTTGTTGATGCCTTAGCCACTCTAGCATCTATGATCCACATTTCTGGTGGAGTTAAGATTTAACCCCTCACTATTGAAATTGAAGATAAGCTTGCCTTCTGTTTAGCAATTAAGGGTATGAATGATCAAAAGCCATGGTACCATGATGTTAAAATGTTCCTACAACAAGGTACATACCCTGACAAGGCCAAGAGAAAGGACAAAAGGATGGTTAAGAGATTAGCTACTTAATTCTTAATAAGTGAGTCCACTTCATACCAGTGCTCTTTTAATGGTACACTTTTAAGGTATGTGGGCGACAATGAGGCTGAGATGTTAATGAAAGAAGTACACGAGGGAGTATGTTGCCCTCACATGAATGGCTATATCATGGCTAAGAAAATTATGAGGCTAGGGTATTACTGGTTAATAATGGAAAGAGATTACATCAAACACGTCAGGCATTGTCACCTATGCCATGTTAATGCAAATAAGCTAAACGTCCTACCTTAAGAATTACACATACTCTTAGCACCGTAGCCTTTTACTGTGTGGGGAATAGATATCATCGGCCTAATTACTCCAAAAGCATCCAATAGGCATCACTTTATACTAGTCACCATCAATTGCTTTAGCAAATGGATTGAGGCTTCAACTTACTCGAGTGTTACTGAAGAGGTCATAGTTAAGTTCATCGAGAGAGATATCTTGGCTCAACATAGGGCTATAAAAATGATCATCATTAACAATGGCACCAATCTCAACAATAAGTTTATGTGAAAGATGTGCCAACAATTTAGGATCATTCACAAGAACTCTACTCCTTAACAACCCTAAAAGAATAGCGCTGTTGAAGCAGCCAATTGATTCACTTAAACTATATATATAAAAATAAATCGCGAATACTCCAGCAAGTAAACTGGGTTGGAATCAAGTAATATAGAAAAAGTAAGGTTATCAATCCCTTGAGGACTAAAAAATTACTAATCCTATACTAGTTTATATCAATATTCAAGCAATTAAAATTAAATTAATTAATTTAATAATTACTCTAAAACTATTGAAAAGAAAATAACAATGAAAAAGCTAAAATTAAGCAATCAATTGAGAATTGTAGGAAAATAGAATCTACCTTAGATTATGCAAATCAAATTGTTATCATCTTATATAGATTAGTAGCTATATGGTCATTCAAGTGAAATTATTATACCGTAAAACTTAAAGATTTAAACCCCTAATTAATTAGTCAGCTTCCACATCTTACAATTAATAGTGGACTCTAAATTATAATCATATATCTCTCGATATTATGATTCTCTAACGTCCTAAATCAATTATCCTTAATGTCTTAGTGAATAATCAATTGCCAAACATTGTGTTAATCTTTAGATAATTTCTAATTAATTCAATTAACTCTGCTTCCACATTGATTAATCAAATCAACTAAGAACTTCTAACAAAACTTATATCAACTTCCACATCATTAGGGTTTCTAACAATTATAATCAATTAAGCAATTATAATCAAAATCATAGAAATTGCAATCATGAATCATTCATATATCTTTTAATCCTATAACATGAACACAATCATCATCTTATCTATCTAGGGTTTCATCAATTCCCACAAATAATTTTAGTTAACCATGGATTTGAAAACAAAAACATAAATATTGATTGAAATTGTAAGGAAATTCATAATTGAAAGCATAAGTAATTTACAGAATTGCATAAGAATAATTGAAATAGATGTCACCAATTTTGTATTAGAAAGAAATAATCTTCAATTGCAACTTCAATCTTGCTCTCCACAGTAAAAGCAAAATCTTCTCAATGATCAAAGTGCTTCTCCCGAAGAATTCTTCAAAAACTATCTAAAAACTATTCTATGATTCTCAATGTCTAAGGAAAAGTATATTTAAAAGTCTCTCGAATGATGAAACATAAGCTATTTATATGAAAAATTAAGGTTGGCTCGCGTGAAGTTTCTTTTTTCATGAAGGCCGACTATGAAGGCCGGCGGTATAAGTGCAAGGCTGGCAGTGTAGACATCAAAGGCTATCGATGCAAACCTGTAAGTTGTAAGTTGACTGCCTTTAATTATAATTTGCATGCATTGATCTGAACTTCGTTTATTTGCTTAAAATTCCTCTAAATCGTTTGTAATTTCACGCTTGAATCCTCTTATTCCTGAAATGTCCAAATGAAAATAATTAAGTACTAATTCTTAATGATTACTATAAAATCTATACGAATTCTATCTTAATTTTCACTTTTAACATATGAAAAATTTGCCTTTATCACTAATAAAAACCTCAAAACAATCATAAAAAAAAATGGCTGCTACATATAAAGACTAGCATGAGATGTTGCCATTCGCACTTATAGCCTATCGAACTTCCATCAAAATGTCAATTAGGGAAAAGCCCTAATCTTTGGTGTACGGTACTGAAGCGGTGTTACAAGTAAAGGTTGAAATCCCATCACTCAAAGTATTATTAGAAACCCAATTGGACGAGGTCAATTAGGTAAAGAAATGCATTGAGTAGTTGAATTTAATTGATGAAAGGAGATTGATAGCCTTCTATCATAATCAATGTTATTAGTAAAGAATGGTTTAAGCTTTCAACAAGAGGGTATGACCCCGAAACTTCAAAGGGTATGATTTGGTGTTAACAAAAGCTCTCCCTAATGCACAAGACTCTAGAATGAAATTAACTCCTAATTATGGAGGCCCTTATGTTTTGAAGCGAGTATTACTAAGAAGGGTTTTAATTTTATCTCAAATAAAATGGTCTAGAATTGAGAGACCCTATAAATGCTGACATTGTAAAGTTATACTACTCATGAAAAGTCAATGGAAATTTTTGCTTAGAACACAAAAATGCCAATAATTTTGAATGTCACCGTGGTCTAATTTTCTTTATCTACAAGCAAAGTTGGTATCCTTGGCCGTTGTTGATGTTAGAATAATCACCTCTCCATTGAAAGGCCCAACTCCCCTTACTCCATTTAATCAAACCTATACACTGAAAATATGAAAGAAGTTGAGAAGTGAGATCTAGGACATTGGTAATTGACAAAACTCTTTAAAATACTTTATTGTAGATTGATCCTTCTCAACAGGGAGTTTTATTATCTATTTTTCAAGGAAGTGTGAAATTTAAATAAATAATCACCTAACAATAGATATTTATTAGTCGAGAACAAGGGCTTTAATTCATAAAGGTTTCGGAAAGACAAAACTAATAGGTGGCATTTGTGTGATTTCTCTGCAAGAGCTAGCAAAGTCCTAGAGGTTTCATATCAAAATCAATTAGGTTAACAACAAAGGATCAAAGAATGAGTTGGTCAGTTTTGATGGGACTTTCTAAGAGAAGGTTTGATAGTTTGGGCACTATCAATAAAACCAAGTAAGTACTTCCATAAGATATTAGCATATTAGAATTTGAACATTGCATTTGCATTTAGACTATATGACTAATATTTTATGACACTATCCATAATAATCTTTTGAGCTAGCCCTTAAGGTGTTCACCTTCTATACTATCTTTTGGTACTTAGCTAGCTTTCAAAGGGCTACCTTCACTTTTATCAATTTCTCTTAGGGTTTAAGCCAGCTCTTGGAGCACTATCCCCTCTTCTATTCTTTTCTAAATTCTAGCCAACCTTTAGGGCACTATCCCATCTTCCATTGATTAAACTCTCTTCAAGGTTTTAGCGAGCCCAGAAAGTGCTTCCCTTAATCAATTCTTCTTAGTAAGCCCTCAGAACACTTCCCTTCATCAATTCCTCTTAACGAGCCCATTAGGCGCTTCTCTTCATCAATTCCCTTTGGCAAGCCCATAAGTGTGCTTTTTTAAAGTCAACTTAGGGTTTTCAGTCCTTAAGCAACATTCCCACCTAAGTTAGTGAGCTCAAAAGGATACGATTAGGTCCTCCAAATCGATTCTAGCATAGGGTTACTGGTCTCGAGAGATGCTACCACTTAAGTTAGTGAGCCCAAAAGGGTATGACTAGTTTCTCTAAATCTACTCTAGCTTAGGGTAACTAGTCCCCGAGAGAAGCTTTCGTCTAGGTTAGTAAGCCTAAAAGGGTATAACCAGGTTCTCTAGATCAATCCCAACTTAGGGTTGTTAGTCCTCAGGAGATGCTCCTACTTAAGTTAGTGAGCTTCGAAGGGCACAACCAGGTTCTCCAAATCGATTCCAACTTTGGTTCATTAATATCCAAGAGACACTCCTACTTAGGTTAGTAAGCCTAAAAAGGCACAACCACGTTCTCCAAATCAATCCTAGCTTAAGGTTACTAGTTCCTAGGAAATGCTCTTGCCAAGGTTAGTGAGCCTAAAAGGGTATGACCAGGTTTTTTAAACTTATTTTAGCTTAGGGCTGCTAGTCCTCGATAGATGCTCTCCTTAGGATAGTGAGCCTAAAAAGGCATGACCAAGCTTCATTTCGTCTTACTAGCTCTTGGAGCACCTCCTCTCTCTTTTTACTATTTACTAAAATCCCTAGTAGACTAGGCTTAAGATATCTAGCTAACTGTAACGCTTCTTAGAACAAAATTCACTCTAAGGGAAAAAATAGCATCTTTTTTATCTTTGTGATAAAGTTTTGTTCAAACTTCACCACAAAGAGGGATAATTGTAGATATTTATCCTTCTTTTTATTTTTCAAAATTTTTAGAATAGGTTAAAGGGTCCTAAATTAGGAAATATACAAAAAAAAATAGAAAATTAAAGAAAACCCATAAAAAGAAGAAATTTAAAAAAAATAAAATAAACATAAAATTAAAGAAAACCCAAAAAATAAGAAATTTAGAAAAAAATGAATGAATGAATGAAAAAAAAATTAGAAAAATATATAGAAAATTGAAAAGTCATAGAAAATAAAAAAAAAATTGGAAAAATAGAAGATTTAAGTAATTTAGAAAATAATAACTTTTAATTTAGATAGAATAAGAGAGAACTGTTGGGCTTGAGCTTAGATTTAAATCTAATCCAAGCTAACCTAATCCATATGTACAATTTACATATGGATAAAGTACAAGCTAACGGTCTAATGGATAAGCATACACATAAAGTAATGGGTTTAGCATAAGGTCATGGGTTTGAATCTTATTAGGTATAAAGTTTTTTTTTTTTTAAGGAAAAGCATGATAAGATAGGACTTAATTAATAGGTAGTTTTTAAACTTATATGAATAATAATAATAATAATTAAAAATATATAAATAAATAAATAGAAAGAAGAAAGCTTGGTATGGACCAAATTGGTCCACAAGCTTTAACAGGTCACGAGGCCTTAATAATTTGGTGTAAGGGAATGCACCCCAATTTTTTCAAATTCACATGTACGTAGGGGCACGTGGCACGTACCCTGCACTTGACTAATGGCCCTATCTTCTTATAGATTTTGCAATATTCAGCTTTAGAGTTCCAATTTTTTCCATTTCTCATGTGCTCTATTTGTGGTCATTTTTTACCCTATTTATTATACGATTTCATCAAATTAATGGTGAAATTGTGTAGCACATCTATCCTACTTTTGAATTCACCCAAAAACCTGTCCAAATTCAATTATCTATGCAATCATAACAAGCTCAAAAATAGGAAAAAATTCATTTTTTGAGTCTAAACCCATTAACGAATTTCAATGAATTAATTTATTTTTCTCGACTTTCCTAGCTTAAGCCTTGTACTAACAGTATAAATAAGGCTTTGCTCTTCACTTTCAATACACATAAGCACAAGAATCACTCTAAGAAGCACACATACTAGACTTTCTCTCTCTAGCATGGTTCCTCTCTCTCTAGGATAGTCTTCTCCTCGATGGTTTGCGATGGAAACAACCACTACCATCAAATTCCTCACACTAAAAAACCCTAGGTTAGACACTCTAATTCGACTCCTCGAATCAATCTAAGCTGACTGAGCCAACCATGAGTTGACTTAAGCTGACTAAGCTAACCTAAGCCAACCAACTTAATTCAAACCGAGCTAGTCTACACAATTTTCTATTTTATTTATTCATTTATTTGTTTACTTATTTTTTTTCTTTTTTTTCCATGCAAGTGTAATAATAAAAATAAAATAAAATAAAAGAAGAAAAAAAAAAGAGAAAAAAAAAAGAAGAAAAGCAAGAAAAAAAGAATAGTCCATTTTTTATTTGAATTTTTTTAGAAATAGATAAAAAAATAAATAATAAGTAAATAAATGAATGGATAAAATTTTATCACTTAGAAAAATTAATTTTTTTAATAAATAAAATAAATGGACTTTTTTCAAAATTAGAATCCTATTAAGAATTTCCAAAAATAAACTCTAATTAGGACCTTTTAGAATAATTTCCTTAAATGAACTTAAAAACAGGTAAAAAGGTAAACTCGACCATTTTTTAAAAGTTAAAATAAATTAACTCACTAATATTTTTGGTAAAGAATTATGTACATCTAATCTCAAATAGTGAGTGCGCAGGCATCGACGGAGCGATGGTAAAAATCAAAAAACCTATTTTTCCATTTTATAGATTAGTTAAATTATTCGGTTCACTTAACCAATAAATCGCTTTTCACTTAGTAGAATAGTCTTTTATGAAATGTGATTTTAAGATTAAGATTAAATTTGGAAAGTTAATGGTACTCATAAAAGTTTAAAAATCTTAACCCTTGAACCCATTTCTCTAGTTTCTAAAACCGTTTTATTGATTTTATCATTAGACCGATAGCTAATTTATAAGTAATCCATTGAATTAGTTATAACTTTACTCTTTTTCCTAACTCCAAAGCATTTTTAAAATATAAAAAATCGATTTTCTTTAAACCCTAGTCAAGAGTTAATATTAAACGGGTAGAGTTTAATACTGATCGGTTATCACGACTCAAAGGGGCTAGTCGTGGCAATCGTCATATACCATACAAAGGACTATATATTGAATCCCCTTACAATCAACAACCCTTTATACGATACACAAGGTTATAGCTACAGCTACAGCCACAGCCACAGCCACAGCTAACAACCAAGAGTTGCGTAAGCATGAGCAATATCATTTCATGATAATAATAATGAGATAAAGAAATATAAAACATAATCTATTTATATAAGAATTTACAGATAAGAAGTCTAAAACATTTTTTAACTCAAACTAGTATCATTTTATTACATAATTAGATCTATAATCTAGATAAACTATCATGAGTATACTCTAATCACGTTTTACTCCCACAGCAACCCCTTGGTGAACAACTAACCTCAAGCATGCAGCAGCCTAACTCTACGAACAACTTAGCCTACAAAATAAGACTACAGGGGTACAAGCTAACTAGCTTAGTTAGATAATCCCCTCAACCATACTATAATCATGTTATATATTAATTAAATTCAATCAAATGAATGCATGTCAATCAGTATGCCAAATATATACATGTAGGTGACTAGGTACTGCATGCAACTCAGATTTAACGCCCTCCAAAATTAAGGTTGGAGATACATCGGCACAATTAGATCTGTGTATTATACTAGAACTTATTTTATGACAAAACTCATCATTTCGGATTTAAAAATGTAATGGTATATCCATTCTTAGTTTTATCAAAAACTAGTTATACATATGATTGTGAGTAGGTTCATGCAGCCCTTACTCACCTCTAAATGGAGGCCTTTGGACCCGACCCTTAGCTAGGTGGTTGGCGCCTCCAATGCCTAGTAATCCCATGAGCCAGGGTAAGGTCATATCTTACATGTGAACTGTACGAAATCTATAACAATCAAATAATCAATTCACGTATAGCCTCTCGCTACCTTCGTGTAATGTGACGGTCGGAAATAGTTATATGATGTATGATTATGCATATTTCAAGTTAACTTTTTCTGATCGAGTAAAATTAGGTCTTAATATTCAGTGATCAACAAAATCACAAACAATTAGTTCTTAACGAATCTATTATACAGCAATCAATATGTTATTGTACTTTAAAGTAAATTAACCATTAACAAATAGTTATCATACATAAGCATAACCCATCCCCACACAATATTCAATTATTAAGCATAATTTATATTCGATAATTACAAACACAAGCAATTATGGGATCATTAGGAAAAACTCATTCAGCCATGATCAACTCAAGGATAGTAATAATCTGAGGGCGACTTAGGGTCAAGGTCAAGATCACCTAAGAATAACGAATATAGAAAATTGTAAGTTTTAGGATTTAAAGCTCAACTAGTATCATAATTTGTAATGTTTATTTCACTTAGTCATGTGAGATTATCAATTCGAGCTTTTTATCGAATCACGTATAACGTTTTCGTTTTAACTTAGATCGTTATGAACTTATAGTCCATTTTGATCGTTTTCAAGCGTATTTTCTCGTAGCAAGGTCCGTTTTGGACATTTTGACTTATAGTTGGAATTGTGATATAAAAATATCACAAAATTTATTATTTTAATTTAAAATGTTATAAAATATTAATTTCATCTTTTTTTTAGTATATTTATGATTTAATAATTATTTGAATCATATAATTGATAATTTTATTATTTTAAGCTTATTTTATCTTAGTTACTTATTTTTACCTATTTTTGAGATTTTAGACTTATTAAATTATTATTATTTTATTTTTTATTTATTTTTTATAATTTATTATTTTCTAATATTCCACGATATACATATATATATATAAATACTTATATAACTATATATACAAAATTTCTTATAATATGAAAATACTAGATATAAATTTACATACATATACCTATTATTACAATTGTACACATATATATTAAAGACTAGGTTTATATATATATATATATATATATACACACATATTCACACCACATATATACATATATAAGAAAAGTAATAACTTTCATGTGTACATGAATATGAAGCACATATATATATATATATATGAAAATAAAGATTATATACATATATACATAAATATTCATATTCACTTGTACATATATATATATTAAATTTGTGAAAATACTAAATACATACTATATATACTCTTATTTATATATACATATATATATTTATTTTATTATTTTTTTTCTCTTTTGTGTACATGCATATGTATATATCCAATAGTGAAATTTCTAAATATCTATTATGTAGTCTTATTTATAGATACATGTACATACATATACCGCATATTTTACATAATAGTATATATATATATATACATGTCTACATACATATATTTATACACACATAAGGGATACATATGTATTTGTTTATCTACTTATACACACATACATGTATATGTAATGAAACATTTAGCAAAATATAACAAAATACTTAGTATATACATGCACATACCATATAATATACATATATACAACTAAAATAAATATACTTACCTAAATATGTTGGTATGATCCTTAGTTTTCTTCTTCTTTTTCTCCTCCTTCTTCTTTTTCTTCTAAATTTTCTTCTTGTTCTTCTCGGTGTTGTGTGTAGATTTTAATTATGTGTTTTTTTTTCTTTTTCTGTTTTTTTTTTTCCTCTCTTCCAGACGTGAACTCAAGTGGTATTGATAAAAAGAAAATCAATATAATTAAAGAACAATTGCGAAGATAAGTGATGCATTAAATATGATAGGACAAAATAAACAAGTTTCTTATCTTTTCCTCTTAGTTAATTCATCACGTGGGCTGTTGTTTTTTGATCTTTTTTTCTTTTTCCAAAACATGGTAGCAATAGAAATTTAGGGGAAAAGAAAGAAAAGAAAAAGGAAAATAAAAAAAAATTATATGTAATTTTTCTAAACATAAAAATAATCATTATAAATTAATTTTGGAATTTTATGAAAATTTATCAATTTAATTGGTATCCTTTTACAATTGTAATTTTTACAAGTTATTTTAATAATTTCGTTAAAAGTTTTACGCGATTATGCGATTTAGTCAATAATTGCAATCAACTACAATTATGCCACTATTGAGTGATATTTAATTATGTTATAGTTTTAAAGTTATAGTTTTAAAGTTTCGATCAAGTTCGGGTTCGATTTCGGATAATTATGTATAAATTGGATTTAAGATTTTGATTAATTTCTAGGGTTTTTATTATCGATGTTATATTTGATTTATTAAGTTTCATAATCTTTTATTGTTACTCACCTTATCGACTCATAATATAGTTTAAGACACTTAGACTTAAATTAGGGTTTAATACTACCAATTTTTTAAGGTTTACATTGGTTTAAAGATGACTTAATTTATAAAAACCAAGAGGAAAAAACTAAGCTCGACAATTATCATCATAAAGTAGAGAAACAAAAACAAGGGATAATTAGTATATTGTGTTCGCATTTCATATGTTTGCGATTTTAACAACAATTAAATAAGTTTCCTATTTCATAGTTTTTTTTTTTCTTCAACTACATTGAGAGAAGGATGATTTGAATCTTGTTAATCCAATTAAAAGATCAACATCCATATAACTATACTACAATGAATTTAACTTTATGTTTTATAGATCACTAGCCAAACTTTACCCCACAAACCTCGATTTTTATGGTAAACTTTTGAGCTTTTAAAAAATTTAAACATATATAGCAAAAAGAAAAATTGAAATTAAAGAAACATATTTGCATTTAATCTAGGTTATTCTTAATTTAAAGGTGCTAAGATACATAAAACGCAAACCCTTATACATTACATCTTTTACTTTATCCCATCAAATTAGATTTTCATATTAATGAATTCTTAATTAAAAAATAGAAGTAAAACCTAACCAAATGAAAGAAATGATTAACACTGTCTAAGATTTAATATTATTTCTCATTACATATTATGGGTAGGGTATTTTGGACCTGAGCCCCTTAAGCTCATGCTGACCTACCTAGACTCTTAACCTAGCTTGACTAACTAATATTTAGCCTTATTGTCCTCTTAACTAACCTCAACCCAAGCCCATTAAGCGACTTACCCAGTGATAACAGCCCACAACGACTAGAAGATAGAGGATAAGGCTTAGAAACCAAGTTAACAACCATAACCTAACAAATCCAAACCACGACAGACAACATACTCCCACTACCTATGATGTGTAGATATGTTGAAGTGCTGTTACTAGTCCCTTAACTTCCAATAGCCCTACTCTATAAATACCAACCAACAACCTAACGTTAAACTACTTACACTCTTTACGTACATAACTTACATTCGATCTTTCTTTGATTCTTACTCTCTCCCCTATACATAATTGACTAAAGCATCGGAGTAGCTATACTAAAGAGCATCCCAACGCCATTCATTGTGTGTTCTTTTGTAAACACAACTTCTAAATGCAAAGCTCAATCTCTCTTACTCTACTGGCAGAATCCTATAGACAACATTTGACACCATTTATAAGATTCTAACTCATCTAATATCGAAACACTTTAAAAACTCTTCAACCATTTTTTTTTTTTTTTGCTTCTTTTATCTACCATGTCACATGTTGTAGATCTAAAACACCAACCATTGAACTACTAGCCACTGAACAACTAACCTCAAGCTGGGTAGACCCTTAAGTAGTACCTAGAACACTTAGAGAAGTTAAATGAAGAGTTCGCTGCTCACAATAGTGAGCTTTAGGGTAGGCTCAATGATGATGAAAGGTAAAGCAAGCACACTCAAGTGCTTAAAGTTTCAAATGACCACAATGGGTAGAACAACCAACCGCCACAGCAGTAGAATGGTAAGTTTTAGTAGCCCAATCCCCAATGCAGGAGTAGTAGGTGTAGTTTATGAGCAACTGTAGTCTCACCCTTGCTGGCAATGAACATGTAGTCAATTCCCATAAGGGGCCTACCTAATCAACAGCATGTGAAGTTCACCTAACTAACAATACCAATCTGAATGAGCTTCGTAAGATTGCTAGCAAGCTCTTTAAGAGGTAAGAGAGTAAGGTAGTAGAAGGCACTATCTTGGTTGCCATCAACAAAATCCCCTTCACTAGGGGTATCTAGGATGAAGTTCTGCCTCTAAACTCCAAGCTCCCTACCCTAAACCAATATGATGGCACTAGTGATCCTGATGATTAACTCTTATATTGTCATACCTTCGTAAACCTCTATAGTCATGAGGATGCAATCATATGCAAGGCCTTCCTAGGTACCTTAAAGAAGGCAGCTTAGAAGTGTTTTAACTACCTATCCAAGAATTCCATTTCCTTCTTCGATGAATTTACTCATCGGTTCAGTCTCCATTTTAGGGCTAATAAGTCCCCATTAAAAGATACCTCATCTTTATATCTAATTAGGCAAAAGGAAGGGGAAACCCTTCAAGAGTATGTAACATGATCTAAAAATGCTATGGTGAAGATCTCTCAACTTAACTAGGGAGTCATTGTTCATGCCAACCAGCTTGGCATCAAACTTTCTAGAGTTTTCTTTTGGTCGGCCTATAAAAGCAAATCAAAGACCCTCACCGAGTTTTGGAACAAGGCTAAGAATTATATAAACCAAGAGAATATTATTTATGCCAAACATAAGCCCAACCTAAAAAAGTTAGGTTGAAAAAAGGAGAAAGAGAAAGGGTCCATAAAGGACTACCTTAGCAAGAGGGCATCAAGTTGAAATATCAGGGAGAGCTCCAGTAACAAGAAGCACCCCTTGCCCTTACTAATATATACCTAGCACATCCCTCTAAACTGGCCCTTAGCCCAACTCTTTATGGAGGTTTGAGGAAGAGGTATGCTATAGAAGCTGCCTAAGATGAGGAGAAATCCCAATCGTCAAAACTCCAATAAGTTTTGTTAGTTCTATGAAGATTACAACCACACAACTAATGAATGGTTTCAGATGAAGAATGGTATAGAACACGCCATCTAAAGTGGTAACTTCAAAGAATATATGGCTGAGCTTAATAATGATGGCTGAGATAAGGCACCTCAGAAGCGATGGACTAAAGATGCCTAAGAAGAGGGGAATGATAACCACTACAATAATCGAGCCCCTAACGGTATCATCAATATTATTGTTAGGAGGCTACACCTAAGGAGTCGATCAAGCTACACTAACTCGGCTAATGCCCCATCCAAGGTAATGGCAATTAAGGAGAAGAAATAGAGGCATGACACCTCTATCTCTTTCTCGAAGGAGGATTTGGAAAAGGTTGACACCTCCCATCAGGATACCTTAATGATTAGTGCTAGGATCTTGGACTTTGAGGTTCTAAGGATTATGGTGGACACAGGTAGCTCCACCAACATCCTCTTTAAACACAACAACAACAACATGAGGAAGAAATTACCTATAAAGATGAAGCCATATCACCACAACTTGATTGGCTTCAATGGGGGAATTGTCTAACTTAAGTGCATCATCACCCTAGATATGGAGCTCGGCAACGATGAGAATGTTTCTCGATGTCTAGTCAAATTTATGGTGGTAGACTGCCCATCCCCCTATAATGCCTTGCTAAGGCAACCAAGCCTTATTAGCTTCAGAGTCATTACAGTGCCCTTGCATCTAAAGGCCAAATTCTCAATCCCTACTAGGATTGGCCATAGCATCTTTGCCTTAGAAGCAAGTCCGCTAAAGAAATCAGTTGAGAGAGGTGAGTCCAATGAGAAGAAAGAAGAGATGCAGATTGGTACCAGCCTCAGCTAAACCGCTAAGGTTAGGGTCGAGATGCCTCTTATGGTGAAGGAGGCCATCACTAAGCACCTGCAGACCAACTCAGATTGGTTCACCTGATTGACGTTAGATATGACTAGTGTCTCAACTGGCCTAGCAACCCACAGCTTGAACATCAATGACAATGTCAAGCCTGTTAAATAGAAGAAGAGGCACTTTGCTTTAAAATGACAATCTAGCATTGAAGATGAAGTGTAAAAGCTACTGAAGGCAAGCTTTGTATAAGAGGAGAAGTATTTGACCTAGCTAGCTAATGTGGTGTTACTAAAAAAGAAATATGGGAATGGCGAATGTCCATCAATTATACTAACCTCAATAAAGCTTACCTAAAAGATTGTTTCCCTCTCCCGAAGATAGACCAATTGGTCAACTTTATGTCGAGGCATGCTTTGTTGATTTTCATGGATGCTTTCTCGAGTTATAATCAAATCAGGATAACTTGAAAGACAAAGTCCACACCTAAATAGACTCCCCAGTGTGAAGCAACTTTCAAAGAGCTGCAGGGATTTCTAGAGCACTTACTAGTCTTCTCTAAGCATGTTCTAAGAGAGGACCTTTTCCTATACCTAGCAGTTAATGATAAGGGACTTTCATTTGTATTGGTCAGGACGAAAGGTAAGGGACACAAGTTGTGTACTAAGTAAGTCAAATCCTCTAAGAACCTAAGGTCAGGTACTCTAAGGTGCAGAACTTTGCCCTGGCTATTGTGTTTTCTACACGACATCTTTGACCTTATTTATAAGCACACTAGATCGTTGTGTTTACATACCAACCCTTCCGTATGCTTCTATAGAAGCTTAACACATCCAATTAGACAGTTAAATATATGCTAGAGCTAAGCGTGTATCGAATTTAGTATCAGCCACGAATAGCCTACAAAGCACATGTATTGGCTGACTTTATGGTGAGGTATACTAGAGAGGAGGAAACACCACTTGGAGATGACAAACTAGTATAGACTCTCTAGGTTGATGGCTTATCCACCTTAGGAGGTAGAGTTGCAAGATTAGTGCTCACTAGATTGCATAAAGCTACAATTTGCTATGCCCTCAAGTTTAAGTTCAATTCAAGCAATAATAAATCCAAATATGAGGCATTGATCATTAGTCTCAAGCTGGCTAAAGAGATCAATGCTAAGCATCTTGAAGCATTTGCAGACTCGATGCTTGTCATCTAGTAAGTCTGAGGTGAGGATGAGACCTTGGACAACACCATAGCAAGGTACTTAGAGAAAGTGAAGACTCTCCTAGCTAAGTTCGCTTCGTAGAATACCACCAAAATTCTCCAAATTGATAACTCGGTAGTAGATTGGTTATCCAAGCTCACTCCTATTAGGATACAAAGGCTAGAGGTGAAGGATGGGAAAATTTTTATCGGCTACTTGGTTGAGAAGAGTATCGCTTTAAGAAGAGTTGAAGTCCTCGAGCTTTGATCTAAGTTAGATAGACCCCTTAAAGAGCTACCTAATGTAGGGTACGCTACTAGATGATAGGAAAGACACTAAGAAGTTGAGGTATTATGCTGCCAACTACATATTGATCAACTGTATCTTATACTAAAGAGGAGTCAGCCTTCCCTTGTTGAGGTGCCTCTACCTTAATGAAGGACTAAACATCATGAAAGACTTATATGCTAAGATATACAACAATCATATTCAATCTTAGGCCCTCTACATCCAAGCTCTTCGACTTATATACTATTGGCCTACTATGAGATAGGACTTCAAGGTGGTAGCTCAAAAGTGCCCTCAATGCTAGAAGTATGCCGCAATCACTTGATGAGTCCGTAACCGTTCACTCAATGGGTATTTATATTCATGGCACTTTCCCTAAGGCCTCTAGAAGAAGATAGTTCATCATTATGGTTGTTGACTACTTTACAAAGTAGATCTAAGCCAAAGCTGTTCCTAAGATAATGGAAAGGGGTATGGAGTCATTCGTATGCAATAACATCCTCTCCATGTTTAGGATTCCACACACTGTTATCATGGATAGTGGGTAGCAATTTGACAACCCCAAGTTCAAAGAGTTTGTGCTAAACATCACATCATACCCCACTTCACTTCAGTTGCACACCCCTAGTCCAACGACTAGGTTGAGGCATATAATAGGATTATCTTCAACAACATCAAGAAGAAGGTTTATTGAGCTCAGGGGAGATGGGTAGACGAGCTACTAAACATCCTACAGGGTTATAGGACTATTCATTGCACTTCTACTAGCAAGACCCAATTTCACCTTGCTTTCAGCTTAGAAGTAGTCCTCCTTATTAAACTAGAACTCCTCAACCTTTTGACTTAATCATCCAATGCCATTATGAATGATTCTCTTTTATAAACTAACGTAGATCCTATAAACGAGATCTAAGACCTTATTGCGACTTAAGTGGTAACTTATCAACACAAGGTGTCTATATATTATGATAAGAAGGTCTGGTACAAGGAATTTAAGGTGAGAGACTTAGTTTGCTGAAAATTTTAAGCTATTAGCTCACGAGAGAGGCAAAGAAAGTTAGTCCCCAATTGGGAAGACCCAGTTAGAGTGAAAAAAACTCAGTTAACAAGGCATCTAGCTAAAGAGGTTAAATGGCAAGCTCATCCCATATATATGGAATGTTGATAATCTAAGGCTTTATTTTAATTAAAATGATGTAAATAAGTTTGTAATCATCTATTAAAATTATTAATGAAAATTTCATTTATAACGACCTAATAGTATCATTGTCGTGATAGGTCGCCGTATACCGTATAAAGGTCTATTATCAACCCTTTTGCTGATCATAAGCCTTTCATACGACACACAAGGCTCATTCCACTCTACGTTATTACTAGGCCTATAGGCAAGTAATATGGAGCAATTTCACTAAAATTACTTCTATGTTATAAATTAACTAATTGTGTGGGCTCGTGAGACCCACACTAAATCAATATTACAAACAAATGCAGTTCATAACGGGACTGCATAAAATCTAAGTTATGCATAAATATATAAAAGTATCTAAATCTTTATAATCTATTACAAAATGTCCTCTTAGCTCTCTAATCGCTCCAACCTGTCTCTACCCGAGACTTACCATGGTCATGCCTCGGCCCGGATTGATGAAGAAGATCTCCTGCACCAACAAAAATCTATAAGGGTATAAGCTTACGCTTAGTGAGATAAATACCCTCATCAGTACCACACGACAGCAATTTATTAAATGCACAATCATATGAATGCATGAATAAACAATATGCCAAACAACGCACGCAATGATCTAGGAACTGCATACGACTCAGAATTTCGCCCCTTGAAGTCGAAGTTTGGAGATAATTAACCGACCCAAACCAAAATCCGAATTCTAGACCTTGGGTTTTATTTCATTTGCACTATCGTGCTCATACCAAAACAAAACTCTATATATATATATATACTTCCTTTACCAAAATCAAATCGTATCCTTTAAAAATCCCAAGTCTAACGGTGTAGTGGCCCCCGTAGTCCACAAACACACGCCCTAAGCAGAAGCCATAAGACTCGGCCCCTCACTGACGGTTGGCGTCTGTCAATGCCTAGTAAGCCCATCAGCTTAAGACAGAGACTCAATATATATGATGGCGTAGCTAGTGCCCAATCCTACAGGAAACTCGTATTCTTGTGAATCCCTTCCCATCTTCTACGTGAAGCGGCAGTCGGTGTTACCCGTATGCAATATGGGGAATGCATGATTCATTTTGAGTTCTTAATCATATAAGTGATTAACTTGATTTTTAGGGTGATCAACCAATTTCATTCCATACAATTCACATGTATATATTCATACAAACAATTCTCATTATTATATATAATTAACAAGTCATCACATTCATCCATAAATTCATATACATGCATCTCCCATATCCCACATGCATCCAAATTTATAAATATAAGATTAGGTGCATCTACTTTACAAGCACAATCAAGTAAAGAGTTATCGGGAATTTACTCACTCTACCATGTGGTTCAATCAAAGTAATCTGGAGGCAAGTCATCTCAGTAAATAGTGTCCCCTGGTCATTGAAATAATTTTTATAAGGAATTGAAGCAAACTTAAGAAACTATGTAAATTTTCCTTAAGTTATATTCTTAACTAGTTTTCGTAATTTTTCCCGGTTTTTACTTAAAGTTCAATCGCGTATAACTTTTTCGTTTTAAATCCGATTTTTATGATCTTATAGTCAATTTTCATCGTTTCCGAGTGTACTTTAACGTGGTAAGATTAGATTTATGAAATGAGGCATACAATTCTGTCCATGGGTCAGAACAGTAGCGTTCCTCATGTGTTGGAGTGTTTTTGGGCCTTGTTTGGTAAATGGGCTTTTGATAACTTGAGAAATCCTTTGGGTTTGGTCTTTCGATTTTATCCTAAGCTTAAAATACTTCTTGAGATCAAATTTACAACTTTGATTTATATTCCTAAGGCTAACAACCATTTCTTGGGCCCTTTAGTGGACTTAAGTTGTCAAATGGGCTTGTTTTTTTGTTCAAACTAAAGTTAATTACTTTGGTGGGCTTATGAGGCCTTAGGTGGATTTCTTATGAGCTTCAAAACAACCTTTCTTGGTACTTTAAGGTGCTGATCATATTTTTATTGAAGGCCCATCTTAGAGTTCTAGGCTTGTTTTGGGAGTTTTAAGCTCGGTTTTGAGTTTTAGGCTTTATATGCTCACTATACTTGCTTTAGTTAATCTTTTCACTTTGTTCTTTCACTTTTATCATATTTTTAGGCCTCATTTTCCCACGTTCCAGATCTATTCATGTTGGTCCTAAGGGGTCCTCATTTTGTTTTTCAACTTGTTTCATCATTTCCTTAAGTTTAGGTGATAGATTATGCACTTAACTACTTGTGTACAAATCTTAACTTAAGTTTCCTTCCATCAAATGATCATTTAACTCATGTTCCACATAAAGAAATAAAAGATCTTATACTTAATACAACTCCCATATCATAGCTCATGTCATACAAAGTTGGTTTCTTCATAAAACTTCATGTGATTGATTTTTTCTTAACTTAAGTCTAGATTTGAGCATATTTAACTTAATGGAAACAAAATCAACATTTAAATGATTATGGAACCCTCACGTCCAGCATGCTTATCCTCCATTAAAGTTCTCATTTCAAGATTTCCTTAGCTTAAAATCTTCCATTCAAAGCATTAAACAAATGTCTTCACAAAATACCAACTTTACATGCTCATATTTCAACTTCATGCAAGGGTTTTATGGTTTGTTTCTTAAAACGATTTTTGGTGTTTTAACAACTTAAACCTTACTCACATCTTCAAGCAATCCAAGTCTCCTAACATAAATACTAATTCACACATCACAAGAAACACTTACTCGTCCTTAAGGTAAAGTTTGGTAGTTATGCACTAAGGTTCCTCTTAAACCTTTAACTTTGCTTTCTCCTTTTTGCTACCTTTTGAAACCCGAATCTTTTGGTCTTTTGAAGTGGGGTTTATGGAAGATTCTAATGGTCTTAAATGGTGAAAGAAAATGACAAAAGAACAAAGGGAAAAAAATGCCGTGAGTGAAGCTTCAAAATGGAAGAAAAATTGATTTTGTGGGGTAAGGTTGTTTCCCCTTTTTATGTTTATTTCAAAAGAGAGAAAGATGAAGTGAAAGTGAAAGTGAAAGTGAAAGTGAGAGAAATGGTGGAGAGTGTGGCCAGTTGGAAATGGAGAGAGAAGGAGTGACTAAATGCCTTGAAAGTGTTGTCTTGTAACTTACATAAAGTCAACAATTTTAACTATTGATGATGTAAGTATTAAGAGGTGAATAGTGATGTGTAAGAAGAAGTGATTGATGGGTGAATGACAAATGCATGGCCTCCCTTTCTCTCCTTTTTAGGTCTACCATTGGAAGTCTTTTTATGCCATGGAGTGGTCTTGTCTCCTTTATTAAAGTTAAGCTTATGAATTCTTATAAAAAATTGTCCATATGTGGTATAAGTGAAGAGGTGATAAGGAAATTGTCTTATTACTAGATTTTGATAAGTTATCAATTGATAAATGATTCCAAATCTCAATTGATAAGTTATCTAAGGTGATTGGTTGGTCTACTTATTTATGTGTAAAACTTATACATGAAGATAAGGGCATAGCCTTATAGAAAATTGTTTTAGGATTTTTATCTTACATTGTTTTGTAATCTATGATTTGATTTTTGTAAAATTGTGAAATTTTTTAAAGTTGAATGAAATTATTCAAATTAAATTATCGATTAATTATTTAGGGTTAAAATTCCTTAATGGTTTTAAGGTCTAGGGTTTTAAGTAGCTTTAGAGCTCGTAGTTCTTCAAGCTCGAGTTTTATCGACAATTGGCTTTTGAATTGTAAAAATTTAATTCGTTTCTAAATATAAACTTAAGTTTTTAGTTTAGTTAATCTTAAGGAACGTTCGGAAGGTACTCTTAATCGAGTCTTAGGCCTACTAAAAGTAAGGTTTACATCATTTCTCAAAGTTGTTGTGTATTCCTTTTATTTTCTTTCCTTACCCTATCCCAACCTTAAATGGGTAAATGAATATATAAGTTATTAAAGTTCACATAAGGACTCCTAACTTACGCACCTCTTTTGGTGAGGGCAGGTCAAAACACCACCGACTTAACCCCCATTAAGTAACCTTGACAATGGGAAACAACCTTATATAATTAGGGAACTCCCACACCACCTATTGGAGCATCACCAATTCGACCCCTTAGGTGACTCAAGCTACTAACAGTTGAACGGTCTCTTAAGAAGAGCAACCCCAACTCTTTCCTAAGAAACACGACCTAAGCTAATAACAATTGAATAGTCATTCAAGAATAGTAACCTCAACTCTTCTCTAAAAATGAAATACCTTAGCTTTCTATGGATAAGTAGCCCTACAAGGAAAACTAACTCCCTAGCTAGCTTAACTAAGTACCAATAAGTAAGCACCAAGAATGAAACTAAGTTATTTAAGTAACAACAAGTTAGAAGTGTAAAAACCAAAAAGAGAAGTATAAGTAGCAATAGAAGCAAAGGTTTTCCATTTGATTAGAGTAGTTACAATGATAAGTAGCATACCAGCCTAGTATAAGAACTTTGTTTGCCTACAACAATCAGGCAAGTACTAAAAAAAAAAAAAAAGAAGGAAGAAGTCTCTTGTTTGTCACTTCAGATCAACAAACTTTAGTAGTTCTAGGAAGTCCAATGCATCAATCCATTCAGAGTGTTGATCTACTTGAATAGGTGGGTCCTAAACTAAAGAAGGAAGAGGTAAAGTCTACTAACTCTTGTCAATAGGAGGATTACCCTAACTCTAATCCTTTCTCTATATGCCTTTAGGGGTCAACTCCTATGGAGCTATCGAGGTTGAAGAAGATGCAAAAGCATCTTAGACAACCTCAATAGCAGGAGTAACCATCTTTTCCTTCTCATGGGTTACTTTCTCCTCTCAATGAGTTAGATCATCGAAGTAGTCTAGAAAGCCAAAGACTAAGTTTGGGTAACTTTGAGCACTTCTTCCCAGAGTGTCCAGCTTAACTCATTGGATATATCTTTACATTCATTGATCTACTACCTCATAGAGAGGAACTTTTTCACAGCCTTTTGCTTAATAGTAACACTTATGACATCCTCTTTCTCTAGGCTGGAGATTGTCTCCTTCATCTCATCAGCCTCTTTTTGGAGGTCTTGGATCCTCTACTCCATCTTGACCTTTTGATTGGCAAACTCCAACAATTAGTTTTTGGCATTGTTACAATCGCCTACCTTCATCGCCAACACAATTTGCATCCTAGAGACTTTTCCACTCAGCTTTTGGCTACATTAATTAAGGACATCCTTGGCTTTCTTCTCCTCTTCCTATCTCTTGAAGAGTTTGGCCTTGGGTTTCTACTTAGCTTCTAGTTTCCTTTTGAATGTGGCAATCTCCTTAGCAGCCTCCTTGGCTTCCTTCCGTCCTTCCCTTTACTTCTCTAACTCAGCCTCTAGGTTTTCTTTCTATACATAAGAATAATGAAGGCATTGGTTAACTTTGCAAAATTTCTTATAATAGCACTTAGAAGAGGACTCCACATCTTCATGACCCTTTTGTGTGCTAAGTACCATTGTTCGAAGATCCTTTACCTCTCCTAGCAAATCATCCTAACAAGTAAGCTAGAGTAGCACTTGACCATGGTATTACACTACATGGAATGCATCTTGAGCAACCTAAAGGAAAATAAAAAACACTTAAAAGAATAAAGCAACTTAAAGAAATGAAGGCTAACCTAATGATTTAACAAACTAAGGTAGCCCCCTAGATTAATAGGGGATTCAACCTAAACCTCCAATGTCATCTCTAAAACACCATAATTAGTAAGGGTGAAAGACCCCATTGAAGCTTACAAGCTGAGCATCCAATTGTACAACTTTGTGTTGCTAGCCCATACGTCCTACTTAGGCCTATAGAGTTTCCCCCTATACTGTTTAGTGGATGACTCAAAAATTCCCTCACATAAATAAGGATTGTCAGACTCATACAAGATAATCTTGTATGAGTCCGAGATGATCTTTGCCCTCCAATGTTTCTTGAAGGCCTTTCCCATCTAGTCCAAAGCAAGGTAAGGGTGACTAGAAGGGAATTGATGTGAGCTGGGCTTCTCAAAAGGCCTCGACAGCTTTACCTTCTTTGGGTCTATTACCTTATCTAGCCGACCTTAAAGGCCCTCCTTTTCTAGCTTACCAGCTCTTCCCCAGTATTAGTATTGGGCATCCTCTCCTTACCTTTTGAGGGAAGAGGGAATACAACCAAATTTGGCTCATTGGCAGCAAAAGCATCTTCTACCACATTGATGATTAGCATAGAAATGGGAGTAGAGTTTGTTGTAGGCTCGACCATATTCAGTGGCTTGGGAACCATTGGCTCTAAGGAAAAGTCACTAATAAGGACTCCCTAAGGTAAAGTAGGTAACTCCATCCTGTTGGCTTCGCCCATGCAATTGATGATTTTCTATTTTTATGACTAGAAATTGTTTCTTACTCCTTCCTTATAGATCCCATCGCTTATGCCATCTCTTTTCCACTAAACTTAATTGAATAAAAGACTTATGAATAGAATAAATTAAAACTAGCATCTAATTGCCCCCTACTTTACTTCTCTAATTTCAACTTCATAACCTTGCCCTTAGGGTTAGCAGCTATCTTATTTTGCTTCGTCTTAGATACCCACTACCTTAGGAGTTCCATTCCACTAGGTTGGAGTAGCTCGTTGAATCCTGTTAGACTTTCAACTTCAAGAGCAAATTAATGGCGTTAGTAGAAAATGAAAAATTACGAGTACTTACAAGCTTCACCATGACTAGTACAAGTAAGGAGGACTCTCCATTCTTCAAAAGACAATGGATGAAGGATAGCTTTAAGTTAGCCTACGCTGGTACGATGGAGGAGTCTTTTCATACCAAGATTAGACTTGTACCTTCTAGCCACTTCTTCATTATAGCTCCTCGATGTTAAAGAGGAGCTAAGAGATTAGCATAATGAATTACCTCCATATTGTTTCCTCGGCATTGTTCTCATTATTACGCTTCAAAGCTATAAAGGCTTCAATCTCTCTAGGAACTTTAAAGTTGCTCAAACAAAGCTTCTTTGAGGCTCTAATCCAAATCAGTGAAGTCTACCAAATCTAGAATTTTGTCTCTAACAGTAGCTCTACCACTAGAAACTCATCTTGTCAGACCACCAAATAGTTTTATGCCTTGGTGGTTTTGGATGTAGATCTATCCCTTCATACTCTTCCATAAATAGAAATAGCTAAAAGGTTTGGGTGTAACTTACACCAAATATTTACAAAGGGCTTGGAACACCTTTAATAATGTCCATTCATTATGACGCATTTGAGTAGGGGAACATCAATAGTAGTCAGATAGCTCCTTCTCAAAGTCCATAAAGGGGAGGCACATCCCATGCTCTAAGCATTTCTTATGTACTGTAAAGCACCTCCTTGACAACAAGGCTATTCTCTCATCTTGCCTTGACAACTATACTACTAAGCCTAGAATGTCTTGGATAATAAAGTTATTCCTAACATAATTTACCGTAGTGGGCTAACTTTTATTTACCTAACCACTTAGCCCCCTATCGTTCTCTAGCCTATCGAACAAATCGACGGCCTTTAGTAGACAATTAGTAGTGTAAACATTGTGAGGAAAGGACACTATTAGACATGCCTTGTCCATCTCCTCCAACCTCCTCATTGACTCCTCATCCAATTGTACTAGCATGGACGAAACCTCTTCATCCCTATTTGCGGGGAGAGTATTACTCCTAGTTACTTCGAAGCCTAAAGTTGTTAAGTTACACTCAAATGAGTTAGAAGGGATTCTACTTGAGTTTGCTATTGAGTTTATCAACATATTGATACAAGAACAAAAAAGCAAGAAAGTGCAAGCCTTGGTTAATGAAGAAAAAAGGAACTTTAGAAAGTTTTTGTTTTGCAGTTGTAGTGTGAAAATGAAGTATGAGAGTTATGAAAGTGTGATCCTTACTTAATTGATGAGTATTTATAGGCTTAAAGCCTAGGAAAGTACATTGACGATTATGGGGATCAATATGAATGCAATCCCCCTAAGGCGTTACACTTCATATACGTAGTGACAGCTTTAATCCAACGATCGAGATTATATGACAATATAACTGCAATTGCATATGTGATTGCGTAAACATGACAACTGTCATTTCGCATTAATTGTGCTTTGGAAACACGTACCAAGGCTAGAATTTGGATAGGTTAGCTTCCTTAAGAAGCTTCACTAAGGCCCCTTCCACTTCTTTACCCACCATAACACTTCTTTAGCACATTAGATCAGGAAACCCTTACATCCAGCTTAGACAGGTTAGTTTGACTTGGCTTTACCTATGTAACCTTAGACTCGACTAACATAATTACACACTACCTCTATCAGACCACCTCTTCTATTCAGCATCCTCTCTTGCTTAAGGAGGTTGGTCCTCATAGTCTCTAGCTCGTCATGTGAAGTGCTTAGCTCGGCCCAAGGTGTAATCAACTTCGTTCACCATATGGGGTGTCTCCTAAGCACGAGCCCCTTTTATACTGCGTTGGCCTCTTCCCTAAGGATGTTAACATGACCGCTTCTTCTCCAGGTCACGAAGCTACCATTAGTACTTCATGTCTAGTTCAGTCATGAGCGTAAGGAACCCGTCCATCCTCTTTCCTTGCTACCTTGACGACAATGAGACTTCTAGGGAGGAGGTGAGCTAGTGGCGATAAAGTATTTTGGACTTAAGCCTTTCAAGCCTATGCCTATCTACTTGGACTCTTAGCCTAACTCGACTTACTAGTATTTAGCCTTATTATCCTCTTAGCTAATCTCAACTCATGCTCATCAGGTAGCTTACCCAATCCTAACAACCCACAACAACTAGAAGATAATGGATAAGGCTTGAAGATCAAGTCAACAATCACAACCCAACAAATCCAAACCATATCAAATAGCATACTCTTACTACTCATGATGTATAAATGTACCAAGTGCTGCTATTGGTCTCTTAATTTTTGGCAACCCTTCTCTATAAATACTAAATAATATTTTAACGATAAAGTATTTACACTTTGTGTGTACTAAGCTTACATTCGAGCTTTTCTATATTCTTACACTCTTCCACATATATAACTAACTAAAACATCAAAATGATCATATTAAACAATATTTAGCATTCCTTACTGTATATTCCTTTACAGACTCATCTTCTAAATGCAAAACCCAATCTCACTTATTGTACCATTGAAATCCTACAAACAACACACATAAATATAAACAAAGTCATTATTAAGAATATTTAAATACCTAATAATATAGATTATTATTTTTAAAAACAATCGACCATTTACCACCACCTGTATCATATCCTTGATACTTATATACATAAGGATCGTGTCCTTTCTCACGTCATTTCCCACCTTTATATCTGCCATACACACACTCTCTCTCTCTCTCTCTCCCTCTGTGAAAAAAAAATAATGGAACTACTCTCTCTCCAAGCAATCATTCTCTTCATCTTTTCTTGCATCTCTCTCTACATCTTCTTTTGTAACACTTCCCCTAAACCTAAAACAGGGTTTAAACTCTACCCCGTCCTAGGAGCCGTACCTGAGTTCCTCCAAAACCGCCATCGGTTCCTCGAATGGATGACTGAAGTCCTCAAGAACTCCCCCAACAACACCGCCGTTTTCTGGCGTCCCAGCACCGTCCACGGCGTTATCACAGCCAACCCCACCATCGTCGAATATATGCTCAAGGCCAACTTCGAAAACCATCCCAAAGGTGATAGATTCACTGCAATCCTTCGCGACTTCCTTGGCACGGGAATCTTCAACTCCGATGGTGACTTATGGAAGATGCAAAGAAAGACTGCGAGCTATGAATTCAACACCAAGTCTCTTAGAAATTTTATTCTGGAAAACGTTACTGTTGAAATACAGAATCGCCTTGTTCCTATACTTGAGAGCGCATGTGGCACGGATCGTACGCTAGACTTGCAGGACGTATTCGAAAGATTTGCTTTTGATAATATTTGCAAGCTTGCATTTAACTTCGACGCCGCTTGTCTCGGTGGCGATGCCGCTGCTGGTGGTGAGTTTATGAGGGCGTTCGAAGAAGCCGCCGTGCTTAGCTCCGAGAGGTTCATGTCCGTTTACTTTTTCACATGGAAGTTGAAGAGGTATGCTCACCTTTTTTAGCTTCTGTCTGACGTAAATTTTGGCGAAAGACATTTGGTTTTCTCGTACCTTCATGTCGAACCAAAATTAAGGCGTGGTCCTCAAAATTGTTGTTTATAAAATAGGATCTATCTTAGGTTTTGAGTAAGAGAATCTTTTTCCATATCAAAATTATATGAATTAGGGATAATTTTTTAACATTGAAGTCAAAGCATACTCAATTAAATTATGATATGAAAAAATCGTTAATCAAATTTACTACCTGTCATACTTGTATTCTTTAACTAATTAATTTTTATTGCTCATCATTTAGATGATGGAGTTGATAAATTAGCTATGTAAAGATTTAATTGAGTATGTTTATCTGGTAACTTTGAAACTATAAACATAAAATTTGATAAATAATCATTGGTTTAGATCCAGATTCTGCGATTTTTCTCTGTTTTGTTTTTGTGTTTCATTTAGTTTATTAGACTTGATAAGGAAAGCTATTCTCATTCCACCGGGGCGCACATGGGCAGCACATTTGTGTGGTTAGTCTTATCACATCTAGGTAGATGGTATGACTCGGTTAGGTCACTCATGTGGGAGGGACATTGGGAATCTTTGCAGTAAAATATTGGTTCAAGGTAAAAAAAATATAAAATATATGGCATTGATTTATTTTAATCTTTAATAAAAAGGTTAAACACTAGGTTGTAACTTTTGTTTGATACATGTGGTTGATTAACTCATTTGTGTTTATTTATTTCGTTTGTTTCCAAGGAGAATGTAGAGTGTTACTAGGATGTAACTCTTAGTATACTTTTAAAATGATTTATAGATAAACGATAGTTTGAATAATACATTGAAAAAGGAAGAAAATGGGCTCAATTATAAGGTCATAAGAAGATACTTTTAAAATGATTTATAGATAAACAATAGTTTGAATAATACATTGAAAAAGGAAGAAAATGGGCTCAATTGTAAGGTCATAAGAAAGGATATTGCATGCTCTATAGTTAAATTTTTCATATGAATTATATGAAGTTATAATGTTAGTTTATAAAACCATATTATTGAATATTTTATTAACGGAAGGTTACAACTCATAACTCTGTTGGCTCATAGAATCATTCATGTTTATTAGTTTGATTTATTTATTACTATTAGCTTAGAGTGTTACAATATAAATAAGAAAGTTTTTGTTGTTGACCTCTAGACTTGTTAATTCATTAATCATATATGATTTTTTTTTATGTATATCTTTTCAATAATAATACTTGCTAACCTCTCCTAGTATTTTTTTTTTTCTAAATTTATAGCTTTCTATTTGGCCAAAAAATAATTTATATCTTTTTATTACTAACACAATTTAATTATTAATAAGTATTTATTAATGTGTCTATGGAGACATGTCTCATATAAATAAGAGCATCTCCATCTATAAAGACTATTTAAAATCCCTAAATATTCGATCAATAAATTAAGGATCTCTTTTAACCTTTCTACTTTATCTATAAGGTTTTTTAAATAGAGATTTTTAACATTTATTTATATTATTTACCGGACACATACGAATTTCTAATAAAACCAACACTTAAAACAATAGTAATAATAATAGTTGCAATTTATTTTGGATTCTTTGAACTCCAACGGAGAAGGACCTCCATATCGGATCATTCACTCTAGGGACCCATGCTAAATAGCTCCATTGGGGAAGCGATGCTCTAAGTATGTTCTAGCTAGAGTTGCAACTATTGTAAAGGTTAATGCAAATTGGCACAAGTCTTGGATTTATATTTATAAAATTAAATAATTATATTCGCACATGGATATGTATCGATAATATATTAATTGTACTAAAATTTTTGAGTAATCTATTATTTTTGTTGATGTGAATATAATTTAAACCAAAATATTCCACACGTAGCTTCAACTAGTTTAGCCTTTATTGTTGGAGAGGTTAATATTGAATGATAGCATAATAATATTTCCACCCGTTGTGGAACCTCTTTTTTCTGTATTTTAGTATTATCGTTATATCAGGATAAAAACAAAAATACATATCAAGTTAAATATATATGATATAAATCATAATCCCTTCCTCTCATTGCATTCCGATCATTATATCCGCATTTTCCTTCTGAAAAGAGGATTTTTCCTTGATTTGATCGTCTGATAAATAGATCGTTCTGCACTAAGTTATTAGAAAAATTACTTCTAAAGTTATTGGTTATAATTAATTTATTTTTATCCATGTTGATATTTGGCCACCTCACTGTTTCCCTTCCACTATTATAGCCGTATTTGACTTTGTTTTCTTCCATTCAGTTGGATTATTATTGTAAATGAAATTATCATATCTCATTATTCCATGTTATATAAATGCAAAATAGAAAATAAAAATTATTAGACAAAAGGACTAGTGTAATTCTACAAGCGTACGCATCCGCTAGTGATTATAAAGACAAGTAGCTCTAAAATAAACTACTAGCCTTAATGAAGTTATGTTTTTCTTTTTCCTAAAAAAAATTGTGACAATATTTTTAATGCTAAGCTCTTAGTAACGAATTTATTTTACAAGCATAATGAAATAGCACTAATATTTAGGTTTTTATTACCCCAGTCATAATAAAAGCTTTCGGATATGTGTTTTTCACCGGAAATTCCACCATATGAAGAAAGGATTGTGGTCAAAATTAGGATAATGTAGACAATAACCTTTGATCCTAATTGAAGAACTCACACGAAAACTTGTTTCATGCAAGCACTGACATTTTCTTTCCATTGAATGTTAAGATTATTCAACCTAGGATCGGAGAGGCGGCTGAGGAACTCCATCGCCATTGTCCACAAATTTGCCGATGACATCATAGCCTCCCGACTGGAAGAGAAAACCACCACAGCCGGGGAAGACTTACTCTCTCGCTTCATGGGCGACCAAACGCCAACATCCACCGCGTTCCTCCGCGACATAGTCATCAGCTTCATTCTTGCTGGCCGCGACACCACCTCCTCTGCCCTAACTTGGTTCTTCTGGCTCCTCTCTCTCAACCCTGAAGTCGAACACAAAATCATCAAGGAACTCCAAACCCTACGCACGGAAAACAATAAAAACATCTCAGACCCTTACACGTACGACGAGCTAAAGGAAATGCATTACCTCCACGCCTCCATTTCAGAGGCGATGAGACTGTACCCTCCTGTTCCTGTCGACACGAAAGCATGCACTAAAGATAGCATCTTACCGGACGGTACTTTCATCGGAAAAGGGTGGTTCATTACGTACTGTACATATGGAATGGGAAGGATGGAGAGTATATGGGGTAAGGATTGTTCTAGGTTTAAACCTGAGAGGTGGATTGATGAGAATGGATTTTGTAAGCAAGAGAGTCCTTTTAAGTATCCCGTGTTTCATGCTGGACCTAGGATGTGTTTAGGGAAGGACATGGCTTATATTCAAATGAAGTACATCGCAGCTGCGATGCTGGAAAGGTACCACATTGATGTGCAGAATAGGGACGAGTGTCCTCAGAAAATATTGTCCTTGACTCTGAGGATGAAGGGTGGTTTGCTTGTGAAAGTGAAGGATAGGGTGGGAGAGAGAGGGCTTGTCGTTTAAATGTTGACTGGACGATGAAACTATTGAAATTAGTGTACTCGGGAAAGTCCGTTGCTGTCGTTTATGGTGTTGGCTTTGGCTAGGAAGTGTACGTAGTTTTCTGCTTCTTTTTTTTTTTTGTTGCGATAGACATATAATTATCTGACCAAAATATGTGGTTTAAGGTACATATGAAAAAATGTCGTGACAATGTTATTTTCTCGTATGAATACGTACTTAAGTTTAGGGAACTCTTTTCCTTATTAAATTAATCTCTTAGATTCGGATGATAACAGACAATCAACCAATGAAGCTCTGTCCTCTTCTAAATTACATTTGACTCGTGAATCTCTCCGTGGAACAGAGGTCCACATATAATGGGAACATGACACTGTGTCGTACATATAATTACACTTCATTTTCCTCCATCTCGAAGCAATTAATGATATCCACTAAAGTATGCTACATGTCCATTTTTATCCAAATATTGCTTTCTATTTAGTTAATCAGTTCAAGATACGAACCATACGGATGTCAAATCGAAATCTTTATGAAATCCGTACGGCATTTAGCAAATTAAAAGCATTCATAGGAAATAGAATTTCTGAATGATGGTTTAAGTGCGACTTTGGCAAAGTGAAACTATTACGTGAAGACGCAGCTTACCTGATAGTGACAGACATATTGAAAAACGAGCAATCGGACTCTTCAAATACAACTCAGACAAATGTTCAAGTCCCATAGAGACTTAGATCTTGTGAACACAACATATACCTATGCTGCTCTGTTCTCATTAAATCCTGTGGAAGAAATGAACGCAACAGATGAAGTCCCCAGTTTCTCTCCTACTAAGAGAAATGCTCTTTGAACTAAATAGAAATGGGCTACAACTGTCAAACTATCGAGAGCTTCTTTTGGCTATAAATTTGTGATTGAAAAACTTAAAGACTATATATGCAATTTTGCTTCCAACTTCGTCATGATGAGCACAGGAGTGTTTCTTATCATGATTTTAATGACTTAAGTGGGCCTTGGTTTGTTAATACCTATTTTCTAACAATTCACTGATGGGAACCAAATTTTCATGTGTCCTCATCTTCTTTTAATTCGGTTGCAGATTCGATAAGAATATATTAATTACCCTTGGAAAATTGTAGGTTAGATGCTTCACAAATAATTGGTGAAGAATAGTCTCGTTTTAAGAGTTGACACATTCACTACTACTGCAAAAAGAGAGAAATTTGTAGGAATCTATGTTCAAGTAGATTTTCATGGATCGCTTGTGCATATTATTCTGATTGATGAATTTTACCAATTGCAATATGAAGGAATCAAACTATTATGTTATAAATGTGGTTGTTTATGGCATATGAAGAAATTTTGTCTAGAGATTTTAATCTCAAAACTTCAAGACTCATAGGTAACAAAAGCAAAGCGACACTTGGGAATACCCGGATTAATGAGGAAAAGAACAATAACTTTAAGGAAGAAAATGTTATGAACGTCAAAACTCCACATAGCAAAGTTAATAAAAATAATAATAACAATGATATGGATTCTAATGAAATTCATGGTAAGGACAATGAAGATAATAATGGTGAAAAAGAAATTAGCCCAACAATAAAAGAACCAATGGGTGAGCAAAAAGAAAATATAAATAATGGTAAATATTAGGAATAGATTCTTGTAAGCAAGTCATCTAGAAAATAGGGTAAACCAAGAAAGAAAACCATATCTGATGATTAAAACACATCTAAAGGTAATAATGAACCAATAACACTATCAAACTGATATTATGAAGTGGAAATAAATCAGGTGGCAAAAATTTCGAAATCCAAGCAAAAACGATAAGAGAAAATGGATTAAAAAATTCTCGACAGTTAACTTGGTTGACAAATCAATCTCGTAAATTGGGACTACCAAAGGTGTGCAAAAGAAAACACTAACTATTTCCAATGATGACAGAGGCATGACCTTAACAAGGGAGAAGGATGAAGATGCAAGAGAAACGAAGGACCATTTGAGCTTCCCTTTTAAAGCCTTTTCAAATGCTATGAATGACTCTTAACTTCTTAAAGAAACATTTCACTCACCTAAAAAGTTCATGCTCTCAAAACCCATGGAACCCCGAGCTTTGATAATATTCATCATCAAAATCATTCGTCTTCACTTTGATTAGCCCTCAATAGACATAGCTCACTGCCCAATCCTTATGGAGAAGAAACAAAGATTAAAGAGAGTCTTAATATGACTCAAAAATGTAAGGGAATTGCCATATCTAATGACGATAGCACATCAAATCCCTCTAATTATAACCTTTTTATCAAAGTTGGAAGGAACCATGATGTTCACAAGATCAAGACTGACTCTAGCAACAAGAGGGAGTATGTAGTGCACCTCACTCCCCCCATTCTGAGGAGTGACTTTTGTCCATTCAATTGACAAAGGTTTAGGAAAGAATAATCAAAATTGTAGTGAAGCAAATCGTTCTAACAATGGATTAGCAAGCTCCACAAGCAATTTTACTAATAACCTTCATTCTCAACGAGTGCATCCCCAAATCGATAGTGTTTTAAAACAGAGAGGAGACAATGTCTCTTTTGTACGAGGAAAACTATCCCATCAAGTTCTTAATGGGCCACGAGAAGAGTTAAAAATGAAATTGTTTGCTATAGGATGATGGCCATATTGATGGAAAAAGAAAGACTATCGACTTCAGTTAGAAAGATATGAATTTTGGCATGGTATGTATGTAGTGTGAATTCCCCTCGAAAGTAAGACTACTGGTGGTTGTCGATGAGTACATGCTTAATTTAGTTGCTCTCATGGAGACAAAAATTGATTCTTTGGCTTTTTATAACTTTTATCATAAATCTTAGCAAGATGGACTCGCTATTGAGGAGTTAGAAGGCTAAAGTGGAGGAATTTCAATCATGTGGAACATAGATATGCTTGATGTTGAATTCATCAAGCAAACCCAACAAGCCTTTCATTTAATGTGTAAGGTTAGAATCACTCATTTCTCATTGTTCATTCCAGCTATTTGTGCTTGTCTAAACCTTATTTCTAGACCTATCTTGTAGGGTAGTATCCATAGAATTGCAAATTCTTTTAGATATATACCTTGGTGTATCTTAGGATATTTTAATGATATTATTTATTTACATAAGCAATGGAGATAAGGTACTTTTCAGAAAATAAGGCCCTAAATTATGCCTCTCATACTAATGAATCGTCTTATGGATATAGGGCATATGGGTTCAAAAGTTACTCGGTCGAATAATTAAGAGCTCCCTAACTTAATACAAAAAAAGGACTTGACAGGGTCCAATAATAGCAAATGGAGAGCTATCTACCATGAATCCAAAATTATTTTATCTTCGAAAACAGCCCTAGAATCATTGTGCTTTTTTGCCTAAAGCCTAACCTTATGATCCCTCCTCTTTTAACAATAAATCCTTTCATTTTTAACCAATATAATTTTCTCATAAATATTGTATTCCTTTCCTTAATATTGTTTGTTGGAATATAATCTTAGCTTTAACTAAGAAAATACAAATTTCAACTCTGAGGTTTCTGGTATTCTTTATCAACAGGAAAAAAAAAAAAAACATTCTTAAGAGATTAAGAGGTCTTGAAAGAGCTATGGCAGTAAATCTTGGCTCCTTCATTATTTTTTTAGGGAAAATATCTAAGAAAGCTTAAATCAAATCTTAGATAGAGAAGGATGTCTTTAGAGAATAAAAGTCATATCAAAATGACTTCTTAAGTTAGATCTTTGATCATGGGATCATTGCAACTAATTTCAAAAGTTGTTTCCCTCATCTATTTCTCATGTCCTATTATAAATCCTGTACCAGTTGGCTTATCAAACTAGAGAAAACAAGCTTTAGCGTCACCTTTATTTAAAAAGAATATTTATAAAGCCTTGTTATGTTTAGGACAATGGAAAGCCTTAAGAAAAAATGGTTTACATACTTCTTTCTTTAAGAAATGTTGGAAATTTGTTGGTCTTTTTATAGGAAACCTTATCTTACATATTTTTTCTTCCCAAAAGATCCCATGTCATTTGAATCAAACATAGATATGCTTGATTCTAGAAAATGGGGGAGTAAATCACATTAGGAACTTCAAACCAATAGGGTTGTACGTCATTTTGACAATCTTATCTATCTTATACAAGCCAACTTCATTCTAGCCTGAAAAAGAAATTAACAATATGCTCCTAGTAAATGAGATAGTTCACACATGTAACAAAAAAAAAAAAAAGGGTAGAACAACTTGGACGATTATCGAACTTGATATGGTGAAAGTTTTCAATTCATTTGAAGAGGACTTCATTGAATGGGCTTTATTAAGTTTGGATTTTCCTGTTTAGTAGGTCAAACTAATCATGAGTTCCATTTTCCTAACTTCCATGAAGGTATTAGTAAATGGCTATCCTTTGCCTCCTTTTTAGCTAAGTTGTAATGCCTTAGAACTCAAGACGTCACAAATCACCACTTATCCCTAATCTTTTAATAAAATGTCAGATGTGAAAATAGCTACTATATCCAAGAATATTCCAATAATAGTCTCTAACTATTTTTCATAAATTTAAATTCCTCAAATAAAATCATAATTCCTTCTAAATAAGAACAATAGTTAATACCGTATAAAGCTAATTTATCAAATTTCTTAGATTATTCTACAATATTATATGAGGTTATCACTCTTCCCATTCCAAAGGCAGTGATAAAAATCTCCACTATTTTAGTCACTCTATGCATCAAGATTTCCTACATTTGAAAAATAGAGAGAGAGAGTGAGTGAGCTGAAGCTTAATACTCAATACATAAGCACATGCGCGTGAGTAATCATACATAACAACATAAAAACATACGTTAAATGTAGACAGATAAATCACATACAATAATTTAATTATCTTTAAATTAGCTAAAAATACATTTCACAATGGAAGTCTTCATAACCCCTGTCATAGCATGAACCTACTCAACATCCTAGTGGTGGGCATGCCTCTCAAGCCCCTATACAATCCCACATTGGGCATGCTACTTTGAGCCCTATTTATAGCAACCTAACATTGAGCGTACCATAATGGGCCCCATCTAAGCAACCTAAATTTACTTTAGATTATTTTCAAGCAATACTCCATAAGGTAAAGTGCACCATAAGGATTATCGGGGTTGCTACCTATGGATATGACACTTTAAGCCCTTAAGTCGAGCCATACACACAAGAAATAAGCAATATTTAAGTTAGATATTCAATTGGTCCATTTAAGTTCTTATACGAGTATATAAAATAGCCTAGTAAGCACAAACAATACACAATGTTATGTACCTATAGTCTAAGGGAAGAGCTTGACTGGTTGGGGTTCATACCCATGAACCTAAAGAAGAACCAATAGTTTATATCTCACTCTTCACTATGGCCATGTCCTTTGGTCGTGTTCCTCTTTAAAACTCTACAGGCTTAGATCACGACTGTATAACTTAACCATGATACCTTTATCTTGAACTCATAAATTCCTCTTGTTTTAACATTTCATGAGAGGAACATGGTTTGGGACCACACCTATAGTCCTAATCATATTCGTGCCCTTTGATTCTTTTACTCTTCTTTCTGTAAGAACAACACTCTTTAACCATAGATTCTACCTTCAATCAAAATCTTAACCCATAAACACCACAATCTTTACATTATTAACTGAATCTCACCTCAAAATGTCTCCATAACACATACTCATCCATGAATTACGTAAAAGATGAAGATTGTGAAAGGAGGAGTGCATTACCTTATTACTTGAAGAACCCTAAAATGCATCTTTATTATATTCTTAATAATTCAATTGCAAAAATCTTGAAAATCACAATTATATTCTTTATAATCAATCAAATGATAAATATCCATAATTGACATGACACTTATTAGTGAATCCTCCTAAAGTCACAATTAGACTTACTGTTCCATGTTCACCAACACTTTTTCTTGCACTACCTATGAAATTACACTTAGTCTTATGATCTTTAAACAAAACCCAATAAGATCTTATGAGACTTCTAGCCTTATCTCTAGAGTTTACAAGGTTTATCGTTGGGGAGTCCAAAGTTCCCTCTAAGGAGAGGATACCTTAGATTAGAATGAGTATAAAGCTAGGGTTTCATTACTTATGAGGCTTTTTAAAGAGTGATGGGCCCTCTCCAAAAATGCCCTTACTTAATAATTGGTTAAAGTCTAATATGCCCCTTCTTTATTTTATGCCTTTATTTTTCTAAGGAATTACATAAGTAAAGGAATTATATAAGGAGATCCTTTATCTCCATTCCTTTTTTATCTTTTCCATTGAGTTTCAAAGTAGATTCGTCGAAACAAAAGTAGAAATGAAAACTTAGAAAACTTTTAAGCCTAGGTGATGTCAAATACACTTCTCTCATATTACTTATGCAAATGACAATCTCCAGTATGCTAAAACCACCCAGGAAGATGCAGACTTAATGTTATGCCCCAAAGTAGCGAAGTTGTAACAGTCCCGCAATATAAACCAACTTATGATAGTAACCGGCCTCATAATCCTTATCATAGATATGATTACACAAAGTGTCTACAACTCTTCGCTTTAAAGTAAACAACTCATTTATAATTATAGATAAAATTTATAAATATAACTAGAAACTTTAAATAATATTTACATAAAAATACTTATACTGTCTTACAATTTTAAGAAATATTTACATGCCATGTTAGTTGGATAAGTAAAGTATTATAAGACCAATACATAACCTAAGAGTTAATAATAAAACAATGAAGGACTCGATTGCTCAGTTAGTTAATTCTCACTCTCCCATGACACTTCAAAAAGAAACTAACCTTAGGATAGTTATAACATGGCATCTCTCGATCAGTACCTACAAAAAATTCTATAAAGGTATGAGCAACTAACAACTCAATAAGTCGGGATGGAGACTTAAGAATACATAATAAACACAACAAATTTTTCAAACAATTAATTATATTTAATGCAGTACACAAATACCATCACACAATGTGGTCCAATTTGTTGTGAAATTAGAGTAACTTTACCCGTTTTAATCTGGATTGGGGAGTTTCAATGTTTATGCAATAACTTACAACCAAACCTAGATTTTTGAAATAGAGACATTGCTCTCCCTATAACTATCTTTCGAACCATTACCCCTATTTTTACCATAACCTCCTCTCCTATCACTTAGTTCGGCTAAGGATGAAAAAAAAAAAAAATCATTATGTTATCCAACACTATCTTTTTTAAAGGTTGTCGATATTTGGTTACAGAATTCTAACTATTCCTTAAAGGGTTACAATACATGTCCAATTAAGGTATTAAAGTCAATTGAAATTAAATTTGGTCTAAGGTGACCAACCAATCTCATTTCACTCGATTCACAACAAACCACCAAAACACAACATCAGTTTTTAGCAAATAATCAGAGATACGCAAGCACATGCACATATAACTACCTATAAGTACAATTACATACAATTCTAAGCCTTTGAATACTTTAATATAGTACTCTAAAATATAACAGTTTATTGAATCTAACTAATCTAAAATCTTAGGTGCACTCATTAGACTTACCGTAGGTCAACTTATCTTCATGTCTTTTATAATATAAATATTTTTTTAATATTTTTATCCTTATGATATACAAGCTTTAAATTATGATTTGACTCAATTTTTTAAATATATATGTATTATTTATTATTAATTGATTTTAGGCTAGTTTTGGAATAGATTTTTTATTTAGGTTCTAGTTCAGATTTCAATTACAGTGTTATATAGGAACCTTAAGAGCTCATTTCGAACCACAATATGAAATCAATCACATCATACTTGAGTATCTTAAATATCACTTTCGATTTCTAACTAGTATTCTAGTATGTATAGTATATCATTATCTTAATTTAACTACCAAATTTACTTCTAATATGAGAAAAATTTATATATTTCATTTAATTACCTAAATTTAAGTCTCATATCAGATTTATTGTATTTTGCTATTATTATATTATCATTTTTAACCTAACATTTTCTAGTTAATGTACATATACACTACATAATAATTACATCAAATACTCTAAATACTACCAATATCATACTACATCATAAATTAATATCCTAAAACACCTACTAAGTCAATAATTATGCATTTAATCGCTAAATTATCCCCAAATCACTATTTATATGTATGATTTAGAGGCTTAAAAAATAACTAAAAATTTCGAAAATTAATTTCTAAAGACTCTCTTCATAGAACTGTTTTACATACTCTAAATAGCTTACACAAAAATTTTGGCCTCCAAACTATGCTATTAAGACTATTTATTTCTAAATAAAAAATATGCTCGATTTTCAAGATTTCTTAAGTATATTATATTTCTAGATATAAATTCATCAAGTTAATATTTTTCCATAAATTTGCATATATAAAAACCTCAAAATACTAAATTTCATAATTTTATAAACACATTTAATAATTTAACTAAATTAACAAAATCTAGTTAGAAATCAAACTCACTTGTTCGATTAGTTTTCGGCCATTAGTGGTGGCTATATATATGTCAGCAAGGTTGGACAATGGTGGTAGGGTGTGGTGGTGGTAGTCATTTGTTTTTAGGTAGCGATAGTCATTTGTTTTTAGGTGGCTGTTGGTTGTAGGTTCTCTTCCTAAACCCTAATTATACACTAATTTTGCTATTTTTTTCTAAATATACTTAACTCTAACTTTCTAGTTTCTTTCTATTTTTCTTGAATGACAATCTAACTAAAATGAATTGTGGTGACTGGCTTTTGATTTTATAGAGTGGTTTAAGGCATTTTTTTTTTAGAGGGTCAAGTGTCCTTTATCCTCTTCCAATTTACTCTATATTTGCGTAACTTTGATTGGTTAATTGTGTTCTTCATAATCTTAGCTTGCCATGACTTGAATCTTGGCCTTTCTATACTTTTTTCTTATTTTTCCTAATTTTTCTTTGATTTTTTTATAATTTTTTTAATTATTTAGTATTATTTTAAAATATTTCAAGTATTTTTATCTATACATAAATACACATATAGTACAAGTAAGTACTCCTAAATATTATTTATGTTGTTTTATGATTTTTAGTGTGTATATTTAGGTAATTTTGATTTATATGATTTATTTTTATTGATTCGTTAGTTATCAAAACTTATTTTACCCATTTTTGATAAATAACAGATAATATACTTATAATTCAATATTATGATATTTAATTATTTTATTACTTATTTTATTAAATTCAAACTTATGAAGTCACTTTTATTAATATTTTTAACTTTATCGTATAATTTAAACTCAATCAGATAACTTATTTGATTGCCCTAAACTTTATGTATTGACTCTGAACTTTTGATTTTAAGGCTTATACTTAATCCTCAAAATTTCATATTCTTTTTCCATTCTATCATGTTTAAGAATCAACAAACAAAATTCGAAAGTTTTTGACTCAATGAATGTGCTTAAGGAATTTAACGATTCCCTCTCAAATCAATTGGGCATTTAATATATTAGATCTTTTGGAAAGTATCTAAGATTTCCTTTTGATAAATCCTTTAAGCCAAAAGCAAGTCAACTAAACTTCCTTATTGAGAAGGCCTACAAGAAACTCAGTAGGTGGAAAACTAAATAGCTAAGCATGCTTAAAAGAGTTGTTTTGGCAAAATCTATTTTAGAAAGTCCCCCTTCTTGTTATACACAAATGTCCAAGCTTCTATTGAGTGGCAAGAGAAAAAGTAGCTAAACTAAGAGAATCAAGCGGTCTTAGCCTCCTTAATCTAGATAATAGGAAAAAAAAAGAGGTTACTCTATTAAAAGATTTTGGAGCTTAAGTCTCAAAATGTTTGATGGGTTAAATTAGTTAAGGCAAAATACAAAGGAATTTTGAATAGCAATGAGGCATTAAAGACTTGACCATCTTCCTATATAGGTAAGGATTTACTAAAGAGTAAATCGTTTCTTCAAGTTTCTCCCTATGTCATTCTAAGAAATGGAAGGAAAGTAAGTTTTAGTAGAGATCGTTTAGGAAGAGGTAGTTTTAATATGGTAACCTATTTAAGGTCCCCATACAAAGACTTCTTGCTGTCTTTGATTGTTGAAAATTAGGAAAGCGAGTGGTTTGATGAAAAGTTAGCGAAATTTCTAAAATACTCAACAAGTCATGGGACCAATTGTTCTCAACCAAGGCCAACCAAATCAAAAAGCACTTGATGATAATATGCTCTTTGATCCTACAATCTTTAATATTCATTATGCTTTAATGCATTAGAAAAAGGAAAGTATAGATTAGGATAGGATTTGAAGTTCTATTTTCCCTCCTAAAGTTAAAGTCTTCCTTTGAACATCACAATACCATGCACTTCTAACAATAGCTGATATGGAAAGAGGGTATATTTAAACCAATGGTGTTTGTCCATGGTGTGGTAGGGTAAATGAGAGCTTCCAACATGCTTTTAAAGAATGCTAAAAGTTTTGATAGTTAATACAACAATGGGAAACTTGCCATATCTATAATACTGAAACCTCTCAAAATTTTTTAAAATGGACCAAGCTTTGTTGCTTAGTTGGAAAGAAAAACTTTCTAATGAATCATCCCCCAAACTACTTCTTGTTTGGAATTATGTTGTGCATAATTGGAATTTCATTTAAGTTTGCCATCTTACATGCTTATAGTTTCATTGCAATGAGTCTATCACCCATTCTCCAAAATCTTCATGCCCTGTAGCATTGAATATATAACGTGCTCGTGATGCCTCGAAAGTACTCACATTGAATTTATTTGAAGCTTAAGACAATAGAATTGTATACACTATTTGGTAGGTAAAAAACAAATTTATTTGAATTTATTCCTATAACTCGACCTGGTATTACCATACCGATAGATAACTTCTGTAGAAGACAATACATTAAATTTTTAGGGAATGTGGCAATGTGCTAATTATTACACATGCCAATTCATGTGCATGTGACTGGGCATAAAAAAGGAGAGAGATTAAGAGGCAAATGGAATGGGAGACTAAGAGTTTGTCAATAGGCATCTTGTATGCACTATAGGGCAAAGCTAAGGTGTTGAAATTTACAAAATTGTACCAATAGATAGTTGGCCCAACCTACATTAGGGAAAAAAATTTGTACATTATGTTAGGTGTCGACATGCTTACATGTCCACATTTTTGTTAACATGTATACATTACCTAATGGCCAAAATGGCAATAAGAGGCCATCCCTTCCTCTACCCCCCTAGGGCCCCTAACCTCCTCTTTCCCTATACTACATACAACATCCTAACATTTCAAAACCCATATTCCCTTATTCTTTCTTCCATTTTCTCCATTCTCAATGCCCATCCAACCATAATGGAATTATCTTCTCATGCCCGATCTAAGAAAAGCAAATGTCACTCTAAATCTAAAAAGAAGCATGCTTGTTCTCGTTCTCCATCACCATCCCTACCTCATCCAATTAAACCCTACGGTTTTCTTTGAGCAACTACTTATGAACGAGATGGAAGATCAATTTTTTAATGAATACTGTTGGTGTCATATAATGGTTAATCAATTCTACAATTGGGATGAGCTTAATGATGTAGGAAATTTTCTAGAGCAAGTTGAATACATGGGCCTACACCAGTTACTAGACTTGAAGGATGATACATACTTGGCTTGGTTCACATTTTCTATTCTAATGTGACTAACAAAGTTGTTTATCATAATCATTAAGATGAACCTTAGTATGCTACAAAAATTGAAGTCAGTTACATCTCCACGTATCTGTTTGGCCATATTTTTGCAAATAAGCCTAAATATATTGACAACTTGTTGTAGCTTTCTCCTGGTGATGTCTTTATGCCTAGGAAATAGGATATGCTACAAGCTATTCTTAAGGTCTTTGAGTAGCGAATTTATCTAAGCAAGACTCCAGCATAGTATTTGAGACAACTAAAGGTCGATCACCTCCCTATACAAGTATGAATTCTTTACTACATCATTACCAATGCTATCATCCTACAGGCCATCACCACATTATCTTGGTTTTTTGAAGAGGATCTTTGGCTCATTGACTCTATCCTCTCAAGAAGACAAGTTGATGTTAGTACTATTGTAAGCCATTGTTTGATGCAAACACATGCACAAAAAGGTAGTCACCTTGGTTATTGGCTCTTTATCATACATATGCTCATCTTCAAAGGGTTTGACTTGAATGATTATGCAAAGGGTATATGATAGGAATCAAACCCCTAGACCAATTACCCGCAGCTAAGCTAAAGGACTGTAAGGACTTACTTGAAGGATACTCGCTTAAAGCCATATTCAAGGTGAAGATTCCTATTCCTAACTAATCCCTTTCTAACCTAACTATTAGACCCTTATATGTGCTAGACTTGCTCCTACTCAGCAACTGTGCTATGACAAGACATTTGAGAAGGTAGCCCCTAGACATTCGAGTTGAGCTCCTAAGCTAATCACAAACACCTGACCCTAACTTAAGTTAACTACTCTACAACAAAACTAACTAGGCTTTAACCTGATCTAAATCAAGTCGACCCCTCATTGTAGCCCCTCTTTTCTCTTTTTCACCACCTTGTACCAAATTTCCAACATCCAACCACCAAGCAACACATGTCTTTCGAAACAACATTCTAAAATGATTTTTTACTTTTCTATACAAGAAGTGACAAATGATATTCTAACCAAGTAACATTTAGTAAAGCATTACAATGCTATAATCTAATGTTCAATTGTGATATGTTAGCTATGCATTGGTCTACTTCCACTCTAATCAGCAAACATATGAGTGGCTAGTTCCCATCTCCAATTAGAATATTGTTCACTAATCCAAGATGTCATTATGACATCCTTAGTTGAATAGGCACTGTTTTCCTCCATGTTATCAACATGATCTTCTAATGGAGTTGTACAATAAGCAACATGCAAGTATAATATGATTATGGATTTTAACTGGATAAAATGAAGGGCTCTTAAGTATGCTCTACCTCATCTTTAACAATCCAAACCATTGCTCAATAATATTACAAGTAGATGCATGCTTAAAGTTAAACAATTCTTTCGAAGTTATTGGTTAATGTCCCTGACACCATTCATTCAAGTGGTATCTCTAACCCTTAAAGGGTGCAAGGAAACCTTTACAATTAAGATAACCCACATCAACTAGGTAATAGCAACCTGCACGAAAGGGAAGTAGCTTTTGTCATCTTTCAAATCAGAGAGGAATTAAATTAAATAGATAAGAAATAATACATATACATATCAAGCATACCTTGTGAAATTTTTAAACCATTTATCCTAGTCATTGCATTACGTAGCACTCTACTGTCCATAGCTAAACCCTCCTAGTCAAGCAAAACGTAGATAAAATGCATGCTTGGTGTGAAATCACTCAGAACATTAGCAGTAATCTCATTTTTTCTAGTCTTATATCTCGATTTGTCTTTCAATGGAACTTTAATTAAGATGTGAGTTCCATCTAATGCACCTAGACAATTCTACACAAAAGTGCAAAGTGAATACCAACCTAAACTTCAAAGTAGTATTGCTTCAAGGTATTACTTTCTCATTAGAAATACATGTTTTTATACCTTGAAATATTTCTAGCCATCATCAATATGGTTATTTGAAATGGGTTCGAGCTTCTTCAAAAGATGGTTGCTAGGATGTAGAGTTCCATTTAGAACATTGTGGAAATACTTACTAACTAATGCTCCAAATCTCTTGAAATTATGTTTTACTACCCTATTCTTCACGTGATATGTGAGAATATATAAGAAAATCACAGCTTACTCATCAACCAACATATTTCTCAATACCTTCAATCCCCCTATACTCTTTAACATTTGACAAAGTTTATAGAATGCATTCTTACCTACTCTCAACTATTCGATTCAAGTGAAATCACCACTTTCGATAAGTCTTCTAATATAGTGTCTATGTTGGCAGAAATTTAACTTGTACGATCGTACTTATAGTCAATAAGTATGAAGGACCAAGGAATGTAGCATAGACAACAAACCACATGTAAGATTGGCATATTGTACCCAGAAAACTAATAACAGGCAAGCAAATTTCTCACTTTTGTGATTCTAACCATTCAACTTCAACCGATCCATCACTGTAGAAAGGCTAAAATAATCTTAATCTCCATAACTACGACTACTAAAATAAATAGATGAGGATATGCATCTTGATATTCTTACCATAAGTAACTTGATAGAATTGAAGTTATTACTATTCTTAATCAGAATTCATAGAACAAAAACAAATGATCATCGACAAGGTGAAAAAGGAAAAGAAAATACTTCCTTAGTTTTTGGCATAGGAGAGAGAAATATAAAATTATTATTTCGACCCCAAGAAAAATAAGGATAAGGATCTCTTGTAAAACCATTCATGGTTAATAAAGATTTTAATATCTCATCTTTTATTGATTATACTTTTATTTTTTAATTGAAGAGCATTTATAATAATATATATTTAGAGATGACCGATGTGGGAAATTTGATTATCAAAAGGTTCAACAAAATATTGCATTAAGGAATTCAAACTATTTAATGTGAATTTTAACATATAAAAGTTTGATTATTATATTGGTAAAATATTTTATAACATCAAATTTTGAAAATATTAAAACTAACCATGGCTAGAATAAGGATCCTTCTTGATTTACAAAAATGTATAGGCATATAAAGCTGGGTAGAAAAGGTACATGTGAAGTACTAAAACTTATGATGCTTAGGCTATTATTTTTCTATTCTTACAAGAGATCATTCACTTGCACAAAGTGCTTCAGAGCACAATGTCAAATCGAGCCCAAAGTTTCAAAGTCATTTCTGAAGAACTCTTTAGTGTCGATTGGGAACCAAGTTACTTTTTAGTCCTTCTTGTCACCCCCAAACTGATGGTTAAACAGAGCTCGTCATTCGTACTTTAGGTTCTCTACTCCAAGCTATAATGAGAAAGAACTTAATCGAATGGGATGTTTATTTGCCTGTGATAGAATTTGCTTACAATCAGATAGTATACAACATTACTGGTCATTTACCTTTTGAGGTCATCTACGGCTTCAATCCTGAGCTTCCTCTTAACTATACCCTAGTACCTATGTCTGACCAAAAAGACCATGAAGCTAGAACCCAAGTTCCTTCCTTTCAATAGATTTTCTAGAAAATTTCTCAGTAGATTGACCAAGCAACTAGGAAGAGGGAAGAAAGAGGGAAGGGAAGAAAGGCAAAGTAATTTCATCTCGATAACCTAGTTTGGTTTCACCTAAGAAAATAAAGGTTCCTAAGTAGAAGAAAGAGCAAGTTGTCTGCTCGAGTTGAAGGACCATTCAAGATACTCTAGAAAATCAACAATAAGCCTATCGATTAGAGCAACTTGAAGACCTCGAAGTTTCTGATGTGCTCAATGTTACTGACCTCAACCCCTACTGATTTAAAGAAGAATAGAACAAAGATAAGCCAAATTTGATCCCAAATCCTAATCAACCCAAAGGGAATGATAGGAATCGAGTCACTAGAACCTCAACCCAATTTTGTGCTCGAGGAATTAAGAGCATGGTAAGGCACATCCTTTCATCCTGACCTACAACTGAAGAATCCGAACTATTTCTAATTGTCAATCTACCATGATTACCAAGTTGAACCCTTCCTTGCTTATCAATGACAACATATTGACATGAGGACCGCTCTATTAGCAGATCGACTAACTTACTCATCATTTTAGTCGTCTCTACTCCAAGCTACAAAGATCCTATCCAAGCTAAGCTGATCTAGGTGCACCTGCAGCCTAGGTCGACATCCACCTAGTCTGACTATACTATGTTATCTGTTTTTTTAAAGGTTCTCCAATAGCTGCTAACCTTGTATCCTAGTTCCAATGTGATAGAATCTACCATCCGAAGCCTCTATTTCTATGTTTTCTTTTATGCCATTATCTATTTCTTGTATTTAGTTTATTTTAGACAATACCCTTTTGTCTTTTCCATATATAGAAAGTAACCTTAGTATTTTTGGTAAAAATACCCTCTTACATGTAGCTGCAAGCATCATCTTCAACTATTGAATATACTAAGTTTCTTGCTACGAGCTATCTTCTTGTTTTTCCTTTTTTAACACTTATCTATCCCTTGCATAAGGTTAGGTGGCGAATAACCTTAGTGAGCTATCTATATGCCATATTAACTGGCTCATGAGCTTATAGAAATCCCTTAGTATGTTATTTCCTTGGGGTTATTCATGGTTTTTGCTTGTTTCATTTTACTTTACGCATTTGCCATCCTTCATTTCAGGCTTTTTACGAGCTTGGAACCACTCTCAATATCATCGCCCTCATCTGTTCTTAGTGCGGTATATCAACAGCTCTACTCAAGAATGAAAAGACAAAGCTTACAGATTTCCTCTTCCAAAACATAGATGTCTATGTATCTATACCCAAAGACATGGTTGAAATAATCAACATCCCCGCAACAACCCACTACCTCAATTTTGATCTAAACATTCAATTAGTAAAGTAGAAGAAGTGATGCTTTGCACCAAAGTGCCAAGCTACAATTGAATAGGAAGTCTAAGAATTGCTATAGTCCTAAGCTAATGGAAAGTCATGGATGTATGTTGATTATACCTACCTAAAGAAGGCTTATCCAATGACTATTTCCCTTTTCCCCATATCGACTAACTCATTGACTCTACTTCAATATACACTTACCTCAACATCATGGATGCCTACTTAGGTTACAGTCAAATTCAAATGGCACCTGAGGATGAGGTCTATACCTCGTTCATCACAGACTTAAGTACCTACTACTATAAGGTTATGTCCTTTGGTTTGAATAAAACAAAAGCAACATACTAATAGGAATCAACTCCTTGAACCAATCATACATAACTAAGCTAGAGGACTACAAGGACTCATATGATGGATACTAGATCAAAACCCCATTCAAGATAAAGAGTCTTATTTTAATCCCCATCTTTTGCACTACTATCAACCCGAGTGCCAAGCTCTCATTAGTACCAACATCCAACCTTTGTCCCAGATGAGCTACAAAGTCAAACAACATCTGACATCTATTTAAGCCGAGCTACCAAGTCAACTAACATCCAACTTTTGTCTAAGCTAAGCTATTAAGATAATCAACCTCAAGAAGACTAGAATATCCTTTAGAGTCCAAACTTTGACTTAAACTCGACCAAGTTAGCTCTAACTATTAAATGCTTCCTAAAATTCCCCAAATTGAATTCTATTCATACCAAGCCACCTTAAGATGCACAATAGCAAGATCAATTGTGTTCTAATTCACCTTCTATTACTTGACACATATCATCTAACATAATATTCTAGAATGATTCCTTACTTTTCCAAACAATGTATCATTTTCCATTTTTACCCTCTTAATAATGTTTTAGGAATCCTTTTGTATACTATCCATTTTGTCCTTTCTTTATTTAGTATAGCCTTAGTGAGGCCATATAAATACTCAGCCTACAATTCGCTGAATTTGACTCACCGATCCAAACTATAGGGCCACTTGTCACTGCTCCTAGTTAAAGGGAATATATAAGAGTAAGAGTGACAATGAGATTTGCTAAGTCCCTTTTGTTTTCTTTTAATCCTTTTTCATTGTGGTGTTTCTCCATGTATAAGTCCTCGGAGATGCATCACCTTTGCTAGTATCAAAGTACGGTTCTAAAAGGTAGTGTGTGAAGTTATAGTGAAGTTTTTGTTCATGTTTACTATTAGTAGCTACTACGTTCCTTCCATAGCTACTGCAATATGTTTGTGTGAAGTAAGTTTGGAGTTATAAATTGTGAAGTGGAGGTTCATGGATTGGTAACTGTAGTTTCTATTACAACTCTATTCTACATTGTTTTTCATTGTGAAAATAAAGCAAGTTTATTTATGTTGAATTCGAGTGAATATAGGTTGTTGAAGTTGTTAGTATATGTTAGTAAGGTTTTAAGTAGTAAGAAGAAGTGTTTATTGTGTATTGTATTGTTAATCTATTAGAGAAATATTAAACTATGTCGGATTCGAGTGTTCAAGGTGTTATTAGTCACCAAAATAGTGGTGCTCATGCTAGTCAAGGTTAAAATTGTAGTAATACTCTTGGGTCAATCAATAAAAAGCTTCATAGAATCACCAATCTTGTTAAGAGTTTGATTACTACGATGCAGGTCAATAGAAAACAACCATAGGGTATACCACATCATAACCTACTTGAGAATGTTACTGAGAAGCACTATGGCCAAGGTGATCAAGCTAATCACCCAATTTGACCCCATCAAGTTAGATGAGTTACAAACTGAGTAGCTAGATGAAGGCTGGAGTTGAAGGAGATTGAGGAGGATCTTAATGAGGAAGAAGTGGGGACCAACAGAGAGGAAGAAGAAGAGGTTAAATATTACTAAGCATAAGAGTGAGAATGCCAAGCTCTACAAAGACTAGATAATGTAAAGGTCTAAATCCCACCCTTCAATGGAAATAGAGATGCAAATGAATATCTAGAGTCGGAAGAAATGGTCGAGAAAGTATTTGATTGTTACAGGTATACTGATGCCATTAAATTGCCAATTACTGTACTTGAATTTTCTAGATATGCTACCATGTGGTAGAAGAATCTGAATACAGCTAAAGTGAGAGATGAAAGATGAGGTGTAAGAACTTGAGAAGAGATGTAGAGATTGTTGAGAGGAAGATTTGTGCCTGAGACCTACTTGCAGGATACTTTTGCAAAGTTGTAGGAACTTTACCAAGGAAGTTGAACTATCGATAACTATGTGAGAGAATTTTATATACCAATTTTAGATGGTCCATTTTTTAGCCCCCTGTTATTTTAGAATTTGATCTTAATTTAGAAAAAGCACAAAAAAATAAAAATAAAAAATTTAGGAAAATACAAAAGATAGAAAAGTACATGAAAACAAAAGTAGACAATTTAAGAATAGGAAATTTAAATAGCTTTAACATTTTAAATATTATTTGGGCTAGGTTTTAAATAAAAAAATTTGCATAAAAGGTGTTGGGCCTAGTTTGGAAATTAATCTAACCTAGGCCACTTAGTCCATATATGCAATTTAATTACATATATGGATAAGGCACAAGCCAACGGCTAGATGGTAACACACTTAGACTTACATTATGATTGACATGAAGGTCTTAGGTTCAATTCTCACAAAGGGCACAATAACCTTTTTATTATTTGACTCCCTCATCTACCACATGTTGCAATCTAATTCAAGTACATGTCTACTATGACACGTAGCAAGCAGTTACTAGGCTACGTAGCTAACATGGCACTAGATGAGCATCCACTCTCCTTCTTTCTTTCCCTTTCCTTCTCTTTCTTCCATTTTCCAATAAGTTCCTCACTACAGTGCTCACTTCAAGTCATTTTTTTACCACTTTATCTACTCAATTTTATCAAATGAATGGTGAAATCATATAGATTACCTAAGATAATATGAATTGGGATAAGAAACTCAACTTAATCTATCCATTCACTCATCCGAATTAGCCTTAAAAAGTTAGAAAATTCATAGGAACCGAGACTTTAACTCTTGCTATAAACTTCGAATCCAAATATAAAAGGAAGTTTTCGATGCTTCTATTCAACTCCCTAGAGCTTGAATCACTTCTACACCGATCACTTTATCCCTGAAATCAATTTATTTTCTCATTTTCAAGGATTTGATCAAAGCTCACAATAATGATAGATTCAGCCATTATTGCTTTTTCTAAGCTCGATTGAACTTAGTTCTATATAAAAGTACTCCCCTATGCTCATTTGAAAGAGGTCTCAACTCTCAAACTTTGCTCAAACTCTTTTTCTCTCTAAACCATGAACTCTCTCTCTCTCTAAACCACTATCTCTCCCCCTCTTTCTTTTTGAACCAGCATAACCACTTCTAAAGCATGAGACTACCATAGCCAAATTCCTTACAATACAAGCTTCAAAACCTAATGTCTTTCTCACTCCGTTATGTCTCCTAGCTATATCTCTAAACTACTTACGGTCAAAGCCCTAGCTACCATAACCTCTACCTTTGAAACTCCTATCTCCCCCCCTTTTCTACCCTCAACCAACTATACCATTCCACTCACCACTACCTAAAACCCTTAACTCGGCTACCCTTACATACCTAGCAACCATTACCATTATCAGCTCCTTCTCCAAACACCTCAAACTACTACCAAATGCCATGGCATCAAGCCTACCATCACCCTACCCCCAATTCCAAAACAAAATTCACAAATCCACTCCTTCCTACTTGTTTTAGTGGTAAGGGCATACTAAAACCACCCTTCCCGATGGCCTAAGCTCCTTTTCCTTTGTCTTCTCCACCCATACATGCATCTTATGTATACCTAACCCAAATCCAGTAAGTCCAACTCGAAGACATGACTCCAACCCCCATCTAACTCCTTGAGCATTTTTGGTTCGACTCTCTCTTGTATTTTGTTTCAGTTTTGTAATTTTTTTAATTTATTTTCGATAATTATTTTGTAACTATTAAAAGAAGAAGAAGAAAGAAAAGGGAGAGAAAAAAAAAAGAAACATAGAAAAGTTTAGTTTTCTATTTTTATTTTCCTTTTTCGGTTTTAGAAAAAATAATAATAAAATGATGAAAAAAGAAATAATAATATTATGCTATGTAGCAAAATTCATTTTCAAAAAATAAAATAAAATTGACCTTTTCAAAATTAGGACATTTCTTCGAATTTTCAAAAAAATAAAAATAAACCAAATTTAGGACCATTTAGAAATTTTCCTTAAATAACTCAAATTAGGTTAAAAATGTAAACTTGACGAAAGTTTGATCCCAAGTAGTGGGTATATATGCATCTCAGGGGCGACTTAAAAAACCAAAAAGTTTATTTTTCCTTTTTGTGAAATTTTATTCGTTTCTTGTTTTTTGGTAAATAGGTACTTTCTAGTAAAGTATTTTGAAAAATAAATACTAAATTTGGAATGGTTTAGATGGAACTCGATTAAGGTTTAAATAAGGTAACCCCTAATACTCAAGAATTTGGTATTCTTGAAAACTTTTTTTAGAAAAGTTTTCAAAATTGCAGGCTAATAACCAAATTAGAATCAATTTGCCTAATTGATTCTAATTTGATCATTTTATCCCAATTCTACTGGGTACCAACTCCGTTTGTGTTCAAAAACAAGAAACCAGGTTTTTCCTTAATTTCAGTCGAAGATTTAAATTAGATAGGCGTAAGATTTGATTTAAATTAGGTTAAGGAAAATGCATGAACCTAAAATATCAAGCTTGACAGCTAGGTAACTCTATTGGGGATGTAAAAAAGGCTACCCATCTAACCTTCCAAATTTAGAATTATCTTTCGAAATACCCATACTAAGTGTTATTTATTCATTTATCTATTCATTCTTATATTCTTGTTTATATACAATTGTATTGACTTCTGTTCTTACTAAGTTTTAAATTTTGGGGTAGAAGGTAGGGTGGGGGTGGAATTTATTAAATGCATCATGAATGCATGGTAGACACAATCAAACTTGAATCGTATTAGGAACTTAGGATTGAGAGGGGGGAGGGGAAGGGGGGGTTGCATTATGTAAGCTCTGGGAGCTGTAATGTAACTACCACTCTAGGTTGATTAGGCCACCCCTACTTAAGCTATAATGTGACCAATGAAAGCATTTTCTAAAAATGAGTGAGGTCACAAAGCTTAAAGACCTTTAGAACCTACCCTTTATGAATACATCATAATCAAGCAAGATGTATTAAAAAAAAAAAGAGGGATGAAAACTCAAAGTTTCTTTAGTTTCCCTTGTAATTTTATTAGTTATAAATATATATTTGATGTAAATAGGTTTCTTCTTCTTCTTCTTCTTCTTCTTCTTTTTACAACTTTATTGTAAATAATCTCTTATGGTCTTCTAACAATGTTTCTTTATAAATTATTCTAGAAATGGCATGCTCATCCAATTATGTGCATTTTAGAGAAAAGTTCATTAATAAGCCCATTAACCTTAAGCCTACTCTCAACTAATGGTTTCAGCATTTCAATCCAAAGGAGCAAGAGATCATCACCAACCAAATAAGGCCCATTCCATCACTTCCCAAAGTGAAAATCGAGATCAACTTAATTTGGGCCTTCACTCATTTTTAGGAACCCGAAGAGGTAGCTTTTTGAGTTAGACCTCACCTAATCTACTCAACACTTGAAGAGTATACTCAACTACTTCAAGCACTTCCTTTGGAAAGCATATATGCTCTAAACCTAGAAGTTGACTTAGTAAACACTTTTTCAAGATTCATGGGGATCAAAAAGGTTGAAATAAACAAGGCCTTAAAAAATTGCAATGGGAACTACATTAAATTAGAAGATTTAAAAGCTTAGTTCACATCTGAACCTAATTCTAACAAGCGAGCCATCCTTTGTGGCGATCCAAAAACCTATGGATGTAATAGAATTAAGGCTTTTATCCTTGCTACCTTCAGGACTATCCTATTCCCCAATGGAAAGTTCCTTATCCACTTTAGGGTCATAGAGTTAGTAAGAAAATTTCTTGAAGGTAAGTCTTACATCCTAGCCTTCTTTACAAAGCAAGATAGAAGCCTAAACATCTTGAAAAGGAAAAACGATGGTGTATTGAAAACTATCATGGCATTACTAATGATCTAATTTGTAAGTTATATGAAATGTTTCAGGCTTAACCTAATATGAAGAGAGTTCACCCAAAGGATTGATTTGATTGATTCATTTGTTGACAAAGTTCATTTGTTAGAAGATAAATCCTCTTATTGTTGGGTTCAAGTCCTATGAAATTCCCAAGTTGTTGATATTTTATGGATAGCCGGGTAAAGCAACTTCAAAAGGGTAATATTAGTTTGTGTAGGTTATTAAGAAATCCCCCTAATTAAGATGAAGTAGTATACAACCTATTACCCAAACAACATGATTAGACAATTTGGAAGGATTCAAGACATAGTCTATAAGCCTTCACTAGATATCACTACCCTTGATTATGAAGATATTCATCTACTAATACCACAAAAGATATCTAAACTCCTAGCAATCAAGAAACTATGAGAAACAAGGATGGTTAGCCCTAACATTGATCCAAGAGAATGGATGTGAGAAGTGAACAAGCATAGGGTCACCAAAGAGTATCATATGATCAACTTCAAAAGGCAGGGGCAATCCAATATTAAGCACCAAAGGTTATATAGCCTACACCAATAGAACTAAACCCTAAAATTAGAACCTATATGAATCAAGTACAAGCCCATGTAGAAGTTATCTATGAAGAGCCTGACATGTAAGAAAACCTCTTTCTAGAATCCAAACAACGTTCCTATACCTTGGAGCACTAATTGACAATGACCTAAAGAAAGCTCAAAGAGTTTGAAGAAACAATTGAGCTTAGCCTGAAAAAGAGAAAGGAAATACCAACAAGACCTAGTCATCAGCAAAAAAGAGCACCAGCCAAATGTAAGAAAAAAAGATAAGAGAACTTAGGAATGGGAGTACATTTTGGTCATGTATTTTCTTTTGAAATAATGTAATAAAAACTCCGGAAGTTGCGAAATAATAAATGAAGTCAACATCTTGTTAATTAATTGTCAGTTCTACCCTTAGCATCTTGAAGCATAATCCTTGCATTTTCACTTATGTATTTATTTATCGATTCACTTATTTATTCGTTTCGGCTTCTTGTCTCAATAAAAGTTGTATACACATTTGTGCTATCTTGTTGTAAAGTGTTCTTACTTTATGTCTTCAAAAATGGCTCCCAAATGTCAAACCTTTCAAATAAGTCCTATCAAAACCCATTCACTCACTAGAATAGCTAGCCAGGGAGTAACAACAACAGGATCAATGATAACAACAACAGCTATGTCAACCTTGAAAGTATTGATCCTACAAAGTTAAGGATTTTCTCCTTGGAAAGGACTATAGTGAAAATGGTAGAACAGATGAATTTTCTAGTTGATAACATCATTATGCTTAAGGCTATAACACCATCAACCTAAGGCCATTCAAAGGCCCATTGTGAAAAGAATGCTGAAGCACCACCTCCTAAAGAGAACTATCTATAAGTTCAGTTGATGTTGGAATCATTCAAAGTAGAAGGGGTCTATTCAAAGGTGAATTTGACGTTTGAGCCTAATACATATTCATGCCCGATTAACACGAGAATGGGACCTAGTCAAGATGGATTGAAAGAACTAGAAAGAAAGTTAACTTAAAAAATCATAGAAAGAATGAAAGCACTTGGAAGCCACAACGATTTTGACGAGGCTAGTATCACCTCTACATAAAATGTTGAGGCTTACCCTAAGAAATTTAAGGTACCAGAGTTTGAAAAGTATAATATGATTGGATTCCCTAAGTTGTACACTAGATTATATACGTAAAAAATGAGCAAATATGTCTAATATGATCAGCTCATGGTTTAAACCTTCCAAGATAGTTTAACAGGCTTGACACTAACCCAGTATGCCTACCCTGACCTAAACCAAGTGAACACATAAGAGAAACTAGCCAAGGCATTTTATGAGTAGTACAAATTCAATGTTAAAGTGGCTCTAACAATAATCAATCTTGTAAATCTCAAGAAGAAGAACAATAAGTCCTTTAAAGAGTATGCTTAAAGGTTAAGAGCCTTAGCTGTAAGGGTATTTGCCCTAATGTTTGCTAGAGAACTCACTTCTACCTTTATCAATACCTTGATAAGCCCTATTTCTCCCATCTAATTAGGTAGGCTTGATCCAACTTTGTAGAGGTTGTAGCTATAGGATGCAAAATTGAAAGTACTATCTCTTTTGGTAAGCATTAGGAATCACTTGATAAAAAACCTTCTTCATCAACTATTCCTAGATCGACAGCCAATAAAGCTAAAGAAGCGATAGTCAATGTAGTGAAATCAAATGCTAGGCCCAATGCTTAAGTTTCTTTTAATGCAAATCCTCTTCAAATCCAACAGCAATTTAGAAACCAACCTCTAGTTAGTAGGGCTCCAAGATAATACACTAAAATACCTATTCATCTCAGTTAGGTTTTTAAGAAGCTACAAAAGGACAACTTGATTCGATTTGAGATTCCTAATAATAGATACAGACCAAGGATTTTTTTTATCCTAATCAAAAGTGTGAATATCATTTAGGACAAATAGGGCATTCAACTCATTCATTTTGGAGACTAAAAAATAAGATCTAGGATTTAATTAACGAAGGCTCAATCCAACTAGACTTCAAAGAAGCTCTAGCTCCAAATGTCAATAATAAACCTTTGCCGACCATAGCCCTATTATCAACATGATTTTTTGATGATTCGAATTCTCCAATTAACATGATTGGTTCATATAAGAAGCCTAAAGTCATTCAATTTTAGAAACGTGAGTAAGCCCAAGTACTAAGAAGTATACATTCTACATGTTGATAGCACCTAAAAATTATCAAGTTACCCCATTCAATTATCAAGCAATCAACCAAAAGGGATCAAGTTTGTTAGTACGTAGGATTACCCGAAGTAGAAGAGTTTATAACCCAAAAGAAGATCTTAACAAGAAAAATATGCTAAAGGAGCAAACAACAAACCAACTAAATGTGAGGAAGGATTGTTTGCCTTCACTAAAATGATTAAGTTAAGTGAGTACAAAATAATGAACCAACTTGCTAAAACTTTAGCACAAATATCATTAATGGGCTTACTAATGGTATATGAACCACATGGGGAAGCTCTATTTTGAACCTTGAGGGATGTTAAGGTCCTTTGTGAAATATCAACTAAGAAAATGGGATTGATCACCAATTCTATCCTTACCATAGATCAAATATCTTTTTCGATCGAAGAATTGAGCGAGGAAGGTCACCAGCACACCAAGCCACTCTTCATAGTAATAAGAAGCAATGGAATGATCATAACTAGAGTCTTCATTAACACCAGATCATCATTGAATTTATGTCCTCTCACCACCCTATACTTGTTGGGTATCGACATAATTGGAATCAAGTTAAGTTCTACTACAACTTGGGCTTTTGACGAATCCAGAAGGGAGATTATATGGGAGATAAACTTGTTAGTTGATATTTGGCCTTAAACATTCAGCATTCAGTTTTAGGTTCTAGACATCCCAAAATCCTTCAACTTGCTCTTGAAAAGACCCTAAATCCACTCCATAGGGTCCATACATTCAAGCCTACATCAAAAGGTCGAGTTTATCTCAAATGATCAAGTGATAATAATTCTTAGAGATCAAGACTACGATATTTATAAAGAGACGCCCATACCTTATATAGGTACTAAGGAGCAAGAGGATTTTAGCTTACAGATGTTTGATAAGGTATGCATAGTTGCTGGTCCCAATAAAGGAGGAGTGGAGAAGGTGGAGTTTAAAGAAGGCCAAATTGGTACCAATGGTCTTGGTTATGTTCCAACTTCGACCAAAGAATTTCAAATGAAGCAAGCAAGGGGGCATAAGACATAATAGACTATACTATGGCCCAATGACCATTCTACCATTAATCGAGACATTTGTCTAGATTGACACTCAAACCCCTGAATCTGTAGAAGAAAAATCTCCCAACAAGGTAGAATCAAAGGACCCATCTCATAAGCTCCAACATTTGAATAATTGGTTCTTCGTCCCTAAGAATGGAAATAGGTCTTCCTTAGGGTAAAGGTTAAATCGTAATGTAGTATTTTTTTAAGAATTTTCAATAATCATTATTATTCCTTAATGCACTCATAAGAACCCCTCCAATATTCAATAAAATATCAGGTCCCTTTTTCTCCATTAATCACCGTCACTTATACTTGTTTTCTTTGTATACATTTTTTCTAGATCCAATGCTTTAAATGAAAGCCAAGGATACCTCGTGCAAATGGACAATGAAAATATTAATATCACTTTTGGCCCTATTAGGCTAGTCATTGAGAGTGATGTTGATGACCACAGTGAAATATAAGAAAGCTGGTAAAAACATGAATTGGGTAAGATTTCCATTGAGGAACTAATTGAAACAATCATTATAGGGACAAATGATCACCTAAAGAATTTGAAGATTAGGAGTGACTTAACTAGAAGAGTAGAAAGTAGAGATAACAATACTATTATCTAAACATCAAGATGTGTTTACAAGGTCTTATAAAGATATGCCTAAGTTAGATCTATCGTCTACCTATTCAAGAAGATGTCAAACCTAAGAAGTAAAAGCTAAGGAGATTCCGATTAGATATCTTGTTGAAGATCAAAGAAGAGGTTAAGAAATTACTTGAGGTCAGTTTCATTAAGTTATCTGCTTATCATGCATGGGTAGCCAACATTGTACTAGTAATGAAAAAGAATGGGAAAGTCAAAGTATGCATAGATTTTTGAGATCTCAATCAGACAACATTTAAGGATAATTTTTGTTTACCCCAAATAGATGTCTTGGTAGAAAAACCAACCAGGAACCATCTCTTCTCATTTATGTATGGCTTTTCTAGATACAATCAGATCAGAATGTTTGAAGAAAATAAAACCAAGATGACCTTTGTTACCACTTGGGGTACATTCTACTACAAGGTGATGCTCTTTGGATTAAAAAACCCTAGGGTAACTCACTAAAGGGCCATGTTTGCAATGTTTCATGACATGATGCACAAGGACGTGGAGGTAAATGTTGACGATGTGATTATGAAATATAAACAAGCGGAGAATCATGTAGACAATTTGACAAAGCTATTTAATAAATTAAGGAAATTCCAATTGAAGCTAAATCCAAAGAAGTGTATTTTCGAGGTAACATCCGGAAAATTACAGGGTTTTATAATCAGCCAAAGGGTGATCAAAGTAGATTCTAACAAAGTCAAAGCAATATTCGACTTACCCTCTCTACGTACACTTAAAGAGGTTAGGGGCTTATTGGGCCATCTAAATTATATAGCCTAGTTTATATCTTAGCTCATAGATAAATGTCATCCCTTATTTAAGTTGATAAAGAAGAATGCTAAGTTAAACTAGGATGGGGAATATGAGGAAGCCTTCACAACAATCAAGAAATACCATATGAACCCTCCAATTATGGTAGCTCCTAAAACTAGGAAGCCTTTGTTTCTTTACCTTACTAGATTATTAGAGCCCATAGGGTATATGCTTGGCCAAAAGGATGAGTAAGGTAAAGAGTGGGTTGTATACTACTTAAGTAAGAAGTTTACAAAAAGGGAATAAAAATATTTTGAAATTGAAAGAACATATTGTGCTTTGGTCTTAGGCATCGGCTTAGACAGACATACTCTACTACCAATTTGAATTGCTAACTCAACATAATCCCCTAAAGTATTTAGTTGAATAACTGGCCTTAATTGGTAAGGTCTCAAAGTGGCAAATGTTATTGTTAGAATTCAACATCACATATGAGAACCAAAATTCAATCAAGGGGTAGGCCCTAGCAAATTAACTAGTAGAGAATCCCCTTAAAGATACTCTCCAAGAAGTGTAAGTTAGATTTCTTGATAAGGATATCATAATAGCTAAAGAAGATTTTGATGAAGAGAAAGACGAAAAGCTCTTAAAATGGAAGATGTTCTTTGATGGAGGTACTAATGTATCAGGATGTGGAATTGGGGCAATATTGATATCCCCCGAAGGTACACAGGTCCCAGTGGCTGTAAGGCTCATTTTCCCATATACTAACAATATTACTGAATATGAAGCATACATTATGGTACTTAAAATGGCCTTAGATAAGGAGATTTGGGAATTAGAAGTATATGGGGATTCTTCACTCATTATTGGCTAGGCTTAAGGAGAATATAAAATGAAAGATCCTAAATTGATACCTTACCACCAATACTTGACTAAATTAGTGGAGAGGTTTGAAAATGTTACGTTCACATATGTTCTAATGACTTAGAGCCAATTTATTGATGCATTGGGCACTTTGGAATCCATGATCCAAATATCCAAAGGGTCAAAATTTAACCACTTAAAATTGAAGTTGAAGAGAAGCTAGCTTTTTGTTTGGCAATTGAAGGTGTATATTACGAAAAGCCCTGATACCATGACATCAAAGTATTCCTACAGGAAGGCACATATCCTAATAATGCTGAGAAAAGGGATAGCAAGACGATCAGGAGGTCGGCTACTTAGTTCTTAATAAACACTTCTAAGGTATTTGGATGGCAGATAACTTGAAGTTTTGATGAAGGAAGTATACGAGGGAGTGTATGGTCCCTACATGAATGGCTACATGCTCACTAAGGAGATTATGAAAATAGGGTACTAGTGGTCAACTATGGAGAGAGATTACATCAAGCATGCTAAGCATGTCAAGCATTGTTACTCATGCCATGTTTATGCAAACAAGATAAATGCTCTACCTCAAGAATTGCACACACTATCTATACCATAGCCATTTTCAATGTAAGGTAATAGACATCATTAGCCTAATCATTCCAAAGGCATCCAACGGTCATCATTTCATACTTGTCGCCATTAATTATTTCAGTAAGTGGGTTAAAGCCTCATCTTATTTAATTGTTACTAAAGGGGTAACGGTCAGATTTATCAAGAACGATATCTTGGCTCATTATGGGACTCCAAAAACAATTATTACTGATAATGGCACAAATCTCAACAACAAACTCATATCGGAGTTGTATTAGTAGTTTAAATTCATCCATAGGAATTCCACCTTCTATCAACCTCAAATGAATGGGGCCATCGAAGCAACTAACAAAAATATTAAGAAAATTATTGAAAAGATGGTTATTACATATAGGGATTGGCATGAGATGTTACCATTTGTACTCATGGCCTATCAAACTTTTATCAAAACATAGAGGCAACGCCTTACTCCTTAGTATATGGTACTAAAGCAGTATTACTCATGGTAGTTGAGATCCAATCTCTTAGAGTGCTATTAGAAACTCAATTTGGATGAAGCTAATTAGGTAAAGAAGTGCATCCAGCAATTGAACTTAATTGATGAAAAGAGATTAACAACCCTGTATCATAATCAATGCTATCAGTAGAGGATGGCTTAAGCTTTTAACAAGAAGGTATGGCCTAGGAATTTCAAAGAAAGTGATGTGGTGTTGAGAAAGGCTCTCCCTAATGTATAAGACCCTAAAGGGAAATTTGCTCCAAATTATAAAGGTCCTTATATTGTGAAAAGAGTGCTACCAAGAGGGGCATTAATTTTGTTACCAATGGATGTTCCGAGTTTAAGAGACCTTGTAAATGCTAATGCAGTAAAGTTGTATTAACCATGAAAATCAATGGAATTTTTACTTAGAACACAAAATGCTTGCAATCTTAGATATTACTGTGGTTTAATTTTCATTTCTATATAAGCAAAGTTAGTATCCCTAATGGTCGTCAACATTAGATGATTCCCAACACTTCAAAAGGTCCTTTTCTCTTACTCGACTCAAAGAAATCTTATATGCTGTAAGCATGAGAGAATATGAACGTCAGCTTTGGAGCAATAATAATTAATGAAAAACTCTTAAAATTCTTTATTATGAATTCACCTTTCTCAATGGGGAGATTTTGTTTTATTTTTCAAGGCAAAGTAGCGTGTCATGGTAAATAACCAGCACCCAATAAAGGCATAGGTCTGACCAAGGGAAGTTAAGCGATGATTTAGTTGAAAAATTGAGGATTTATGTGGGACATGATCTATTTAATCCAAAGAAGAGGTACTTCATGTATTGGGTCACTCTCCTTAACATCAATGGTGATCAGGACTTTATGCGCTCCGTTTTAAGATCAGAATGGTTTTCAAAGGCTAAGCCATTGGTTTTGATAAGCACTTGTTAAGAAAAGGTTTCACTATTTGGGTACTATTGACAAAGCCAGGTAAGCACTTCCATACATTTAAGCATAAAGTGAAGTTAGTCTCTTAAACATTACATTTGCATTAAACCAAAATTTCTCTTTAGGGTTTTAGCCAACTCAAAGAGCACTAACCCGTCTCTTCTCTTTAATGTTTTAGCCAATTCAAGGTACGTTGACCCATCTCACAATCTATTTTAGGGTTCTAGCCAGCTGAAGGAGTACTGTGCCGTCTCTTTCTCTTTTCGAGTCTTAGTTAGCTCAAGGAGCGTTTCACCCATTCACCTAGGTTAGTCAGCTCAAAGGAGTATGACCAAGTTTCAAATTCACATTTTAGGATCTTAGCCAGCTTAAGGAGTGCTATCCCACAATCTCTTTTAGGGTTCTAGCCAACTTAAGGAGTGTTGTCTCATCTCTTTCTCTTTTAGGGTCTTAGCTAGCTTAAGGAGTGCTTTACCTCTTCACTTAGGTTAGTCAGTTTAGAGGAGTACAACTAGATTCTCGTTTAGGGTCTTAGCCAGCTCAAGGAGTGCTTCGCCCGTTCACATATGTTAGTCAGTTTAGAGAAGCACAACTAGGTTCTCATTTAGGGTCTTAGCTAACTTAAGGAGCACTTTGCTTGTTCACCTAGGTTAATCAGCTTAGAAAAGCATGACCAAGTTATCATTTGGAGTCTTAGCCAACTTAAGGAGCACTTTGCCCGTTCACTTAGGTTAGTTAACTTAAAGGAACATAATCGGGTTCTCATTTAGGGTCTTAGCTAGCTTAAGGAGTGCTTCACCCATTCATTTAGATTAGTTAGCTTAGAGGAGCATGACTAGGTTTTAGATTCTCATTTTAGGATTTTAGCGAGCTCAAGGAGCACTTCGCCCATTCACCTAAGTTAATTAGCTTAGAAGAGCATGACTAGGTTCTCATTTAAGGTCATAGCTAGCTCAAGGAGTGCTTCACCTATTCACTTAGGTTAGTTAGCTTAAGAGAGCACATCCATGTCATGGAACACTTCTCCCATTCACCTAAGTTAGTCATCTTAGAAGAACACAACTAAGTTCTTAATGAGGGTCTTAGCCAACTCAAGGAGTACTTCACCCATTCACCTAGGTTAGTTAGCTTAGAGGAGCACAACCAAGTTCTCATTTAGGTCTTAGCCAACTCAAGGAGTGCTTTACCCATTCACTTAGGTAAGTCATCTTAGAAGAGCATGACCAGGTTCCAAAATTCTCATTTTAGGGTCTTAGATAGCTCAAGAAGCACTTGCCCATTCACTTAGGTTACTCAACTCATAGGAATACGAACAAGTTTGCATTTAAGGTCTTAGCCAGCTTAAGGAGTGCTTCACTCGTTTGCTTAAGTTATTTAGCTCAAAGGACTATGATCAAGTTCTCATTTAAGTGCTTAGCTAACTTAAAGAGTGTTTTGCTTGTTAACCTAGGTTAATCAGCTCAAAGGAGCATGACCAAGTTCTCATTTAGGATCTTATCCAGCTTAAGGAGCACTCCACCCATTCACTTAGGTTAATCAGCTCATAGGAGCATCACTAGGTTCTCTTTAGGGTTCGTACTAGCTTAAGGAGTACTGTCCCGTCTTACATTTCATTTTAAGGTTCTTGCTAGCTTATAAGGGCGCTACTCTCCTTTAGTATTATTCTAAGGTTCTTGCTAACCTACAAAGACATTACCTTCCTCTTAGTATGTTTAGGGTTTTAACTAACTCTTAGGATACTAGACCATTCTAAAACTCACTCTAAGATCTCAATCCTCTCTTAGAGCACCATCTTAGCGCTTTCAACAAATCTTCAATAGATCAAACTTAGGTTAGCCAACTAGTTGTAGCATTACTTAGGGCAATCTCGTTCCCAAGGTAAAAATGGTATCTCCTTTTGTCTTTAAGGCAAAGTTTTACTCAAATTTCACCACAAAGAGGAACAGTTATAGACACTCTATTTTTTTGCTCTGCTTTAATTTTAATATTTTATTTTTTTAGAATAGGGAAAAAGGGTCCTAATTTTAAAAAAAAAAGTACAAAAAAAATAAAAATACAAAATTTAGAAAAATACAAAAAATAGAAAATAATGCAAAAATAGAAAATTTAGAAATGTACATGTAAAAAAAAAAAGTAGATAATTTAGGAATAGGAAATTTAAATAGCTTTAGTATTTAAAATATCATTTGGGTTAGGTCTTAAATAAAAAATTTGCATAATGGGTATAGGCTAAAAATTAATCTAGCCTAACTACCTAGTCTATATATACAATTTGATTGTATATATTGAAAGGGCATGGACTAACGACCTAATGGTAATACACTTAGACTTGCATTGTGATTGACATAAAGGTCTTAGGTTCGATTCTTACAAAGGGCACAATAAGCCTTTTATTTTTTTACTCCCCTCACCTACCACGTGTCGCAATTTGATTCAAGCATATGTCTACTATGACACATATTATGTAGTTACTAGGCTATGTAGCGACATGGCATTACGTTGGCATCCTCTTCCACTTGCCACGTCAGCATCCTCTTCCCCTTTTCTCTTTCCCTTTCCTTCTCTTTCTTCTATTTTCCAACAAGTTTCTCGTTGGGATGCTTGCTTTAAGGTCATTTTTTACTACTTTTTCTTCTCGATTTTATCGAATTAATGGTGAAATCGTATAGATTACCAAAGATATTATGAATTGAGACAAGAAACTCAACTTAATCCATCCATTCACTTATCCAAATCAACTTTGAAAAGTTAGAATAATCATAGGAATTGACATTCTAGCTCTTACTATAAACTTCAAATCTAAGCATGAAAGGGAGTTTTTGAACCTTCCACTCAACTCCTTACAGCTCGAATCACTCCTATACTGTTCACTTTATCACCAAAATCAATTTATTTCCTTATTTTTAAGGATTTGACTTAAGCTCACAATAATAGTCAATTCAACCACTACTGATCTTTCCAAGCTCGATCGAGCTTGGTTCTCTGTAAAAGCATTATCCTATGGTCATTCAAAAGGGGTCTCAACTCTCAAACTCTCTCTCCCTCTCTCTTTTTGAACCACCACAACCACTTCTAAAGCAAGGGACCACCACAACCAAACTCCCTACAATATAAGCTTTGAAACCTAACCCCTTCCCACTCTACCGTGTCTCTTAGCTATATCTTCAAGCCATCCATAGTCCAAGCCTTAACCATTGTGACCTCCACCTTCAAAACCCCCATCTCTTCCCCTTTTTACCCACAACTAACTATACCACTTAACTCACTACTACCTAAAACCTCTAACCTAACCACCTTGACACACCTAACAATCACAACCATGATCGCTTAACATCTACCATCGTTGGTTCCTTCTCTGAACACCTTAAGCCACCACCAAATACAGTAGCATCAAGCCTACCCCCCCAAATTCCAAAACAAAATTCACAAATCTACTCCTTCCCACTTGTTTTCGTGGCAAGATCATACTTAAACCACCCTTCTCGACGACCTAAGCTCTGCCTCCTTTGTGTTCTCCACTCATACATGCGAGTTACATAGACGCAACCTAGATCTAGCAAATCTAACCTAAAGACCTGACATTGACTCACTCCATGACCTATGTCCAACTCCTTAAGCATTTTTAGTCTAGCTCTATCTTGTCTTTTTATTCAATTTTTTTATTTTTTTAAATTTATTTTCTATAATTATGTCGTAACTGTAAAAAAAATAAAGGAAGAGAAAAAAAAAGAAACATAGAAAAGTTCAGTTCTCTATTTTTATTTTCTTTTTTTGATTTAAAAAATAATAATAAATAATAATAATTAAATGATGAAAAAAAGAGAGAATAATATTATGCTACTTAACAAAATTCATTTTCAAAAAATAAAATAAAATTGACCTTTTCAAAATTAAGACCTTTCTTAGAATTTTCAAAAAATAAAAATAAAAACAAACCAAATTTAGGACCCTCTAGAAAGTTTCTTTAAATTACTTAGATTAGGTTAAAAATGTAAACTAGACTATTTTTCAAGATTAAAATGAACCAACTAGCTAACATTTTTGGAAATGAATTACGAAAGTCTAATTTCGATTAACGAGTATATAGGCACCTCTAGGACGACTTAAAAAACAAAACAGTTTATTTTTCCTTCTTGTAAAATTTTCTTAGTTTCTTATTTTCTAGTAAATAGGTACAAATTTCTAGTAAAGTATTTTGAAAAATAAATATTAATTTCATAATGTTTTAGGTGGAACCCGATTAGGGTTTAAATAAGGTAGCCCTCAATATACAAGAATTTGGTATTCTTGAAACGTTTTATAGAAATTTTTTCAAAATTGTTGGCTAGTGACAAAATTAGAATCAATCCGCCTAATTGATTATAATTTGATCATTTTATATAGGTTCTACCAATAGCGACTCCGTTTGTTTTCAAAAACAAGAAACCGAGTTTTTCCTTAATTTCAATTGAAGATTTAAATCAAATAGGGTTCGAGTTTGATTTAAATCAAGTTAAGAAAAATGAATGAACCAAAAATATTAGGCTTGATACTAATGATCCAAGCAAACATAGATGACCTAGAGGCTTACTTAGTGTCGAAGTTCATTTTTGAACTCAAATATGAGATTCGTAATGTTGCAGAAGTACAAAGGTTCTATATACTAGAAGAGGCCGTTAAAGTAGTGTAAAGGATTGAAAGGTAAAGAAGAAATGCTCCAAGTTGACATAAACTGATATTTTCCTGAGCTCCCATTCCATTTCGACGTACTCATGTAGAGTTGAGGAGACCCTCCTAAGCCGAGCAAAAATATGACCGGCCTAATGATAGTCGAGCAAGCCAGCAAACCTGAGCTAAGGATAGGACGACCCCCAAGGACATATGAGAAAGGACAAGCCTTTAGATGGAAGATACGCATAGTGAAGTGCTTTAATTGCTTAGGTTTTGGACACATTGCTATTGAATGTCTAAACAAACATGCCATGGTGCTCTAAGGAGATGTAGTGGATAGCATTGATAAGAGCAAGGCAACTGAAGAGAAGAATGCTAGAAGAGTTGAAGCCAAGGAGGAGGAGGAGGAAACCTGTGTCCTTGCTGACCAGGGAGAGGTAATGACCTTAGTACTGGGACAAATGCTGGGCTCCTTACTAAGCTCTAAAGAAGACCAAAAAGAGAATTTATTTCATATAAAGTACACCATTAAGGGACAATTATGCACCATCATTATAGATAGAGGGAGCTATACTAAAATTATTATACAGTCCTTTATGCAAACGTTAAGATTGCCGACCTCTATGCACTCCTAACCTTACAAGCAATACTAGCTTCATGATAAGGGTGCCTTGACGTCATAGAATAAGTATCCTTGCCTTTTAGTGTTAGGAATGTGTATAGGGATGAAGTGGTATGTGATGTTGTCCCCATGGAAGTTTCAAATATGTTACTTGGAAGAACTTGGTTGCTCAACCAATATATTACTCACAATGGACATAAGAACACCTATGCCTTTATCAAGGATGGGAAGAAGATTGTACTGCAACCTATGATAACCAGCCAGGTGAACGAGATCCATAACCAGCTCACCTGAGCTAGTAAAAAGAAATCTTTAGTAATGAGCTGAAGAGAGCTTTGAACTATTGAGAAAGTCGATGAGCCTATGTTTCTATTGATCAAAAGATTACTAGAGATGAGAAATATAGAAGATGCTCCTAATGAGATCTAAAGATTAATTGATGAATTTTCTAACCTATTCCCTAAAGAGTTGCTAAGGGATTACCCTTAGTTTAAGGCATAGAACATTATATTGATCTACAGCTAGATATAACCCTACCAAATCGACCTACCTACAAAATGAATCTTGAGTAGGCTACTAAGTTGAAAAGTCAAGTGAATGAGCTAATAAAATAAAGATATGTAAGGGAGAGCGTAAGTCCTTATGATGAACTTACCTTGCTGGTCCTAAAGAAGGATGGTTCATGGCACATGTATATTGATAACCGAGCAATCAACCAAATTATTGTCAAGTATAGATATCCAATACGGATGCTCAATGACATGTTAGAGAGCTTTATGGAACCAAGATATTCTCGAAGGTTGATTTGCAGAGTAATTACCACCTGATTTGCATGAGGCCTAGTGATGATTGGAAGATTGCTTTTAAGACGAAACATGGTCTCTACAAATGGTTAGCTATGCTATTCAGACATACAAATGTGCCAAGCACATTTATGAGGCTTATGAACCATGTAACATATCTTCTTATCGCAAGATGTGTGATTATGCACTTTGATGACATATTGGTGTATAATACCAACCTAAACAACCATGTTCAACATCTTCAAGCTATTTCTGACATTTTACGAGCTGAGAAGTTATATGGAAACCTGAAGAAGTGTATGTTCTATCAAAGTGAAGTGGTCTTTCTTAGGTTTGTAATATCTAGAGAAGGAATCCGAGTAGATGAGGAAAAGGTACAAGCTATTTTGGAATGGCCAATGCCGAAGAACATTACTGAAGTACAAAGCTTTAATAGCCTTGCTTCTTTCTATAATCGATTCATTAAAAACTTCACTGTCGTTGCAACCCCTTTAACCAAACTAACAAAGAAGAATGATAGATTCTAATGGAATGATTGAGTTAAACAGAGCTTCCAAGAAATCAAAGAGAAGCTCATTACTGCCCTTATCCTATCCCTACCAAATTTTGACTTGCCATTCATACTAGAATGCGATGCATCAGACATGGGTATTAGTTCTATCTTGATGCAAGAATGACAGCTGATTGCCTACCAAGTGAGAATCTTAGTGGTATTACACTAAACTATTATGTGTATGAGAAAGAGTAATACTCCCTTTTTCGAGCTCTTATTGTTTGGCAACACAATTTATTACCACAAGAGTTTGTAATTTACATTAACCATGAGTCGTTGAAGCATCTTGGGAGTCAAACCAAACTTTTGAAAAGGTAAGCTAAGTGGCTAGAATTTATGGAAGGTTTTTCCTATGTAATCCAACATAAGAAGAGTAATGCCAACGTAGTCGCAAATGCCTTGTCACTTTAACAAACCTTACTAACCACCTTGTAGACAAAATTACTAGGATTTTCACGTATCACAGAGAAGTATGCTTACAACCCCCATTTTGGTCCTATTCTTAAGTAATGTAGAGAAGGAGTTGTTTTTAAAGGATATTATATCAAAGATGCTTGTCGGTTCAAAGAAAGAAGGCTATATAGACTAAGTTGTTTCACATACGAGCTATTGGTTAGGGAAACTCATAGTAATGGATTATCTAGTCATTTTAGAGAGACTAAAATAGCTAACATGTTGAAAGAGAACTTTTATTAGCCTGGTCTGGTAAAGGATGTCCATAAAGTAATCGGTAGTTGCAAAATTTGCAAGAGGGCCAAAGGAAAGAGGGAGCCACATGGAAAGTATATGCCCTTTCTTACATTAAACTCACCTTGGGCCGACCTCGATATAAACTTTGTCATAGGGTTGCCTCAAACATCCAAAGGAAAGGATTCAATCTTTATTGTTGTTGACAGCTTCAGCAAAATAACATACTTCATCATGTCCTATCAAACTAATGATACTTTACATATTGTTGATTTGTTTTGCAAGAAGTTACCCGACTGCATGGAATACTAAATACCATTGTTTCAAATTAGGACACCAAATTCTTGAGCTATTTTTGGAAGACTATCTGGAGAAGACTTAGAACTAAACTTGTATTCAACTCTAGTAGTCATCCTTAAATTGATGACCAAACTGAAGTAGTGAACAAAATGTTGGGAAATCTACTCTGAGCTGTTGTAGGAAAGAACTTAAAAGATTGGGATCTATGTCTACCAGTTGTGGAGCTCGTATATAACCGAACTACCTATAACGCTACTAGGAAGACTCCATTCGAGGTTGTTTATGGCTTTAATCCAACTATTCCCTTAGATTTGATCAATACCCATGCAACTATTAAAGAGAGTCAATCTAGAGTTGCTCAAGACTAAGAATTGCAGAACTACATCAGTCTATGGCAAGGAAGATTGCCAAGTTCAACCAAAGATAACAAAAGATCGGTAGCCATGGTTGCTGAACTATTTCATCTATACTAGGAGACTTAGATAAATTCACCTCAATAAGGAAAGATTTTCGCTCCTAAGACAGGACAAGTTATCTCCATAAGCTAATGGTCCATTCAAAGTCTTGAAGAAGATCAACCACAACACCTACCAAATTGAATTACCTGAAAGCTATAGTATTTCCTCCACCTTCAATATATATGACCTGAGTCCCCACTAACTAGAAGAAGACCCAGTAGAAACTATGACAAAACAAGAGCTAGAGACCACTTCAAATTTGAGGATAAACTCTTTTGACCCTAAGCAAATGATAGGAATTAACTCCTCAGACCAAGCATATCCAGCCAAGCTAAAGGACTACAAGGACTTATACGACGGATACTAGCTCAAAACCCCATTTAGGGCGAAGAGTGCTATTCTGATCTCCATCTTTTACACTACTACCAACCTGAGTACCGATCTCTCATTAGTACTGACCTCCAACCTTTGCCTAAGCCAACTAACATTTGACCTCTTTCCAAGCTAACTAATATCTGACCTCTGTCTGAGCCCAATTACCAAGATAACCAACCTCAAGAAGACCAGAATATCCTTCAAAGTTCGAGCTCTGACCTAAACTCCACCAAGTCAGCTCTAACTATTGACTACTTCCTGACATTCCCCAAATTGATTTCTATTCATACTGAGCCACCTCAAGATGCACGACAGTAAGACCAACTACATTCCAAATCACCTTCCATTACTTGACATGTGTCATTTGGTACAATTTTTGAAAATGATTCCTTACTTTTCCATATAGTGTATCATTTACCTATTTTACCCTCTTAATAATGTTTTAGGAATCCTTTCGTATATTATCCATTTTGTATTTTCCTAGTTTAGTATAACCCTAGAGAGGCCATATAAATACTTCACTACCTACATGTGCAAACAACAATACATTACATCAAATTATTACAAGTTTCCTTTCATGAGCATCCTTAATGTTCTCATTTTTGTTTTAACTCTTATCTATTCCCTTTAGCAAGGAGTAGTAGCGAATGACCCTATAGTTTAGACCGATGAGTTACATCTGGTAAATTGTAGGTCGAGTAAGATCAGTCAATGTGTCATATCCAATTAGTACCTACCCAGATTTGCTAAGTCCCTTTTGTTTTCTTTCATTCCTTTTTCGTTGTGGTGTTTCTCTATGTGTACAAGCCTGGAGACACAACACGTACCAAAGATTAGTCACCACCATTTTCAAGCTATAGATAGGCAGAAATGTTGAAGTATATGTAAATGATATGATTATCAAGAGCAATGAAAGAAAAGGCTATATTGAGGACCTACAAAAGACATTTAACACTCTCTATTACTACTAGATGAAGTTAAAACCCCAAAAATGCATTCTTAGGGTTACATTAGGAAAATTTCTTAGTTTCATGGTAACTAAACGAGGAATCGAGTCTAACCTAAGCAAGATCCAAGTAGTTCGTGTCATAAAAACCCCGAAAACAATAAAAAGACCTTCAACACCTAACAGGAAGAGTCATTACCATTAATTGCTTCGTATCTAAAAGCGTAAACAAGTGCTCAAAATTCTTCAAGCTCCTAAAGAACCCTTCCAACTTCCAATAGACAACCTAATGTCAACACACGTTTGACAATCTAAAGAAGTTCCTTGAGAACCCATCCCTAACGAAGAATTATATCTTTACCTTGCCGTCAGCAAAAGGGCATTATCTTTAGTTTCACATCTAAATGGATGGATGGGGATACAAGCCCATGTATTACATGGGCCATATCCTATAAGGGCCTGAAACTAGATATACTGAGATTGGGAAGTTCGCCCTTACAGTAGTTATTATTGTACACAAACTCAAGCCATATTTTTAAGCCCACCCTATCGTTGTGCTAATTGATCAGCCACGCTAAGCTGTCTTACAAAAGCTCGATGCTTCCAGCATGATGGTGAAGTATGCCCTTGAGCAAAGTACCCATGATATCTAATGTAGAATAAGACAAGTGATCAAGGGCTAAGTGCTCATAGATTTCATCGTAAAGCACATAAGAGAGGAGGAAATGAAGTAGATATTGATATATTAGTGTAGACTCTCCATGTTGATGGCTCCTCCACTTAGGGGGATTAGGGGAGGTAAGCAAATAAACTCCTTAACATAATTTAGGGGTATCGCATGACTCATAAGACATCCACGAGAAATCCTATTCTACCTTGCCTTTGGATTAGAAGCCATCCTTCCCAGTGAACTTGAGATGCCCATAAGTAAGGTTCAAAACTTTGATGTAAACATGAATCATATGGCTCTTTAGATAAGCTTCAATATTATTAAGGAAGTACACGATGCAGCACTTGCTTAAGTGGCAGTTCACTAGCAATGAGCAACCCGATACTATAACAAAAAGGTGAGTCACTAATCAACATTATACAAGTGTACCTGGTCAAGTTATGGTATAGTCAAAACAAACAAAAGTCCAAGTGTTGATCTTATAGGGAACCAGTACGTAAGAGCCTAATTACTAGTGATTTTCTTGAACATCCAATTACCTAACTTATCAATATAGAATAAATCGTAACTAATTAGGAAATATGAATAAGATGTGATATCATAGGAATGATAAAATAAATGAAAACAATAAGAAAACTAAATAAACTAAACTAATTAACAAACACAAATACACATGAACTAATTAAAGTAAAAAGAGCATTATCCTTACTGAATCTTTATTATTTACTCTTCAGTTCCATGCAATCTTTCAATCTCAATTATTCTCTAAATCATGGAGATTCCTATTTCCACTCTTAAGGAAATTGGATTCTAAATTAGCTAGACTTGTGTCTCAACTAATTCCTACCCTTGAAACCCTCTCTACCATGATTGCTGTTGAATAGAGCATTTCAATATCACATGACCTATGTAGACCTCACTATTAGATTTCCCTAATTCGAAGAGGTCCAATACCTAATATCTTACCACATTACAGCTCTTCTAATTACACTTGTCTGTCTACTGCATTCCTCTCAATTCTATAGTAAAATCAGACATCCTATTTGCAATTGCAGTAAATACTAAAGAGAGACATTATATTCTACGTAATCAGATCATCAAAGAACAATATTATAGATAGAATGATAAGTATTGCAAAAAGAACTAGATTTTAATAATATTCACTAAGAATGTTTTTAATAGAGAAACAACATAATGAAAGAAATAAAATAATTGAGAGACCCTTAGCAATATTCCTAAGATACAATTCGATCTAAGGGGGTCTCTTTGAAAACACTAGCCTATAGATCTATTTATAAAAATATGGGGTTGGGTTTATAAAGAGAGACTTGACAAAATAAAAGATACACCAAATTTTGTATGTCCTAAAATAAAATATTTGCTTTAAAGATGCAAGATTTGCATGTCATATCATGACCACGCCTTAAGTACACAATCGTAGTAGTTGGCGATGTACCAATTATTCACGCGACAACTTCAAATTTGAAGAAATAGATTTACGAGAGAAACATGTATAGGGACCATCACTATAGACCTTGGTTGTGGTCCTTCCTAAACTTCTTTTCATGCTCGATTCTCATTTACACTTTCTTTGCTTCATCCTAAGATTGATAATTTTGCTCCAGATTACTCCAAAAATAACTAAAAATCTTCAAAACTTCATAAATTGCTCTAAAAATCCGTGAAAATGAAATTTAAACAAATTAAGCTCAAAATAACACAAAATTAACTTGATTAAGGTCTTATATTACATAAAAAAGCCATAAAAAAAAGGTCATTTTACATTATCAAATTACATAAAATAACCATAAAATACCTCAACACTTAAGCGTTTACTTGTGGTAAAGCAAAACAAAGAAAATAATTAATTTTAGAATAGTGCACCCTTAGAATCTTGACTGCTTAGCAAAAATTCTTTCCAAAACCAACCTTATTCCTTAACTTTATATGAATTCAAGATACCTAGATAATAACCAATTGAAAACTGCTAAATTTAGTGATCAATCTAAAGAATTTCAAGTTAACCATGACACTTAAACAAAAAACTATACTAAAGATCACAACATACATAATCTAATCAAGAAAAAGTCATAAGGATTTGATTTGCTCTAACTTAAGAGGAGAGAAATCTTCCTTTAAGTATTGTTAACTCAAAAAACTAGATCAAGTGCATGTTACATTAATCCATCCTCTGACTGTCCCTTTACTACTTCCAATTTTCATTAAGAGGGTTATTATTTCAACTAAATTTTCTTAAGTTAAATTAACATTGGGGAAGCACCTCACTCTTCTAAGGGATCGAAGCTAATCCTTATTAATTTAACTCTTTTTAATTTATTGGTTACCAACAAGAAAGTACCTTACTCTTCTGACGGACTAATGCCGATCGCTAACAACTTTAATTACTTTCTACTTTTCCCAATTAGTAGAGAGAAAGAGTCTTACTCTTCTAAGAGACCAAGACCAATCCATACCAATCCTTTACTTTATTCAATACAATAATTTAATTTACTCCTCTAACTACTTTGATTTTTCAAAGAACTTATAGAGGGAAAATCTCACCCGTTCACCCAATCTAAAAGTTTTAAAAAAAGAAAGATAGATAACTATCCTTTAGAATCAAGCTTCGAAATCAAAATGACTAGGCCTTAACCGATTCATATGCATTCTAGTCCCAAGCCTAAGTCTAAGCTTAAGAGAATGATAACTTTAAACTCTAAAGATTTAATAACTTAAATCTAGCAAAGTGTCCTAAATTCAATAAGGAGTAGGTAGATCCGAAAAAAAAAGTACATGTATGCTTGCTTAATGTATATGGAGGTTGCAAATTTCTAAAAATTTTGAACAAAATTTAGCAAATTTTGACAAAAGCTTAAGTAAATAAAACAATAACATATATAATCTATCCCCCTACACTTAAGTTATACATTATCCCAATGTACATGCCAACAATACAATGAAAAAATTTAGGTAGAAGAAAAATTAAAAGAAAAGAGAACTAGGACTTCCCTTGTTTTTGGCATTGATCCTAAAAAGTTGCAAAGTCTAAACCCAAGTTCCTTTTGTCAATTCAACACATGCAAAGTTCCTTGTATCAAAAACAAATTAAATAAGAAAAGAGGGGGGGGGGGGGGAGGGGGTGGGTGGGGTGGGGGAAATGTTAAACTAAATGAAAATAAGAGTAAAACTACTACTACTATCATTAATTCAAGCAATGAATGTTAGTATCTTACATGAGCAACACAAAGCAATTATCCAAAAAAAAAAAGTGGTACTTAAATTATTACAGCCATCCCAAAATAAGGAAACATCAAACCAAGTCTTTTGAAAATAAATTAAAGTTTAAAGGCACTCATTCTTCATCCCCTCGTCTTCCTCTTCATCCTTATTGACTTCTTCAATAAAGTCAAGCTCAAGCATTGGTGGTAGCAATAGTGGTTGAATCAAGAGACGAGTCATGATTGCTTCTTACTATACTAATGCCTAGTATTCCTTGTGTTGCAGAATTCTTTGTCTCTTAAAGAGTTTTTTGATAAATCTCTTTAAAGTGGCAACAATGGAAGAAGATGATGCTTATAATCTAGATGATCATGAGGTGGCTACTTTACCAGCTAGTTCTGGTAAGACCTTAAGTGGTGGTAGAAACTGCATAGCTTTAATAGCATCATATGTAACAGGGGTAGGAAGATTCAATCATTGTAAGCAAGGTGCATTAGGAAGGCTATGTAAGGTTGTCACCAAGCGAATGATGCAAGGACTTACAAAAATAGTCTTATTACCCATTAGTGGCTTGGGTTTTAAAGAATGAAGCTACCCTAGTAGCTAAGTTGACGAGCCACCTATGAACAATATTACCCAAATATAATATGTCCCTTTCATTTACAACCCCTTGACTATTCCCGTTACCAGTAATATTTCTAGCTAAAATGTAGTGAATTAATCTTAGGGTTGGGTCAGTCAATTTTGAAGCTTTCGACCTCCTTAGATTATAAACTCCTCCATTTGTAGTCTAATCACCCCATACAAATGACTGTAGTACCCCTCTAGGTAAAGTACATGGGAATTCTCTATATTCACTTGTCCTAATATGGTTAGCTGGATAAATTCCTATATGAATGCCTACATCATCCATAGACATACTCATCTCCTGACCAAAACACCTAAAATGAATAGAGTTCTACCTACCTAAAGCAATATATATCAGCACTTAACTTAAAGGTGCTAAGAAATTCTAAACTTAATTCCTTATATACCGGCTCATTAATGGTTAAGAGCCGGTCTTATCCCTTAAATGCTATTATTGTCTAACTCTAGCCTCATAGCCAGCTTGAGTTAACGCTTCCCAATTAAAATAAGTGTACTCATCAAATTCCTTTTGAGACAAATGATAGTACCTTTCTTGTTGTTGTGGAAGGTTAAATTATAGAAGCGGAAGTGTGGTTTTTAGGGTAACATTCTTGCGACACATGTGCTTTACTCGAGCCATTTTTCTCTAATCAAAGGAATGAATTCAAATTCGATAAAGAGACAAATTCATGTAATATAAAGAATTGCTAATTTAAGAAACTTCATAGAGGTCAATTATCATTCCTATTATTTGCTAGTTTTCATCACTAAGCAATATAGGCAATGATTTAATTAACACGGAAGATTGCATAGCAAAATGTTAATTACTTTAAGTTCATGGATTAATGTACTATTAGGAGTGATCAATTCTAAGTTGCATGATTCTATTAATAGAGATATATGTTTGAGCATTTAACTTATGCAAATTCCTCAAATTAGCTTAACATGAAAAATTCTTGAAACAGCATAATATCATTCAATGCTATTTTCTTAAATCATGGATTTATGAAATTAAAATGCTAATGTTGATTTAATTTAATTATCCTATAATTTCATAATCTCATGCATTTAACCATTAAAACTCGTTTTTCATAACTTTGATTGTGTAAGTTTTATCACCAATTTCCCTATTCTATCACGAGTTTAGGATATCAACTAAAGTAACTCCATATTGATAATTATTACAAATCCATGTTGACATATCTGCTAATTAACAATCCCTAAAAATACATGTTTCTAGAAATTATGGATCCATGTTAACAATGTCAAAAATTACATGAAGTCAATAATTACACAAACATTTTAATTTTCAACAGGCTTCAAAATCTTACCATAAATATATATGTCTCATGTCATGAATAACAAGTGCTATCATGTTCCTTTACTTTCTCACCGTTTTCTTTCACTTTCTCTATACACTTGGAAAAGCGTTGATGTTTTATGTTATTAGCTCAATGGTTAAATCTATCCCTATGCAATTCCTTGATTAATTCCTATACACTTGACTAACTAAAAAGCGTACTAAGAAAATATCAAAAGAATGTGGGAAAGGTTATTATGAAAGTGTTAAAATAATTGGAAATTCAGGCATTTTCTAGTTTTAATTAAGTTATTCATTTTGGCTCCTTGATAATGGCGCTAAAAACTTGACTAGTGTCAAGCAAGTACACTTATCAAGTTATAGTATAGTTAAAACAAATAGGAGTTTGAGTGTTGATCCCTCAAGGAACCTGTATGTGAGAACCTAATTACTCGTAGTTTCCTAGAACATCCAACTACCTAACTTATCAATATAGAATAAATTGTGATTAATTAGGAAATATGATAACATAGGAATGATAAAATAAATGAAAAAAATAACAAAACTAAATAAACTAAACTAATTAACAAGCACAATTAAACATAAATTAATTAAAGTAAAAGGAGTATTATTCTAAGTGAATCTTTATTATTTACTCTCTAATTATGTGCAACCTTTCAATCTCATAAATTATCTGGATCGTAGAGATTCCTAATCTTATGCCAAGGAAATTAGATTCTAAATTAGTTAGACTCGCATCTCAACTAATTCCTAACCTTTGAGACCCCCTCTACCCGTATCGCTGTTGAATAGAGCATATTAAGATTACATGGTGCATATGGATCCCGTTATTAGGTTTCCTTAATCTAAAGAGATCCAATACCTAATATCTTAGTGCATTGAAAATCTTCTAATTATGCTTATCTATTATTGTAAGCCTCAAGACTGTACACTAAACTCAAACATCCTATTAGCAATTGTGGTAAATACTAAAGGATGTCATTATATTCTGCTAAATCAGATCATCAATGAATAACAACATAGATAGAAAGATAAGTATTGCAAAAAGAACTAGATTTCAATAATATTCACTAAGAATATTTTTAAGAGAAAATCAACATAATGAATGAAATAAAATAATTGAGAGAGCCCTAACAATAATCATAAGGTACAATTCTATCCATAAGGCTCTCTCTGAAAACACTAGCCTAAGGATCTATTTATAAAAATGTGGAGCTAATAAAGAGAAACTTGACAAAATAAAAGATACACCTTATGTTGTATGTCTCGAAATAGAATATTTGCGTCAAAGATGTAAATTTGCATGTCATATCGTGATCATGCCCTAGGTACATAACTATGGTGGCCAATCATATACTTATTCTTTGTACGAAAGCTTGAAATTTGAAGAAATAGATTTACAAGAGGAACACGTACTAAGACCATGGTTGTAGTCTTTCCTGGACTTATTTTCCTGCTCAATTCTTGTCTGAACTTTCTTTGCTTCATCCTAATATCAATAATTTTGCTCCAAATTACTCTAAAAACAACTAAAAATCTTCAAATCTTCATAAAGTGCTTTAAAAATCCCAAAAAATGAAATTTAAATAAATTATACTAAAAAAACACAAAATTAACTTAATTAAGGTTTAAAATAACACAAATAATCATAGAAAATATATGCTATTTTTGCATTATTAGGCACAAAGTCTTCTACCTTAGAGACTTAGTGTACAAAAAGCTAAAGGCTACCGACTCTCAAAAAGAATAAGGCAAGCTTATCCCAAATTGAGAAGACCCAATATGTGTAAAGGAAGGCACAAGCAAGGGGGCATACAGGTTGGAAACCTTCAATAGGTAACTGATCCCTAAAGCTTGGAACATAGACAACCTAAAGCCATATTTTATCTAGGTTCCATAATGTACTTGTAACATGTGTAACCATTACTATAATTAATAAAATGACAAGTTCCTTACACTTGTTTAAATATTTTTCCTTACTAATGGCTTATACCACATACTCTCATCCCCTAGTAGATTTTCATCCCTAAACATACACAACCCAAGTCAATACATACATTAATGCTGTGGGTACCCACTAGTGCCAATCTACACTGCGCTCTTGTCCTTAGGTCAATTTTCATCCCCAAAGGCATACCTTAAGTTAGTACCTACACTGGAAACATAGAGATAAAGGCCCTAACTATCATCAAAGGTAAGCCCTTACAACAAGGTTCAAGTAATGGTGTAATCTTGAAAACCGAGGACACATATGTTGCTTAATTAGACCAACTTACTTAGTCCCTTATACGTATCCTCTTGACAACCCTCGCGACTAAGGGTTATGTATCCTCACAATTATTACTACAATTACAAGCGCGCGATCTCAATTTATCGGTTTTAAGGGTAAAAAATGAGAGAAGAAAAGAGTGAGACAAATAAGAGAAGCATACAAACAAATGTAAAGAGAACACAAAAATTTTATTAATTAAGGATTACAAAACTTTAAGGGTCGACATCTAAACCCCAAGTAAAGAAAGAAAATTATAAGCAAATGGCGCGATGCCATTTCCTAAGGCTACTATTTAATAGTAGCTCTTAAGTCCTTTCCGATTTGACCACTAGAAGAAGACTTCAGTGCAAGCAGATTTGCTCTCAACTTTAACTTAGCTTGCTACCTTAACCTGGGGAACCATGACTACATCCCTAAATTTCATGCAAGTTGATGGTCACGATCTTCATGGCCTTAGTTGCTTCAAAGTAAGCTTCATGTAGACCATATGAGCTGACCATCCACAAGAATGACTTAGGGGGATTATACAGGCCGAGTCTCTCAACCTCCTCCACATCTCCTATCGGGCAAGACAAAGGGCTCGAGACTATCCCAACAAGCTTCTCCAGGTTGCCTTGGTCGAAAAACCTTTGATCGAGAAAGAGGCCTCCTCTACCACTGTAATCACCACTAGAGCCCTACCTATATGAGAACTTGAGATACAGCACCTAAAGACTATATCCCCAACCTCATGTGGACTGGTAGCCCCAACAATGAAGCTACCTCAATAAGTAGTGGATGGACACCTAAGGTCTCACCCTCGTACGAACGTTCTTGGCTCAAACGAAGACCCAACCGAGAAGCCTGTGTATACCCCTCAATTGTTGCTTAAGACCTCTTCTCCCTTACTACCGAGTGACTCTTTACACCCTACAATTACTACTCAAACAAAGATCTTAGATAAGCCAAGATCTTACTTTCAAGCTCATATAACTTCTCTCTTACTTTGATCATCCCTAATTTGCTCATATTAAGACAAGATGGCACGTTAGAACTCAATCAACTCTAAACTAAAGAATGTTAGAACGTATCTGAAGTAAGGAACAAAGGACCCATGCACCCCTTTATATAGGGAGGCCAAAGCAACCCCAGTTGTCTACATAACCCCCCATCCAATGGCTAAACTCATTAGTAACCCAACTGACCCTTAGGAAACTTCAATGTGTCATACAAGCATTAAATGCCTTTTAGAAGGTACACTACCTAAGGCTATACAATTGCCAGGCGCGTTTTTGCTCTAGGTATAGTCTGTCAAGAAAACGCACAACATCTAGGCTTGCACCCTATCTAACAAAAGCCTAACTAAGCTCACCCGAAGGCAATACCTTACAAGCCAACCGTGACCATGCTAAATAGGTCGCACTCAAATTACCCCAAAACGAGCAAGCTAGAAGACTTTGATAAATGAAATGATATAAGCTATTATCCTTAGCACTTAACTCATAACATAGATGAGCAACTTAGGGGACTTTGAAAAATATGATGCAAGAGTCCATAATCTCACAATGAGAGCAACAATGTAATAAAGAAAGAGGGGACATCAAAAGCAAGAAGCACAATAGGAACGAACCAAATGTGAAGACATTTTCATTCATTAGTAGGTCAATTTTTTACATCACATAAAGGAGAGATACGTATCCCAATCACCTTAAAACAAAACAAATGGTCATTCCATCCAAGCTACAAACAAGAGTAAAACAAGAAAAATAAATAAATAAATAAGGCTACATCGGCCTAATTTACCACTACATTCTCCTCCTCCTCATTACTAGGCTCCTCTTCTTCATCCCTATCTCCACTATCACTAGAGCTTTCCTCAATAGAACCATCAATAGATTCCTCCCTTCTCCTCCACTAGCAATGACCTTTGAGTTGCCGATCCAACCCAAAAAGGTCAAGTCTATCTCCTCCACTAGCAATGACCTTTGAGTTGCCGATCCAACCCAAAAAGGTCAAGTCCACTTTTGGCATCTAATTAAGGACCTAATTTCAAGCCTCTTAGGTAATTGCAAAGCTAGCATTGCTCCCAACCTCCTCAAATAAAGGGCTTTTTAACATCTCCAAGAACAGTTGTCACTTCACTTTGATAAAGAGACCTTTTCCCCCAAGCAATTGGGCCTCCCTACAAGCAAACTCTACTTGGGCCTCTTCTAGTTCCTTCCCCTTGGTCTCCAACTTGGCCTGCAACTTGGCTAGCTCCTCCCTAGATGCCTTAGAAGGGACTTTAGCTCCTTCTAGCTCAACCTCCATCTACTTTACCCGGTTACCAAGCTCCTAATACTGGTGCTCCTAAATGTTATACATAGTTGGTAGATCACTTTTTCTTCCTCTAGTTCACCATAGAGCCTATTTGCCTTGGCCCTTACCCATTTCCTTTTCAACCGTTAGTACCCACGATTTTTTGTAAGCACGTAGTCTAGTATGTCATATAACTGCAAGAAGGATAGGAGCAAGAGCGAAGTTAGCCAAGCACTATAAAACACTTGGAGAAAAATCAACAATTACTTACCTCATCATGCCTTTGAAGTATCGCCGATAAGGCCTTAGCATCATTTTCCCCCCAAACTTGGCCTCAAGCTCAATCGTCTGAGGTAAAAGATAAATAGCACAATCAACAAACTCTTTAAGCTCCCACTGTACTATAGGCTACTTATCTTGAGCCACCATACATGACGGTTCCTCATTGTCTAGGATACCAAATGCTCAAACACCAATATCTCATAAGGTCCCTCTAAGTCCCCCTATTGCTCCCCCTCGCTAACTCTAACCTACTGCACCAATTCGTAGTGCCTTAAAGGTTTACACCCAAGCTAGTAGGCTTAACCTCCTCCACCTACTGTGGCCTCTCCCCCACAGCCTACCTAGCCCTACTACCAAACATAGCCTCCCCGTAACCCGAGCTTGTCCTTATACATAGGGAAGCAGTAGTACCCACAAGGATGGCTTCGACTACAATCCGTACTACCTCAAGAATGGTTTGCTGTCAAGTCCCTTTCTTCTTCTTACTATTCTTAAAGCAAGACTACGAGCTCTCCCTTTTGCCTCTACAACTGACTACTTCTTCTTCTTCTTAGCCTCTACCACCTCCTTTATGTGCCTTTCCCAAACAACAAGTAGCTTCTGCTTAATCTGCTCGGATGCCACCTCCATAGCTACAAGCATAAACAAAAACTTAATACAAATCAAAGGAACAATAGCTACTCACTTAGTTAAGGACGAGTAGATACAACATCCCCTGTTATGATGACAATACAAGGCAACAAAAACCCAATCACTTCTCCTTTGGTAAGAATTAAGCGATACCTATCTCTATCCCATATAGAGGCTTGCCATTGGAATATATCCAAATAATAGCTAGGGGGCATAACTGTTTCAAGCTAGTGGGGTTTAACACCTCCTCCTTAGCCTCATCATCATTAGGCGCAAGATAACTAACTAGCATTGCTCGGATAGGTACCATCTAAGCTGTCAGGAAGTTCACCCTCTCAAGCATTTGAAAGTAGAAAAAACATTCCTTCTAATGATCCACCTTATTCAAAAGGCCATTGAACACCTTCAATGGCCCACCTCAATTAGCAATGTACACCTAACCATCTAGGCCCCTCTTTGCTTAGAGTAAACGCCTAAACAGACAAACTGTCAGCCTCCAGAGTATTAGCAACAAACTATCTCAAACCTAAGTAGTTATGCCCATGCATTTGCATGTAAAGAGCCAGGAGTAATTTTGAAGTAATCAAACACTTCAACCAAAAACTTCGAGAACGCCAGTTGCAGTCCTAACTTGAACAGTTTCGCGTAAATAAAAATCAACTAACCATCGCTTATCTGGTAGGCTTTCTCACTACTCGTTGGCATATCCATTCGCTACCTTGACATACACCCCACTACCCAATTCACTTGCCTTAACTTTGCTTCATCCTCTATAAAATTCTTAGCATAGCCATTCTCATTAGAATTCGTAGTATGCAACAACTCCTTAGCTCCATTCCCTTCATCATTTGAGGCATATACATCAAAGACTCCTGATAACCCAGCCCCTCATCTCCTCCTAAGTAAATAAAACTAGAGGCTTATCATCACCTACTGCCACTACCGTTGTTTAGGGGGGAATAAGGTTACCACCTCCTTTGAGAATTGTCTCTTCATAGTTCTTGTCAACTTCTTTCAAAACCAAAGTACCTAAATGCTCACCTTAGGAATCATAAGCTCTCTCATTAGCCATGATTGGTGTGCAAGAATAAGGGAAATGGGAAGAAAATATGTTAAAAGAACTAGGAATGGCTCTCTAGAAGAACTTTCAACAAAGTTTCCCTTTAGTTTCAAAGTAAAAGTGAAAAATGAGAGCACCAGGCCTCCTTTAGGAAAGGTAAATGGCTTTCCCCACTACTCGAGCATGTGCTAATGGTAAGAATGTATACTACGTCCCAATAGTCTACGCATCATGGTCTACTAATTGAAGGCTTAGATAAACTCACACACACGGATTGTTAACGTAGCGATACATGCTGGTAACCCATATGTATAGTCCTTTCCAAGGGATAATCAATGCATGTAGCTCCACCTAAGAAGCCATTGCATCTCAAGTACCCTAAGGGTCACAACAATTACACCCAAAATTACTATGCATCGAGATCAACCCTATCAACTGTTACTTAACTCGATGGCCAATGCAAGCACGCTGCTCAATACAAAACCCTTGTTACCTCAAGCTTATATACCTAGCTGACTTACTCGCCTCGTGTCCTTGATACTAAAGAGAGTAGGGGATAAGTATTGATACCTAATTTTAGCTCGGATCGAGGCCCAATTTCAATAGAGTTTCCCTTAGACCCACTAACAACCAAACTACTCTAATAAGCTCGGCCTAAGTACTAATCCTACATTAGAGTCCACTAAGGACCTGACCTATAAGCATCTAGTCTCCGAGCACCTAACTCCAGAGTATATGATCATCCCCCTAGCAAGCTCGAACCATAGAGGTCCTTTCCTTCCCCGAGCCTAAGTATACCTAGTAAGGCCTCTCTTACCTCAGCGAGCTCTCCCTTAAGGTTTAACCCATAGCCTACAAGTCGCTTAACGCATCTCCCTTGCCTCTTTGGGAACATTTGTCTTTAGCATCCATTCCTCTCTTCAACGCATTAATTATGGTATGACATCTATAGTACAGTTAGCACATCCAACATACTCTAAAGATGTCAAAGTTCTAAGTTACAGAAATGGCTACTAGTGACTAACAAATCTACCCCGTTAGCTCCTTAGCTTACATTCCCTATCAGTAGTAAGTATGGACAAACCTTGAGCCAATACGTATCTTAAGTAGTTATACTCTATACAACTCCCACCAAGAAACCTTACTTGAGCACCTTCCATTAGGATTTAGTATGTCCGGATAGCTCCCCAACCCCCTTTCTCTCATTCTTCCTTAATGACCTAAGGGTCAAAGGGTCCTCCTAAACGTACCAACAGGGGGCTTCTTATAAGTAAGCTGAGAGTAAGGAGTCCAATCTAGTTTGAAACCTGTTAATCTCCCATTTCAAATAACCAAAGCCCAATCATAGATGATTCATCTCACAATCAACATAATCTATCAAGTTAAGCAAAAAAATAATTAAATGTGACTTGGACATAAATTATTTTGAAAATACAAAAAAGAATCATAACAATTAATGATCCTCAAAAGAACATAGATATTAATCACTAAAAAATAAGATAGTGTAGTTGATGATCTTAAAAAATAGGAAAGTTAGATAATCAAATTGTAAATAATTTAAAAAATTAAGAACTAATATTTAATTTTGTAAATTTTTTTGTTTAAGAAGGTATGGTTGTAGAAGATTTTGTCTTCTTTAATATAAGACAATAGGTATAGATACATATAATTTTGAAAGTTTTTGCTTTAAAAAGGTGTCAAGTGATATGATTTTTATCATAATTGCAACCTTTACATCATTAAATGTAAACTCACATATGTTTTACTTTATATATTTTGAAAGATTATAATTCTTTCTAAATAGAGTTCCATTTTATAAATCGTATAATAGTCATATGAAATTATATTATATTATATTTCTAATATAATTGAATGATATCACTTATCCTTTATAGACCTATCTAAGGGCTAGTTTCGAATTGTGAACCAGGTCGATAAACCATCCTAGGCTCACTATTGGCAAGCTCAAACCATGCCATGAATTGCCAAGCCTTAGGGCTCTAGTAGTTCACCAAGGCCAACCAGCCAGGTTAGCAAGCCTTAGGATTGGTGGTTTAGTTTATTAATCTGGCACATTTAAAGCAAAAAAGAAAACCTGGTCACTATTTTTAGTTGCATATAGCAACCTTCATCAATGGTGTCTTGCCATCTTTTTCCTTACTCCCCATGCAAATTTCAATTATATGCATGTGCAATGTGTCACATGGCCAACTTTAGCCCTTTATAGGTTTGAAACCTCCATTGAATGTATGCGTATAGTATGTCTAACACTCTAACTTTGGCAGAAATTTTGCTAGAATTCTAAATAAGGAAATGACTTAACAATGGAGATTTGACAATATAAGCAATGAATGTTCAAATTTGAACACTTGAAATGAAGTTAGAAAATTAAATTCGATAAATTCCATTATAAATTCATGCACATACACAACATACTTCTTTCATAAATCCAAAAAGCTTACTCTTATTTTATACTCATACATACATACTACTCTCTCTTCCTTCAGTTGAATTTTTTCATTTCTAAAATTTTATTTCATTAAAATTTTTACAATTCCGTTGTTAAAAAAAAATTCATTCTTTCGATGTAAGATAGTATCTAAAATCTTTATATTTTCATTCTTCCATTTTGTACTACCTCTGATAGGATTTTTTTTTTAATATGTAATTTTCTTTTCATTCTTAAGAAAAAACAACAAATCACCATAGACCATTTTTTTCGATTTTCGTATTTTGAAAAGAAGTAAGCTTTCAGAAAAAGTACAAAAGAAAAGGGAAATGCCACCACATCTTCATCGTAAGACTTCAGTGACGTACCAGTATAACTAAAGTATGACTACACTAAGGGGAGACTACGTGACATGATGCCAAATATTGAACCTCCATCTCTACCTAGACTTCACCTTATGCATAGAAACGCCACTACAACCATCTCGGATGAAGAGGTTGATGATATTTAAATAATTCTAGAGATGGAAGAGCAATGAATGGGTCAGCAATTTGGTAGTTTAAGAAAACTCCCTATACCTAATAAATCGGATATGTTTAATAAACATTTTTGTAAAGGTGTAGACTAGTAAAGGAACTTATGGGCATTCATAATTATTGTGTATAAAGTGCATTATGTGTGGAAATCCGATAAAAGTTATGGTACTTTAAACTGACATCTAAAATCTGGACATATTGGAGAGATCAATATCAACAAGATGCAATAGAAAATTACATGGGATTATAGTTCATTTAGACAAACATTAATGCAATTTGATAAGGAGAAGTACAAGTAAAACCTTGTGGAGTATCTCTCAAATATTGCACCTATCCTTCAACATTGGTGCATCCTCATAGTAAAGAAGATATGAGCAAGATATGTTTAATCCCAATCTGTACAAGGTTAGTTGAAACATGTTGAGCAAGACCACCAATGAGCTATACTACAAAGGTAAGCAGGAGCTAGAAAAAAAGTTTGCTTCCCTAAATACATGTGCTAATAAATGGATTGATCTATTCCATAACAATTCTTATATGGGCATAACTTGTCACTAAATCAATTTAATTAGTAATTGTATAAAAGATTGTTAACATTAAGGGTATTTACTGATCGCCACATGGCCTAAAATATATATAAAATTATAAGTGTTATTCTACATGAGTATAATTTATTATAGAAAATTTTCTCAATCAGATTTGATAATACTATTGCAAACACCATTTCGATTGGGGATCTAAAAAGCCCTTGTCAACCAACGTTCGATGGAATATTTTTTCATATTAGATTTGCATGTCATATTTTAAATATGTATTTTAAGTGTGGTATTGTAGCTTTATAATATAAGGTTTCCTTAATAAAAGACACGGTTAAACTAATAGTCAAGAGACTTTCTCTTCATAAGAAATGGAGGAACTTTTGCATTGAAAATGAGAAGAGACTAAGAAAATGTAAAATGGATGTTAATTACCATTGGAATTCAACTTATGAGTTGTTGTGGAGTACTGTACCTTACAATGAACTTTTGTGTAACTTTGCAATCTACAATTTGCGGAAAGTTCAAATTCACCTAAGCAATTGGGGCATATGTATTTAGTTACTCAAGGTTTTTAAGGTTTTCCATAATACTATTAAAACTTTTTCTCAAGTTTATAGGTCTGGTTTTCATTTCTTTGTGATGGAATTCGTCAATATTTCTTATACTTTACTAGAAGGATGTACGGACCTAATCCTCTACAACTATGCAATTGAAATGGCATACAAGTGGTTACACTATTATAGGGATATTTCTCGTATTTATCTTATTGCTACACTTTTGGACCCTCTTTGTAAAATTGATGTGCTACAACTATATCTCAAAACTTATTATGAGTATATTGATTCATTTACGAAGTCTCAAGACATGTATAGTGTATAAACACAAGAGGAGGTTACAAGAGACACAATGGACTTGGAAAAGCTCTTTATAAGTTACCAATTTATGTATGGTGGTAAGATAGTAGTTTCTCCCTCACTACCCCCTACTGAACACCGTTACTCATTCATAGGTAAGTAGTTATTGGCTTAGAAATTGAAACAACAAAGGCCTGGATGACCACAAACCAAGCTTCAACACTACATGACCAACAACTTGGAGTTCCTAGATAATGTTGCCATAAGAGATTTCAACATTTTAGATTAGTGGAAGACGCATGAAAAGAGCTATCCATACTATTATATATTTCTTGTCAAGTTCTCTTCGCTCTTGCATTGATAATGGCTATTGAATAAGTATACAATATAGCAAGCCTCATCTTTGACGATTGGCGAGCCTCCCTTTCTATCATTAGTATCGAAGCAAGCAAATGCACCAAAGATTGGTACAAGGCAATATATAGAGAACAAGAATCATGTGACACATCGATAAAGGGGGACGAGTACTTCAATAACTAAAGTAAATTAAATGGAAGCTTAGGCTCATATAGGAAGTACACACCAACACAAGGTGAGATTGATTAACCATTCTTTTTGTTTCAGTTAACAATGTCTTGTAACCTAGAAAAATTGTTTTCATAATTACTAAAAGAAAAAAGAAATGATACATTTTTTCAAAAGTTAAGGCTTTACTCTTAGGTTTTTTGACTCACCACTTGATGAAAGGTTTTTTATTTTCCTAAAAATAGTAAATAGATAATAGAGTAAACTTAGTGGTTTTTCCCTAATTTAAAATCGATCAACACACTACAAGTTTTCTAGAAAAAATCATACTGAACAATTATGGTTTGCTTTTAGTTTATACGTAGACACCTTCAAGACAATCTTAAAAATAACAAAAAAAAAAAAAATTTTCCCCACTACCACTAATTTTTCCACATATAAACCAATTTTTTTGTATTATTGTGACATTGTAATTTACATTTTTATTTGGTCACTATACTTCAAAGAGTCAAATTTTGTAATCTATAATTATAATTACATTGTATTTTGCCTTTTCATTTGGACAAGGTATTCTAAAAAGAAAAAAGAAAAAGTAATTTACAATTTTAGTCGCATTTACCATTTTTATTCAATTTTTTAATGCATCATAGTGGTAACATTGCAATTTTTCCCTATAATATATCATACCGATGGAATTTTCAATGAGAATAAGATTGTGTTTTAATATTTTATACTTTCAACTTAAACACTTGAACTAAACGAATTATTTTGGGATCTTAAAAAAAATGTTTCGAAAATAAAATTCTCAATTCACGACAAATAAGAATAGGACAACAAACAGAAAGTCAACAAGGAAAATTCTATAAAAGATTAAAAAATAGAGAACAATTCCACAAAAGATTAACAGTAGAGGAAAATTCTAAAACGAAATTAAAAAAAATAAAACCAATTTACAATCCAAGTGAATCAACCCGAGATCTACCCCAAGAGCCAATTCCGATTCAACTTTCTACTGATCTATAAAAAGACAATTCAAGGCTAGTTTACAATTAGTTGGACATGATGGATCGGTCTAATCCAACATTTGTAAAAGTTAACAAGTCCATATTATTAATATATTAATTGTTGTAATATTTTAAATCAAGTATATGTTAAAATAATATCTATGTGCTTTACCTAACTATAATTTGAATTTTGAAAATTTTTATGTAATTTTATGATTTAAAATTTGAAAAATGAGATATGTTTTGAAATATTATAAAATTAAATAGTTAATGTTTTATAATATGGATATTTTGTATATTTTCTAAAATTATTCGCTCATCGATATTAGTAGTACTAAATCCAAATGGACAGTGGAAAATTCTCATTTTCTGAACAGTATAACAATCGAATTGTGGAGATACACAAGAAACAAACACATTACGACAATGATGCGAGTGATTGAACAAGGAGCCGAACCGACGGACTGAGCAATAGGAACAAAACAAAAGCAAAATTGAAGAAGGAAAAAAGTAAAAAAAAGAAGAACAAAATTTCTCGGAGATTTTCCCGAGAAAAAGAAATGCGAAGGCAATTTTCTATCTGGTCTTGGCTCTGATATCACCAACCCTGCTTTCTCTCTTTCGACAGAATGCAACTCAGAAACCCTAGCCTTATCTTCCTCCCTCGTGTCAAAATTTCGTCAAATTAGCAAGCAAGTTTTCGAGACAATCTCCGTCAACATTCAAATTTAGGAGGTTAAGTATTGATTGCATTTCTATGTCTGCGATGTTTTCGACAGTTTCATTTATTCTGTTTATTGCAAATTTCTCTCTTTCGACAGAATGCAACTCAGAAACCCTAGCCTTATCTTCCTCCCTCGTGTCAAAATTTCGTCAAATTAGCAAGCAAGTTTTCGAGACAATCTCCGTCAACATTCAAATTTAGGAGGTTAAGTATTGATTGCATTTCTATGTCTGCGATGTTTTCGACAGTTTCATTTATTCTGTTTATTGCAAAAGGTAATGAGCATAGTAAAGGATCGTGCTTTTATTTCATAACACTTGATTTGATGTGTGATTGTTTTCCTAATCGGGATTTGTCCTTTCCTTTTGCTAATTTTTCTAAATTTAGGATTTTCCATCTAATTGGTGTTTTATGATTCGATTTCATGGTGATCATAATGAAGTTTACTGCATTGTTGCCGCATATTCTGTCCATGCACAGCAAAAAAATAAAAAATAAAAAAATAAAAAATGAAGAAGATTGTATTCTTAGAATGAACACTCTGGATTAGAACGGCTTGCCTTGGATCATGTGTGATATGTTGTCGTTGCTGACGTTTTGGTGCTTTCAGTTTTACTCGAGTCTTTTATTATGCATATCTAATGAGGAAATGAGCAATTTTTAAATCAATAGTTATATGCTTTACTAGAAAAATGAAGAAGATTGTATTCTTAGAATGAACACTCTGGATTAGAACGGCTTGCCTTGGATCATGTGTGATATGTTGTCGTTGCTGACGTTTTGGTGCTTTCAGTTTTACTCGAGTCTTTTATTATGCATATCTAATGAGGAAATGAGCAATTTTTAAATCAATAGTTATATGCTTTACTAGAAAAATAAAGTATATTGAAACCTGAAAAGCCATGTTTGTGGACCTTTGACAAGTTCATAGAGTGCATATGTTATTGAATTTTTTTAGCATTGTTTGTTCGATTAATGATAGATTAATGCTAGTACTTAGTTGATTAATTTTAGTGTGCAGGTATGTTAACAGGGGATGGTGTGAGTCAGTTGAAGTTTTATGTTTCTTAGGCTTTTTTTCCCAGTATTTTAAATATCCTGGTTATAGCCTATGATCCTGGTTATAGCTAGATGTAATGGCCTATATTTGCTTGAATTTGTAGTTGTTCCTCCAAATCAGGAATTTGTTTGTCATATGTGGCTCAATTTGTTAATATTCTTGTAATCTTATTTCTAGTTGTTCTTGATCAACATTACATTTATTTAAAGTGCTATCCGGTATTAGATGATTCAGCAGTAGTGATGTATTTTTGTGGACGAATTAAATTTGTGCATGTTGATTGAGCAGCTCAGCTTAGGACAATCAACATGTGAGGCTCTCATGTTGTTAAAATCATTTTTAAATAATCTCTTTGGTTTATGATACGTTTTCGCTAGTATTTAGCTCAATTCTAGTGTGTGAGCCATGGTACTCTGGAATGCTATGTTTAGTTTTCTAATCTTATTCTCATTATGTCCAGTTAATTTTATGGTTTGATTGGAAAAAATGAATGCGAAACCTAAGAGGAGGACAGTCAAGGAGAATGGAGATGCAGGGGAGGACTTGGTCCTTGCAACTTCTATTGGTAATGGTGAAGATTTGGGACCAATTGTCAGGCACGCATTTGAGATGGGTCGGCCTGAAGCACTCATGCATCAGCTCAAGATTGTGATGAAGAAGAAGGAAGTAGAGATTGAGGAGCTCTGTAAGACACATTATGAGGACTTCATTCTTGCTGTTGATGAGCTTCGTGGTGTGCTGGTTGATGCAGAAGAATTGAAAGCGGAACTCTCTGGTGACAATTACAGATTGCAAGAAGTTGGAAGTGCACTTCTAATCAAGGTTGAGGAACTTCTAGAATCATATTCTATTAAAAGGAATATTTCAGAAGCTATAAATATGTCCAAGCACTGTGTGCGTGTATTGGAACTTTGCACAAAATGTAATGGTCACATTTCCAAGGGACAGTTTTATCCTGCTTTGAAAACCTTAGATACTATCGAGAAAAATTACTTGCAGAATATTCCTGTCAAGACGCTGAAAACGGTCATTGAAGAGAAAATACCAATAGTTAAATTGCATATCGAGAAGAAAGTAGGCAGTCAGTTTAATGAATGGCTTGTTCACATAAGAAGCTCTGCAAGAAGTATTGGACAAACTGCAATAGGATATGCTGCTTCGTCACGACAGAGGGATGAAGAAATGCTAGATCGTCAAAGGAAGGCTGAAGAACAGTGTGCTTCTGGATTAGTAGATTTTTCTTACACACTTGATGTTGAGGAGATGGATGAAGACTGCATTCTGAAGTTTGACCTTACTCCTCTATATCGAGCATATCACATAAATAAATGCCTCGGAACACAAGAGCAGTTCCGTGATTACTACTATAAGAACAGAATGCTTCAACTTAATTCAGACCTGCAGGTGTCATCGTCGCAGCCTTTTGTTGAGTCTTATCAATCATTTTTTGCCCAAATAGCGGGTCATTTTATTGTGGAGGACCGCGTCCTGAGAACAGGAAGTGGAATACTAGATGCCGATCAGTTGGAAGCTATGTGGGAGAATGCTGTTGGCAAGATGACATCTGTGTTGGAAATACAATTTTCGAATATGGACTCAGCCACCCACCTCCTTCTGGTAAAGGATTATGTAACTCTTTTTGGGGCAACCCTTAGACAGTATGGCTATGAAGTTGCTCCCCTTTTTGAGTCTCTGGAAAAGAGTGGGGACAAATATCATGAGCTTCTTCTGGAAGAGTGCAGGCAACAAATCATTCATGTTATTAGCAATGACAGTTATGAGCAAATGCTGATGAAAAAAGACAGTGACTATGATAATAATGTTCTCTCTTTTCATCTTCAAAGTTCTGATATCATGCCTGCGTTCCCATATGTTGCCCCATTTTCTGCCATGGTACCAGATTCTTGCCGCATTGTAAGATCATTCATCAAGAGTTCAGTTGATTACTTGTCACATGGGGTACATAATAATTCTTTTGACATTGTAAAGAAGTATTTGGACAAGCTCTTAATTGACATACTGAATGAAGCTGTACTTAACACAATCAATGGTGGCAGTATTGGTGTTTCACAAGCTATGCAAATTGCAGCAAATATAGCTTTTCTTGAAAGATCCTGTGATTTTTTCATTCGACATGCTGCTCAACTATGTGGGATCCCTATTCGATCAGTTGAAAGGCCTCAAGCTAGCTTGACAGCAAAAGTAGTCCTGAAAACCTCAAGAGATGAAGTTTATCTTGCTCTGCTGAACTTAGTAAATACCAAACTAGATGAGTTTATGGGGCTGACTGAAAATATCAATTGGATATCTGAAGATACACCTCAAAACGGGAATGAGTACATAAATGAGGTGGTTATATATCTTGATACTCTCTTGTCGACAGCTCAACAAATCTTGCCTCTTGATGCCCTCTATAAGGTAGGCAGTGGGGCTCTTGAACATATCTCCAACTCTGTGGTGGCAGCATTTCTCAGTGACATTGTCAAAAGGTTCAATGTCAATGCGGTAATTGGTTTGAACAATGATTTGAAGATTTTGGAGTCTTTTGCAGATGAAAGATTTCACAGCACTGGTTTGAATGAAATATACAAGGATGGCAGCTTTAAAGAATGTTTGGTTGAAGCAAGGCAGTTGATAAATCTTCTGATGAGCAGCCAACCGGAGAACTTCATGAATCCCGTTATTAGAGAGAAAAACTATAGCATGTTGGATTATAAAAAGGTGGCTAGTATTTGTGAGAAATACAAGGATTCTCCAGATGGTATTTTTGGAAGCCTCTCAAGCAGAAACACAAAACAAAGTGCCCGGAAAAAATCTATGGAAGTCCTAAAAAAGAGGTTAAAGGACTTCAATTAGTTTTCTGTTTTATATCTGAATCGGGGTAGGGTTTAGAGTGTTTTTCTGTCAAAATATTTTCATTCATATTATCAGGTGAAACACATTTTGCATCTCAAGCTCTTTTAATCTATTTGATAGATTCATTTTCCTGCACGATGTTATATTTGTGTGAGCTCATTCAATCATTAAATCAATGCCAGTTCTGTGTTGTTTTGCCCCCAACTGTTTGGCTGTTCTGTAGCAGAGTGGTTCACCTAATTGAAGTAATAGTGCAGTTAATGTTGGTCGTTTTGAGCATGTTCTTGGGAATTGGCACTTATTTAAAGGAATTGAGCACGTGAAAATGAACTAATCTTCAACCATTGAGATGCTTCTTCAAATGATAGATGCAGTCCCCTTACTGAAGTAATGGCACAAGCAATGCTGGTCATTTGAACATGTTCGTAGGAGTTGGGACCGGTTAAAGGATTTCAGCATATGAAATTGAACGCAATCTTCCGCTGTCGAGATGCCCCTTCAATCGAAAGCTGCATTACTATTGGTGATAGGACGCTTCATTAAATCACCATTCTTCTACTGTCGGAATTTATATCCTTCGTAGATTGTGAAAAATTATTCGATGTACTGTTAGCACCAGAAATTCGAGATCCCTCCTGTAAGATAATAGATGTATCGATTTTGGTTTTCCTAAGATGGCCTTTTTATAAGTTATCCTTACAAAAATGATGCCTTTGTTATGGAGCTTTGCGTTAGTGTTAATGCCTTAAATTGTGCATCCCGTACATCCATTAGCTCAAGATTTTGGTTTATATTTTATCCAAAGAGGTCTGGTGAATGGAGGCCAGTTATTTGCAGACAGATTTTCTTGTAAGCCCGTGCCTGCTGATTTCTTCGCTCTTTTTCCGATCATCCTATTAATGCATATCTTGTAAGTCGGTGCTATAACAGAAGATCCTTTTATTTTGTTGTTTCCAGTATAAACAATTTCAGTATGATTCCATCATACCCATTTTAATCACTTGATTCTCTATGTAAGCCTTCTATTTTGCTATTTGATTTTCCGCCATCCATGAGCTGATCCTGATGCGTGATCATATTTAATTTGCTGTCCAATGTTCGAATAAACCTAATAATGTTGTTGTGGAATTGCTCTTGTTCTTTTTTTCCTTTACACACAATGTTAGACGGTTATTTACCAATAAACTGAAGTGTGCGTAGTCTAGCGGAAAGTCTGCCCGGATCTTTTCTTCCAAATACCTTAATTTTCTGTGTACGGGCAAACCATGCAATTACAGCATCTTCGCGAAATTTAAGAGCTAAGGATTTTGTACAGATATATCTTTGTGCCATCGTTGAACCAATTCCCTTTGTGTAAATCCCTTGTTTTGCTCGATTTTAGTCCTTAACATCTGTTACTTGAATTAAATCTTCAATCTTTAGTTTTTTCTATTTCAGTCCTCAGCATTTGTAAATGTTTAGAAACAGTCATCGATTGGCTATTCATTATGAGTCCATGTGTTTTTATTAGATAAATAATACAGTAAAATATTAATAAAACAAGTAAAGTAACTAAAAAAAACTCTTAAAAAATTAGAAAAATAAAAAAAAATAAAATTTATAAATGATTTTCAAATTTAAATAAAATAAGTTAATAATAATGTTACTATTATTATTATTATTATTTAAAATAATTTAATAAATAAAAATAAAATAGCTAGAAAAAATTAAAAGAATAAGAAATTTATATATATATATATATATATTTTATTAAAGTTAATTAAGACTTAAGTAACCACCGTTGGTATCTTGCCTTTAAAATTACTATTTAATCTTCCAATCTTACAATATATAACAAAAAAACCTAATACTAAATTAACTATAAATATATTATATTATAAACAAATTTATTAACTTTTTTATTTTTTTTCCTAACGATTCCTCTCTTCCCTTCCCCAACAAACATTCCCATTACCTCCTACTCCTCTCTCAACAAGCCCCATCTCTTTCTCTTCCTCATATATTAATATCTTTTATTAATATTATAATATTTTTTTATTATATTATACAACTTTATTTATTTTATACACATGTAATATCAATACGTCGACTACTAATATACATATAAACGACTCTAGCCACATTAGAGTTGGAGTGGTTCAAATGGCAACCCATTGGTGAACGTAATTGGTCACACACCGACCTAAGGAGTAAGGAGGTTGCATGACTCCCCCTAAGCTAGTACTAAGGGCTTATAGTCAAAAAATTAATAAGTAACTTAGATGAAACCCAATTAGATTTCTTTAAAAAAAAAAAAGAAGCTTTTTAGGTAGTAGGCAACACCTATCCCTAATGTTAGGTCACATCATATGATAGCCATTCTAGCTTCCTTAAGGTTCAAGGGTGGTTGAAAAAAGCTTTAAAAAAAAATCCTTATCTTTCTTTTTATTTCATTATTATTTTTTTGTTTATTGATTATATATAATAATATATATTATTATCATTAACTTATTTTGTTTAAGTTTCCAAATTTTTAGAAAATTTCTTTCTTTATTTTTTTCTATTTCTTTTAATTTTTTAATTACATTACTTATTTTATCAATATTTTATCTTATTATTTATTTAATAAAAGCAAGTAGAGCATTAAGATGGTCTTATGTATTAACCCTAATCGATAATATAATGGTTAACTAACAAATGATTCTTCTGCAAACATTTACAAACATTGAAGACTGAAATAGAGGGAAAAAAAATAAAGATTAATAATTAGAAAAAATGGTTAGAGAGTAACTATAGATGTACTTTTCCATGTATATGTATATATATTCTGTGATATCCCATAAATTAACAATTAAAATATGCACACTTAAGTATTAGGACAAAGCTCTAATCATATGCGATTAGAGTCAATAATCGATCTAAGGCATTCGGGAAAATGAATTAATTAGGTTAGAAACTCATGAAAAACATAATAATCATAATGGAGGAATTCTCGTAGGCTTAAAAGTAAAAAATATAATAAGATATCAACAATATAATTAAATAGCATGGATTTACTTTATATGGCTCCTAAAATCGTATTTAGAGCAATCATACCTAGATTTAAGACTTTCGAGAAAATATATTCGATTGAAGCCAAACTTTATAACTAAGCTAAAAAAGTTAGTAAAAGTGATCCAATAAAGTTATATTATAAAAACAATAACCAAAAATCTCAATTTTAGTTTTAGAAGTATGATTATTAAAATAGTGTAAAAATGATCGAAATCTTTAAAATCTAACTCAGAATACGACAATGATTTAGAGATAAGTTAATTATATTATAAAAAAATAATATAGCATAATATAATATATAAGTATATATGTATTTTTATAAATATATCCAGCATATATAATAATTATACTTGTAAAGTAATCTAAAATTGTATAATAATGGATAGTAAGTGACAAATTCGCAAAATTAAATAGAAAAAATATCTTAAAAATAAAAGACATCCTATAAACACGATCACATGTATATAATTACTCATTACGTGTATAATATATATAAGATATATAGCCGTATGTTAACAAAATCATTAAATACTAACATAAAATACCAAGATACCTTAAAATATCATCTAAAAATTATAAAAGAACAAGAAACAACCTGGAATATGATTGGATTAAATGTAGAGTAGCTTAAAAAGAATAACCAACTGCGTAAAAATAATTAAATAAAAAGGTGACACTTCATAGATACAAATTTCTTAAAAAAAAATAACTAAAATAAATTAGAAAATAATTACTTAATGGTTAAGAAAATTTGAAACCGACCTAAATTATTATAAATAGGATACTAGTACTTAGATTTCACATTTTGGCAATCCAAAACACTTTTAAAAATTTTGGAAAAGTATTTAGAAAAATTAGATTAAAAAAAAAGGAAAAACATAGCAAAATATTAACCTTACGTGGATTCTCAACCATCCGATGACCTGACATGGAGCCTCGCCACTACCTAATAGAGCCACCACTACCTAAGCTATTGGTCCATGGTGACCAGAGCTTTGATAAATCGATATATTAAATTTTTACTTTGTTTTTCTATATTTTCTAAAAAATATTAAATCAATTAAGAAAAATCTAAAAAATATTATTCTTCAGTTATTCTAGGATACTTTCATGTTGTATTTTTATTTTAGTAAAATTATGATTATTTTATGTATCTCCTTAAGAAATGTACTATTCACTCGAATTTTCAAATTAAAAATAAATATATTAAATGATATTGTTTTAAGTCCAAAATTTTTCTATAAGACACATATTACATATATTTTATTTCTATGTAGCTTGATTTTGATTTTGTATATAGTTAATATCTATTGCATTTTTAGATCCTAAAAATGGTTAAAAATAGGATAATTTGTGAAATATATTGATTTTAGATGAAATAATTAATGAAATTAGGATCCAATTAATTCTAGATGTTCAAAATGATGTCAAGATAGATTGAAATTAATTTGGTGAAAAAATCTTATTATTTGCTTAGTTAACCGTAATTTAGGGGTAAAATTGTAATTTTATGAATATAAACGACAAACCCAATTGTATGAAACAAGTTGCTAGTTGAGTTCTATATATTTTTTTGAGTCTATAGGAATTTTCATAGAAATATTTGATGATCTATGCTATTTGCTATGAATTTTCCTAAATAAATAGCTTATATTAATAACTAGGATGTATATTTAGTAATAATATGTTAAAGTATAACAATTATTTTATTGAATTACAATGAAAACATAACCTAACCAATTAGGATTATTCATTGTTATATTTCATATTATTATAGACGTTAAGATATGGTATATACATGCTAGAATTTAGTAATGTTAGATTTATCGTATATTATTGAAAAATCGAGTAACAATATATCTTATTCACATAATACGATATCAATTTGGTGTTACTTACTATATAGCTTTACTTATATACTAGGATGAAATATGCTCCTTAAGAAACATCTTTTGAATAAAACCACTAACTTATATTGTTGAGCTCTAGTGTACTCGACGATATTGACCTTATTACAATTAAGTAACTTTAGATAATTTAATATAACTTATGTATAATAAGATATAATACTTAAAGTATGTGTGTATGTGTACAATGTGCAAATATATCAATACATATATACATACACTACTCTACTAAATATCTAGATAAATAATATCTTAGCCAAGTACTAAATAAAACTCTGATTATTTTCATATATCTTACGAAAACTTTATATAAGTTTTGGTATATATAAGACTTCCAAGTGAGTGAAGCCTTGACATCCCATATCTATTAGAGTAAGCTTCAATACAAGTAAGTGAAATTAATACTTCATAGTATTTTTTAGTATTATTTCAAAATATCTAGAGTTTTTAATATGTATTTGTCAATGATTGTAGTTAGCTATTTGTGGGTATGCAGCACTTTTGTTTGAAATTCGATGTACTGTGATGGGAGTTGAGTTCCATATATGAATATTATGTTTGAATTATTTGAACTTAGTTGATCAACCTAAAAATAAACTAACTTAAATTTGGCTTAAAACCTAACTTGATATGTATTATAACCCACTAAAAGTAACAGCTAAGATTTTCAAGCCAAATATAAACTCCCTTCAATAGGGATAGTTGAAATGATCTTGTCCCTACCCTTAGCCAAACTAAGTAACAAGAAAGGAGGTTGTAGTAAGGTTATGAGCCATGATTCAAAAATAGTCACAGAAGGAGGGTGTTCTCCATTGCATAAACCTTGATTTAGTTTCGATTTATGAGTACGTGACGTCAATCTCCTCAACCTAAATTAGAGCAAGCGTAATTTTTTTAATCTCATGACGTACTAGATAACATCATGCAATGGAATGTGCTTATACATGCATTGCATCTAACCAACTTAGTTAAAAACCTTACTTATGATGTGCTAAATGCATAATCCTATCTCCACCGCACTTATTGAGCAAATTTTCACTCATTTCTTTATAGTTTATTTTATAGGTTCTAAATGAATTATAAGTACCTACCTAAAATAAAAACTTTAGTAAGTTGTGATGGGGAGTGATGTGTAATGAAAAATGGTTCATTATTGCCCTTAGTATTGATTTTCTTATCTTTTAAGGAAAACCATACAAGACTCCTCAAGAGGCTTAGTAATTTTAAAATTTTCTTGTTTGTATGTGAAATGATACTTACTTGTAGGATTTACTATCATGCTTTTATAAAGTTAAATTACAAGTTTATTTTTAACAAATTATTTCAAGAGATTAGTTTAGAGGTTTATATTAAATAGATATTAAATTGGACGCTTCAAAGGAGTAGAGTTGAGTATGTTTGGTATGAATTAAGTCTCGGATAGCGATTATAAAGACAATTTCTATCTTACGATGGTTCACACAGTAAGACTATTACAACTTCACTTTTCCAAGATGTGATATATTCCTTACCTACGTTTTGCTTGATGTTTACGATAGTTCAATGTAGCAATAGTTGAGTTGTGTTTGAGGTTAAACTACTCTAAGTATTTTACTGAGTCAAATTTACGATTCAAGATATTTAGCTTAACTAACTTGTATTAAGTTCAAATATTGATTAAGTTTGAGTAGTTTAGATATCAATATAATGTTTATTAGAATAAAAATAATTTTTTAAATAATTTAGTTGAAATGAGATGATTTAAATTAAGTTCAATATGTTCAATAGGTTTAAAATTTGAGGTTTGGACGGTTTGACTTTAACACCATATTGTATAGCTCCAGCTTTCATGATGTACCCACCTTAATGAAGGTTTATGCTAATCTTTATTATGGGGTTTGAAGAACATTAAATGCTTCATATAGAGTATGTCCTATTTTCCATGTGAACATGTCAAGCAATAAGTTTGTGATTGAGAGTCATGGTCAACCAGTTGGTTCCTCCTCGTTGCTTGAAATTGGATTATGGATGACTTGTCTCATTTTTTGTGGATGCGAATTATATAATCTTATAATGAAAAGTACAAGCAGCGATGTCCTTGTGATTTCCTTATTATTGCTTATAAGGGAGTGCATATTCAACTAGACTAGCCACATTGTCGTAAAAATATGTAGTAAATATGCTCGGTCTGCTCAATAATACCGATACACCGTGTAGTCTTACTACTTTAACATGCAACCGCTCTAAACAAGGCCGTAGCGCTTCCCGAAGAAGTGCCAAAGAAAATAGTTGATTTAGTAAGTTAATCAGTGATTACTTAAACAGCATCATTACTATAGGTCAATAGGAGAAAGTTAACAGTAACATGCTCTCATTTCCACTCCAGAATGGAGAGTAGTTTCAATATCCATTTGGCCATTGATGTTCAACTTACGCACGTTGATAGGTCATACTTTACTAATGTTTCATTTCAATCCAGTAAATTTTCAATTTCAAATCTTTGCACATTTATTGCTTCTTTGGAAAATTAAGTAAGTCGAACTACGAATTTCCCCCCAGAAATTGTGCTTCAATGACGATCTAGAAGATTGTCTTTGATCTTTAGCAATTCTACGTGCTTCCGTTCCCTAATTTGCACAATAAGAGTAGGTTGCATTATATGTAAGGCAGTGCTATGGTCAACTCCTTTCGACATATTTATTTTTTTCACTTTAACATCTCCTAATTTGTTAAGATTACCGTAACCTAATAATGTAAGCAATAATTTCCTAACAAGATAAAGTAGGTTCAAATCTACCCCATCTCCCCTCCCCTAATTACAATATTGTTGGGGAAAAAAAGAATCTCCTAATTTGTAAATAATGTCATAACATTATTATATCTACCTTGACTAAGAGAATCAAAGACAACATTAGTCTATCCTATGGGACAAAATATAGTCTAATTCATCGGCAATACTTACCATTGTCTATGTTGCCTATTGTCTATGTTGCCTATTTAGCTAATTCTGAGCAAACATATGTTTAAAACTCTTGGAGCCAATATACATGACAAATTATTTTTATACAAGTAACATGTCCAAATCTTTATCATGAGTTCTAGGTCATATGATAAAGTATCTCTAGTATTATCTCAATTGATGAGATACATAGGCAATAACCTAACACTATAATGTATCTTAAACCACTCTTAGGTACATCACTATAAATCACAAATCATTGCACCATCTAGAATAGCGAGAAAGGGAGCCTATAGTAATGCAAAATCATAAAGAGATTTGAAAGGATTAAATAAAACTGAATCAAAAAATTCAATTATAATAAGTCAAAATAGGATTGATTAATATAAGAGCGAATAAGAAAAGAAGAAAGAAGGGGTAAGACATTACAAAAGGTCAAAGACAATAGTCCAAATCATCATGACTAGTGAATAATAAATTAATTGAGATTAAATAGGACAATATATTTTTTAGTTGACTCAATTAACCGAAGGATATTTTAGAAAGAGACTCATAGTTTGGATTATTTGATCCATCTTACAATAGGAAGCAATAAAATTGTAACATCCAAAATAAATAGAGAAATGAATTATAAAAATAAAAGAAAAAGATTGATATTAGTAATATAAGTTAAGCACAAGCATGGCATTAAAAATATTATCAAAGGGTATTTTGGGTATAGGAAAGATTTGTGAACCCTAAGTATAAAAATGGTATCTTAGGGTTTGGGAATCTCTTTTCCATAAAACACTTATGTAGTTGCACAATTTGGCAAGGGTTTTATGCAAACCTAGAAGTTCTCACAAGTTCTAGCGAGATTGGATTAACGGAAGCCAAGGTAAGGGTTAAAACATCTTCTTTATTAAAGAGTTCTACTAAAATCGTATTAAAAATTCATTTTTCTAGTTAGGGTAGCAAGAAAAATAAATTTATGAAGGCCTAATGGACATTATACAGGAGATCCTTAGTAGTATATTTAAGGTAAGACTATTATGATGATTTGTTTTTGAGTTCTTGTTCAAATTCCTTCAAGAATTCATTTTTCTCCATAAGGTACTGTAGAAAACGAATTTAGGTATTGCTTTAAAGAGTCCATAGCACGTTCTTGGAGGTAGAAGTGCTATTAATGGATTTCTAAAGCAAGACATGTTGTAAATACATATGTGTTCTTGTTTTTGAGATTGTTATTGTGAAATTCAAAGGTTGTATTTGAATTTTGGATATGTTTGAATAACTAGCAGTTGTTTAGATTATTGTGGAGTTGTGTTGAGGATGGGAATTTGAGTTAGAAGCATCGGTATGAGAAAACAGCAAAGAGTGAGGTTATATGAGGAGGATGAAGCACCACTGCAATTTGTACATTTTGGCCATGGTGTCTAAATGCTAGTTAAGCTAGCGTCCGAACGCTATAATCCCTAATGTGTATAATGACATTTCATTAGGTTCTAAAGTGTTTTTTTTTGGCCATTTTCTTTTGTTTTAAAACCTATCCAAAATATTCTTAGGTGTGATTCGACATCCTAAATGTAACTTAAATCAATCAATCCGTTTAGCAATCTTTCTTAAATGATTCAAAAGAAAGAGTGAGTTGGCTTAGTTTTGCATCAAAAAGTGTAGTTAAAAGGGTTTAGAACTAAGTATATGTTTTATTTCTCTTGTAAACAAGTTATGAGATACTTGTATCAGATTCTAAACAAATGCTACAGTCAGGTATAGGGTTTGTATGTTGCTTGTGTGTAATAGGACTAGTATTGTTAAAATGGACTTAATGTATATTTGGCCTTAGTAACTTATGTTGAGTGTGTTTGGCTAAGCCTAAGGGATTGAGAGAACCAAACTTTGGGGTGATACCCCAATGATCTTAGTGTGATAGTGTCTTGATTAGAGTCTCACTTTAACATGATTTGGATAGATTAGGTGTTCCATGGTTCCTAAGTTATTAGGGAAAACTCAATACAAATAGGTTGTAAATCAAATACAACTATCTTAAGGAACTAAAATTCATGACTTAACATCTCATCTCTTAGGGATTTTCTTATTTTTAGATGCAGGTATAGGTTATAGTAACTATGAGGATTGCTATAGTGAGTACGATTATTTTGGTCATGTTGCTAACTTTTATGATTACCATTTTGATTATGGAGATGGTTCGATGTAGTTTGAATAGGGTTGTGAGACTTGTTAAGAAGAGTTGTCAGACTTGTTCTTATTTATTTTTATGTTGTTACATGGGTCATGAGAGGTCACATGAGACTTCTTCTATTAAAGTCCTTAATAGATGGTTAATTTACATGTTTGGTGTATGAGATGTTAAGTCATGAATTTTAGTTCCTTAAGATAGTTGTATTTGATTTACAAACAAATTCTTATTTTCAATGAATAAAGAACTCAAAAGTTGATCTTTATGTATTTATTAGTGGATTGAGGATGCTTTAAGACATCCATAAAACATTGTAATGGAGTTATTATAGGTGAATGATGGTTAATAAAGTGTGTAATGATGCTACCAAGTTGATTCTAGATGCTTGACGTATCAATAGATCGTAAGGACATGTAATAGACTATACTTTCCTAAGTTCTAAGGCATTACAAATTTAGTGGTATTAAAGCCTTAGGTTTTAAATCTACTTCATATGCAACCTAGGCATGAACCTTAATAGAAGTAAGTTATGAATCAAGTGTTATGAATAATTTAATTATGAGAAATGGATAGGTAGCTGGTAAAGTTATGTTGAGATTGTATTCTTGAATGTAGATCTTTGTATTGAAGTGACCCATATTTTTTAAGTTCTACTAATCCTTTCCTTTCTTGTTATTTGTAGTACATTCAAGTTATCTAACCCCATCCTTTGAAACCAAACTTTTATGACTTTGTTCATATGTTCTCTTCATGTAGCATGCCTGGATGCGGTACTACTTCCAACTCTTCTTCACATCTTTAGGGTGGTAGGGACACTAACCTAAACCACATCCCTATGCCAAATCGAAACTAAAATGAGACAGGGTTTCCACCTTAAGGGTAGAGAACTCCACCACCTACCTAAGACTAACCTACTCATAGCTAAACTCAAGTCCAAGAGCAGACCTACCTTCCTTAAGGCATGCTTACCTAAAACTAGAGCTAGCCTTAGTACGATTAGGGTGAAGGATTAGATACTGTAACAACTACCTAAGTTTTGAATTTAATGAATGCCATGATTGGTGTACTTGTGTAGCAATAGCAACATATTCAAAAGGACATGCGAGTGATACAAGCGAATGCTAAGATTTCGAGGTAAGAAAGACAGGCTGCCATGGACACTAGTACAAGTAGTCATACTGGTAGAAATAATTTTGATCGATTCATGAAGATTATTCATAACTTCTACCCTAAGCTTAATGATCTAGTAGGAGGCAAGGAATGGATCGCTAAGGTAGAGAAGTCCTTTGAAATGGTAATGATACTAGATAACAAGAAAGTGATTTATGTTACTTACTTTTTGAAGGGCTCTATAGCCTAATGGTAGGAGAATGCTATTAGAATAAATAAGAATGAAGCTAGTCCTATCACCTAGGAAGGGTTTAAACAATCATTCTTTGACAAGTTCTTCCCTAACAATACCAGGGAGCAAATGGAGCTTACATAGCAGACCCTGCAATAAGGTAATCAATCAGTATCAAAATATGAGAAGAAGCTAAACTACCTAACCCAATTCCTACTAAAGCCTATCAGGAGAGATGAGAGGTTGCACACCAAATGGTTTACCTTTGGTTTAGTGCTTAAGCTATAAGAGAGGATGGTAGGTTTCAAGGGCACTTATGCTAAGATAGTAAAGCGGGCTAGAAGTGTGGAGCACGATATGAAAAGAAAGGAAGAGCTACTTGCCCGCAAAGAGAAGAAGGCCCTAGGTAAGAGGCCTATACCTAACTATGGATCACCAGAGAGGTTCAAGAAACCTACACTAGGCATAATGATCAAAGATGGTGATAGACTACCCTTTACACCAGGTAGGCCCATCCTAACTACCTATGCAAATGCTAGCTAAGTATACCTGCTACTATGGACCATGTGATATTTTTTAGTACAAATAGACATTAAGTACCTGTTTCTCTTGTGGTGGGACTGGGCATGTTAGTAAGGACTGCAAAGAGATGACTTTGATGTACTAGGGTTTCTACTTTAAATGTAGTCAGAGAAAGCATCGGGTAGCAGAATGTAGAGAATTAACGAAACAACTCATGTAGACCGCTCAACCTACTACTACTTAGAACATAGCCAAAGTCATTCAACCTCAGTCAGGACCTTGCTAGAAAGCACCAGCCCCAATCTTTATACTTCAGTAGTAGAGCCAAAGTCAAGAGACCTTTGAAGCAAATACCTTGGTAGGTATACTCTCTATCCTTAACTAGAATATACGTATTTTATTTGATACTAGAGTATCCCATTCTTGTATTGTTGAATCTGTAGTAATTGCTTGTGAATTATGTACTATATTTTTTTATACCCCCTTGATTGTGAATACACCTTTGAGGATCAAAACTATTTAAAGTAAAGTATGTCAGGATATAGAGATTTTTGTAGAGGGAAGGACTTTACCAGTCAACTTGTTATTGCTAAACCTATCAGATTTTAACATAATCTTAAGTATAGACTGGTTGGCAAGACACCATGTAACTATTGACTATCATAACATAATGATCACTTTTGAGCCTCCAAGGAAAGTACCTTTCCAGTATCAAGTAGAAGGTTAGAGGGTAATGAATTGTTTTGGTTATGAGTTGTGGGGAAAGCCTACCCTAGCAGTCTTAAGTATAAGGACTGGTGAAGAGTTGAAGCCAAAGTAGGTACTAGTAGTATAGGAATTCTTAGACATCTTCCTAGATGATCTACTTGATCCACCACTTGATAGAAAGTATAGTTCAAGATAGACTTGGTGCCAAATGCTAAGCCCATTTTAAAACCAGCATACAAAATGACACCTATTGAACTTATTGAGTTGAAGAAACAGTTATAAGAGTTGTAAGATAAAGGTTTCATAAGACTAAGTTCGTCTTCTCGTAGAGCCTCGATTATTTTTGTGAAAAAGAAAGATGAAAGCATGAGAATGTGTGTAGACTACAAAGATCTAAATCTAATGACAATCAAGAGCAAGTACCCGCTTCCTTAAATTGACGACCCATTTGACTAGTTGCAATAAGCACGAGTATTGTCAAAGATAAAATTGAGATCATGTTACTACCAGCTGAAGGTGAAAGAAGAAGATGTGGAGAAAACAACATTCTGGACCAAATATAGGCTATATGAGTTCCTGGTCATGCCGTTAGGTCTCACAAACATGCCCGCAACATTTATGGACCTCATGAACCAAGTATTTCAAGAATATCTAAACACATTTGTTGTGGTCTTTATCAAGGATCCTCATATGCTCTAAAAGCAGAGAAGAGCATGAGTAGCTTTTAAAGATTGTACTAAGTAAACTTAGAGCAAAGAAGCTGTATGCTAAATTTAGCAAGTACAAGCTTTAGTTAGATCAAGTAGCCTTCCTAGGTCACATTATAAATAGTGAAGGTATATTAGTAGATCTAGAAAGATAAAAGCTCTGGTCGAGTGATTGAGATTGAAAACGATAGCCAATATTAGTAGCTTTCTAGAGCTTACAGGTTATTATAAGAAGTTTGTGGAAGAATTCTCAAGGTTAGTAGTACCCTTGACTCAAAAAGGGGTGAAATTTGACTGGGATAATAGATGCGAGTAGAGTTTTTAATAATTGAAAGAGAGACTTGTAACTACCCTAATGTTGTCTTTACCTCGTGCTGGGGATGAATTCATCATTTTTAATAATGCCTCAATTCAAAGAATTAGGTGTGTATTGATGCAAAATGACCAAGTGATAGCATGTGTCACATCAACTCAAGCCTTTTGAGAAAAATTACCTAATCCACGACTTATAGTTGGCAATAGTAATCTATGCCTTGAAACTATAGAGGCGTTACCTAATAGGGGAAAGGTGCAAGGTATATACCAATCGTAAGAGTCTGAAGTACTTTTTCATCCAATGAGATATGAACATGAGATAGAGAAGGTAAATAGAACTGATAAAGGACTACGACCTGAACATATAATACCACTTAGGGAAAGCTAATGTAGTGGCTAACACTTTAAGTAGGAAAAGATATGGGAATCTGGCCAACTTAATAATGACACAAAAGCCATTGCTAAAGGATACGAGACTACTAGATTTGGATATTTTGACTAGAGAAGTGAGCGTTAAGCTAGCAAATATTCGGATTTAGCTCATGATAGTAGATAGGATTAAGATGGCCTAAGCTGAAGATGAGGGTATATAGGAGATGAAGAGGAAGATGGAAGTAGGAAAGGTAATAAAGTTCATGGTAGATACTGACTTAGGTATAAGGATCAGTTATGTGTGCCGTAGAGACCAAAGTTGAGAAGTGAACAGCTAAAGGAGGTACATTACTTGGGATACACCATACACCTAGGTAACACAAAGATGTACCATGACCTAAGGGTACATTATTAGTGGAATAATATGAAAAGGGAAATCACAAAATGTGTATTAAGGTGCCAAACTTATCAACATATTAGAATCGAACATTAAAGGTAGGTGGGTGAATTGCAACCTTATTGGTAGCAGAATGGAAATGGGAACAGGTTACCATGGACTTTGTGACAACACTACCAAGGACTTTGAGTAAGCATGATGAAGTCTAGGTGATTGTAGACCGATTAACGAAGTTAGCTCACTTCATTCCCATTAACATTAGTTACTCATTGGATAAGCTAGCTAAGTTATTCATTAAAGAAGTAGTAAGGTTACATAGAGTATTAGTAAAGATTACGTTAGATAGAGATACACGTTTTGTGGGTAGGTTTTGAAAGAGCCTACACAAGGCCTTGGGTACAAAGTTATAGTTCAATATTGCTTTCTACCCATAGACTGATGAGCAATCAAAGAGAAGTGTACAAATACTAGAAGATTTGCTATGGGCTTATGTATTGGATTTTAGCAGCCATTGGGATGAGTACTTACTCTTAGTTGAGTTTGCTTATAACAACAGCTATTACATGACCATTCAAATGGCCCTTCATGAAATTCTATATGGTAAGAAGTGTAGATCACCCGTAAACTAGGATAAGGTTGGGGAAAAATAAGTTTTAGGTTTAAAATTGGTACAGAAGGCAGTGGATAAGGTAAGGCTGATGAGGCAAAGAATGAGAATTGCTCAAAGCTATTAGAAGAGCTATGTTGATAAGTAGAAACACTTGTTAGAGTTTCAAGTAGAAGAAAAGGTTTTATCGAAAGTATCTTTGGTTAAGGGAATTTTTAGATTCAGGCTAAGAGGAAAATTGTCTCCAAGATATGTTGGACCCTTCAAAATCGTACATAAAATCAGGAATGTAGCATATAAGTTAGAGCTTCCTTTTAGGTTAAAAGAGGTCTACAATGTCTTTCATGTGTCCATGTTAAAAAAATTGAAATTTGACCTAAAATAGGAAATAAAACAACATCAGATATAGGTAGTGAACTTGGAGACCTTAAAGTTGCAGCTAGACTTGTCTACTATTGAGCAGCCCATAAAGATTGTGAACATTAAGGTTCAAGAATTAAGGAGAAGGAAGATGCCTTACATTAAATTTTAGTATGTAGGTTGTTCAAAAAGGGAAGCCGCATGAGAGTTAGAAGAAGAGATGAGAAGGAAGTACCCATAATTGTTTCAAGATTAAGGCATGTAATCTTTCAACTTTCAAGGATGAAAGCTTTTATTTGGGGAGGTAGGGGGGAGGGAGAGGGGGTGTTGGTCATGTAAGGGGGGAGTTGTATCATCTAAAATAAATAAAAAATGAATTATAAAAATAAAAGAAAAAAGATTAATATTGGTTATTTAAGCTAAGGACAAGCCTAGCATTAACAATATTATTAGAAGGTATTTTAGGCATAGGAAATGTTTGTGAACCCTAAGTATAAAAAGGGTTGCTTAGGGTTTGGGAAACCTTTTTCTACAAATCACTTATGTGGTTGCATACTCTAGCAAGGGTTTTGCAAAAACTTAGAAGCAAGGAGAGAATTCTCATAAGTTCTAGCAAGATCAAATTAAGGAGAACCAAGGTAAGGGTTAAAACATCTTCTTTATTAAAGAGTTCTATTAAAATCCTATAAAAATTTTGTTTTTCTAGCTAAGGCAGCGAGAAAAACAAATTTGTGAAGGCCTAACTAATGTTCTACAGTAGATACTTAGTAGTGTATTGAAGGTAAGACTATTGTAATGATTTGAATTTGAGTTCTTGGTCAAATTCTTACAAGAACTTGATTTTTTCTCCCGAAGGTATTGTAGAAAATGAATTTAAGAGTTGCTGTGAAGAGTCCATAGCACGTTTTTGAAGGTGGAAGTGCTACTAATGAATTTCTAAATATATGTTGTTAGTATATATGTATTCTTGTTTTTGAGATTGCCATTGTGAATTTCAAAGGTTTGATTTGAATTTTGGATATGTTTAAGTGATGAGGGGTTGTTTAGATTGTTGTAGAGTTGTGTCGAGGATAGGAATTCAAGTTAGGAGTGTCATTATGCGAAAACAATGAATAGTAGGGTTATATGCAGGGGATGAATGTTGCTACAATTTGCAAAATTCTACAAATTGCAATAACGTTTCATCCCCTACAGATTTTGCAAATTGTAGCTAGTGTCTAGATGCTAAGTGCAATTCTGCACCTTTCGACCATGGTGTCTAGATGCTAGTTGAGCTAGCATCTAGATGCCATGATCCTTAATCCTTGCAACGAAATTTCATTAGGTTCTAAAGTGCTTTTTGAGCATGTTCTTTTGTTCTAAAACCTATCCCAAACATTCCTAGGTGTGATTTGGCATCCTAAATGTAACTTAAATCAATCAATCCTTTTAGGAATCCTAGGATTCTTAAGTGATTCAAAAGAAAGAGTGAGTCAACTTAGTTTTGTGTTAGAAAGTGTAATTAGAAGTGTTTAGAAACTAAGTACATGTTTTATTTCTCTTGTAAATAGGTTGTGAGATACTTGCATCACATTTTGAACAAACTCTATAGTTAAGTACGGGGTTTATATGTTGCTTGTATGTGGTAAGACTAGTTTTGCTAAAATGGATTCATAAGGATCGTAGAACAATAATGCACTGACAAGCTCATGAACTTACTTAGCCTACCGAGCTATCTAAAGTGAATTGAGTACTGAAGAGTAGTGCGTACCCTAGTTTGATATGCTATGTTACTTTACTCTTCACATCATCTAAGAAGCTACCAAGGTAACCAGCTAATATGCTGAGCCGACCCCTTCGCCATACACCAATCTTAACCTTGAATTAGGATACTGCCTTCACTAGTGCCAAAGCAGAGATGACAATTGTCAGGAGCTGATTAGCCTAGGTCAACCTAAAAATGAGTTATCCCTGAACCAACCCCTATCTAGTCCTAACTATTCAAGCTCTCAAACTACCAACACCAACTTGACCTAATTAAGACCCTGCCCCTACTCAACCAGCATCATTGGGATCACAGAATGAGAAAACTACGTGTGCTATCCTTTTTCCGACATTCGTACTATCCTTTTCTATCAACAGATATTCTTTTTACATGATTACATTGCAACCCCTATAAATTATTCCCCCTTTCCCTTAATAAGTAAGAATCCTTTTCTTTAATTTCCTATAAGCTAAGATTTACCTTAATTAGGTATTATAAATGCTTTCCTATTATAATGGCCACTACAACACAATACAAAGAATATACTAAACTTTCAAACATACTCTCTTGAGTTAAGTGTTTTGCTGTTTACTCTTGAGCTACTCTTATCTAGCCCATTGAGCGTGGACTAGTGGCAAGTGACCTCTAGCCATACTTATACGTCGTATCAAGTATAACCCGAGATCGTATGAGGCATTGGTGTCTCTATCCATCATTGGTGTGCAGGAAACCCTGCTCAACCTTCAACTACCATTTATCTTTTGGACCATTTCACAGTCCGAACCCACCCCTTTGGTTACACATAGTATTGGGTTCATGTAATCATCCACAAATCTGTATCATCCTAATATCAAATCTTGGCTATGTTTGAAGTTGGATTTTGTTACTTTTTTCTTTAAGTGGTTTGTTATTGTTTTCGAGTGATTAGAAGTTTTGTTGTTAACATCGAAGTTTGGGTAATAGAAAGGTGTTGAGGAAAATTCAGTGCTCTGTTTTCCCATGTTTCTTATACACCAAAATAGAGTGCTTGTTTGCTTATTAATTGTACATAGTTATTAGAGTGGTGGGAATATTTGTTATTGTTTTGTTGTTGTTATATGCAAAAAGAACTATGAGTAGTATTTTTAAACATTAATTTTGTAGGTTAGCCAACAATATCAGATTCAAGTATTCAAGGGACTTTAGGAAACTGAGAAAGTAGTGCTCGAAATGGCCAAAGGCAAGAAGGAGGCTTCACACCTCAGTTTGTAGGTGACCAATTGGATAAGCTCACTAACTTAGTAACTAGTTTGGTGACTGTTATCCAAGAAGATAGACAATGAGCTAGAAATAGCTCAAGTAGAGGACATGAGCAGCAAAAGTGAGACAATGGTCAATTTGGCCGAGTTAATGCCCTAGGTCGACCATATCGAGCTGAAAGAATTGGTAGGGATGCTAAACAAAGACTAACACTTAAAGAAATTAAGGAAGAAGAGGGAACAAATGATGAAGTAGATGAGTACTATGAGCCTAAAGAGAGGAATGTCTGAGTCCTTAGAGTTGAAGGGTTGAGGATACATATTCCAAGCTTTTCTAGAAGTGGTGATGCCAAAGACTACCTAGATTAGGTAGATAAGATTGAGAAGCAATTTGAATGCCATAAAGTGTCTGATAAAGCAAAAGTGAAACTTACTATGTTAGTGTTTACTAGTTATGCCAACCTATGGTGGAAAAACTTACAAGCTACTCGGCAAAGAGAAAGAGAACAAGAAATTAGGAGTTTGGATGAAATGAAGAGAGTCATGAGGGGGAGGTTTGAGCTGAGCTACTACTTGCAGGATACCTTCAAAAGATTACAAGAGCTAAGGTAAGGAGAATCAACTGTTGAAGCTTATGTCAAGGAATTCTAAATGTTAATAATCTAATGCAATGTCAAAAAGCCAGAATATCAAACTGTATCTCAATTTATCGGTGGATTAAAGTATGAAATTGGAGATATCCTAGAAACCATTAATATCAGTCACTTGATGATGCAATCTTAACCGCTTAGATGATAGAAAGGCACTAAATGAAGAGGTTTCAACCTCCAATTGGTTGACTTAATAGTAACCGAGTTATTCCTAGCAGACTTGTGCCAATGGAACAAAGTAAGGTTGTTGAGACCCAACTTGCTCAAACTACTAGAGTAGAAGAGAAGGAAGTCTTAAGGAAGTTTGAGAAAGGCTAAAGTTCAAGCAGGAAGATGAGTGAGATCAAGTGTTTCAAATGCTAAAGATGTAGACATATGGTCGCTTGGTATCCAAACAGAAGAACTATAGTGATCCGAGGTGAGGTGCTAACTTGTGAAGTAAACAGTACTGATGAGGAAGTAGAGGAGCTGAAAGAGGACAACCAGACCGAGTTGTTCAAAGAGGAAGTCATCTACAGTGAGGAAGGCAACTTTATGCCAGCCACTCTAGTGTTGAGAAGGACAGTGAATGTCAGTCTTGTACCCGAAGATGAATAGAGCAAAAATCTCTTCCATATCGGATATAAGGTAAATGAGTCATCGTATACCTTAATCATTTATAGTAGAAGCTGTACTAATGCAGCTTCTGCATTTATGGTCCAACAATTGAAATTGCTGATTGAGCCCCACCAAAAACCTTATAAGCTACTTTGGCTTAATGATAAAGGAGCCTTACAAGTGAATAAATAAGTGTTTATGATAATGTGCATTGGCAGCTATTGAGATGAAGTGATCCATGATGTGCTACCCATGAGTATGTCCTACATCTTACTTGGACAATCATAGATGTTCGATCAAATAGTTATATATGATGGAAGGAGAAATACATATTCCATAGAGCATGAAGGTAGGTGGGTAAAATTGAGTCCTATGATTGCTGAGTAAGTAAAGGCATTGCAGTCTCAACTGAGCCGAACCCTAAAGAAAGAGGTTTTGGTAATAACCAGAGTCAAGTTGAAAAGAGAGATGGAGCTCAAAGGAACAACCTATCTACTAGTCCAAAGAATACTAAAGATGAGGTTTGAGGTGAGGAAGCAGCCTATTGAGGTGAAAACATTATTGTAAGTGTTCACCAATCTATTTTGAGATGAGCTACCGAAAGGACTACCTACCATCTAAGGCATCAAACATGCAGTTGACTTGTAGCCAAGAGTCGTACTGCCAAACAAGCCTATTTATAAGCTGAATCCTGAATAGGCTACCAAGCTACAAAAGCAAGTGGATGAGTTGATGAAGAAGGGGTATGTGCACTAATCCCTTAGCCCTTATAACATGCCGGTCTTGTTAATACCAAAGAAAGATGGGTCTTAGAGAATGTATGTAGATAGTCCAGCAATCAATCAAATCACCATCAAGTATGAGTTTTCAATACCGAGAATTGATGATATGCGAGATGAGTCAAGCCGATCAAGAGTGTTCTCCAAAATTGACCTTAAATTAGGATACCATCAGATCCGAATGTGTGAGAGTGATAAGTAGAAAACTGCATTCAAAATGTGCTATGGATTATATGAATGGCTTGAAATGCCGTTTGGACTATCCAACACATTGAGCACATTTATGCGCTTGATTACTTCAAGAATTACTAAGGAAGTTTTTCGTAATTAATTTTGATGACAGCTTGGTGTATAGCCTGGACTTGGAGACTCACCAAGAGCATCTTCGAAGAGTCTTCACAAAACTTTAAGCTAAACAACTCTATTCCAATTTAAAAAAGTGTGACTTTTGTTGATCCAAAGTGATTTTCTTGGGATTTATTATTAGTAGTGGTGGCATATAAATTGATGAAGAGAAGATTAGAGTAATCACCGAATGGCTAGTGCCCACCACTTCGATCGAGGTAAGAAGTTTCCATAACCTAGCATTATTCTATCACAGATTTGTTTATGACAAAGAGTTTTACTCCTTAATTCGAGCCTTAACAATATGGTAACACTATCTGTTACCTAAAGAATTTGTGATCTACACCGATCATGAATGCTTGAGATATCTAAAGAGCTAACCTAAGCTATCCTAAAGACAAGCTAAATCAGTCGAGTTCATGGAGGGTTTTTCTTATGTCATAAAATATAAGAATGGGAATAACAATGTAGTGGCTAATACCCTATCGATATGACACTCTCTCCAAACCGAGCTACAAACTAAGCTGCTTGGCTTTTCAGCAATAAAGAATTTGTATGAAGTGGATTCATATTTTAGTACCATCTATGCCAGATGTGAGGAAGGAAGGACACTAGATGACTATTACAGGGAAGATGATACTTATTCAGAAAAAAGAGGCTATGTATCCTAACTTATTCCATGAGGGAATTACTAGTATGGGAGGCACATGGAAGAGGATTGATAAGATACTTTGGCTAGTACCAAACCTATGAGGTACTACTTATAAGATTCTTTTGGCCAAAGATAATGAGAGACATATAGTTCGTATTGGAAAAGTGTGTAACCTATTGAAAAGCAAAGAGTCGAACCTAGTAAGGACATTATGTACCCTTTCCAATCTCAACCAAACCATGGACTAAGCTGAGTATGGACTTCATGTTAAGATTACTAAGGACGTCCTAAGGAAAGGACTCCATCATGGTAGTTGTGGATTGATTTAGTAAAATGGCACATTTCATGGCTTGTTTGAAAACTAATGATGCTTCAACTATTTCTTTTCTTTTCTTGCAAGAAATAATTAAGCTTCTTGGATTACCTAAAACTATTGTTTCCAACACGAGACTTAAAGTTCATGAGCCACTTTTAGAGGATACCATAGAGATGAATGGGAACCAAGCTATTGTACAATACATCCTATGATCCACAGACCGATGGATAGACTGAGGTTGTCAATAGAATCGTGGAAACTCTACTATGAGTTGCTATCTAACGGAACATGACTAATTGAGATTTATGTCTACATATTATTGAGTTCGCCTATAATAAGATTGCCCATAACATAACAAACATGTCTAATTCGAGGTCGCCTATGGGTTTACCTTAAGCTCCTAATGGACCAAGCACCCCAACTAAAGCTTGAAGATGACTAGCCAGCCACAAAAATAGTTGAGGCCATCAGAACCATACACTAGAAGGTTATAGAGCAATTAAACCAAGTTGTTGCTAAGCTAGAGAAGTGAGGCTAAGGATGAAAGCAAAGAGAATTTCACCTAGGTGATCTAATCTAGATACATCTCAACAAGAAACAGTTCCCAAATTTGTGGAAGTACAAGTTATCCCTAAGAGTTGAAGGATCCTATAAGGTTAGAGATCAACAATGTTGAAGAGTCTAAGACTCCATATCCTTTAAGTAACTCAATCACGTAGGCATTAAGATTGATCTTTTCAAGTACTTTAAATGGTTCATCGACTTTGGGAGACAACTCTTCCTTTAGTTTAGGAATCGTTCCTTGCTAAGATGTATACAGACTAAATCACTTAGTTGAAACTCTCTCTTCCTCCATCCTCAGCCTTGCTTCTTGAGCTTAGCATTAGCTCAGCTCAATTGCTTTACAACCTTCTAGTACATAGCTCTGATGGCCTCAACTCTTTCAACGGTTGGCCGATCATCATCAAGCTTTGATTGGGGTGCTTGGTCTATTGGGAGCTCAAGGTTAAACCCATAAGTGACCTTGAATGGAGACATGTTTATTACATTGTAGGTGGTCCTATTGTAGGTAAACTCAATGATCGGTAGATGTAGATCCTAATCGGCCATGTTTCGTCTGACAGCAACCCGTAGCAAAGTTCCCAAGGTTCTATTGACAACCTCAGTATGTCCATCAGTCTATAGATGGTAGGACATGCTGTATAATAGCTTGATTCCCATTCGCCTCTTTAGCGTCCTCTAGAAGTGACTCATGAACTTTAGGTATTAATCTAAAACAATGGTTTTCAAAACTCCATGAAATTTGATTACTTCTATAGACCACAATTTGGTTGGGATAGGCAAGGGTAGATAATGTCTTAGCTCAGCTTGGCTCTTTGCTTTTCAACAAGTTACACACTTTCCTAATATGGATTGCATATCCCTCATCATTCTCGACCAAAAGAATTATGAGGATAGTACCTCATGGGTTCAATGCTGGCTAAAGTATTCGGTTAATCCTCCTCCATGCACTCCACGCATGAGTAATTCTCTCATAGAATAAGTTGGGACACATAGCCTCCTCTTCTTAAATAAGTATTTGTCCTCCTTATGATAGTCATCCAGTGTCCGTCCTTCCTCACATTAAGCTTAGATAAGACCAAAATGTGGATCCTCAGCATACATATTCTCTATGGTTGAAAAGCTAAGTAGTCTTGTCTATAGCTCAATTAGGAGGGTATGTCATCTCGATAGGGCATCAGCCACTAAGTTGTTCTTTACATTCTTATGTTTCACAATATAAGAAAAACCCTTCATGAACTCAACCCATTTTGCTTGCCTTCGAGACAACTTTGATTAACTCTTTAGATATCTCAAGGATTCATGATTAGTATAGATCACAAATTCCTCAAGTAGTAAATAACGTTGCCATATCGCTAGGCTTGGATTAAGGAGTAGAACTCCTTATCATAGACAGAATAGTTGAGTATAGCTTCTCTAAGTTTCTCATTGAAATAAGCTATAGGTCGGCATTCTTACATCAGCACAACACCTATGCTTAATCCAGATGCATTACACTTTACTTCGAACACTTTGTCAAAGCTCGGTAGAACTAAGATAGAGGTTTTAGTTAGCCTATCCTTTACTTCCTCAAAACTCCTCTACTGCTTCTCTCCTCATCTAAATTCAACATTCTTCTTTAAAAGTTCAGTGAGTGGGGCCATAATTGTACTGAAATTCTTTATAAATCTATAATAAAACGATGTCAGGTTATTGAAACTTCTCACATCTGCAGAACAGATTTGCTTAGGTCATTCTATCATTGCTCTTATTTTCTCATTGTCGACTTAAATGCCACTTGCACTTACAACAAACCTCAAGAAGATTACCTTAGGTTGACAAAAGCTGCATTTCTTCAGATTGGCATAGAGCTGTTTAACTTAGAGTTTTATAAAGACTCTTCGGAGATGCTCATAGTGAGTCTCCAAGTTAGGACTATATACTAGAATGTCATCAAAATAAACCATGACAAACTTTCCTATTAGTTCTTAGAGCACAAGATTCATTAGGTACATTGGATAATCTAAATAGCATTACAAGCTATTCATATAAACCATGTTGTATCTTGAATGCGGTCTTCCACTCATTACCTTCACACATTCAAATATAATGGTATCCAGATTTGAGATCGATCTTGGAGAGCACTCTTGCTCTGCTTAATTTTGTCTAGCATGTCATCAAGCCAAGTATGGGATACTTGTACTTAATGGTAATTCAATCGATCACTCAACTATCCTCACACATCCTCTAAGAACCATCTTTCTTTAGCATTAATAAAGCCGAAATGATACAGGGGTTAAGGGACTCATACACATACCCCTTCTTCATTAGCTCATCTACTTGCTTTTATAACTTAACAGCCTATTCAGGATTTAACCTATAGGCAGGTATAAGCCGCACAACTAACCATTCGAGGTTTCGATCAGTTAAAAGACTCGATCGAATCTAAATTATAAAGTAAAGTTAGAAATATTAGTAAAAATAACCCCATAAACTTGAATTTAAGAAAATAAACAATAAAATAAAATAATATAAAAATTCCAAATTTTAAGTATATAACTCGTTATTTATCAAAAATGCATAAAATGCATTCTAATAATTAACGAATCGCTCGAGATAAATTATATGTATACTAAAAATCATAAAATAACCTAAATAGTATTTAGGAATATTTATTTATACTATATATGAATTTACATGTATGTAGAAATACGCGTAATTACTTAAAATAAGCGTAATATGCTAAAATCATACTAAATAATTAAAGAAAATTCATAATTAATTAAGAAAAAATAAAGAAAAATCAGGAAATATAAGGAATAATCCAGATATATGTAGTGGCAGCTGGGAAAAATAAGAAAAAAAATCAGCCAATTAATTAAGATAACATAAAAGCCAAAAATTAAGAGATAAGGCAACTGTCTTGTCCAATTTAATGCACAATAAATTCCCTAAAGCTCTATAAATAGGGAAAAAAAATTAAAAAGCTCATTTGGACAGTTAGAGGCCAAATAAAATTTGGGAGAGGCAAAAATTGAGAGAAAAACCAAAGAAAAAAAAAAGAAAAGGAAAACTGTGCAGTTAAGGACATAAAGGAAAACACAGACCCAACAGGCAGCTGAGAGTGGACGGCCACCACCACCATACAGTGGTGGCAATGCCCAGGTAGGCCGACACACCCATGGCCACCGACGGTGGCCGGAGTCACCAAAATAGGTGAGTTTAATTTCCAGCCTGATTTTGTATAATTTTGAAAAAATATTAAATATTCTTAGAAAATTATGAAAATTTTTATTCTGGAATATTTTTGTATGTATTTTTTATGAAAAATATTATTTTGATGAAAATATATCTCATGATATAGGGTCCTTAAGAAATTGTGCAAAACCAAGCATGTTTCGGTTTTGAAATAAATAACCTTAGGAGTGTAGTTTTGAACCCAAAATTTTTGTGTAGATTCCTTAGATGATATAGAACATTTCTATGAAGCCCATTTTCAAAAATTAATTTTTAAAAATTTTTAGGCCCTAAAATGAGGTATAAAATGAAAAATTTAGGGTTAATTAAGTAATTAAATGGTTAATTACTGATTTAGTGAATAAGTATGTATTTTAAGATGTTGAAATATGATGGAGTATGATACTTGTAGCATTTAGGGTGTTAGATGTAATTATTAGGTTAATCATTAGGTTAATTATGTAGTAAATGAGTAATAGAGAAAAATAGTTAACTTTAAGTTAATTTTGTAAATTAAGGAAATTAGGAGTAAGATCTGATTTAGGATGAATTTAAACATTTTGAAATGATAATTGATGTTTAGGGATAGTAATTAAAGTGATAGAAATAGTAGAAGTGTATTATATACATAATAGGTAATAATACATAATACATAATTATTAGAAATATAATAAATAGAAAATATTAGGATGAAAATTGATATTATATAAATAATACGGATATATAATAAAACCAATAGAAGACTTGAATTTATGTAATTATATGAAAAATGTAAAAATTTCTTACATTAGGAGTGAATTCAGTACATTAATACGGCTTTAAGTGTACCAGGTAAAATAAAATATTAATTAGAGGTAATGATGGTATTTAAGAAATCAAGAAGTAACGTGATCAATTTCACATTATGAGTTGAAACGAATCTCTAGGGTTGGAGTATAAGACACTACTTAGAAATCAAACTAGAACCTAATTTAGAAATCAATGCGAAAACCGAATCTGAACCTAACCCCAAACTTAGAATAATTAAAGACTTAAGACCTAGATAATTAGGCATATTAAACCCTAAACAAAACATAGCAATAAGGGTTATAGGATAAAATGAACCTATAATAGTTATATGAAAAACTGAAACCACATTTGTGTTATAGGGATGATCGGCGATGGCCTGAGCAAGTCGGACCTCGAGTAAGTGAGCGAGGAGTCGAGGTAAGTTGGGATTAATACAATGCTGTATTTTTTTAGGCTTTAGATTATGCTTAGTTGTACTTGTTAGATAGTTGGATGTGTGCATGTGCTTGATTATAGGTGATGCTATGATTCTGTTTGTTACTCTAGCATGTATTATATGATTTGTATGAAATGATTGATCACCCTAAACTAGATTTAATCAAATATACGACCAGTAATCATAATCAGACATGCATGGCAACCCATTAGGGGAACTTAGGACTCTTCGGCCAAATACCGACCCCTTCGAAAAGGATAGCGCAGGATTGCATAATAGTCCCTTCTTCATCCTTAGCCGAACTAAGTGACAGGAGAGGAGGTTGTAGCGACGGTGAAGTCAATGGTTCGAAGGTAGTCGTAGGAGGAGCGAGGTCTCCATTGCACAAGCCTAGGTTTGGTCATGAGTTGATGCATTAATGGCAACTCCTCAACCCGGATTAGAGCGGGTGCAATTTCTCTAATCTCACGACAGGTCGGACAACGTCGTGCGATGGCATTTGCTTGTATATGCATTGCACCTAATAAGTTGATTGAAAACCTTGTTGTGTTTGGGGTATAGTTTTAAGTCCTACATCCTAACTTACTGAGCTGTGGTTGCTCACATCCCTATAGACGTCGTGCAGATGCTGGCTAAGAAGCGGCAAACAACTACTCTGAAGTTAACAACTGCTGGATCCTGGGGAGTGAGGAAAAATATTTGAAGAATGAACATGTATTTTTAAGGTCTAAGTTTTATGTTAGAATTATTTTTCATTTTTGAATAATGTAATAACTAAATTAAAGTATATATATATATATATATATAAATTTTCTCACTTTCTTAAGTAAATGACTTATTTAAATTACAAATTGTTTACTTCAAAGTGGGTTAGTCGTAGATGTCTTATATAGATCAAGTCTAAGATAACGGTTGTAAGGCCAACTTCTATCTTAGGATGGTTTATACGACGGGGTTGTTACGACTCTACCGCTTTGGGGCGTGACAACAAGCTTATTCAGCAATGTGGCTCCTAACTATAAGTTAATTTCATGTTCAACGCCTCAAATGAGAGGCAAAACTTTAGGTAGCTCCTCTAGAAACAAGTCGGCAAACTCCTTTAGTAAGGTCTTTACCTCAGTAGGCTACTCCCTCTCTTTAGACCTCATCTCCAGTAACCTTCAAACCAACAGATAGGTCGATCCTTCAATCTCCATTTCCCTTTTCAGTTTAGCTTGAGTCATTATCAAAGCCTCTTTCTTCAAGGTTCGACTAAGTTAAGACCGCATGACCTTTACTTATTTGGTAGTCATTAGACTTAGTTTTATCCTCCTACCTTCATGTTCCATAGAACATATATTCCTCCTTCCATCATATATAACTACTCAGTCAAACATCAATGGTCGCCTAAGTAGAGTATGGGATGCACTCATAAGCAGAACATCACAAAGTACCTCATCTCGGTAACTACCAATGCAAATTGGTACGAACACCTACTTACTCAATTGTAAATCTCCCTTATCACTGAGCCAATGAGGCTTATAAGGCTTTGGGTAAGGCTTGGTCGGCAATTTTAATTGTTGGACCATAAATGCAAAGGCTACATTAGTGCTGCTCCCATTGTCAAGGATCAACGTATACAGTGATTCATTCACCTTACATCCAATATGAAAGAGATTTTCTCTTTGTTCATCTTTAGGTACAAAGCCGATGTTCATTGTCCTCCTCAACACTAGAGTGGTTAGCATAAAGTTGCCTTTCTTACTATAGATAACTTTCTCTTCTGATAGTTTGGTCTATCCGTCCTCTTTCAGCTCCTTTACTTCCTCATCAGTACTATTGGCCTCAATAGTTAGCACCTTGCCTCAGATCACCATTGTTCTCATGTTTGGATACTAAATGGCCATATGTCCAAATCCTTGGCATTTGAAACACTTGATCTTACTCGTCTTCCCTCCTTAACTTTAGCCGTTCTCGAACTTCTTCTAGGGTTCCTTCTCCTCTGCTTAGGTAGTTTGAGCAGGTCGAGTCTTAGTGATCTTATTTGGTTCTGTTTGCACAGGTCTGCTTAGAGTAGATCGGTTACTACTAAGTTAGTTAACCGGTGGTCGGAACCTTCCTGTTCGACACCTTTCTATCCTCTAGGCAACTCAAATTGTGTCATTAAGAGTTCTAATATCTAAGGTTTCTAAGACATCCCTAATCTCATACTTCAACCCACCAATGAATTGAAATACAATTTAGTCATTTAACTCTACGACTTCACATCGAATCATTAACATTTGGAACTCCTTAACATAAGTGTTTACACTTGACCCTCCTTGTCTTAGCTCTTACAATCTTTTGAAGCCATCTTACAAATAATAGCTCGGCATAAACTTTCTCCACATAACCCTCTTCATTTCATCCCAACTCTTAATCTCTCATTCTCCTTCCCTTCTTCGGGTAGCTTGCAAGTTCTTCCACCATAAGATAACATAACTAGTGAACTCCGACATAGCAAGTCTAACCATTACATTATTGGGTACATCGTGATATTCAAACTACTTTTCAATCCCATATACCTAATCTAAGTAGTCCTCAACATCACCACTCTCTGAAAAATTTCTAATACGCATCTTCAATCCTTCAACTCTAGGGGATCGTACATTCCTTTCTTCGGGTTTATAGTATCTGCTTCATTGTCTCCTTCCTCTTCCTCTTTAATTCCTTTAAGAGCTAGCCTTCACCTAGCGTCCCTATTAATTCCTTTAGCTCGGGGCAATTGAGCCGGGGCATTAACTCGACTAAACTAACCATTGCTTCGCCCTTACTACTCACGTTCTCTAGTAAGGCTATTCCTAGCTCGTTACCTGTCTTCTTGGATAACAATTACCAAACTAGCTACCAAGTCGGTAAGCTTATCTAAGTAGTTATCTATTGACTAAGGTTTCAAACTTTCTGCTTACCCTTAGTCATGTTAATTACTGCTTTCTTGGTTTCCTAAAGGTCCTTGAACACTTGAATCTAACATTATTGGTTATTCCACAAAATTAACGTCCAATAATACCACTCAAAGTTTTTTTCATAAATAACGATAGTAGGTCAATAACCAATACTCCCAACACCAAGACAATTACACAACAAACAAATAATCAATCACACTCTATTTTTGTATACCAGAAATAAGGAAAAATAAAGAATAAATTTTCCCTCAACACTTCCTAAATATCAAACTCCTATGTCAATAGTAAAACTTTTAATACACGAAACAATAGCAAACCACTCAAAGAATACAATAGCAAAATCTAAATTTAAACGTAGCAAGCTTTGGTACCAGGATGATATGGATTTTGTGGATAAATACACGGGCTTAATATCACGCATAACCAAAAGAGTAGGTCTAAGTCGCGAGATGGCTCGAAAAGAAAATGATAGTCGAGGATGAATAAAGGCTCCTGAGTACCAACGATAGATATGATGCTTCAGGGCAGGGCTGTTACGACTCTGCCGCTTCGGGGCATGACAGTTCTAAATTGGTATCAGAGCAAAGTTCTACTGAACTCACTTTGAAATGAACAATTAAAAGAGTTAGACATCTTAGGAGTACATTGAGAGTGGGTAAAAATAAAGGGATATTAAAGTATCGTATTACAAATTATAGGATAAGTAGTGATTATAACGCTAAACTGAGATAGGCGTTAATCAAATTTAACTCTAGTGATGGGATCATATGGAGAAATTGGTAATTAGTTGAGGTGATTTAAGTGGAATGAAGGAGAATTCTTGATTTAATTCAAAATTGAGATGTGAAGAACAATATTATAATTGGTTAGTTGGATTATGTTAATATTATGGACGGTATTACTGAGGAGTTTATTAACGGAGTTATGTGGAAATTGACGAGAAACGATGGGACTAATAGACAATAACAGAGATTAATCTGAGTTTTATTATGATGGAGATCATGTAATATGTCTTGATGAATAAGGATGGTTTGGAAGTGAAAGATTGTAACTCAAGTGACGCTAGCAAGATATGTGTAGTAACGATAGAAGAGAGATACCCTATTCTGCTAATATGACTTGTCTTGCAACTACACACATAGTTCTTTAGATGATTAACCCCAAAAGTTTATTGAATGTCTTTCACATTCTCTTGGATCAGTTGAAGTAGGTTAAAATTATATACAGTATGAGAATACAATATATGAGGTGATAGTTGATAATAGTATTGAGGAGTTTAGTAATGATAAGGTATATAGGATTATTACTCTTTCTGATTTTCCTATTGGAGTATAATGTCTTGAATCACTAAGTGAAAATGATACTCAATGAATGAGAAGATAAATGCAGTGGAAATTTGAATGATAAATACAATGTACTAGTTGGTTATATTTTTGTTAGGAGTTTGAGTTGATCATATGATTAGCTATTCATATAAGTTAGGATCCTATTGATCTTTTAATAGATATAGTAGTGCTTATTGATGGATTTATATTCTTTAGATATGTACATATGCTATAATGTAATATACACTTGTGAGTAAGAATGAAAAAGGGGATTAGATGTATCTTAGGTGACTGATTTTGGAAGTACTTTATATATGTAAGAAGTGGTGGTTTATTGAAGTGATTTAGATTGAATGAAGAAGAATCTTTGAGTTAATATAGATTTGAGGTGTAAAGAATATTGATAGAACTGATTATTAGGATATGTTAATATTGTAGATGAAATTCCTAAGAAGTTTGTTGATGAATTTGTGTTGTAATCGGTGAGATGTAATGAAGCGCTGAGACTCATGAACAATAGTGAAAATCAATTTGAGTTTGGAACAAAAGAGATATGGTGATATGTACAAAAAATTAAGGTGAATCCAAAACTTATAGGATTTCTGAGATGATCTCGACTTAGTGTTTAGTATAAATATGAGGTAGTATAATTTGAAGTGAAACAAAGCATGATGTAGAAGAGGATTTTAGAAAGACAAAACATTAAAAAGGAAAAGTTAGAAACTGATTCAGAAATGAATCAAAATCTATACTAGAGATATAATCAAAACTTAATTCAAAAGTAAATCTTATATAGAATAAGAATGCGATATAAGAGTCTAATAATGAGAAGGTATATGAAATGATCATTATCTTTTATTTTCCTATGGAAGTATAAATTAATAAATCAATGAGTGGAAATGATACCGAATTAATTAGAAGACAAATGTAATGGAATTCTTTTGAATGAATAGTTGTTATAAGTAATTTGAATTATGGATATGGTATGATAGCTGATCATGTTTTTCGGAGAATTAGAATTGATTCTACGTTAGTTATTCATATATGTAGATATCCTAACGATCTCTTAAGGGATGTAATTGTGCTTTTTGACAAAAGTGTATTCTTTTGGATATGTGAAAATGCAATGATGATTGACTAAGACTAAATGTGTTTTTGGTGATTAATTTTGGAAGTCCTTTATATGTGCAAGAATAATAAAAGAAATAGTGCTATGAGGCTATAATCAGATTAAGAATTCTTCGGCCTTTAGTGAATTATGAATTGGAGAATTATAGTTTGGAGTAATAATTGAGTAAAAGTGAAGCCAAATGAATATGAAATGGAAAATGAGATCCTTATGTAGCGCTGAGGCAAGTGGAATTATATCATTATATGGTATTTATAATTGGTTATAGGCAATAGATAGTTATTAAATGATACATGAGAAGTGAAGTAACATTGTTACGTAAACTGCAACTGCATATGTATCAAGATACCCTAAAAAAAAAAATTAGTAGAATGAGTAACAAGTGACGGTAGAGATGGAATTAAAGCAACAAGTTGGAGATGATTAGAACTTTTGATCAACAGTTACTTAGTTATTTTAAGGATTAATCTAGAAAGGCATAACTCTCCAGAGAGTAAATTTTATGAGAAAGTTATCTATTAGTAAACTAATTAGGATAAGAAATGTTAATCACAGATAATATTTAAGGATCCGAGCTTAAAGATGTTAGGCAATAAGTAGTGATTTTAGCAAAGGACTTTCATTTGATTTTAGTTAAATAATAATAAATATGAACAAAAGAATTAGTTGATGAGTACCCTTACCATAGAATATACAAATGGATGAAATGTAAGTACAATGATGATATTGAGATATTCATTCCCTACAAGTTAAAAACTAGTGAATGGACAAGGATTTAAGGTCATTGAGATTATCGTCACCTATCAATTTAAAATTTATATTGGAGGAAGGATATTAATCCATAGAATCGTAGGATATGATAGAAATGGAATTTAAAAGGAAAGTTACTGATGGTAGATTAGGAGAAGTTTGTTCATATCTATAAAGAAGAGATTGAAGAAAATATTAATAAGTATTGAATCTACTGGTAACATATAAGGGTTCAAATGTATTTCTGAAGATTATTTTGTGGATATTTGAATTTTACGATTAAGTTAATCAAGAATCAAACCTATGATCGAACTCTATATTGGATGTTACAAAGGATACTTTAAGAGTTAGAGGAGTGACTATCAATTTCTAGAATAATATTAGACTGGACTGATATCAAGATAGGATCAGTGCATAAATTGTCCTCACAGAATTGGGAGAAACGTATACATGCCAACTGTATATGAAAACACTTGTGGTGGTATCCGTCAATAGTATTTTGATATACAAAGTATCTGTAGATGACATTATTGAAGTTGAGTAATCATAAGTAGTATATTGAAATGGAAGACATGTGATTTTCAAAAGAGAGAATATGTTTTCATCAAGCTCGTTATATTTGGAGAAGGTATTTCGGTGGATATTAAAAATGTTTAATTGGTTATTAGAGGAAAAATCTATGGAGGTAATCTAGTATACAAAGAAGCTATCAAACTACAATGTACTTCATATTAGCAAATAGGCAATCCAACAGAGACATGGTAAATCTAAAATTGTCAAACTGTTGTTGTTAAGTCTCATGTCATGTTCATTCTATCTGTATATCCTATCATGTCGTATCTGGTTCGGTAATAATCTCAATACTGCCTCTTTTGCTAAGTCTGTCAGCCAACAGTCGTATTTATCCTTCTCAAGTCAAGTCAAATTGAGTTGTTAACCATCTCATTTGAATTCGAGATGGAGAAGCATCAAGATTTGCCAAATTTGCTTTTGTTGATCCTATGCTAAGCTATATGAAAAACAAATGAGAAGCTATGACACTGGTATAATCATTGAGTGGAAGATTTTGGATGAAAGGAAAGGTGATGATATGAAGTGAATTTAGAACTGCTAATGATCACAAATAAAGCTTAAGAAACAATCAAACAAGGAATAAATGGAGAATAAACCAATAAGAAAATTTGCAAGGTCATAAAGCTAAAGTTATAAAATAGTATAATACAACTAGAGGATTGCAGTAATGAAATAAGCCTTGATTAATATTAAGGTAGAGAATGCAAATGAAGGAAAATTCAGAGATTGAGCAAAGGTCCAAGAAGAGAAGAAGTAGATGTTAATCAGAAAGTAATTCGAAAACTTAATTAGAAAACTACACAGAAGTTCATTTGAAGATAGTTTTATAGAATGGAAAATAGGTTTTTAAAGCTATGAAGTAACCTACAAAAATACTGGATAATCAGGTTCAGAAGTTCAAGGGTTGAGACACGAAATAGGTAAGGATACGACCGAACGAAGGTTTAGACTTAAAAACTAAAGAAGAACTTAATGTAGTGAAGACAAAGCATTACTTATGGGTTCTTCAATTTTTAAAGTAGTAATAATATATAAACTATCAATCCTAGTGAGTAAGCAATACATAGATATACAGTAGTTTCGAGGACGAAACTATTTTAAAGGGGGGTAGAATGTAAGCCCCAAAACTAGCAATTTGAGATTTCGATTGGTTGAAAGACCCGATCGAACCTAAATTATAAAGTAAAACTAGAAATATTAGTAAAATGATCCCGTAAGTTTGAATTTAAGAAAATAAGTAATAAAATAAAAGAATATAAAAATTCCAAATTTTACGTATATAACTCGTTATTTATCGAAAATGCGTAAAATGCATTCCGATAATTAACGAATCGTTAGAGATAAATTATATGTATACTAAAAATCATAAAATAACCTAAATAATATTTAGGAATATTTATTTGTAATATATATGAATTTACATGTATGTAGAAATACGAGTAATGTGCTAAAATAAGACTAAATAATTAAATAAAATTCATAATTAATTAAGGAAAAATAAATAAATATCAGGAAAAATAAGGAATGTTCCAGATATAGGTCATGGCAGTTGGGAAAAATAAGAAAAAAATTAGCCAATTAAATTAGAATAACACAAAAGTCAAATTGGAAGAAGATAAGGCAATTATCTAATCAAATTAATACACAATAATTTCCCTAAACATCTATAAATAGGAAAAAAAATTAGAGAACTCCTTTGGACAGTTAGGGATTTGAGAAAAATAGAGAGACTCGAAAATTTAAGGGAAAAACTAAAGAAAAAAAAAAGAAACGGAAAACTGTGCAGTTAAGGCCACAAAGGAGAACCCAGACCCGACGAGCAGCTGGGAGTTAAGGCCACAAAGGAGAACTCAGACCCGACGAGCAGCTGGGAGTGGATGGCCACCACCACCACATGGTGGTGGTAGCACCCAGACCAGCCGAAAATTCCACGACGGCCGGTGGTAGCCAGAGCTACCTAGATTAGTGAGTCCGATTTTTAGCCCAATTTTATGTAATTTTGTAAAAAATAATAAATATTCTTATAAAATTATGCATTTTGTTATTCTAGAATATTTTTTTATGTAGTTTTTAGGAAAAATATTATTTTGATGAAAATATGTCCCGTAATATATGGTCCTTAAGAAATCGTGCAAAATTGAGCATGTTTTGGTTTAGAAATAAATGACCTTAGGAGTATAATTTTGAACCCAAAATTTTGGTGTAGATTACTTAGATGATATATAACATTGCTACAAAGCCCGTTTTCAAAAATTAATTTTTGAAATTTTTAGATAATTTTTAGGCCTTAAAATGAGGCATAAAATAGGTAATTTAGGGTTAATAAAGTAATTAAATGGTTAATTACTGATTTAGTGAATAAGTATATGTTTTAAGATGTTGAAATCTGATGGAGTATGATACTTGTAGCATTTAGGGTGTTAGATGTAATTAGTAAGTTAATTATGTAGTAAATAAGTAATATGGAAAAATAGTACATTTTAAGTTAATTTTATAAATTAGGATAATTAGGTGTAAAATATAATTTAGGATGAATTTAGACATTTTGAAATGATAATTAATATTAGGAGATAGTAATTAGAGTGATAAAAATATTAGATGTGTATTATGCATATAATAAGTAATCATACATAATACACAATTATTGGAAATATAATAAATAGAAAATATTAGAATAAAAATTGATATTATATAAATAATAGGCATATATAATAAAATTGATAGAAAACTTAAATTTATGTAATTATATGAAAGATGTGAAAATTTCTCACATCAAGAGTAAATTCGATACACTAATAAGGATTTAAGTGTATCGGATGGAATAAAATCTAATTAGAGGTAATGATGGTATTTAGGAGATTGGGAAGTAATGTGATTAATTTCACATTATGAGTTGAAACGAATTTCTAGGGTTCGAGTATAAAATAATACTTAGAAATCGAACTAAAACCGAATTTAGAAATCGATCTGGAAACCAAACCGAACCTAACCCCAAACCTAGAATAATTGTAAAAGATTTAAAACCCAGATAATTAAGCATATTAAACCCTAAACAAAACATAACAATAAGCGTTATAGGATAAAACGAACCTAGAATAGTTATATGAAAAACTGAAACCACGTTTGTGTTATGGGGATGATTAGCGATGGCCTACACAAGTCGGACCTCCAGTGAGTGAGCGAGGAGTCGAGGTAAGTTGGGATTAATACGATGCTGTATTTTGGAGGCTTAAGATTATGCTTGGTTGTGCTTGTTAGATAGTTGGATGTGTGCATGTGTTTAATTATGAGTGATGCTATGATTCTATGTGTTGTTCTGGCTTGTATTGTATGTTTTGTATGAAATGATTGATCACCTTAAACTAGACCTAATCAAATATACGACCTATAATTATAATCAGACCCACATGGCAACCCATTAGGGGAACTTAGGACTTTTCGACCAAATACCAACCCCTTCGAAAAGGATAGTGCAGGATTGCAAAATGCTCCCTTCTTCATCCTTAGTCGAACTAAGTGACAAGAGAGGAGGTCGTGGCAAGGGTAAAGTCAATGGTTCAAAGGTAGTCGCCGGAGGAGCCATGTCTCCATAGCACAAGCCTAGGTTCGGTCATGAGCTATTGCATTAATGGGAACTCCTCAACCCGAATTAGAGCGGGCATAATTTCTCTAATCTCATGACGGGCCGAACAACGTCGTGTGATGGCATTTGCTTAAACATACATTGCACCTAATAAGTTGATTGATAACCTTATTGTGTTTGTGGTATAGTTTTAAGTCCTCCATCCTAACTTACTAAGCTATGGTTGCTCACATCCCTATAGACGTTGTGCAGGTGCTGGCTAAGAAGCGGCAAACAACTACTCTGAAACTAGCAACTGTTGGATCCTAGGGAGTAGGGAAAAACATTTGAAGAATAAACACATACTTTTAAGGTTTAAGCTTTTACTTTAGAATTTCTCATTTTTGAATAATGTAATAACTAGGAAATATATTATGGAGAAATATTGTAAACTTTAATTGTAATAACCGAATTATAGTGTATATATATATTTCCTCATTTTCTTAGGTAAATGATTTAATTAAATTTCAAACTGTTTACTTCAAAGCGGGTTAGTCGTGGACGCCTTATGTAGATAGCGGTTGTAAGGTCAACTTCTATCTTAGAATGGTTTACACGGCGAGGCTGTTATTAGAATGGTTTACACGGCGAGGCTGTTACGACGTTGCCGCTTCGGGGCGTGACACGACTATTACAACATACAAGTATTTATAGTACCTAATTAGGGTAAGTCCTAAATTGTAGAAATGGGTCCCTATTAGCTAGACAAAAAAGGAGAATAACTTATAAGGGATGTATGCAATCATGCAAAAAGAACATCCTCTATTAGAAAGGATAATACAGATCTTAGAAAGAACAGCATGGGTACGTTTGACTCAGTCTACGGTCCCAATAACATTGTGAGTCGAACAGGGGTAGGCTTTGATTAGGTTTGGTCGGCATCAGCAGTTTAGCAACTTTAATTGCTAGGGTTGGACAAGGGTTGGCTCAAGGATAGCTTACATTCAGGTCGACCTCGGGTGGTCGGCTCTTGACAATTGTTAGCTTGGCTTTAGCATTATGGAGATGACTGCTTTCCTAATTTGGTGCTTAGACTACGGTGCTACAAAAGGGTCAGCTCCACATGTCAACCGATCACCTCAGCAACTTTTTAGATAGTATAGAGAGCAAAGTAGCTTAACAGATTGGATTGGGATAAACACTATTCCTTAGCACTTAATTTACATTGAAAAGCTTGATGAACCATTTGAGAAAGCCCTCAGGTTCAGGAAAATGTGATCGATTCTTGATCCTTATCATAGTATATCTCTATTAGATGATCATAAATGAACATCATATGAAAATTACAAATTTGCCGATGTCATGACACATAAGCACCATAGTAAAAGTAGTCAATAGTTATAATAAGTAACTTAAGGTACCTTTTTAATCATAAAGAATAAGAGTTTCTAACAAATGTTGATTTAGAGAAAGGTATCATCTCCATTTACTTTCCTTAATTTCCCTTTATTTACCCTCTTGAAAAGTTTCTATGTATAATCAACAACTGAGATTACAAAAAAATATGATGACGTCACATGATGTTATAAAAATCTAAACAATTCCAACTATTAATTTGTGAATTGAGAAAAATTGAGGGAATGGTAAATGAAGAAGATGCAAATCAGTTGAGTTAGAATTACCATTCACCATCTTGACCTTTTAAAAAACATTGATGCTATCAACAATCTAGTAGGACTTTACTCACATAGGATATCATAATCTTTTCCTCTTAAACACACAATGTTTTTATCGCAAGACTTTATAGTGAAGTCAAATTCTTCCTCCCTTTTAGTTACAGTTCAGTTCACTCTTGTTACCCTCTACTTATAGGTTATGGTAGAAGCTTATCAAATGTTAAGAGTTACAGTTTAGCAATACTTCCTATCCCTCTTAGGACCTCTTCTTTTTAAACCAAATTGAAACAAGCCTATCAACTTCCTTCTTGCGTTATCCTTGAATAATCCATCTATTGATAGGTGATCAACTCTAATACCATTATAGCGTCTTAGCCCAAATAGTCAATAGTTGCGTCAAAAAGGGTAACTAACGAGTATTTTCAACTACTAAGCCTAAAAGCTCTTCTGTAATGTTGACTTGATGTTAGCTACCTTAGTATTATAAATCACCTCTAATACTTTTCCATAATGCACTAAATTTTACTCATATAGGATATTATACAATACTTAGCAAACAAGCTACATTCTTCTGCTCATGCAGTTCAGTTTCCTAATGCCATTAGTTGAGTATTGTGGTCCATTTACTTTGACGCAATAGAAAGAAAATAGTTATTCTATTCCTTCACAACTTTATTACTCACATTTACTTGGATTTTAGATCGAGAATTCCTATTTTGGGTACTTTTTCTATTTTCTCTATAGAGGGAATAGTTATGACCTTACAAAATGTGGAATCTTTTTATTCCTTCTGTGAAGGGAGTAAGTCTAAGTAGCTTAACCATCATACCCCTACTAAAAACTTAAATTAAAGACATTACTCACCTAAAAGGTAAATTGGTAATTTAAATTATATTCTTAACTTGATATTTAAGTTAAAGTTTAGTGATTTCCCTATAATTTAATATTATAAAACAAAACTATAAAAAATAAATGTTACTTTTTAAATTTAAATTTTATAGAAAAAAATTTACATATAAGAGAAAAAACATACAATCTTGTTAGTAGTTTTATCAATTTTACCATGTAGATCCCATGATATACAAATATAAAATATATATGCTAAGAAGAATCAAATGTCGATTTTTAAAATTAGTTTGTCTTATATACTATTATTTTAAGGAACTCTTAGGCTCTTTACTTGATTTAAGAGTTTTGTTTAAAAGTAAGCCAAAGGCTTCCCTACTTTTGTATTTTTTATTTTTGTTCCTTTTTTATTTTTTAAAATTTTTGTGGGTTTATGAGCTAGCCTACCTCACTGTAGGTTGGCTTGTCTTAATATGGAGGTTAAATGGCGTGAGCCAAGGCAAACCACCTTATGAACAAGTTGGAATTTTCAATAAGAACTCCTTTTTTTGTTATTGCAAGTTAAATTGGTTAATCCATATGAATCAATCCATTTGTATAACTCTAATCAATATTATAATAAAAAATCCACTTTATACTTATATTATGTTATTTTTACTTTTGTGTAGAACTATGTTATAAGAGTATACTTTTAAATCTATGATTATTATATTTCTCAATTCAAAATGGAATGTAAAGATTAGGAATTCATATAAACATAATATCTTTTTAGATAAATTTGAAAGACCATTATTCCATTTTAATAATGCCTAAAAGTCTAATATGATGGGTGTGGAATGAATTAACTGCTGCTAATAATTCTATTGAGTTTAAGTAGATAGGTACTTTTCAAACGTGATGAAATGGGATCTTACATTCCTTATGTTAACTAATAAATATAATTGTCTACACCAAATCCATAAAATTAAACTTTTAGATTAGTTAGTGATACTATTAGTCATAATATGTTAGCAAAGTAGGAGCACATGAATTTAAACTCTTGTATTGTCAATTGTAGATATGGGGTTTCGATTGGAGTGATCACGTGTATATTATGTGAGTAGCGTATTATATGTAGCTTCAAAGAAATGATACGAGACTGTCACTTGAAGGAATGATTACGTGAGAATAAGGTAGAGAGGAGGAACATGCAATTTCAGTATCTTAAATGCACAAGTGACAAACAAGGCAACCTTAGGGGACCTTAGGTTTTCACTTTATAACTTGAGCGAATGAGATTAATTCTTTGCCTAAACACTATTTGATCTTAGAGGGCAGAGTTTTCACAGTGAAATAACGTTTTTTCGATTTCTCTCAAAGTCTCTTATGATAAGGAAATACTAGATATTTATAAGCTGTTAAGCATAAAAGCATCTGTCGAATCATTTAAGTGATCAACGGATGAGATAGAGTTTGCTCAATTCATGGTTATTCAGAATGAGTTAGCTAATAGGCCCAAAGTCAATAACTTTCTTTATAAGTACATGAGTCTACTTGAGAAAAGTTAGAGACGAACGAACTAATCCAACTATCCCTATTTTAAGCTTATCAAGCCAAATCTCTCTAAATCATCCCAATACGAACTAGATTCTTTAGGTCCTATAACCTAAACGAATCAAACCTAAATAAATAATTAGCTCATCTCAATAATTAATACAACAATTTTTAGTCCTTTACATCAATTAACCCTATTTAATTAAACTGTCAACTTATTCAATCTTTAGGTAAGGAGAATTATTAAATAATAAACAAAATAATTAGTATTACATCTGTAAATTTAAACTTTTATATCACTTGAATATCTTACCAGTTTATAATAACTTCTTGGCAATTTTATTCGTATGGCAATATACTAAGGAATAGATTCTTTTCATTTAGTATTCTCAATTATTTTTAATTTATCTCATCAAAATGTTATCATATATAATTAACGATTAAGATTATAAAAAATATAATAATATCATAATGATATCATATAATATTTTAAAAGTTTAAATAATTTAATTTTTTTATTTATAAAAAAAATTAAGAATATGATAATTTGAAAAGAATGTAAGTCCTGGTCCAAGGGTTTTCGTCGTCTTTTCCACAATGATCGAAACGGATGGACTTAATGAGCGTGGAGTATCAAATGCCGTCAACTGTCACGGACTTAGTCACAAATGTGGTCGAATTGGAGTCAACGACGTATGACGATCCATTGTTAGTTTTCGTAAGAGGGTACGTCATTGTGCATGTAATTATGTGTAACATGGTACGCACCGTATAGTAAGCTCACAGCTGTGCGCAAAATCAATCCAAAAATCACGAGGATTACGATTACCTCCTTTGTCAGATTTCGTAGGATGAGATTGATTCAGTCCTCAAATTTCCACGCACAAATAAGTGTCGGTCGGGATTTCATGTTTGGATCAGTACGAGAAATAAAGCGATTAGGTAAAAAATCAATGTGTATTTGGATATACTTTTAAATTTTACATCAAATCGATATTTCATTTATTAAATTTACTATTCATATCTTGTTATTTTATATATTTTATCTAATAAGTATTTACTATATTCATCTTTTTCAAGATGATTAAGATAGTAAATTTATTAAAGTAAAAATTCGTTTAAATTTAATATTTAATAAATTTAAATATTATATATAAATTTTGATAACTTGATTGGGTATATGACATCTATCAATTTTAAATTTGTGGTATGAAATTAAAAAATAGCTAAAGGTCAAGTAATATCTTTGATATTACCCTAAAAATGGACATATTTATTTGTATAGATAATAGACATATGTAGATATACGTTTACAATTTTTTAATTAAAAATATACCTATAAATTTTTAAAAGCATGATTTTATCTTTGCATAACTTTTGAAATTATACAAACAACATTGAAATCGTTGTTGAAAAGCCCATAATAAGCAAGTATATATTAATTCATTTTGTTATTGCAATTGATGTAATCATTTAACTATTCTTATTATTTTATATATTCTCTCATTTGTTGTTACTACTATTTGTTTCTTTATACATATTTGCTTGTATGTATTATCGTTATATCATTTACGTATATATTTATATATATACAAAAGAATTATTAAATTAATATTAATAAATGAATGACAAATTACAATATTATATTTTTTGGCCAACAAATATTTTAGTATTAAAAGGGAAAAATAAAAAAGAACCCAAGACTATAAGTTAATGATCCTAAATAGCTAAATGTAATGCTATTTCTCTAATTTTACATTTTTTTTTGTTGCTTTCCCTTAATATTCCCCATCTCCTCCTGGCTCTGCATTTTCTATTCTCTCCTCTTAGGTTTTTTTTTTTTCTCATTTATCAAGTAGTAAGATCACTTAAATTTAAAATAATAAAGGTAGAAAATTATCTTTTAAAAATTTAATAAATTTTATATGTAAAAAACTTATAATATCAAGTATTAATTACTTCTTTTTTTTTTTAATCATTCACTCATTTACGTTTTGTGATACCGAATGCCCATATTACTTTTCTCTTTTCACTTTTTGAAGGTGAAATGCTCCTGCCATGTTTGATACTTGTCAATTTGCTTCTGGAACACGTATCATATCAAGCAAATTATTGAAAATTCTGTACAGCCTTAGAATAGGAAAAAAGGATGTATTAAACACACCATCATTAATATTTATATAAATATTATTAATATTTATATACTAATTACAAAAACATTAGCATCAATATCATTAAAACATTTTTTCAAATAGAGAATGTTTATGATTTAATAATATTAATATATTATATAAATTATGTAAATATAAATACTATTTAAATACTTAAAAATAATAAAAATATATATTTTAAAAATATATCAACTATATATTTATATATTAAAATTTTATTAATATTTATATATCACTTTTCGATATATAATATATTAATATATTTGAATGCTGTCTCCAGTATGAATGGCGTCAAGGCTAACATGAGATTTGTTTGGCCAGTTAAAAGTAAATGAGTGAATGATAAGCTATTATGACGTAATACTGGCGATCTTCAGCGAAACATCAATAGTAATGGAACAGAAGAGTACTCGAGAATTTTGGTTACGGCCAAGAATCAAGAGGAATAGAGTCTTGCAAAGCGATCTGTAAGTAGATATAGCATGCGGGGTCTCCAAGCACTTAATGACACGGATGTGCCCACCGCTTCTATGTACGTAATTTTTTCAAATAAATTTTGAATCCCGTTTATTGTCCTTTTCGTATTCTAAATCCCGTCTCTACCTCCATAATTGAGAGAACGTATCAGAAAACTCCATGTCACAGACCGCAATCTAGAGGTTATGTGGACTGTGTCGCTTGACCAACACCAACTTATGATGATGAGTATACCTATAAAATATATGATATTTGGCCAAAAAAGTTAAAGGGAAAAAAAAAAACGAAAAACAAAATATATGATGCAGTAACACGTATCAAAATAAGAAAAGAGGTGGAGGATAATAACGGCAAGGAAAGAAAAGAAAAAAAAAATGTAAATTTTACTTTAAATAGATGATTCCACCATTTTCAACCTTTCATACTTAAATTTTATCGTTATTATTTGTTGCTATTAATCAATAGATACATATTAACTTTTGATTAATTCATAATAATTAGTTTAATAAAATGATAGTAGATAAATTAAATAATAAAACAAAAATTATTAAAAGTACAAAAAAGAAAGAGAAAAAAGAAAAATGTGAGAGAAAGCTCTTATAAACCTTTCGGTTTGGCGACTACCCTTACATCTTAAAGTGGTCGAAATTAATTTTATCAGTATCATGTATCAAGACCTATCATTATAGGTTATCGTGCTTCTTACTTACAACGTTGGATGGCCAAACTATAGATCGGTGCAACCCACCTTACCACCTCCTGGCAAAAGTTAAAAATAATAATAAAGGGAAATGAGGATGAGCTTTTCTGGCCACCGCTCTTGTTCTTATAGATGTGGAAAAGGGTCCAATAACATCGTAAGATGGTCATGAAAGAATTCATTTCTATACGTTGTGCCAGGGTCTTCAGAGTAGCCGCACAATTATTAAGGACCATGATGGTTTTGGAAGGATTGAAGTGACCACAAAAAACGAGGACGATAACATCCTAAGGGAAAGTATTAATGAGTTAACGATGGCCTAAAAGGGTGGGCTAAACATTGTGAGAGATCAAGCATGTCGTACACTAGGCCACAAAAGCAATAACTGTTGGTCAAATCATGGTGGAGAATGATGTTTATTGGCATGTATTTTTGGATAGGATGGTTGAGATGGAGGCAAGGCACAAAATAAGTAAAAGTACTAGAAGTGATTTTAACGTAGTTACTCTAATAAATAAACTAATAAAAGTTATAAGGAAATTTATAAATTATAAAAAGTGTAAGAGAGTAAAAGTTAGGATCCTCTTATACATAGTTTTCACTTTGTACTCAATGGCATAGTAGATGAATTAATTATGGAAAGCCGATCACGATTTCAAGATCCTCTCCTTAACTTTAGATATTACGATAAAGGATCTTAGGTCAAATGTGTGCTAGCTGTAGATTTTTCTTATCTAGTTGAAGTGTTATCCGCCTACCCTTCTTTTGAACCTGCTAGACTTGCACAATATGTAGTTGAGGCTTAAGCTCTAAAAGGTTGGATAAAGATAGAAGTTTAGAAAATATTTTTTGATGATATTAGCTACACCCTTGAGAGCTTTATTCAGCTCTAATGAGGTCATCTTAGACACTAGCAACTTGGCTTAAAATGTGATGATGTCAGTTGACCTTTAGGGAGCTCAATCTAGACTCCAGAGAAGTTGGTTGTGGCTTTATGAGATAGGTCCATACTATGAGGAGGATGGTCTAGACTTAGAAGCTCATGTCTAAATTAACCTATTGATAGTGTTTAACATGGTAAGCCCTTAAACAAAAGTGAATGAGGGGATCATATTTCAATCATAGGATCTATATTGAATGAGCAAAGAAAGGGTCAAGTTAATGACTTAAAAGAGCATTACATGGAAGCAACCATGGTTCTTCTCTTACAATCATTTATATATAAATTTTTTAGAAATTTGTACTGGTATGTTAGGTATTCTCCATTATCTCAAGAGTTTTCCTGAAGCAAATTCAAGAAGGCTACGAGATTGCATAAACTATATTTAACTAAAGCAAGCAGAGAAAGATCTATTCAATCTCTCAAATGAAATAATAATTCATCAACAGTTGTTTATCAAATACAAAGGAGACTATTTATACGTCCTCATGAAACCTTGGCAAGAATTGTAGCAAAAAGACTAAATATCAACTTAAATAAAGTAACAAAATAAAAGCCTAATTAAATACATGAAGACCTTAATAATTATAGACAATAAAAAACACTTAAATGTTATCTTTTTACTCTAATTAAACCTAATTTTTGTCTTCTAAATTAATAATAATAACATTCATCAAACTTCAAGCAAAATTTTAAGGTCCATCCATAGTATGCACTAAGATCTTTAATGGCCTTGCTCATGACTCCACTAAATTGATCTTACAACTCTTTTTAGCTCTACTAGATTGATCGATCATATAACCAATTAATCACTCGAAGCTTGACTAGTGAAACAATATGAGATGGTCCTCCATTAGTTTATTAATATTCGGTAGACTAAGTCTATAAACCTCAAGACATGACTTTAGTTTTAAGGTTATCTCTAGCTAGGATGTTTGGAAGATGATCCTAATCAAACATCTACATTAAAATTCAAATCTTAGACTCCTACGTGACTTGACATTTTTCTAATTACCTAAAATTTTTTAATTAGTGGTTTCTTTTATTATGCACCATCTCTTTGGATTTCATAGAGGCATACTACACTACCTCTTCATCACGCATGAGCTTTTATATTCATAGTAGAGTCTCAACTTAAGGATATTCTCACTTCATGAAACTTGTATATCCCTCAAGGATGTCATATGAACAATACTTGAGATAATTGAATGAATCCTCTAAGTCTAAGGCACTTATTGCATTAAATATCACTTATACAAACACACAAATATATGACTATCATGCTTTAATCTAAGAATGTAAAGAGGCCACATATTTATGCTAGAATATGAGTACGGTAAGCATCATAACAACCAAAGTTTATAAATTAATTAAATAAATAGATAAATGACAATTCTTTAATATCTTACTTTGATAATTTTCATTTTCAATAATTTACCTCTACACAAATATAAACCTATTAATTCACCCATTTCCTAAGTTATACTATACAGTAAACCTCTATAAATTAATAATATGGGAATCATGAAAACGACCAAGGAGGATACATATAATCCTTGATTTGCATGGAACTCTTATATGTATTTCCATGAAGGAAGGAGTAATAGTTGGATAGCTTTGTCACCCATCGTACAATGGACTTGAGTGGAAAGTTGACCCTTACATAAGTCTAAATTGATAGTAGGCTTCCTCAAGTAAAGAGAAGTAGACATTTAAGTTCTTTTACAACTTTGGATTCATCGACTGCATTACATGGTCTTCATTTGGGTAACGAGTAAGACTCGATAGGCTATAATCTAAATACAATAAGGCATTGTTGGTAGCTTTTCTTAGATTATTATTCACATTGCTATCCAGTCGACTTAATCAAAGAGTGTGAGTTAGGAGCTCAGCTCGAGTATCACATGTGAAGCTCCTACCTTTGCCTACTTGCATTTTGTTCAGGTTAGTTTACCACTACTTTTGGTGGTTGTTTCATTGTTTTCAACCATATAAGCTCGAATAAAGAGCTTAGGTTTTGGTGTATTACTCAACTCAAATTCACATTGAAGCAACTCATTCTTCGTAGTTAGACTGCTATACGTTGTTGTCATCTCTAAGTTCCTAATTATCAGGATCTTGGCATGTTCTCTTCTAATCGACATTCAAAATATCTTCTTTCCTTAGTGATCTATGTAATGACACTTTCTCTTAAGGTTGTTATAATTCTTTAATATAAGCAAGAGCTTACTCTTCTACAAAAGAAAGAAGAATTCTAGGAATATTTTGAACATCTGTATTTGTATCTTGAAAAGTAACAAGCATGATTGCTGATATACTTTCAGTTGCAACTAAAGAAATATTAACACATTCCTCCTCAAAAACAATATTCCTAATTAGAATGCTTCTACTATATTCAACATTCTCAAGAAATTTGGCATTCCTAGTCTCGAAAAAGGGTTGACTTGAGTGATTATAGAATTTAAATCCTTTTGACCATTATCGGTATCCAACAAAGTTGCAGCTAACTTTTCTTGAGTCAAATTTTCTCTCATTAGGCCTATATGGTCTTGCTTCAATTGGATACTCCTAAATATGAAAATATCTAAGACTAAGCTTCTTACTAATCCATAACTCATATGAGGTTTTGGATATAACTTTGCTTAGAACTCGATTAAGGATATACACTACAGTCTTTAATGCCCATCCCCAAAGTGATTATGGTAAAGAAGAATGATTAATCATACTTTTAACCATATCCTTTAGAGTTATATTACGTCTCTCAGCTACACAGCTTTGACTTGGTTGTCTCAGCATAGTATATTGAAAAGCAATCCCGCATTCTTTTAAGTACCTCGCAAAAGGTCCATATTCTACTATAGTATTCAGCACTACGGTCAGAACTATCAACTTTAGTTTTTTTTATTAAGCTAGTTTTCAACTTTAGCTTTATATTCCTTAAAAACATCTAAGGACCGTGGCTTCTCATGTATCAAGTATAGCTAATAGCGAGAATAGTCATCTATGAAAGTAGTAAAGTACTATTGACCATTTTATGAAGTTGTAAGAAATAAACTATAAGATGCTAAAACTCCTTTCAGCACCTATTTTCTTAATATTTGTTTGCTTTCCTTGATACATTCAACACATATTTCAAAATCTAAAAAGTCAAGGGAATTAAAAATTCCTTCTAACACAAGTCTTTGAATCTTTTATTTGGAAATATGTCCTAAATGCTTATGCCATAACATAGAGAAATTCTCATTTATTAATTTTCTCTTTATACCAAAATTACTTATATGCAAGGGTTCTTCTGTATACGAGACATGAAAATTCAATTCCTATAAATTATCAATCAAAGTACTAGTAGCAATAACATTTGACTATTGAAAAAGGCTAAATTTTCCATCTCTAAATAAACAAAGATAACTAAATTTGTCCAAACGAGAAAGAAAAATTAAATTTCATATAAATGACGATACATAATAGGTCTCTTCTAAATCTAAATAACAACAAGACTCTAATTATAATCTAAAAATGCCAATAGCTTCAACAGTAACCTTGTTGCCATCGCCTACATAGATGAATCTTTCAGCATTATTTGGCATTTGGCTCCTTAGACGACCCTACATGGTTACACTTATGTAACTAGTTGCACTTGTATCTATCCACCAAGTGTGGTTTGGTATTAAAGTTAAATTAACTTATAAACAAACAAAGTTGAGAAGTTCACTTTGTAAGCCACTTTGCATATTTAGGACAATCCTTCTTCACATAACTTGCCTTATTGTAGAAGAAATAAGTGATACCCTTATCCTGTTTCTATTGCACATGTAAACTCCCAACATTTGCAATTCCTTTACCTTTATGATCCATTTTTCTTTTCTTGAGAGTCTTATCTTGAGATCAAGTCACCTTATGAGCACTTTTAGTCTTCTCTTGTTTTAATCTTTCTTCCTTTTGCATACATTGTGCAATAAGCTCATTCAATGTCCATTTTTCCTTTTGAGTATTGTAACTTATCTTGAAAGGACTTAACTAAGCAAGAAGAGAGATCAAGACTAAATGCACAAGAATGTTATCAGACAATTCCAACTTTAAGGCCCTTAGTCTTTTAACAAGATTAGACATCTCCATGATATACTCCCTTATATTTCCTTCGCCATTATACCGCATAGAAATGAGCTTTGCAAGAATAGTGCTCATTTCAAACTTTTTGGAACCCACAAATAAGTCTACTATTTGGCTAAGAAACCTTTTAGCATTTTTCTCCTCATGCATGGCTCCCCTAATGGTATTCGAAATGGAATGCATCATGATCATTAGACTCATGCAATTAGAATGCTCTCACTTTTTATAAATCGTCTTTTCTTTAGCAGTACTTTTGCTGGTAAGGTTGGGAGATTCATTAGTCCTAATTGCATAGTCTAGATCCATGCATCCAAGTAAAATGGTGATATGTCCCTTCCGTTTCTTGAAGTTTATGCCATTAAAGATTGGAATGTTATTCAAATTAGTATAAATAGAGGTTACACTAATTGAACAAAGAATAAAATATGCTCATAATCAATTATAATTTCACACTTTAATGCTTGAATAAATATAGAATAAAAATTATCATCGTCATACACAATCAATTAATTAATGTTGACAAGTAATAAAAGAAATACTTTAATTGAGCTACCATGAGAAACCTAGTACATCATTGATATTTAGTCTTTAGATTGAAATATTAACCATAAATAACATCCTTAAAGCAATAATAAATATTGATAAAGTAATGCTGCCAACAACTTATCTCTTTTAGGTAGATAAAATTGCATGCATGAAACTAAAATTATCACATATTTATCATCTGGTCAAATAATAAACTTTTTTTAGGCCGATTACTATTTACAAATATAGACATTTCATGTAAATCTTTTAACCTAATGTCCAAATATTTTGAAATAAATTTAAATAACAGAGGCACTTTGGCAATATATTATTTTCTTTTATCCTGAAATATTAGACAAGATTTGGAAAGGAAAAATAAAAGTAATATCTTCTATCTTAACTCTTTAACATGATATTTAGGAACTAGTAAGAATTCCCTTATGTCTCAAATACCATAAAAATTGAATCCACTTGTCCATATAGGAAATCATAAGAGAATTACATGTGTTCATATTTTATATGGCTAAAATAATAAAGGAAGGCCCAAGCTTGATCGCTACGACTAATGAGTTACGTCATGTCAACTTTATCCAAAACACGATAAATGGAACTATTGAATCTAAAAGAATTTTACAATCTTAAAGTGAATTATGATAGAAAGAACTTTATCATTGTTGTTGCGACAAGTGATAACAGGAATTCACATTATGAACTATGTGATTGGGACTCATCGACTATTTACGTACTGTAAATTAGACATAGCCAATAAGAAAAAAAAAATAGAAAACAAAAAACATATCCTGATTTGAGGGATATGGTGCCTTCCATAAAAGTTGCTACGTAATATATATAAACAATCAATGGTAACGTAATATATATATAAACAATCAATGGTAACTGAAGAGAATATTCATACAAAATCATATTAAAAATCACATAGGCAATTCCAAATCCACTACGCGAGAGAAGATGAATCCATAATGGAGGTGACTTGAATTCCGTAGATAGAGAAAACCCGAAAGGAACAAAATATGGTTGTAGAATTTGTATTGATAAAAGGAATCTTAATCAATAATCAATTGCATACATTCAGCGACAACAATTCTATATATATATATATATATTTATGTTTATTCCTTAAAACCCTAACCCTCAAAATTAGGGAAAAATAATTTAAATCTGAATTATCTTAATAATTTTAGGGCTTTAATTTCACACATAAGTGCTCTAATACCACTTGATGGAAGTAAAACCTTTAGATTTCCACATAAAATATGATAAGATCTCATGTGTAAGATTAAAGTATAAGATATAATTACAATATATACGAAAGAGTACTTCAATCCATGAAAAAAACTTTATTGAAAGACTTTCTTCAAAAGTTATGGGCTTCTAATCTATGATAGTACCTACTTTTGATTTTCCCACTAATAGAATGTAAGAAAAGTAGAAGAGAAACTTTAAAAACACACTACTAGATTGGAGATCTTAACTCTATATATATGCGCTTTATTATTTTATTTTACTATGGCCCATCACAATAAGTAAAATAAAATACTTAAGCTCCTATACACTAAGCCCATGCTAAAAGTTTATAGAGATGAATTTATAAACCATGTTTATTTATTTATTTATTAACCAAATGATCATTTTTATTTATTTGCTTAACTCCTCAATTTAATTAAATAATCAACTATATTCAATTAATTGATATAGTGACTTACAAAATTACAATACACATATCTAATCTCTCACACTAGTAATCAATGTATCTACATTACGTGTACAAGAATTAAATTAAATGGCATTAGGAAAATAACAACTAATAAACAACTACAACAAACTTACTTGAAAAAAAAAAAAACAACTAAAAAAATCTCACATATTGCCATAGTAGCTATTATTATCATTTTTATTTCACGGTAATTATAAAATGAAAAATGAATTTGAACTTTTTATGTATGAAAGAAATAAAGAAAAATCTATAATTCTAAATGTATATGATATATTATTCAAATGCAGATAATAAACACATATTTATGAATAAGTTTGTATGTTTACAAATCTCCTATTTTTATGATACATGCTTTTTGATTATTTTCATTTTTACTAAATTAATCATGAAATAGTCTATCCATCTTTGCTTCTTAAATATACTTTATTATTAATTCCTAAATTCCAATGTTTTTTATAATTACATAATTCTAATTAGATTACTTTCCTCTCGTGTTTTGACAAATACAAATAATCGCGTAATTCTATGTTATCCACATCTTTCAACAATTTTTACGCCAACTTTTTTTTTTTTTTTTTTTTTACTTTTTGTGAAAATTTCTATTGTTGTTTAGGTAACTAATTACATACATGTTTTGCAATTAATTTCTTTATGAAATTAGTTTTAATGAATTTGAACACATTTCACATTACAACGTAGCTGGTATAATATATTATTCAAATGCATTGCTAATAGACACAAATTTTATAAGTAATTTGTAATGCGATATGAAATTAGTTTTATATGAGACATACACACTAATTTGTAATTTTTCTAAAGACATCATTTTATGCTTTTTTTTTCCCCTTTTTCTTTTGTTTCATATAAAACAAACTTGGAGTAAAATGCAATTTAAACTCAATATGGTGATGATTCAAATAAAACTAAACTAAAAACGACCATAGAGATAGAGAGTTGAATATAATTGTTTAAAAAAATGGAAAGAGGAGTTAGGAAAAGAAAATATGGAGAGTAGTCAACGGTTAATAGAATAGGCGCAATAACAATTTTACCCTTTAAGTTTTGTCAATGGGTATATGCCTTTAAGTGTAATGACTTCTATAATTAAATAAGACTTCAAGGTCAATTTAATAAAATTGAAAATAAAATTTTCATTAATGGAATTAAGACACCAAACACAACCCAACCACTTTAATAATATAGATGACAATTTGATACTTAAATAAAATCTAAGACCATAACTTAATCGTAGGTTCTTTTTTTCTTTTTTGTTGAACACCTAAAGGTTTTATAATTGCAAAGGATATTTAGTGAATTTTATAATTAAACTTTAGGTTTACTAATCTTAGGTGTTTATGATCTTAGTTAGCAATAATAACAACAAACCTTTTACTCGATAACTATTAACTTAATAGTAGCTCATTTTATATAACTATCTGCAAGCTACAAATTTTAATTAGTTAATCATATCATATCAACTTAATTACCTTTAAATAACTAGAGTAGATTTTTTTTATATTTTCATAATTTCCCTCTCTCTCTCTCTCTCTCTCTCTCTCTCTCTCTCTCTCTCTTTTTTAAACAAGTTTCCCATTAGAAAACAAAACTCCAACAAATCAAATAATTCATCACTTTGTAACAATTTTTACACATCAACTTTAACTCTTAGGCGAAACAAATTGCACATTCATCTATTCTTTTTCGTAAACAATTTTTATATTCTATAACCTCCTATTATCAAATTTATAACTTCTTTTTATTACATTTAAGATAAAACCAATCTTGCAATAATTTCCAACTATTAATTCCGAAACACTTTTCCTCTAAAAATCACCAAAACACATTTTCTCCAAAAATCAGTACTTATATAACAACAAACTACGGATACGTAGTTCATATGGTTAAATTTGTTTCCAAAACATAGAATTCTTATTTATATCCACTTCTTAATATTATTCCCATAATTAACATTGAACCTTCTTTCTATAGTTCTTTCTCTTTTTCTTTTTTGAACTTCTATTTCAAATATAATAAACTGATTCGTTTATATCTGACTATACTCAACAACACAAGCCTTTTAATTCAGTTTTCAAATGTTCAAACTCTCAAAAAATTTTAACCCATTAATACTTAAATCACACATAATCGATTCTTATAAAAACAAAAGACTAAGGATTCATGATATAAGGATTGAATTGGTTATCCATTCAATAAGGTTGATAGTTTTAACTCGATTCCATAATTGGTGAATATTATTACTTATCTATATGTTTTCAAAGGTTTCTACAACCTATATTTTTTTCAAAGGTTTTTGAGATATTACAAAGTTTTTGACTAAATTTTGTGGTAAAATAATCAACTCCGTTGAAAAAAAACAAGGGGTAAGTTACAAATACACCCCCTTATATTTGTTATTTATATTAATCTCCTTTTTAACTTATGCATTAACACCCATAAATAAACAAAAAAGTACATTTGAACTTATACATGACTATTTTACCCTTGATTTTAGGGTAAATTACAATACTCCCCTCATAAATGCTCTTTTTGCTCTTATCCCAATTTTTTTTTTTTTTAACTTGAGATTAAAACGAAAAGTGCATTAGGACTCTATAAAACCATTTTACCCTTAAGTCTAAGGTAAATTACAAATGCACTCTATTTATTTACTTTATATGCACTTAGCCTCTATCTTTAAAGTGGTCCCTCTTATATCTTAACTTGAGCATTTATACCCCTAAATCTTCTTCTTTCTTTTTCTTTTTTTTTTCAAAGAAGAAAATGTGCATTTAGACTTTCATATGACTATTTTACACTTGTTTCTAGGGTAAATTATAAATACACTTCCTATATTTGCTTTATGTACATTTAGTCCCTATCTTTAAAATTATGCTCTTAACTACAATAAATTTTTTTAAAAAGTGCATTTGGGTTCCTAAATAACCATATTGCCTATGATTATATATATACATGAACATACACAAAGTTAGGCTGTTAAACTTACAATTTTATCCAGAATCACTAGAGTCTATAGAATCAAAATAGAAAATTGAAATGTAAAAATACAAGTTTCTATAATCTATATAAAATAGCTCTTAAAAAACTATAGATATACTTATTGTAGTTATATAAAACTCAAAATACATGATGGAAATAAAAAACTGAATAAATTAATTTTTTCACAAAAAATTCTTAATTTATAATTTAACGAGAAGAAGAATAAGTGGAAAATTTTTTTTCCTTATTTTGTTTGAAAAAAGTAATAATTTAAAGAAAACCAAATGTTTCAAACTATTTTCAGTTATTAATGGTATAAATTAAATGTATAGTTTTTATTATAAACTTTTCTATTGAAGTTAAAACCGAATGAAGATTATGAATATTGAATAAAGAATTAGGAGAGAGAAAAAGAGGGAAAAAAATTAAGATATGATAGGAAAGATGATTTAATATTTTAATAGTCAATAGGATAATAAAAACATAGTTATATATATATATATATATATTATTTTTTACCCATTCAACTCATATATATAAAATCAGTAAACTCAATTAAAAAAATAAATTTGACCTATTTTGACCTCTAAAATTGATTAAAAAAGTAAGTTTTTATAAGAAAATAATTTTATACATGAGTTAATTCTAAAGAGCTACAAAAAATCGTAAACTTATAAAATGGTATATATAAAATCACAATTTTAACAATTACAATATACACTAGTCGATGTGCTTTTTTATCACTTTATTCAAGGAAAAATAGTCAAGTGAGGTCTATAGTATACACTATTCCTACTAGAGATTTCGAGATATAAATGTACAATTTCAAAGATGAAGGGTTAAGCATTTACAAAAATAACATAATAGGGTATATTAGTAATTTACTTGTTTTTATGCAATTTTTAAAGTTAGTTATTTTTATTTTATTTTATTTTATTTGAGGATAAGATAGTAAAAATAGGTTTAAAAGTATGTTTTCAAAAAACATGAAGGGTTTAAATGTACAATTTTCACAATAGGGAGCTACGCATCATGATGTACGCAAGAAAGTGTATTTGCAATTTATTAAAAGAAATAAAATGAAAAGCCAATCCCGCACCTTTTTTAAGCCCTTCAGTTTGCCCTAAGATGCATCCAAAGCGTTCAAACAATTTAGTATGATTAAACAATGCATCAAAATGCGCATGCGCAGCCTGTAAATCTTAAGGCATAGGCATGGGAAGTGAAATTTTGTCCTTAAACTGAGAAAGCGCTTTTCCAAGTGTGAAGGCACCTTCCAGCGTCCCCCACACGCAATTTGCAAAATTAACTAGTTTTAAACCAATCATAAATATTGGCTTTTCCTTCAATAATGATTAGTGGCTTCTGACGCTTCCTTGGTTTCACAAGAAAAATTATTGTAGAAAACAGATATTCAGCAAAATATTTTATGCCAAACTATGCAACATTTTCCTTCTGGGCTTTTCAAATTTTTCACACCCGCTTTTCTATATCATTTCTCTAATCAAAGTTTTCTTTGTTTCTATCTTTTTAAAGCTATTTTGCCATATCATCTATCTGTCTTTTCTTCTTTATTGTTTTCATTTTTGCATAGAAATTTAGGATCATATCTCCTCTTTTCTTGTGTTTGATTGTTTGAATAAATCTTCCTATCAACCTTCTAAAAATTTTTCTGTTGGTAAAACATGTTTCATATCTCGTAATTCACGTCTTGTCGGTCATATGTCACAACTTGGGTTTTCTTCTTTTTCTTCATTTACGTTGCAATTATTGTAAGTTGAAACCAACCATGAACAATAATCGGAATTCCTTTTTTCTTTTAATCCGATATCAATGATCCAAATGTTGATATGAGAGTTTCAAAGCACGACTAAGATGGAAACATGGATGGAAGAGTTTTGATGGGAACTGGCCACCATGAGGGTATAATTTACCTAAAGTTAAATAAATAAAAACCAATAAGAATCGTATTTCTATTCTATCTGCCTTCTATTATGTTATTGTTTATCCTTTTTTCTTTTCTTTCCTTCGCATCATCCATATGATCACGTTCATATTTTTTCAATGCACACTAGGGAGACAACACAGAGGATGACGACAGTGACACACAGAAAGGAATAAAATCTTTGACATCAACATGTAAACCTAATGGAAAAAGGTCATATATCAGCTATCTCTACACGGCAGTGAGCCAAAATAATTAATTTTTGATGAATAATGCGTGTACATGGATCTTCACTCCACATTCGGTATCCCATTCAATCGCATTTATCGAGTATAACAACTATGAAATAATAATAATAATAATAATAATAATAATAATAATAATAATAATAATAATAATAATAATAATAATAATAATAAAGAAAAAGAAGAAGTTTGTTCTTGTTGAAAATTTACAAACACAAAAGCATATATGTAATTGTAGAGAACAGGGATAAAGAAAAAATAGTGAGATTAATTATTGAAAAGATTAGAGTAGAGTGACAAGTGCAGAATTATACTATCAATATGGACCCGTGAGTCTTAATTAACATTAGAAATGGTGGTAGGGTCCAAATATTTCATTCTAATTTTGTATATATTATATTAAATATTAAATGAGACGTCACATGATGGATTTAGAGATGGATCATATTTTATACCATCCAAAATATCTTTAAACTTTATCAATAAACCTATATGCCAAAATTTACGGAGAAGTTAGACTCCTTTTCTCCTTCTACAAATCATATGAAGTTCGTGTTATTGTTAGTCAAACAATTATATTAATATCCTCTTCAAATGCGAAAACATATAAGCTTATGTCTCATTTAATTAGTTCCACAAAATAGATGGCTTGTGAAATGGCATAAATATTCCTTTCTTGCAAGTTTCTTCATATTGGTTTATGGAATTACTATTCTTGATACCTCATTTTGGGCTAATTTGAGGTCCCAATCCGAATAGAGGCCTCTCGAAGTCCCTTAACAGTTGGGCAACCAAACTCCTCACCTTACCCAAGCACTTCATTGTGCTCAAGTATTGAACCAACCTACAAACCCTTTGAAGGCTTAATCTCCAAGCACCCAACTCTCGAAGACCTAATTAACTATCCAGGTGAGCTTAACTATGAGGGACCACTCCACCTCTATGCTCGGGCCCACTACATAAGGACCTTTCCCATCTAGCAAGCTCTCCCTTAGAGTCTAGGCCCCTACTTGTGGATCATCCAAACCTTCTTTCTTGCATCCTCAAGAACATTTGTCTTTAATGCACACCACCCTTCTTGACTTATTAATTGTAGCCTAGCATCCGTAAATGACCAATATAGTTGACATACTCTAGAGATGTTAGAGCCCTAGATTATAGACATGGCTGCCAATGTAGTCATAGCCAACCAACACCTAAAGCCACCTTCTTAACCCTTCAGCACATTCCCCCTACCAACAACTAGTATGGATGAACTTTAAGATGGCATGTGTGCTAAGTAGTTATACTCTTTGCACTATAAATAGTGCAAGGAGCTAACAAGTAAGGAGATTTAATCTTTTAGAACCCCATAGCTCACTTAATACTTTGACATCCACTAGACCCAACCACCTCCCTTAAGGAACCAGAGTGCTTAGTTACCTCCCAATTCCTTCTATTTCAACTCTCCTTACTAACTTGAGTATCGAAGGAATCTCATAAACAAACCTACAAAGGGCTTTTTGTAGGTGACTTTGATCAAGGAGCTTGACCAACACTGAAGACCATTAGCATAACTAATCGAAGGAATTCAAGCCCAATTCTCCTTACCACATTTAGTTGATTCCCTACAACCAATAACTATTATACAAAATTGTTATTGTCATAAAATGAAGAATTGCAATTCTTATTAGACCAAAAGGATAACCATTGGTCAAGTACATTAACATTCCAAATCTATCGTAAGACTTAGAAGGAACTATTAAGGAATAGTTACTACTTTTTAATTTTATTTCTTAAGAATCATAATTTTATTCTAATTTTCTTCTCTCTTTTTTTTCCATTTTCCAAACCAAAAGGGTTTTGGTTAATTTTGTTGGGATTCTCTCTTAGTTTTGATGATAACAAAAAAAAAAAAAAACTATTTAATCATATTTTGTAAGTTAAGCATTGCAGGTAAAGTAAGTTGAACCTAGTAGTTCTTATGTATGATTTTGATGAGAATAAAGCTATGCAAGTCATGCTTAATCAATTGTTATTATAAACCAATTTGCCATTCTCATAAGAACTATATTAATTGCATCTTTTAAGGAAGTAGAATTAATTTAGAGATACTTTATAACATATTAAATTGGTTATGATATTGTTGAAAGAAGAAAAAGGGATCAAAAGTGTTTGCTGTGTCTAAGTGTATCTTTTAGCTGTTTTGATGTAAATTGTTTAGCTGTTTTGATGTAAATTGTCCAGCTGATTGTGTTGGAACCGTCTAGCTGATTAAATCAAATAAATTGTGATCAATAAGCTTTGTTAGACTGTATGGCTAGTTATTCTTAGACAATCCAACTAGTTAAGGTAAGTCTTCTAAGGTCAACAAGCTATGTTAGATCATGCGAATGATGACCTTATTTGAATGGATTGTCCAACTAGTCTGATCATAACCGTGCATCTGGTCTATACAAAAATTAGCCACTACAATGCATTTAATGTAGGATGAACAGGGTCAACGATTAAATTTTTGCTAAAGGATATAAATGCACATTTGTGGGTAGTTGAAGAATAATTAATTGAGCTAAATACTTGCAATTATTCCTCTTGTCTACTTGTACTTCATTCCAATTGTCTTATGCTTATTACTTGCAATCTTTTGTAAACCCAAGTATAGTACCAAGCTTCATATTTGCAATTTTACACAACAGAAAGAGCACTATACTAAGTGATTGAGAGGTGTTGTGATTATGAGATCATTTTGTAATAGAGATTAGGTATATGCACTTGTGCCATTGAAATTATGATCAATAAAATTGATGAAAAGACCTCGATTAAGGCATTGAGTGATTGTGGAAAGTAAGGGACAATCTAAACTCCACATCAAAACAGCGAGCTTGATTTCTTTATCCCTTTCTCTTTGAATTTCTACACTTTAATTGTTTCTAAATTATTTCCATATTGCATCCATTCAATCAAATTGATTAAAGATTTGTCATCAAAGTAAAATTTGGTTATTAAACTCAATTCACCCATCCCCATCCCCACCCCCACTTAAATTTCTAGTTTAGTATTTCATTTGGTATCAAAGCTAGTTTCTATAGTTTTCATTATTTAATCACATTAAAAGATCATGATACTAAATGCACTAGGTTTCATAGAAGGTCAAGTTATAAATAAGCCACCACTTCTTAATAGGAATCAAGTTACAGGACCTCACACCTGCAGTTGAGCTCGAAGACTAGAGGAGCCGGCATGATGAATCCCTGTATTCTAACCCACCCCTATCAAAGCTAAGTACTTCCTTATCGAGTACCTTTAATGTTGTGTCATATGATCGCCCATTATTCTGTGTTATGCTGTGTTGATGATTACTTTAATGCTGAGCTGACCAATCACTCAGCATCATCCTTACCAAGAAGCCGAAAAATAGAGAATCCAGATTGACTAGGCCATCCTTGCTCAGACAAGCCCACCTGTTCGTACTTTTTGTCTACATCACCTAACAACCTCGCCAATGCACCATCACCACATGTACAATATTTTATGGAGAATCTATACCACCAATGATTTTTTCCTTATATATTCATTTTTACCCTTCTATATCATGTGTATTGCTTTTTTAGGAAATGTCCTTATTGTCTTTTCCCTTTTAGGTAAGTTGACTTAACTTAGGGGTATAAATACCTTTATACTTGTAGCTTTAACTTATCAGATTACCTTCAATACACTTGAGTACTTTCTTCATTATATAAACACTGCTTATTTACTTTTGGCATTACTCTTATCCTTTCCCTTAAGTAAGGTTAGGTGATAAGTAATCTCACTAGACCAATTTGTGCATCATATCGAATTGTGTCATAATTGATACCCTCTGGAGCTATTCGTAGGTTTTTGCTTGCTGGTCCATTCATCTTTATCACTCTTTTCATAACTTTCCCCATTAACCCTTTTTCAAGCTTTTTACAAGGTTGGACCCATTTAGCAACCGGCCTTGTCTATTTTTTGTTACGGTTCACACCAACTTCTTACTAGTGAAAATTATCCCTATTGGAAGTATAAGATGAAAATCTTTATTAAAACACAAAAATAGAAAACTTTAGAATGTAATTGAAAAAGGACTAGTTAAAATAGAAGGGAAGGAAGAGGATGAATATACTGAGGAAGATTGGAAGAAAATAGACCTAAATGAAATAGCAATGAATATATTGTATTGTACAATGAATGAAAATGATTTTAATAGAACTTGCACATGCACAAATGCTAAGGAAATTTAGGATAAGCTATAAAGCATATATGAAGGCACATCTAGAGTTAAAGATACTAAAATAAGTTTATTCTATGGTGAATTTGAAAAATTCAAAATGCTTCCTAATGAAACCATAGACAAAATGCATAAGAGGTTTATTGATATTATTAATCCATTAACATTGCTTGGTAAGAGACTTTCTAACTTGGAGATTAACTCGAAAATTCTAAGGTCTCTTCCAAAAAAATTGGAAGCCAAGAGAACCGCTATTGAAGAAGTGCATGATCTAAAAGCACTATCAAAGGAATAATTTCTTAATACACTCAAGACCTATGAGATAATCAAAAGACATGGAGAAAAATCCAAGAAGAAGACTATTATTCTCAAAGCAACCGATCGCAATACTAGTAATGAAGGTGATGAAAGTGATAATGATGATGATGATGATGATGATGAAATGGTAGAAAGGAGATTGAAGAAGTTCACGAAGTTCAACAAAAAGTTAAGGAGAGATAAAGTTAGTGGTAGCAATAACTCAAAGCCTACAAAGGAAAAAAAAAGTTATAAAGTGCTACAATTGCCACTAACTAAGACACATCAAAGATTATTGTCCACTCCTCAAGAAAGGTGGCAAAGCATCAAGAAAGAAAGACATGGTGGCAAGTTGAAGTGATTACGATTTGAGCAATAGTGATTTGGATAACAATCTTTGCCTCATGGCCTTACATAATGAGGTATACACCATATTCCAATCCTTTTATGATGAGTTGAGAGACTTGTATGATGATCTTTTAAAAGAGTTTGTTGAAATGAAAAAGAAGAATAAGATTCTTAAACAAATGATGAATAATGTAAGAAATGAATTTGATGTATTTAAACATAAGTATAATAAGACAATTGAGGAAAAAGAGAACCTAAAAGAGGATAATGAATATTTGAGAATTGAAAATGAAAAGTTGAAAGTTGAGTATGATAGCTTAAAGAAGGAAAATGATGAATTGAACAAAAGAAATGAGGAAATCATGAATGACAATAAAGAGCTAACTAAAGAAAATGGAGGAATGATGTCAAAGATCAATGTAATTGAAAATGAAAATGAAAATATTTGCATAGATAAGTTGACTAAGTTAGAAATAGAAAATAATGTGTTGAAATCTAGCCTAAATGATTCAAGACAAACTATAGCCAAGTTCATTGAAGGTGAAAAAAATATAGAAAAACTTTTAAGACAACAAAAGCATGGCCTTAAGAAAACCAAAATTGGCTATAGCAAAAACAATATTTACAAGTCTTACAAAAGTTACTTTATTGAAGTAACTAATAAAACTTGTAACTATTGTGGAAGGTATGGCCATATTACTCACACTTGTGCAATAAGGAAAAATATCAACTTGAATCATAGAAAAAAGATGGTTTTGGTCCCCAAGGAACATAATTTTATTACTACAATTAACCCGAAAAGACCTAAACTCAAGTGGGAACCAAAAGTTTAAATTTCCTTTTCTTATAGGAACCTTTAAGGAAGAGCAACAAATGGATTTTGGATAGCGAATGCTCAAGACATATGATGAGAGACACTGCGAATTCACTACATTGACCTTGAGGGATGAAGGGAATATTATCTTTAGGGACAGTAGAAAATTAATTGTCTAGGATGAAGGTAACATTCTTATTAACAATGATCTCATTATTAAAAGTGTATTGCTAGTTGATAATCTAAGACATAACTTGCTTAGCATTAGTTAATTATGAGATGGATGATATAAGGTTACATTCCTAACAAATAAGTATATCATTGAAAGAACTAGCAATGATTAAAGCAGCTTTGAAGGGTATAGACAAGGAAACATTTATAAAATTAATTTTGATAATTTTTCAAGTCAAAATGAAACTTTTCTATCCATCTAAAACAATGATAGTTGGTCGTGACATAGTCTTCTATGTTCATATATTCATTAAATATTGTAAGAAGGTCTAAGATAAAAAAGGCCTTATAATTGCCTCTCTTAGGAGTGATCATAGGGGAGAATTTGAAAAATTTTAGATGGATGATTTTTGTAATCAATATGGCATAGAACACACCTTTTCGACACTTAGAATTCCACTACAAAATAGAGTTTCCAAAAGGAAAAATAAGACCCTAATTGAAATGGCTAAAACAATGCATTATGATAATAATTTGGCAAAGTACTTTTAGGTGGAATCTGTTAACACTGCATGTTACATTTCAAACCGGATTTTCATAAAATCAATTTTAAAGAAAACTCCATATGAGCTTTGGAAAGGCAAGAGGCCTAACATTTCTTATTTTCACCCTTTTGGTACCAAGTGTTATGTGCTTAACAATGGTAAAGGATAACTAGGCAAATTTGACTATAAATCGGATGAGGTTATTTTTCATGGATACTTACTAACAAGTAAATCATATAGAGTATTTAATAAAAGAACTTTAGTTGTTGAAGAGTCTACACGTGTTATGTTTGATGATTCATTGCCTTCATTGCATAATGTATCTCATAATGAAATGAATGATATAAGTGCTCACTTGGATAGGCTAAGCTTAAGCAATGACCAAAACAATGCCCTTGATAAAGATGTTCTTAGAGAAGATAAAGATATAAATCAATCAAATTTAGACCTTCTTAGAGAATGGCGATTTGTTAAAGATCACCCTAAAGAACTAATTATAGGAGAACCTTCAAATAAGGTGTTAACAAGATCATCCTATAGAAATATAAGTAACTTAGCATTATTGTCTCAAGTTGAGCGTAAGAATATTGATGAAGCTTTAAAAGATGAATGTTGAATACAAGCAATGCAAGAGGAACTTAATCAATTCACTAGGAATGAAGTATAAGATCTAGTACCTAGACCTAGTGATAGATTGATGATTAGAACAAAATGGGTCTATAAGAACAACCTTGATGAAACTGGTATAATAATTAGAAACAAGGTTAGATTGGTTGCTAAGGGCTATAATCAAGAAGAAGGGATAGATTCTGATGAGACCTTTGCCTCAATTGCTAGACTAGAAGCCATTAGGATACTTTTGGCATTTGTGGCATACAAAGATTTCAAACTATTCCAAATGGATGTCAAAAGTGCTTTCTTAAATGGCTATATTAAGGAAGAAGTGCATGTAGAGCAACACCCAAGTTTTGAGTAAAATGAGTTACCTGATCATGTTTATAAGCTTAACAAAGCACTTAATGGACTTAAACAAACTTCTAGAGCTTGGCATGAAAGACTTAGTAGCATCCAAATAGAAAATGGCTTTACAAGAGGAAAATTGCATACAATTTTGTTCATTAGAAATCACAATTCTTATACATTGATTGTTTAAATCTATGTAGATGATATTGTGTTTAGAGTTACCAACATAGATCATGTAAATGAATTCATGGAGTGTATGAAGAAAGAATTAGAAATGAGTATGATGGGAGAACTTAATTACTTCTTAGGTTTTCAAGTTAAGTAAATCGAAAATAAAGTATTTATAAGTCAATCCAAGTATATAAGAGAGCTTTTGAAATGTTTCAAAATGGATAATTGTAAAGTTAGGCCTACTTCTATAAGCATAACATTAAGACCAGACAAAGATGAATATAATAAATCAATTTATGAAAAGTTTTACAGAGGCATGATAAGAAGCCTATTATACTTAACCGTATCTAGATCGGATATCATGTTCATTGTATGCTTATGTGCAAGATTTCAATCTTATCCAAAAGAATCTCGCTTCAATGTGGTAAAACACATCTTCAAGTATCTAGTGAGCACTATTGAAATCAGCTTATGATATCCCAATGCACCTCTTTCAATCTTATAGGATACTCCGCTGCTGACTAGATGTAAAGTTGATTAGAAAAGCACAAGCAACACATGTCATTTTCTAAGGAACTCTCTAGTGTCTTGGCACTGTAAGAAACAAAATTCCATAGCACTTTCAACTGCTGAGGCCAAATATGTGGTTGCCAGTAGTTGTTGTACTTAAATACTATGGATGAAGCAAACTTATATGACTATGGTCTTAATTTTTCCAATATTCCAATCCAATGTGATAACATAAGTGCTATTAATCTTATAAAAAATCTGATCCAACACTTTAGGACTAAGCACATTGATATTAAGCATCATTTTATTAGAGATCATGTTCAAAACAATGACATGTACTTAGAATTTATGGAAACAAGTAATCAAATAGCTAACATTTTTACTAAACCTTTGAGTAAAGACCGCTTTTGCACTTTAAGAAGGGAGTTAGGCATAATCATGCAAGATAACTGCTAAGCTACATGAACCTAGATAGTGATTTTTGCATACAATGAAGTTCTCTTTGAGATAACCAATTCAAAACACCATTTTAGATCTAAGAAATATGGTCAATTAGACTTCTCATATGAATTTTTTCATTTGACATGATTTATGCAAACTTCATCACCATTCTTGTTTTCATTAAGGCATATCTCTTATCAAATGTTTTTCATTTGGTATATATGTGTTTCCATGCTTAATTAGGTCTACAAACTACAGTGAATTGGTTAAAATGATCACTATATGAATTCACACATCTTTTTGCCTATTAACAAAGCTTAATTCAATTTAGAAAATCTAATGGGGGCATTCCAAGAACGTTCTCTCTCAGTCATTTAATTGATTAACCAACTAGTCTAAATGTCAATTCTATAAAAATCATAAAGAATTCATGAGCTAAGCATCTTCATGAGTAAGCTATTGCGAACTATAGTTAACCAATAAAACAGTAGTATCAATCATATGTACAATTGCATCAAGTCTTTTGACCTCAAAATGTCTGCTCGAATCATCTGGGTGATTACAATCAAACTGTTTAGCCTATCTCAATACCTTTTTTTTTTTGTGCTAACATTGATAGGGATCATGAACTAATCATGCGCTCCTAAACTTGTAGGCTTGCTCAAATAGTTCATCAAGTTATTCAAGGTGAGTTGAATGCCGAGGAGTAATGCATTCTACAGTTTAACTTGTTAAGTTACTTCGCTCTTTACATCCAGGAAGTTGTCGAGGAGACTAGCTAACGTGCCAAGTGGACCCTTTTGAAACATACCTACCCAAGCATCGAGTTAAGATGTTACCAAACACAATCGTGCCGAAGCCAATTTGTCAACTATCAGGAGCTAGACCCCTGAGGCCAATTCAAAAATGACTCACCTATGGATCCATACCTGCTCGGCGTTAACTGTTCGAATTGCCAACGCTGATGCCGACCTTATCTAACCCTACCCCTATTCAACTAACAGTGTCATTGGAACCATAGAATGAGCAAAAAGACTTACATCCTACCATTTTCTAACATTCGTATTATCCCTTTTTACAACCGGATATTCTTTTTCATGATTACATTGATAGCCTTGTCACTTATTCCCCTTTTCCTTAACTGATAAGAATCCTCTTTGTAATTTACTCGAACCTAGGATTTATCCTAATTAGGTCCTATAAATACTTGTATATTGTAATGGCTACAATAGACGATACATTGAAATTTTAGACATACCCTCTTGAGCTAAGTATTCTTCTACTGCATACTTGATAACTCTGATTTTAAACATATTTCACATGGTGATTTTATAGTATTTCCTTTACATTTTTTGGTTTTCTTTAAAGAAATTGATACTTAATTGAGTAAAATTTTCATTTCAAGATTTGAACGCGTTCTAAGATTGAAAATGAAGAAAAGGAATCAAGTTTCACTTAATTTGGAGTTCAAATGAAGGAGTTATAAAGTCTTGAAGTTACACAGGCTAGGGAATGATCAAGTCCCCAAGCTATGTCCATACAGGAAAATTTGCCAGGGTTAGAAAGTTACACGACCTGGGGACACGGCGATGTCCCAAGCTGTGTCTGGTGACGAAAACGGAAACCTTATAATATATTATAAAATAACATATTAGGGTTTCACAAGACATATGAGACATTAGAGAAGAGAAGAGACTTAAGGAGAAGGAGAAGAAAAAGGCAAAAGCAACACCAACTTCAAGATTGGAGAGATTTTTCATCAATCAAAGGGGTTTTTCATGTTTTATTTTATGTTTTTGATGGAACTCGTTTTTAGTTTCATTATGATAGCTTAGAATTCGTGTATTTAGGATTATGGAACCTAGGGTTTCATGTGACTCTTGGATTGATTTATAATTCTCAATAAAGTTTCTATCTTTGCTTGATTCAATTATGTTGTTTAATTGTTAATTGATATTTCTAGAATATCAATTTATGATATTATGCATGTTGATTGAGAAATCACATGTGTAATAAGATCTTTACATAATTGGAGAGAACTACATATATACTTAGAGATAAGATATATGTTTCTTCCGGAAAGTTATTCTTTTGTATGAGAATTCATTATACGTTAATGTAATTCTAAGTTATATTACTAAGTGAAGAGATTCCTCTAAATAATTTAGGATTAGGGTTAATATGCTTGAGAAAGGTATTAACTTTAATTGTGAATCCCTCCGGTCAAGAATAATAAAAAGTGAATTGAATATATTTTAAGCGGTCGCATGTTAAATACTAGGGGAAATAATTCCTAAATACGTTATTACCTTCTTGAAGTCGTTCTTAGTTTTATCACTTTCTAAATTGCTTAGTTAAGTCTTATAATCAAGTTAGTTTGTTAATTTTAGTATTTTTAACTAATTCAAAACTCCATAATTTTCCGGTTAAATAATAAAGCTAAGGTTAATATTAGTACTCGAAGTCTCCGAGGGATCGACTCGGACTCACATCCGTTATATTAAAATTGATAGGTGCACTTGCCTGATATCAAGTTTTTAGCGTTGCTGCTAGGAAATTTCGATATTAAGAACACTAGTTGCTTTATTACTTTGACCATTTTTTTTTCTTTTGTTTTCATTGTTTATTTTTATTAGCTAGAGCTCCAATTGATTCTATATTTCTTGCCCTTGCAGTATATGACTCGAAGCAACTTGGAAGATTTGGTAGAACTTGATCCTGAAATTGAGAGAACTGCCCTTCAAAATTTGAGAGTGCGACCTAAACAAATTATGGCTACCATAGAAGATGAGTCAATCATTGAGATTAAAGAAGAGGGTAAAGAGGCCAACACTCAATTCATCGAGCAAGAAGATCCACCATACATGGTTAACAATGGTAATGAAGCTCGGACCATGTCCGACTATTTAAGGCCTATACTTATCGGAGCTGACTCTAGCATCTAAGGCCAACCGCCGTGGCTAATAACTTTCAAATTGCACCTAACATCATACAAATGGTGCAGCAATACATTCAGTTTGACAGTCTCCAAGATGAAGATCCTAATGCCCACATCTCTAGCTTTCTAAAGATTATGCGGCTATTTCCTTTCTCCTTGAGGGGTAGAGCAAAACAGTAGTTGAACTCCCTACCATGAAATTCAATCACAACTTGGAATGAATTGGTAGAGAAATTTTTGGAGAAGTATTTTCTACCTGCAAAGACCGCTAAACTTTGGAATGACATTTCTTGTTTTGCCCAATTAGAAGCGGAGACTCTATATGACACTTGGGAGCGATTCAAGGACTTGCTTAGAAGGTGTCCACATCATGGCCTCCCACTATGGATGCAGATTCAGACCTTCTATAGTGGTCTCAATTTATCCACGAGACAGATGATTGATGCATCCGCAGGAGGTACTTTGAACACAAAGACACCTGAGCAAGCACAAAACCTGATTGAAGGAATAGCGATGAACAATTATCAATGAGAAAGCACTAGAGCCAAGCAAAAGGCTATGGGAATTTATGATGTGGATTTGACCACTGCTCTGGCAGCCAAGGTGGACCTATTAAGTAAGAAGATAGATGCACTCTCTGTTGGCCCTCAACAAGTACAATCGGATGTAAGTGACTTTAGTATGTAGGGGTATGGAGCACAAGAACAACTGGAACAGGTAGATTATCTAGGAAATCCACCCATGCAACAAAATAACCCCTACAGCAACACTTATAATCCCGGATAGAGGAATCACCCCAATTTCTCATGGGGAAATCAAAACCAAGGCTAGCAGAAGACCAACTTTGGCTTACCTGGATTTCAAAGACCATTACCAGCTCCTCTTCCTCAAGAAAAGAAATTTAGTGTGGAAGAACTTCTCACTAAATATATTTAAGACAATGAGGCTCGGCTATCCAACATTGAATCATCGTTGAGAAATCAAGAGACTTCTAATCGCAATCCTGAGAATCAAATTGGTCAACTTGCAAAAATGATCTCTGAAAGACCACAGTGAACACTCCCAGGGAATACCGAGGTCAATCCTAGGGAACATGTTAATGCAGTGACCTTGAGAAGTGGTAGAAAACTGCAAGTGGAGAAGAAGGATGGTGAGGAAGTAGTTAAGAAAGAAGTGGAAATCAACCGTAAGGAAGATGCAAAGCCATTAAAATCAAAAGAAAGTATGGAATCACCGAAAGTGAAGGAGTACAAGCCTCCCATCCCTTACCCGCAGCACCTTAAGCAAAGTTACACTGATCAGAATAAGGAATTCGATAAATTGCTTGATGTTTTCAAACAATTACATATTAACTTACCTCTTGTTGATGTCATCTTGCAAATGCCAAAGTATGTGAAATTTTTAAAAGATCTTCTATTGAACAAGAGGAAGTTGGAGGATCTTACAACCGTCACATGGAATGAGGAATGCTCGGCACTTCTCCAGAAAAAGCTGCCATAAAAATTAAATGATCCAGGGAGTTTCACTATTCCTTGTATGGTTGGCAATTTGTTAGTAGATAATGCTTTGGCAAACTTAGGAGCTAGTATAAATTTGATACCGTATAAATTGTTCAAAAAGCTAGGGTTATGAGAACTTAAATTAACGCGCTTGAGCCTTCAATTAGCTGATAGGTCTATCACATACCCTAGAAGCATCATAGAGGATGCTTTAGTGTAAGTAGACAAATTCATCTTTCCCGTAGATTTTGTTATATTTGATATAGATGAAGATATTGAGGTACCAATCATTTTAGGTCGACCCTTCTTAGCCACTGCTAGGGCTGTTTTTTATGTTAGTGAGCATAAGTTGATATTACAGGTCGGGGATGATGAAATAGTTTTTAAAACTCCAGAGGCAATGAACAAATTTCTTGACTCAGAGGACATATGTCACGATGTTAATGCCACTGATGTCGTTATATCTACATACGTGCAAGAAACGCTTTCCAATGATTCCTCAAGCTATTGCTTACAAAAGGGAGATGAAAATTTGGTGACCAACCCTAATTGTGTAGAAATGGCAGCTCAAATAGAAGTTCATGAATTCATTGTGGACAAGAAGGGGATTGATCCACTCCACAAGCCAAAGGATCGTAGGTTAAAGTCTTTCAAAGAGAAGCCACCACTTTTGGAACCAAAACTGTCAAGAAATCATTTGGAACACGTCTTTATGGTGAAAAGTTCAAAACTCCCAATGACAACCGCATCTAAGCTAAAAGCAGACAAAATGAAGAAGTTTAGGCTACATGAATTTGATAAGTGGCATGATAAGAAGAGAAACTATGGAAGTTATGCACCAATGAAATGGGATTGGCAAGGTCGATGGCCGAAGGGTAAATTTACACTCATATGGAGAGTTCGAAAGCGAGATACAGGAGAAGTCCTATCTCTACCTGGATGAAGAATCATGAATTATAAGAGGTATTCCGTCGAGCTGTCGACGTTAACTATAGCGTTTCTTGGGAGGCAACCCATGTCTAACTTTGCTCACACTTTAGTTCTTTAAGTTTATTCTATTTTTTTTTTCTTTTTTTTCTAACTTAGCTTTGCTTTGCTTTGCTTCTTTTAATTTGCTTCAACTTTAGTCATAGGCTTTTCTTTTTAGTTTCATTTTTTTTTCTCTTTAGTTTTCTTTGTCTTATTTTTCTAGTTTAAGTACTTTTATTTCTTTAATTTTTTTTTATTTTTAAATTCATGAATTTAGGTTAAGAAAAAAAAAAAAGAACAGAAAGTTACACGGGCATGGGACACGGCCGTATCCCAGCCCATGTCCATCCAGGCCCCTCAACGACCTGTCACCCACAGAAAGTTACACAGGCATGGGACACGGTTGTGTCCCAGCCCGTGTGCGCCCAGTATTCACGCTTGATAATAGAAAGTTACACGGGTGTGGGATACAATCGTGTCCCAGCCTGTGTTTGCCCAGGATAGCCACCCCGCAATCAGAGAGTTACATAGTCGTGTCCTAGCCCGTGTCTGCCTAGAACCCATACGATTCAGTACACACCCTATTTATTCAAGCACACACGCACTCTCTCAAACATTTCCAAACATCAACACATATTCCTTTTCTCTTCTCTTCATCTTCTCCTTACGTTCTTGATCCAAGTAATCAATGGAAACTTGTGAAAAGTAGATTTTTCAAAGGAGGTCCAAATTTATTACATCATCTTCCACTCATGAGGGCATTATTGTCGAGCTACTAGCCACTCTTTCTCCACTAGAGTATCTTATGCTTTAAGGCAGGGAAGTATTAGTTTCTTTTTCAATACATGTATTTCCTTTTTCACTATGATGTTTTATCTTGTTTGATAACTTGCTATTGTGCTTTCTTAGTCGTACATTGAGGACAATGTACGTTATTAAGTATGGGGAAGGGATATATATGAATTTGTTACTGTTTAGGATACCAATTATTCACATTTGACCCAATTAATTTTTAAGTTAACTTGCAATAGGTGATTAACAAGTGTTGAGCCAAATTAACTGTGTCATCTTGATTATTATTGATCTTATTATACTTTACTAGAATTGATTAGTTAAATTTTTGGAGGGTAAAGTTACGAGTTATTTAGTTTAGGACTCTAAGACTTGAGATTGGAGCAACATCACTAGTTGAGAGTTAGTCATGGTTATTTTTAAAATTTACTTTTATGTATACCTTTCTCTTAGAAATTTTTAAGAGTCCTATAATTTTTAGTAAACAAACAAATAAAATTCTTCATTTGAGAAACCCTTGAAAAATCACAATGATTGGAGGTCAAAAGTAATAACAAGTGTATGAATAGAAAAAAATTAGTAAGGATTCGTCTTGGTCTGTCAGAAGAGCGAGATTGAGTCCCAATGCCAATTCTAATGAAAAAAATTGGTATGGATCGGCCTTGATCCGTCAGAAGAGCAAGGTTCTTTCCCACTATCAATATAAGGAATAAGTTGGTATGGATCGATCTTGATCCGTCAGAAGAGCGAGATTCTTTCCCTCTACCAACACAATTGTGCTTAAATAAGATAAATTTAAAAGACCTCTCAACAAAAGCATGAACTAGGGGGATGATCAGAGGATGAGTGGATGTAAAATGTATTTGTTTTAGATTATGGTGCTTGATAAGATGGAAGAGAGAATCGTATACACTTTAGTCAAATGGACAAAATTTTTATGACTCTTTCTCGGTTGGCGAGATGTTAAATCCAATTTTTAGTTTAAGAATCCTTAGTTAAATGACTCGGGTAAACTTTGATTTTCATAAATTAATTAGTGAACTCTAGTATTAAGTATTGTTGGAGCATTCAAATATGGTCAGATGAAATTGGTTGACTTTATTATTGCAAGTTAGTTGAGAATGATTTTCTTACTTTTCTACGGGTCAAGTGTATTTGTTCACCGGTTTCCTAAATAGTGATAAATTTTGTTTAGCATTTCTTGTCCCGAATGTTTTGTTTTGATTTATTTGCTTGAGGACAAGCAAATGCTCAAGTGTGGGGAAATTTAATAACTCTAATTATAAACATATTTCACATGGTGATTTTATAGTATTTCCCTTACAATTTGGTTTTCTTTAAAAAAATTGATACTTAATTGAGTAAAATTTTCATTTCAAGGTTTGAACACGTTCTAGGAATGGAAACGAAGAAAAGGAATCAAGTTTCACTCAATTTGGAGTTCAAATGAAGGAGTTATGAAGTTTTGAAGTTACACAATCTAGGACATGACCATGTCCCTAGGCTGTGTCCATATAGGAAAATTTGCCAGGGTTAAAAAGTTACACGACCTAAGGACATGACCATGTCCCAAGCCGTATCTAGTGACGAAAACAGAAACCTTACAATACATTATAAAATGACATATTAGGGTTTCACAAGATATATGAGACATTAGAGAAGAGAAGAGACTTGAGGAGAATGAGAAGAAAAAGGCGAAAGCAACACCAACTTCAAGATTGGAGAGATTTTTCATCAATCAAAGGGGTTTTTCATGTTTTATTTTATGTTTTTGATGGAACTCGTTTTTAGTTTCATTATGATAGCTTAGAATTCGTGTATTTAGGATTATGGAACCTAGGGTTTCATGTGACTCTTGGATTGATTTATAATTCTCAATAAAGTTTCTATCTTTGCTTGATTCAATTATGTTGTTTAATTGTTAATTGATATTTCTAGAATATCAATTTATGATATTATGCATGTTGATTGAGAAATCACATGTGTAATAAGATCTTTACATAATTGGAGAGAACTACATATATACTTAGAGATAAGATATATGTTTCTTCCGGAAAGTTATTCTTTTGTATGGGAATTCATTATACGTTAATGTAATTCTAAGTTATATTACTAAGTGAAGAGATTCCTCTAAATAATTTAGGATTAGGGTTAATATGCTTGAGAAAGGTATTAACTTTAATTGTGAATCCCTCCGGTCAAGAATAATAAAAAGTGAATTGAATATATTTTAAGCGGTCGCATGTTAAATACTAGGGGAAATAATTCCTAAATACGTTATTACCTTCTTGAAGTCGTTCTTAGTTTTATCACTTTCTAAATTGCTTAGTTAAGTCTTATAATCAAGTTAATTTGTTAATTTTAGTATTTTTAACTAATGCAAAACTCCATAATTTTCCGGTTAGATAATAAAGCTAAGGTTAATATTAGTACTCAAAATCTCTGAGGGATCGACTCGGACTCACATCCGCTATATTAAAACTGATAGGTGCACTTGCCTTATATCAATACTCTCGAGTTACTCTTATCTAGCCCATTGCGCATAGATTAGTAGTGAGTGACCTCCGGCTACACTTATGCGTCATATAAAGTGCAACTCGAGCTTATGTAAGATGACAATGCTTCTTATCCATTGTTGATGTATGGGGACCCCTTACTCAACCCGTTACTTTCATTTACTTTTTAAACCATCTCGCAATCCAGACCCACTCGCTTTGGTTCATACGATACTGGACGTTGTTTGTTCATCTATGCCAGACTGTATCAAACATTTTTTCTACAGCTATTTGGATAGCTCCCCTCAAATGTAGGCACATTTGCATTAGGGTTTTTGATTATAGAATACATCCCCAGACCATCTGAACGGTTACCCTCGATTGTAGGCATGATTCAAACAAATGTTCATAAAATCAAATTTCTATATGCAACCGTTTGGATAGTTCTCCCCATACCATATGACCGGTTCACACTGTTATTGAAAAACAAATGGAAAAAGAGTGGCCTGATCCGTTTTCCTAATTTTTCCCTCCTTTCTATTGTTCACAGCACTCTCCCCCTCCTTCGACTAATCCTTGCTCTCCCTTACCCCTCCTTTTCTTTCACCATCTACAATACTCCCTCATCACTCCATTCCTTCCCTTCTCTTAAACCCCTCTATCCACAAACCCTAAACCTTAACCTTTTCATCCTAAACCCTATTTCTCTCACATTCCTTTCAATGGTAGGAAGAGGAAGTAGAGCTCATGGTAGCCGTGCTTGAGGTCAAGGAAGATATAGTTAACATGCTTAATTCAACAATTCGCCATGTATAAAGGTATGAAATGTTTCATCTCATGAAAATAAATTATGGTCATCATTTTAATGAGAATGATCTTTGGGCTTTCGGTATACCTAATATGGAAGGGGTTATTACAAATCATATCCTTGACACCATTAACATACCTAATATAGTTAATGAAGAGGCAATTAGGTATTTCTATTGTAATCTCACCAATGATCATGATCGTAAAGGCAATCTATTAGTTAGCATAGACAATAGTGAACATTGGAGATTATGGTTATACAATTATGTGTATGGACAAGAAATTGATATCACTAGGAACGATGTATATACCATTATAAGTGCTAAACCTAATAATGCTAGTTATATGGAAGGGATTGATAAAGTTGGATCTGCATTTTATGAGGATATCTTTCAAGAATGATAGATTAGTGAACATAACTGGGCCATTAGGCACAATCTTAAAGCCATTAAATTGCCTCTTCATTATCAAATCCTTCATTTGTTTATCTTTTATAACTACTATCTTAGAAGTGGAGGCCATTAGCATATGACCAAAGGCAACTCATAGATATTGGATCACATTCATAATGATGCATGATTGATTGCTGACTTGATTTTCCATTATTTCAAAACAGTCACTAACAAGTCTAAGTAAGTCATTCTTCACAATAGTTGCTTAATTACTTACATTCTACTAGCCAAAGGTGTTATTTTTCCCACTCTTAGCATCAATACACATACTGAGGCCTTCGCCATGCACCACATTAGCAAAGGAGGATGGAAATTGGATAAGCAGGTTGATTAGGTTCAAAAAGAACCTTTATCCCCTCATATTAGTGGTACCTCTAATGAATTAGGTAAAGCAATTGATGATGAGGATGGTAAACCTATTAAACCACTTACTCAGAATTTTCCTCAAGGAGGGGAAGAACATGTAGATGGGGATATTCCTCCAAGCACTTAGGTCCTATTCCCTCGATTGGTACATCTCAAGGTAGCTATCAAGAATCTATATATACCTACATTGATCAAATAGAGGGTCGACCTCGCCATTACATTGATGATAGCATTTATTATATGGAGCAATGGGTCTCCCACTAACAGGATCACATCTTCTATCTCCTTTTTCAGCGCTTCTAGCTGTAGTACTCCTTCCTTCCACCCACTTTTAGCCCTTACACTTAGGCCCCTACCTCCTTCAAGGCCCTTTAGCAACTCTTCTCTACCTCTAGAAGATTAGCTCATGAATCCTTTTATTTTATTATTTGTTTTCTATTTTCTTGTATTTGTACTTGGACTTGGGCTCTAGCTATCTTTTGTGCTATTCGTTTAACTGTTATTGGCCTTTTAACCATCTTTAGTTGTCTTTTGTATAAACTTCAGCTACTTAGCCTTCTGTTTATGATCTATTCTGTTTATATGATACTTATTATGTTAGAATTAGCTCATGGTGTTTCTTTGTGCATGCTTAAATATGTTATTCATAGTATTTGCTTATATCATTGGCATTGATGGCTCTTTGTGATTTTCTTATATCCCTATTGGCTTGTATTTTTTCTTTTATAGGTAGCATACCTCAGACTTAAGCTAGGGCTATGCTAACTTTTTTCCATGCTTTTCTCTTCCCCTTTACCTCTTGGACTCTTATCCTTTTGATGAGGCCAAATGGGGAGAAGAATTTAAGTCACCCAATTACATGTCTAAATAAAATGAATTTGATTTTAAAATGAAGATTGGTTTGCAAAATTTTGAAACATAAAGTTAAAATTGATTGTACACCAAAGTAAAGAGTAAATACTCAAATATTCTTAGCTTGCTCTCATATTGATTCTTCCATAAGTTTTTGTATTCGACATCTTTTATTGCCTTTAAGGGAGAGTCAAATTGAGGGAGAGCATCTATTAAGGGAGAGTTTGTTTAGTCAGGTTTTATTCTCATAAAAAAAGGGGAGATTTTTTAACCTAAAGGTTCTTGTGTATGATTTTGATGAGAACAAAACTATGTAAGTCATGTTAAATTAATTATTATTATAAACCAATTTGCCATTCTCATTAGAACTTTATCAATAGTATCTTTTAAGGAAGTAGAATTAACTTGGAGATACTTCATAACTTATTGAATTGATTCTGATGTTGTTGAAAGAAGAAAAAGGGATAAAAAGTGTTTGTTGCATCTAAGTGTATTTTTTAGCTGTTCTAGTGTGAACCATCCAGCTGGTTGAACTAGATGAATTGTGATCAGTGAGCTATGTCGGACTATGAGATTGGTTATCCTTAGACTATCAGTCTGGTTAAGGTAAGTCTTTTAAGGTTAATGAGCTATGTTAGACCATGCAATTGGTAACTTGAAGACCATCCAAATGGTGACCCTATTTGAATGGACTATTTGGCTAGTTTGCATAGAAATTAGCCAATACGATGCATTTAATGCAAGATGAATAAGGCCAACCGTTAGATTTTTGCAAGAGGATATAAATGCAAGTTTGTAGGCAATTGAAGAACAATTAATTGAGCTAAACACCTAAAATTATTCCTCTTGTCTACTTGTACTTCATTCCAATTGTCTTTTTCTTATTACTTGCAATCTTTTGTCAACTTAAGTATAGTGCCAAGCTTCATATTTGCAATTTTACTTAAGAGAAAGAGCACTATACTAAGTGATTGAGAGTTGTTGTGATTGTAAAATCATTTTGTAATAGAGAGTAGGTATAGGCACTTGAGCCATTGAAATTGTGATCAATAAAATTGTATGTAAAGACCTTGATTGAGGCATTGGGTGATCATAAAGAGTATAGGGTAGTCTAAACTCCATGTTAAAATATCGGGCTTGATTTCTCTATCCCTTTCTCTTTAAATTTCTATACTTTAGTTATTTTTAAATTATTTCCATGTTGCATCCATTTAGTCTATTTCATTAAAGATTTGTTATAAAAGTAAAATTTGGTTATTAAACTCAATTCCCTAAGTTCCTAGTAAAATATTTCAAAGTACAATAGAACCTTCAATAAAAGGTAATACACAAGAACATCAAGAAGAAATAAACAAGTAGAAGGTTCAATAGAAGTTTCAGAGAAAATTAATGGAAAGGGAATATGATATGTAGAACATTGGTAAGAGCTTAACTAGAAGGTTGACAACGTTGAAAATAAGTATGGAAGATCAAAAGAAGTACTTGCAGAAGTTTCAATGAAACATCTAATGGAAGGCAATAGAAGCTATGCAGAAGATTAACTAAAAGAAATGATCAAGTGATACAGTAGATGAAATGAGTAGAAGTTTTAATTTAAGATGTGATTAAAAGTACATGTAGAAATTCTTCTGGATGGTTAAAGGTACATAATATCTGAGAAGCTCAAGTTATAGGTATTTGTAAAAGTATTAGTATAAGTTTCACTTAGTACATTCTGATAAAGATACTAAAGATGATGAACTTGTAAATGATCTGAAAAAGGGAAGTTTAAAAATCTCGAAAAAACTAGCTCCACTAGTTAATTATGTTTAGGAAATATAATTAACCCATTCAACTTAAGTAGGAAAAATAAATTTAGGGATAACTTTATATCATAACCAAAATCATATTAGTTAAGTTTAGCCAGATTTTGTAGATCAAATTCAAACGTCAAACATGCTTAAATAGTTTTGGAGAAGGTTAAAAAGATCAAATACGTATCTAAGGGTTACAAATATCATGCTCTTAAACATTGAAGAACAAGATATAAATATTAGGGGCATTTAAACTAAGAAATACACATAGAGAAAGCTACAATGCTATACGTATACCATATACAAGATCTAGTGCTAAAGCTTCGAAGATTCATATTTTTTTTTTGTTCAATTTGTTTTGCAAAGAATTGTTTTGAGATTGTAACTTTGAAAGAGATAGTGTATACTGTCGTTTATGCTTAATCTAGATTGGAAATTAATGAGACAAGGTAGTACTTTATAAGGTCAAGGAGACCAAACTGTGTAATCTCTTCTAAAGTTTGATTGAGTTGATCTAGTGGAACGATCGATGAAGATGGCCAAATCCTCAATGGTAGAGCTAGAAGAGAGGGTTGACGCACGAGGTAAAACCTCTACAAATTCTTACGGCTGATCTTTTATCCTTCTCTTTTTAAATACTGTTTTATTATTACTTCCATATGATTATTAAACTATTTCTTCCTTACGCATATCTAAAGGGGTTTCGTGTTTTCTTTAAGGTTTTAAATTTAAAACACAATATTCTAACAATCAATTCAACCCCCTCTTGATTATTTAATGGGACCAATAATCGGTATCAAAAAGAGGGCTTTTTTTATCATATTGAGTATAAAATCTAATGGTAAAAAAATAGCTTGACTATTCAAGCTAAAAAGATTCCTTACTTTGATAGTAACGATTTTGCTTATTGGAAATACATGATAGAGATGTAGATTCAATCCTTTGACTATGAATCGTGGGATATTATTGAATCTAGAGATATACAAATCAAAGGTAAGGTAACTACAGAAAATGACAAGATGAAGGCTATTGTAAACAAATAAGGTTAAGAATCTCTTACTCGCTACAATAGCACCTATTGAATTTTACTTGATGTCTTCATGCAAAATTGCAAAGGAAATTTGGGATACACTTTATGAAACTCATGAAGGAACTAGTACTATTACATAAACTCATATTAACTCACTTTTGAAAGAGTGAGTGTTTCAAGTTGCAGTAAGGAGAGAGGATCAAAGAATCCTTCACAAACTAACAATAATAACAAATGAATTATCCTTACTTGGGAAGAAAATTGATGAAGCTAACATTGTGAGGAAAGTGTTGTACACACTTCCAAAGGTTTGTGACACAAAAAAGACTACTATTGACAAAGCTTCAATATAAGCAAATTAACTTTGCTGTAACTAAGGCGTAAACTCATGGCATTCAAGTCAGATTTTCTGAATAAAGAAGATGAACAAGACTTACAAAGGAAAACTCTAGCATTCAAAGCTAAAAGAAATTGACTTAGACATGGATGATGAGTAGTCTAATGATGAAGAAGGAAATATTACTCTTCTAACCCAAAGACTCAATCAAATCCTCATGAAAAATTCAAGTTGTAGGAAATACAAAGCTAATGAATCGTTTACTAATGTAAGTAAGGGATATAAAAAAGAGAAGAAGAAGGAGAAGAAAGATAGAAAGAAATGAACTCACATGTTATGAATGTAAAAAGCCAAAACACATAAAACATAAGTGCTCAGTCCTTGTGAAGAAGATAGAAAAATTCAAGAAAAGATAAAGGCCTTAATGGCTACTTGGAGTGATTTAAATGGGTCAAACACTAAGAATAAGGAATTTTGTGGAGAGGAGGAAGAAGAGGAAGCAAATCTCTATTTGATAGCCTTCTTAGGGGTAAACTCAGAATCTAAGACTAATTCTATGTCTAATGATGTTTATGTTGAAATAGAAAGGGTTTTAAATGCTTTGTCTAAATTCAATGAAAAGATAACGAAATTAGATAATGAAATCCAAGCATTGAAAAATGAAAAAGAGGCATTAACACAAACAAATGAGATTTTAGCAAAAGAGATAGATGCATTTAAATCTGAAAATGAATCTATGAACAAAGAAAAGGAAAACAGAACAAAGGAAAATTTGATCCTAAAAGATGAGATTAATAACTTAAAAACTAGAGTAGAAGAACCGTCACAGTCTATAAAATCAACCTTTGTTAAATTTGATGAGGGTAATAAAAAACTTCAATGTTGCTGTCTAGTCAAAGCTTCAACCAATCTAAAATAGGACTAGGATATGAAATTGATCGGTGTTCAAAAACTCCATCTAAAACTGTGTTTGTGAAAGTTATGAATGAAAAGCAAAAGGAGCCAGTGGTTCAAATTGCTGACGATAGAAAACATAGAGTAAGTAGAAGTTACACTAGAAGATAATATGAAGGGCCTAAAACCAACCAAAATGTGAGTAGAAGGTACAATAAAGGTACCCTTTGCACAATTGAAGACAGGTAAAGGATACTAGGTATAATTCCTCCTCATCTTATGCATGCTTCTTTTGTAATAGAATAGATCACATAGAAAAACACTATTTTATAAAAATCTCAAGCTTCGTAAATCTCAAGCAAATAACAAAGGCATAAGCTTAATTTACAAAAGACCCAGACTTCGCTGGGTTCAAAAATAGGTTTAATATATTTTAATGAATGCAAGAACATAAAGTATATTGATTTGGAATGTTGTTATTTAGATAGTAGCTGTACAAACCACATAACTAGAAATGCTTCACTATTCACTAATCTGATATGGAAAGAAAAAGGATATGTCGCATTTGGAGACAATGGAAGAGGACGAATAATTGGTTATGGTATAATCAGCATCTCTCCCTTTTCTATTGAAAATGTTTATCTTATGAAAGGCCTAAGGCACAATCTGTTGAGTATCAGTCAACTTTGTGATAAAAGGATAAAAAGTTATATTTGAAAAGGATAAGTGTTATGATTTTAATTAAAATGGTGAATCTTTACTATTTGAAGGCTTTAGGAAAGGTAATATGTATAAAGTTAATCGATCTGAAGTCTTAACTAAATAATGTTTTTTTTATTAATAATAGATAATGCTCATTCTTAGTATAAAAAGTTAAGACATGTTATATTTCATTAACTTGAAAAACTTTTGAAAAACAATCTAGTGGTTCGCTTACCTAAAATCAATATAAAGGAAGAAATTTATTATGATTCTTATCCAAAGAATAAGATTATGTCAATATCTCATAAGAAGAAGAGGGTAATTTCTACAAACAAACCCTTAGAACTTTCGCATCTAGATATATTTGGTCCAACTTGGACAACAAATTTAGGTGGGAACAAATATGGTCTAGTCATCGTTGATGATTTCTTAAGGTACTCTTAGATGTTGTTTTTACAAAACAACAGTGATGCCTTCAAATGTTTTGAAGTTTTTGCTAAACATGTTCAAAATGAAAAAGGTGCCTCCATAGTCAGTTTGAGAACCAACTATAATGGTAAGTTTGAAAATTGTGACTTTGTAAACTTTTGTGAAAATTATAGTATCACTCATAATTTTTCTATGCCCTACACTATACAATAAAATGGAGTTGTTGAGCGTAAAATCGCACCATCCAAGAAATTTCTTATGCCTTGTTAAATGATAGTAGTGCGGCTAAGTTCTTTTAGCCTGAAGTTGTTTCTCTAACTTATTACATCATTAACAGAGTATATATAAGACATTTCCGTAATTAAACTATTACGAACATTTTAAAGGTAGATAACCTACCGTCTATACTTCCATGTTTTTTTGTTGTAAGTGTTATGTAAAGAGAAACAATCTAATCTGAGTAAATTTGATGAAAAAGCTAATGAAGTTATATTTTTAAGATATTCTCTTCATAGCATGGCTTATCAAGTCTATAATAAAGCTACTAAAGTAATAGAAGAATCTATCAATGTAAAATTTTGTGATGATATAAGGAAAGAAGAATCTGATGTCCCTTTGATAATAAATTTTTTAAAAAAAAAAGATGAAAAGCAAACCTTTGAACCAGTAGAAGTTTCAATAGAAGCTAAAATTAAATCATTAGGAAGTAAAGTAGAAAAACCTGTAGAAGTTGCAACAAAATCTTAGCTGTATAAACCTTCTCATTCCCTGGATCTAATAATTAGAGATGTTTAATATGGTATACAAACTCGATCTAGATTGCAAAATATCGAAAATCATTTTGCTATGTTGTCTCAAGAAGAACCCAACCTTATTAAAAGTTCTTTAAAAGATGATAATTAGATCTATGTTATGCAAGAAGAATTAAATCAATTTCATAGAAACCAAGTTTGGACTTTAGTTCTAAGACCATTGAATAAAACAATAATTGGAACTAAATGGGTTTTTAAAAAGAAATTAGATGAAAACGAAAAAGTTGTGTGAAACAAAACAAGGTTAGTCACCAAAGGGTATTCATGAGAAGAAAGTATAGATTACAATGAAACATATGCCCTGTAGCTAGATTAAAAGCTATTCATCTTTCACTTACATATGCTAGTTTGAAGAATTTTAAGCTATTTTAAATGGATATAAAGAGTGCTTTCATAAATGAATATGTTAAGAAGGAAGTTTATGTAGAACAACCCCCTAGTTTTGAAGATCTTTTTTAGAAAGATCGTGTATATAAATTGACAAAGGTTTTATATGAATTAAAACAAGCACCATAAGCATTATATGAATAACTTAGTGAATATCTCATTAAGAATGGTTTTAATATAGGAAAAATATATATTACTCTATTCTTAAAGCATTTTGATAAAGATATTCTAGTAGTATAAATTTATTTTGATGACATCATCTTTGGTTCTACTAACAGAAAATATTGCAAAAAATTTTCTAAGATGATATAGGTTGAATTTGAAATGTCAATAATGGAAGAATTAAACTTTTTCCTAGGTTTGCAAATTGAACAACAAATGAAGGCATATTCATACATCAAGAAAGTACATTCGCCAAATTATCAAGAAATTTGGTTTTGAAAATGTCAAATGAGCCTCTACTCCTATGAGCGCTTCATCAAGATTAGATCTAGATCTTAAAGGTAAGAAGATAAATGAAAAATTCTATCGAAGTCTCATTCGATCCTTGCTATATTTGACTACTTATAGGCCTAATATTTTATTTTGTGCTTGCTTATGTGCTCGTTTTCAAAAAATCAACCATTAGTACATGAAAAATTCTCTAATACTACTGCATCTTTAGAGGCAACTATAGAGATGAAATTAAGTGATGCTATAGTTAAATTGAAGTAGGGATTTGATCTTATTAGAATGCAAGTCAACAAGGTCGACATGGAATAGTTCAATCAAGAAGTCTCCAATATTAACAATTAGATGAAACATGTTGATCAATCTCTAAGTAGATGTACTTGAAACTACAACCATTTTTAAAACAACTGCATTTATGTATAAGAGAACTCTACCTAGACAAAGAATCTATAGCAAAAGCCCTAAAGGACTTACAAAAGGAGTTAAAGGATTTCATTTTTATGCAATTTCTAGACTACATCAAACCTGCTTAACCCTCATGAAAAATAGTCATCCTTGATGATGAACCCTTTAAGCCAGCTAAGAAGGCCTTCTACAATTCCTTCCTCAATCCACCTTTCACAAACAAATAATCACCTTCAACTTTTACCTAAAAGTAATCTAAGAAATAGTTATTGAACTCATGTTTTATCATTTTCAATTCTGACACTTTTAAGACTGTTATTTGTATTTCATTTCTAAATGATGAATATCTTGATATGTATGACCCTTTATCTATACACAATGGTAATATCTAGGTTTATCATGGATGATAACAAAAGGGGGGAGATACTGAAAAAATATGACCCTTATACGATGCAATTATTCTTGCATATTTTTGCAAAAATGTGTTTTGTTATCATGAAAAAGGGAGAGAATATTGGGATTCTCTCTAACTTAGTTTTGATGATAACAAAAAGGATTGTTTAGTCATGTTTGTGTAAGTTAATTGTTACAAGTAAAGTACAATAGGACCTTTAATAAAAGGTTATACACAAGAACATCATAAAGAAAGAAATAAGTAGAAAGTTCAATACAAGTTTTAGAGAAAATGAATGGAAAGGGAATATGATATGCAAAACATTGATAGAAGCTTAAGTAGAAGGTTAACAATGTTGAAAATAAGTATAGAAGAGTAGAACAAGTACTTATAGGAGTTTCAATGAAACATCCAATGGAAGGCAGTAGAAGCTATGCAAAAGATTAACTGAAAGAAATAATCAAGTGATATAGTAGTAGAAATGAGTAGGAGTTTTAATTCAAGATGCAATTAAAAGTACATGTAGAAACTTTAGTAAAAGGTTAAAGGTACATGATATTCGAAAAGCTCAAGTTACAGGTATTTGTAGAAGTACTAGTAGAAGGTTCACCTAATACGTTCTAATAAGGATACTAAAGATGATGGACTTATAAATGTTCTAAAAAAGGAAAGTTTAATAATCTCAAAAGACCAAACTCCATTAGATAATTATATTTAGGAAATATAATTAGCCCGTTCAATTTAAATAGGAAAAATAAATTTGGGGATAACTTTCTATCATAATCAAAATCATACAAGATGAATTAACTAGATATTGCGAATCAAATTCAAACGTCAAACATGCTCAAACAAATTCCGGATAAGGCTAAAAAGATCAAATACATATCTAAGGGTTATAACGTTCACCAAAATACTAGGAAAATATCATGCTCTCAAACGTTGAAGAACAAGATATAAATATTAGGGGCATTCAAACTAAGAAATACACATAGAGAAAGCTACAATGTTATCCACATACTGTTTACAAGATCTAGTACTAAAGCTTAAAAGATTCATAATTTTTTTATCTTCAATTTGTTTTGTAAAGAATTATTTTGAGATTGTAACTTTGAAAGAAATAATGTGTACTCTAACCTGTGCTTAATCTAGATTAGAGACTAGTGAGATAAGGCAGTACTTTATAAGGTCGAGGAGACTAAACTATGTAATCTCTTTCAAGGTTTGATTGAATTGATTTAGTAGAACAACTGGTGAAGATGACTAGATCCCCAACGATTGAGTTAGAAGAGAGAATTAACGCATGAGGCAAAACCTTTACAAAATCTTACGTCTGATCTTTTATCCTTCTCTCTTTGATTACTATTTTATTATTGCTTCCTTGTGATTGTTAAAAAATTTCTACCTTACACATATCTAGAGGATTTCGTATTTTCTTTAAATTTAAATTTTTTTTTTTGAAAAAGTTTCTAACAATCAATTTACCCCCCTTTTGATTGTTTGACGAAACCAAAAAATTTAATGAAAAAAATAAAAAAGAAAAAAAAATCATCTTATGGCTAACTCCTTAAAACTTAATTCATACTTCTACTTGGTGGCAATTTGTCTCATATTTTATTAAATTCTCAATAAAAGAAACTAAAGATTTAGACTTTAGGTTGCATTAAATTTACTAAATAAGGTGTTTTCTTAATTTTTTCCCCCCTTTCTTTCCTGCTTGTAACTTCTCTCAATGGCCACACTCATTTAAATTTCCGCTACTTAACCATCTTTCTATAGATCAACATCCTCATAATTTAGTCATATAATTATTACTCTTCATTAAGATAGAACGAGTTCAGATTACCCTTCTCAAAAATATCTGATACATGTAGTTAGCATAAAGAAAATTGCTATCTCCCTTCATCTATCATGTGTGCTGAAGTGTTTGGTTGTCATTTTTTCATGATACACACTTGACTAATTCTTTAAGTCATTATTTGATTTTCACATTGGTTAAAGTTACCAAATGAAAGATTGATAACTCTTATTTTAAATATATTTCACATGGTGATTTTATAGTATTTCCCTTATATCTTTGGTTTTTTATAAAGAAATTGATACTTAATTGAATAAAATTTTTATTTCAAGATTTGAACGCGTTCTAGGATTAAAAACGAATAAAAGGAATCAAGTTTCACTCAATTTGAAGTTCAAATGAATGAATTATGAAGTTACATAAACAATATGAGAAAGTGATAAATTTTAGTTAGAAAGTTATACAATCTAGAACACAACTATGTCCCTAGGTTGTGTCTATGCAGGAAGATTTTTTGTGTTAAGGTCAGTAAATTACATAACCTAAGGACACAACTGTGTCCCAGGCTATATCTAATGACGAAAAAAGAAATTTTACAATACATCATAAAGGACTTACTAGGGTTTCGCACATAACTTGGGACATTCAAAAGAGAAGAGACTTGAAGAGAAGGAGAAGAAAAAGGCAAAAGCAACATCCAAATTCAAGATTAAAGAAATTTTTCATCAACAAAAGGGGGTTTTCATGTTTTATTCCTGGATTTTGTTGCAATTCATTTTTAGTTTCATTGATAGCTTAAGATTCTTATATTTAAGATTGTAGAACCTAGGTTTTAATGTGACTATTAGATTTATTAATAATTTTCAATAAATTTTTTATCTTTTCTTGATTCAATTATGTTTTTTAATTGTTAATTGATATTTCTAGGGTATCAATCTATGATATTATGTATGATGATTGAGAAATCACATATGTAATGAGATCTTGACATAATTGGAGAGAATTACACATGTACTTAGAGATAAGATACATGATTCTTCCAGAAAGTTATTCTTTTGTGTGGGAATTCATTATACATTAATGCGATTCTAAATTATATTACTAAATGAAGAGATTCCAGTAAATAATTTAGTATTAAGGTTAATATGCTTGAGAAAAGTGTTAACTTTAATTGTGAACCCTCCAATCAAGAATAATAGAGATTAAATTGGATACATTTTAAATAGTCACATGTTAAACACTAGGGGAAATAATTTCTAAATACGTTATTTGTCTTCTTGAAGTCGTTCTTAATTTTATCGCTATCTAAATTACTTAATCAAGTCTCATAATTAGATTAGTTTATTAATTTCAGTACTTTTAATCCATTCAACCTATCACAATTTTTCGATTAATTAATAGAGGTAAGGTTAATATTAGTACTCGAGATCTCTAAGAGATCAACTCGGATTCACATCTACAATATTAAAACTGATAAGTGTACTTAACTTGTATCAAATACCTTGAGGTATTGCACTACAATAAAAAATTTGTATTATATATTTGGTATTACAAAAATCTATTTTATAATACAAATTTATATATCTTTGAAATTTCAAAAATAACCTTGCACCAAGTTCAATTAACAATATTAAACTCTTGAGAAGTTATAAATAATCTTCTAAATTTTGACCTACATGTAGAGTTAAACTTCAAAATTTTGCAAATTACCTTCTAAGATTTGATAAAATGGTAATAGAAAGGATATTTTTATTTTTAATTCGAAAAGTTACACTATGATCAAAGTTTATGAGGACTTAAAGTAAACTTTAATAAATTTAAAAAGTATTTGTATACCGAAATCAAAGTTTGTGAGGGTCGTTTCTAACGGAGTTATTTACCAATTAATCAAAGGTTAAAGGATAATTCGTAACATTTGCAAGTTTAAAAAGTGAATTTATATCCCAATTAAATTTGGAGGTTATTTGAACTTTTTTTTCTAAACCTTATTGTAATTCATAGTAAGAATAATTAAATTTTTTTTTTTAATTTTTGTTAATTTTGTCACTTGTCAAAGTCCATATCTAGTATTATATACACTAAAAGTGGTATAAAAGGTTTATGCTATCTTATTTTCCTTTTACTATAGATCCATCTAGTTTTCCTAACTAAATATTACATTAAGGTCACTTTTTTTTTTTTATTTGAAGTAATTTCGAGTGACGCCATATCTCGTCACAGTTTGACAATTTTACGGAACCCCTCTTCTATGATCAGTTTGGCCAATTGATATCAAAGTGAAAGTATCACTCGCATGAAAGCGTGCACAGACATATATATCAAACAGGTAAAGCATAGAAAAGCAGTGCCAAAGATTTCAGTGGAAGAGGAAGAAGAGACGTACCTGAAACATTTAAATCTATTCGGCCACTCGTCCAAGATCCTAACAGCTGTAGCATGAGAATTCTACCAGGAATGCATGCGGCACCTCCCCTATGAACATGCATGTTTTTTCGTGGACCGCGCCACTAAAACCACAGCCATATGAATGATACGATATCAATTGTTTATTGTCTCATCTATTTCTCATTATTTTATCCCAAAGATTCCTTTTGAAAGTGAATTAAAGCAAGCACAGCCGAAATAGGGATATATAAAAACAATTATATAATTATTTGTTAAATATTTATTTTTATTTTTAATGGAATTTTAAATCATAAAATCGTATAAAAATGAAATAAACTTCCATTATTATTTTCTTTTAAAATTTAAATTATGAAGAAATTATTACACAATTATCTTAAGTAAGTTCGACAAGACTATATATTTTCAGCGATTCCCTCGATAAGAATTGCAACAGATAAGAGAGCTACCTCAGAATAGGACTCTATTTTCACTTCATGCATATCTTTTCTTTTCTTTTTTTTTTGTTTTTCTATGTATCATTTAAGAAGAAAACTAACACATTATATAAATGAGTTAACAATATGCGAGTATCTATAGAATTCTAATGCCTAAAAACATCAATAGTGTTTTTTTCAATATTTTTCTTTAGCTGATATAAAATACAGATGACCACGCAAATCTTTCGTCAGACATATCCCTCTTGGCCAAAGCGATGATCTTCCATCATTCTCAAGGAATCAGAAAAGGCAGCACAAATGGTGGGTCTGATAAAACATATGCAAAAGGTAGCACCGCCGTTGTTTAAGATCAGTAAATCTAGAGACGCATGGACAACAACTACATTACATGTTCAATTTCACTCCCAGACAAGCCATCACTAGCACAAGGATGACATAAGACATGGCATCACACACCAATGTGGTCAATTGGTGGGGTCCACTCCAGTATCTATTGAAAGTTTCATCTAATTATATAGAGCTCCCTACACTCGCCATGCAAATGCCATCTAGGCTAGGGATAATAGTAATACTAAACCAGTGTCGAGCGTTTGTAGTGTCCAGACATGGTTTTGGCAGTGAAACCAGAGATGATGGAGCCCGGAACCACTACCAACAGGGTTGAAGACGAGACACCCAGAACCGAGGAGAAAAAGAAGAAAGGAGGGCTCAAAACAATGCCATTTATTCTTGGTTAGTTTGCTAATCGGCAAAGCTCGAGAAATCGTGCTCTTTTTCTCGTGTCACTTTCATCATATCATGAGTAATATAAAGTTACTAATCATGAGCTCATTCCTATTCCAGAGAGTCACTCGTAATGTGCCAAATCTGCTGAAATTGTTTGGCAACAAAAATAGTTATTAAATTTAAGAAAATTATAATATAAGTAATTATATGGACACTTGTTAACAGAATTCTTAATTAAAATTCCTACAAATAATTTGAAGGTTTCAGGGTAAGCATGTTGCGTAATCACATTACATTGTGTTGTCCCCTTTTATCAATTGTATGAACCTGAATTCGAATGGCCATTCGTTGATTCCGAAAGATGAAGCATTCATGACCTTTAACAAGTATTTTATTCTTATGTGAGCAGTATCGAGATCCATACATCCTGGTCCAGAGTCAACAGAAAATGGGTGGGATTAAAAGTGAACTCTAAAATTTTTAAAGCATAAAGCAGTCTTTAATCTATTATTATAGGGATGGATGAATCTTGAAAGAATTAATTCAATAAGTTTATGTCGTTTTCGGCTATCATTGTTGCACTCGCACGGAGCTTATTTGTAATTTATTTCAGTACAAATCGAATGAATTCATAATTTTATTTATCTACAACTTTAGCCCCGCTTGAGCACACATTTTAGTAAATAATTATTTGGTTGGTTATCCACCACCCCCAACACTGCATCACATCCACCACTACTCCATTGCTGTTTCCACCACCTTACATTGCCTCCGTCACACTCCCTGCCATCATGGCTTTGTTGCAATTACGACGTGGAAGTGATGGTAGAGGTGGGATAGTGGAGATGGGAGCGGCAACAACGATGCTCATGGAGGTGGTGGAAAGTGGTGGAAGTAAAAATGGCTAGAGGAAGGAGAAGATAATAATCGATGGGGTTTTGACCGTGTTTTTCTATTTTTCAGCGAATGAAATATGCGATAGATTTGCAAGTAGTGGGTTCCATGCGAATATGATAACGTACCTGACCCAAGTGCTAAACCTTCCGATGGTAAAGGCCTCAAATATTCTTACCAATTTTGGGGGAACCAGTAGCTTCACGCCCCTGCTCGGAGCCTTGATGGCTGACTCCTTTGCCGGTCGATATTGGACCATCATCCTTGGTTCTGCCATCTATGAATTGGTATCTTCTCCGTATCTCCAAATCCACAAATATGACTTGCCCACCCTCATTATATGCTTCTCTTAATCATTTCCATTTTATGAAATTAATATTGTAATTTGGATTTAGTACATAAAAGACAATTGTGGGACTAATAATGATTTCTCTTAGCTATTGGTCCTTCCAAACATATGATTTGATTTACTAAAACGATATTTGTGGAGAGATCATTTTCAACTTAAATTACCACTTCTTAGATTTTAATTAACTTGAAATATAATTAAGTGGACCTCATATGTTCTAATAGCTTTAATTTAATTAACTCGAAATAAAATTAAGTGGGCCTCGTATGTTGTAACAACTTCAATAATAGTGACTCCCAGTAAATGAAATCCAAAAAATAAAGCAATCCTTCCTCAAGAAAATTTGTAGTTTCCTCCTTATTTGGGATGATTTCTAAACTACAAATTCACTCTTAAAAAAACAGGGATTGGTGAGCATAACAATATCGGCATTACTCCCATCTCTTCGTCCGCCACCATGTCCTTCCCAAGTTAATTGCAAGGAAGCATCTTCCTTACAACTATGGATACTCTACATCTCTCTCCTTTTAACATCGCTAGGGACAGGCGGTATTCGCCCCTGTGTGGTGACATTCGCAGCGGACCAATTCGATATGAGCAAATCCAAGGTTGAATCTCGAGGTTGGAATTTCTTTAATTGGTATTACTTTAGTATGGGAATGGCCACACTTACTGCCTTAACAGTGGTAGTGTATATACAAGACAACGTGGGTTGGGGTTGGGGTTTGGGGATCCCAACAGTTGCAATGGCAATATCGGTTGTTGCATTCATGATTGGCTCCCGCTCATATGTGAAGTTGAAACCGGGAGGGAGTCCATTGACTAGACTTGCTCAGGTGATTGTTGCTGCTGTCAAGAAGAGAAATATGGTTGTGCCAGAGGATCCTAATTTGTTGTACGTGAATAAGGAGCTCGATAAGGATATTACAATCAATGGCAGGCTCTTGCATACGGAGCAGTTCAAGTAAGCTAATGTTAATTGCTCATTTCAGTTCTACCACCACATAAATTTGATTAAGCATTTCAGAAACTGGCATTCTCAACTATTAAAGGATAGGTAATATTGTATTTTATAAATGGTGAATGAAAGTTAAACAACTTATCGGATGCTAAAGATTTTAAAAAGAGATTAAATTACCTTAGATACACATGCAATATTTTTTTTTATTTTTTTAATAGGATTAAAAAGATTCGAATTTAATCCATTCTATTAAAAAAAAAAATCAGTATACATACAATTAAACTATAAGATCATTAATAAATATATTTATAATTGCTATCAAAATCTTAACAATTATATTTACGATTTGGCAGGTGGTTCGACAAGGCTGCAATAATCACAAACCAAGACCCGAACCCCCCAACACCACCAAACCTATGGCAGATAACGACCGTCCACCGTGTTGAGGAGCTAAAATGCATCGTCCGGATGCTCCCCATATGGGCAGCAGGGATACTCCTAGTAACCTCCTCATCCCACCAACATAGCTTTACTCTCATCCAAGCCCGAACCATGGACCGTCATTTCTCTTCCTCCTCTTCCTTCCAAATCCCTCCTGCTTCCCTCTCCATCTTCTCTATCGTTACCATGCTCTCTTGCCTATCGCTATATGACCGCTTCTTCGTCCCTTTTGCCCAAAAATTCTCCGGCCGCCCCTCTGGCATCTCAACCCTACAGCGAATGGGAATCGGTTTCGCGATCAACATCTCTGCTACCCTAGTGGCCGCAGCCGTTGAAGTACGGCGAAAACACGTTGCTGCTCGCTATCACCTTTTGGATGACCCGAAAGCCGTAGTTCCAATCTCTGTATATTGGTTAGTTCCGCAATTTTGCCTTCATGGGGTGGCAGAAGTGTTCATGAACGTGGGTCACTTAGAGTTCTTGTATGATCAATCGCCTGAGAGCATGAGGAGCACTGCAGCTGCCTTGTATTGGGTCGCTATCTCGGGTGGAAACTATCTGGGGACATTATTGGTGTCGTTGGTGCATAAGTACACAGGGAAAGAACACAACTGGTTGCCTGACAGGAACTTGAATAAGGGAAGGTTGGAGTACTATTATTATCTTGTCAGTGGGATACAAGCTATTAATTTGGTGTATTATGTGATATGTGCTTGGTTTTATACTTATAAGCCCGTTGAAGAAGTTGATGATGATAAGAAGGATGATGTTGTGGAATTATCAAAGCATGTGATATCGGGGAAGGTAATCAATGGAGATGGAAAACATGTGGAGAATGGCAAAGCAACTCAGACGGCTTAGACAATGGTTCTTGTAGATTTAGTTTTACTAGAATCTCTACAAATGTTGTAACTAAATAGATGATTTTGTATCATCATTTGCTTAATCTTAGTAAAGAAGCTCCATAGCTAATTTCTCTTACCATTTTGTCATGTTTGCCAATTGCAAGAGTCACCATTTAGTTCATTCACATAATCTAACAATTGAACTTTTAAGATTTTATGAATAGTGAAAATGGAATATTCATATGGGGAGTACAAAAAATATTGTTTCTTTTTAAAAAATTTCTTAAAGTACATTACCTAAACAAGATATCTAAATCATATTTGAAATCGTGTTTTGAAGTCATAATTTCATTGAAAATCATGTTTTGAAAACACATACTTACAAGTTTTCTTACCAAAAATGCAAATAAATAATTCCAATTTCAATGCTTACAATTTCAATTTCTTTCCATGGATATCCTAAGATGAAGAAGAAGACCACCATAGCTGGTTGGATACAATAGTAACAAAAGCAATGAATTTTCTTTAAGATTATCTCTTTAAGGATTTTTTTATTTTTTTTTTTAGATTATCATTATTTACTTTACCTCCATTACTCCTTCCTCCATTTGTTTTCCTTTTACGTCTTTGATTAACCATCAAGTCTATCTTTCTGTCATACTTTATCAATCAATTGAAAACTATTACACATGCTTTTGTGTCTTCTTAACTTTAATGAGGAAGAAAGAAGCTAACTTATGAGAGCAACGATTGACACTCAAGGTAGAGCAACATAACAAAAGGAACCTACTAGTGCACTAGCAACTACTTTGAAACTAATATTCCTAAATCAATTTGAAGTTATATAATAAAATATAAGGTAAACTAAGTAGAGGAACTAAAGATGACAAAAATGGTGAAGTGAGAAGATATAGGATAGAGGAAGATAGAGAAAGACACCAAATATCCTTGAGAACCAATAAGTTAAGCAATAAATGGCAGAAAGGCAAAATAATCAAATCAAATCCTTCGAATGTCTCAATTTTAGACACGTTACTTTTTAATGTCTAAACCAAAGGTGATAGTAATGAAAGGCTCCCATCAACTTAGATGTAGTTAGTGAAGAGGATAATAAGGAGAAACATGAAAACATAAAGGAAGAAGTAAAAGCATATGATGTCGAGCTAGAGGATATGGTAGGGGAATAAGAGAGATTGGAGACCCTTATGTTGAGAAGAACCTTAAGCATTGGGCCATCAATTAAAGAGGAGCAAAGAGAGAATCCACTCTACATTTATTACTAGGTGAATGGAATGTTATGTGGTATCATCATTAATTAGTCATAGTAGAACTAATGTGATGGTAACTCCCATGCTAGAGAAGCTTAGCTTACAAACTTTTATGTATCCTTGTCCTTACTAATTACAATAGTTAAGTGATAAGGGCATGATCCACTTGACTAAGCAAATAAGTGTCTTAATTTCTAAAGAAGTTGATTTGAGACTAAGGTTATGTATGATGCTATATTGATGAATGTTACTAATACCTTGTTAAGAGGCCTTATATGCATTAGAAGAATAGGAAGAAAGTGGCTTTGTAGCCTTTAAGCCTTAAGGCAATAATGATAGATCAAATCATTTTAAGAGACAAACCAAGAAGTCCTTGTTAACAGGGGGATGAGAATTAGAGGAAGCTAGATGGTAAGGAAATGGTGTTATTGATGTAAGTGAAGCATGTTACTAACGTAACTAATGAGAGTCAAGATCTCAAGGGATTGAAATTGTTGGTAAAGGAGTTCAAAGATATTTTTCCTAAAGACTTGCCAAAGGGATCTTCTCCTTTAAGGAGTATAAAGCACCATATCAACTTATTACCTCGTACTTCACTTCTAAAACCAACCTACTCATAGGATGAGGCATAATGAGGTAAAAGAGTTAAAAAAAACATGTTGATGAGTTGCTTAAGAGATGGTATCTACTAGAGAGAATGACTCCTTGTTTAGTAACACATACTTCCATTATCGAAGTAGTTGAGGCTTAGATAATTTTCATTGATGGCCCAAATATCCATAGTATCATTATAAAATATCCTTATCTTATCCCATGACTTTGTGGTATATCAGACGAACTAAATAGAGCCCATGTATTTAAAAAGGTTGATTTAAAGAGTAGCTACCAAGTAGGAGATAAATGGAAAACTTCTTTCAAGATGAAACATGGCTTATATGAGTGGTTTGTTATGCTCTTTAGTTAATAACGCATTGAATGCCTTTATGTGGCTTATGAATCATGCATTATAGGAGTTTCTAATTAATTTTCATGTTGTTCATTTTGATGATATTTTGATCTATAGTAAGAATTTGAATAGCTATTTAATGTACTTAAGGAAGGTGTTCAAGATGTTGAGGTGTGAGAAGTTGTATAGTGTCGAGCTCTATTTTGATTTCATTAATTTAACCTATATCAATCCAAACACACTTAATATAAATTACTCGATATTAAATTAAGGAAATATTTTTCTAAAACATTTAAAAATTAAAGTCACCATCCAATTTAACTGGTAAAAAAAATGAAATTAGGGTTTTCAGGTGAAAAAACTCTAATTTTGCCACTAATTTGCGGTTATTATAAAAAATTGATTTTTAGAAAATTAAATTAGAGACTACTAAATTCAGGAGCTAACCTATTAAGACTAAGTCACCATGTAAAAACTAAATTAAAATTGATAAGCTTTTCTTTTTATAATCTCTTAAAAATATACATAAATAATCAAAAGATAATTAAAGTGAATTTTTTATTACAAATTTATTAGAAAAAGGGAAAAAAAAATTTTATGCGGTTGCCTTAAAAGTGCCTACGTACCTGCTAATTGGGTTCAAATCGATCGTAGTTCTCTTTTTATAAAATATTTAATAGATGGCTTATTTTTATTTTGAAAACCAAGTTAGGTTTATGTTTATGTATCAATTTATTATTTAAAAAAAACCTAAGAAATCTAATTTTCTTGAGTTAAAGAAAACCCTAACCAACTAAATATTTTTGAAAAACTCAATTAAGATTTTTTATTTTTAAAACTATTATGTATAAAAAAAAATATTTTCTAAATCCTTACTATAAAATACGTTGAAGATACGATCTAGATACCTATTTCATACGTATCTTTTCCAAATCTTAATTACTAGATATGTATCTCGATGTGTTTATTTTTCAAAAAATAAAATGATTTTACTAAAAACGCAATTTAGCTAAATTTTATTAAACATTAGAATTATTTGAAAATTAAGCAAACAATATGGAAATAATAAAAAAAACATATACTAAAACGAAAAATTAATTAGTAAAAATAATTGAATTAAAATAAAATAAATAACAAAATAAAAAATTTTACCTGCAAGTCGAGCCGTGCGTGATTGGAAGGTAGACGAACACTGTTTTCAAATGGTTATGAGCATGATCGAGAGCATGTTAGCACTTATCATAAGCGTGATCAAGGGCGTATTGGTTGCTGTTTACACTAATCACAGGCGTAATGGTTGGTGCGCTAATGCTATGGTCGTATGTTTGTGTGTGTAGGCTGTATGAGTTAAAGTATATGTCGTGCATTTGTGTACAGCGCATGGGACTACGGCAATCAAGGACACAGAGTAGGTTTTGATGAAGGGGACGTAGTGGCATCAAGGAATGTCAGTGAGTTGTGGCTTTAACATACAAGTGTATGGGCAAGGGCTTCAGTTGGCTTTGCTATAGTATGGTATGGAGTAAATGTGTTTTGTTTGGTCGGCATGTTGGGGAGTCAGTGATGGATTGAGGATGTATTTCGATAGATTATTGGATTTCGAATTAGGGGGTCAACGATTGTAGCGTGGAGTTTGGAATGTGGAGTAGGGCTAATCATGAGTTGGAATTCAGAATGCAGATTTTGGCAAGCGTGTTAACTTGTGTGTATTCTGGTCAACAGCTTTAAGAGTAAACATTCACGAAATCAAACTTTGGCCAAGTATTGTGGAGTAAGGGACGGTGCAGTTCTTCGTTTATATGTGAGGTTACTATTTAAGGTGATGCGTTGGTGTTGTTAACTTGTATCTGCTGGATTGTGGCAAGGGAGTTTATTTCTTTTGGATTATGGTTCAAGTGAGTGAATTGTAGGAAAAAAAAAAAACAAAAAAAAAACCTCTAACGTCACGTGTTGATTAGCTATTTATAAACCCTTAATTCGATACAAAAAATAGGATTACCATTCGTTAAAGATTTAACTTAACTTTTAGCAATCCTACTTAATTTGAACTTTCTATTTTTTAAGGCTAAGCTCGATCCGATCCAATTTATTATAGTCCAATAACTTATCTAATAAATCCTAAGTCTATTCTAACCCAATATAAATTAGATGAAAATATACTTCATATCGTATTGGGCTAAAAATATTTTAATGTAGCCTAATTCTCTAACAACTTAAGAATTTATCAAATTAATCACATAACGTTATCCGATTTGATCTTAAACAATTCAACGCAACTTGGCTTAACATGACTTGACTCAATACGATTTGATGCGGTTCAATACCATTCAACTTAACACAATATGACGTAATACGACGCAATACGATACGATATAACTTTACTCTTTTTTTTTTTTTACTTTTTTTCTTTTTTCTTTTTAATTTTATATTTTTCTTCTTTTTAATTTTTTTTATTTTTATTAACCTAACTCAACTAAAATAAAAATGAAAAATAGCTGCTAATCGAACTTCACTTGTAATACCTTAGATTTTGAGCCCATACGATTACTCTAGGATCCGAGCCTCTAAATTTAGGGTGCCAGTCTAAGATATCAATTTAATTTCAAACTTTATAGTAAAGTTAAAAAAGCTAGATGAAATCATTCAAGTAAAGTCAATTTCTCAAAATAAGCAAAACAAAAATATTATTTTAAGAAAACGCCAATTTATTACTCATGTCGATAAATATCGAAAATATGCAATCGAGCATTTAGATATAACAGAATATTAGCGATAAGTTATTTAACTTATAAAAATAATAAATAAAGTTGAATTATACATGTATTAATATAGAACATGCATTATATGTATTAAATACATATATATAATAAGAAATTATTATTTAAATAACGTAAATTAATATAAAAAATTGAAAAATTAATAAAAAAATGCAAGGATGAGTCATCATACCTATGTGACAACTTAGAACTAATTTGAATGATGAGTCAAAAGCAAAGAAATGAGGAAATGACACCTCATGCATTAAAAATAAAAAAAAAATGACATGTATAAGTCACATGTCCAATTTTTATAAATTCTTATCCAATTAGAAAATATAAATAGGCCTTGTACAATTCAAAAATAATATTTTGGAACTTTGGAAAAAATTAAAAATCACTCAAAAAAATTTCGAAACAAATTAGAAAAAAAAAATTAAAGCAAAAATAAAACACGAAATCTAATTAGGATACTTCAATAGGCTATTGGTGTCAAGTGGTGGTGGCCATTTAGGATCAAGGAAGCACCACCAGAGGGGGGTATTTTCATAAGGTTGGTAGCCGGAGGTGGCTGATTCAGGTAAACCAAATTTCTCGTTAAAACTTTGTAATTTTTCTAAAAATAGCAAATGATATTATTTAATTATGAAACTTGGTTTTCTAGAGTTATTTTATGTGTAGAACAATTTAATAATTTTATTTTAGTGAAATAATTATTTGAAATATAAAGTCCTTAAGAAATGGCTCTGTTTGAATGAAAATTGAATTAAATTTTAAAAATAGTAAATAACTTTTTTCAAGTTGAAAATTTGTATGTGACATACTCAATATATGTATTTAATTTCAGTAACAATAATTTTTTTAAAATAATTATGTTTACTATTTCTTTTAATTATTTTGGATAAAATTAACAATTTCGTTGTTTTAATGAATTAATCAACTTTTAATAAAATCAAAGTATAAGCCCTATATATTATGATTTCTGGATGTTCATAATGATGTTTGAGACACTTGAATTTTATGTTGTGATCAAATTCACTTATTCGCTTAATTTTCACTAATTTTGAGTTAAAATTGCTATTTTTACAAAAATGCATAATAGCTATTTTAATATAATTCATGGTCAATAATTAAACTACGTATTTTTTTTTAGCCTATAGGATTTTTTGTGGAATGAATCGGGCTCGTATACTATTTATTATGTATTTTCATAATATAAACCTATATATTAGCTTAATATATATGATATAGTAATTAGTACTAATGTGATATTTGTTAAATATACAAAGGATTCATATTTTGGAGTACATAATGAATGTTGACTAACTCGGGGAATGAGGAATTTTATGACTTTTAATTTAGATTTGGGATTTAATTAAGTTAATTACGAGGTTATAATGACATACGATTGAATCGGTAACACAAAAGGGTATTTTTTCATAGTTGGAAATATTGTTTAGTTATGATTCTTAAGATATCTTAATAGTATTTAGAATAACGATTGTGACGATATAAAGTTTACTAAAATCGAATAAGAAATGAATAAGATACAATTAGATTAAGCTTGAAAGCGCAATAATGAAAATGCATAAGAACTAAGTATTGACTCGGTAGTTGACTTGGGGTCTATATGTTTTTTTCTAAGTATGATAGGTGATACAACCACATCATGAAGCTTTGGATTTTACATTACTATCAAGCTCGGGTGAGTGGATGTTTATATTTTTGTATAAGTAGACCTATGTCTACTTGACTTAGAGGTAGTTGTGTTATGAATTATAATGACATGCTGGATTGATTGGATACTTGATTCTGTTGAATGCGTGTTGAAAAAGTGAAATGTTTCCTTATGTATGACTAATTTGTCAATATGTATTTCTGTTTAGAAAACTTAGAAACTAAACTGTTCTTTAGGGTATTCACCCAAGCGAGCCCTATGTGAAGAAATATAATATAAAGTTGAGAAACAAAGTTAAAGTTGAGATAGTTGAATTTTTTATAACATAGAACTTGAGATTCGTACTTGATACTCAGTTACTGTATTGCTTACTACATTCATGGCATGGTACAAAAGGACCTACGAGTAGAGTTTTTGAAAAGCTTGAAAACTATTGAGTTGGCTTTAGGACATATAGAATACATTGCTTAACTTATTCTGGCCACATTGAGTGACCGACAATGTATTGGATTTTCAAACCACAGAGGGTGGTTTTAGTTGGGGGTCCTACTCTCAGGCAGCTCCTTGTTGCCTTAGGTTCTTGGACATTGTATCTAGATGCTTGAGTATGTCGACTAATCGGATGAGGAATTGGAAAAGTATAGGATATCGATACCGATGCATGCCATGTGCATGAGCATAGCATAGATTTTCTACATAAACATAACACGGATTTTCTTCATAAACAGTTTGTATTGATAACTTAAGTTACAAGATTGAATGTCTTATAGTACTGATTTGTATGAATGTATGTATGTACATTCTTTTTTTTTTGTTTTATCTACTATCACTTAGCTTACAAAAAGCTAAGGGGATACTTAGGTATCCTCAGGTTATGAAGAGAACTAACGGGACAGCATCGGTTAGGAAAAAAAAAAAAGTCTTTTGAGAATACGTAAGATGGAGTCAGCCACTTTCAAAGAAGTTTTGTTGTTTTTGTTCTTAGTTTTATAAATGGTCTATACATATAAAAAAAAAGTACTGTATCTTTGGTTTGGTTAAGTTTGTCGAATGTAATCTTTTGTATAAACAAGTGTTAAGCTAAACTCCATTGTAGTACTCTTTTGCTATAAATAGAACTTATGTTAAGTATAAACAGGTATTCTTGTGTGATGGTATATCATGTGTTATGTTGGGATGTGACATCGCTACAAAGACAAAAGAGATGCCCATTTTTGCCAAACCCGACTTAGATAATCTAAAGATAATAAATCTCTTCAAGATTAAAAAACTTGATTTGGTGGATAATCAAAAGAGGATAAACCTCTTGAAGACTTCAAATTTTAGTCTAGTGAATAATCCAAAAAGGATAGATCTCTTTCAGGACGAATTGCTCGAAAGGATAGATCTTTCAAAGAGAAGATATGATGACATGAGACAATACTTTCATGAGTAGGCAATCTTTTAAATGACTAGATAGCGCTCCTTTGTGCAAGCAATCTAAAAAGGAATAGATAAAACAGTGCTCCTATGAGCAAGCAGTCCTAAAAAAGGACTAAGACAATAGTCCTTTAAGCAAGCAATCCTAGATAAGATTAGATGGTGCTCCTATGAGTAGACAATCCAACTAAAGATAGGACTACGCTCCTTTGAGCAGGCGATCCTATAAAGGATTGGACAATGCTCCTTTGAGTAGGCAATCCCAAAAAGGATAGGATAACACTCCTTTGACCAAGCAATCCTAGAAAAGATTGGATGGCACTCCTATGAGCAGGTGATCCTAGAAAAGATTGGATAGTACTCCTATGAGCAGGCAATCCAACTAAGGAATAAATAGGACAGTACTCTCATGATCAAGCAATCCTAAAAAGGATTGGATAGCGCTCCACTGAGCAAGTGACCTAATTAAGGATTTGACAACGCTCCTTTGAGCAACCGATCCTAAAAAGGATTAGATAGCTCTCCACTGAGTAGGTGATCCTAAAAAAGATTATATGGCGCTCTACTAAGCAGGCGATCCTAGAAAGAATTAAATAGCGCTCCTTTGAGCAAGCAATCCTAGAAAGGATAGGACAGTGTTCCTTTGAGCAAGCAATCCTAGAAAAGATTAGATGGCACTCCTTATGAGCAGGCAATCCAACTAAGGAATAAATAGGACAACGATCCCATGAGCAAGCAATCTTAAAAAGGATTGGATGGCGCTTTACTGAGCAAGCGACCCAACTATGGATAGGACAGTGCTCCTTTGAGTAGGTAATCCTAGAAAGGATTGGATGGCTCTCCATGGAGCAAGCGACTTAACTAAGGATAAGACAACACTCCTTTAAGCAAGCGATCCAACTAAGGATAGGACAGCGCTCCTTTGAGTAGGCAATCCAACAAAGGGTAAGACAGCGCCCCTTTAAGCAGGCAATCCTAAAAAGGATTTTGATGAGTTTTAACAAAATGATCTGAGATTTGAGTTTAAAGGATTCTGATGATTTATTGAAAATATTAACTTGTTCTTTGATAATTTTTTGAAAAAGGTTTCATTTCTCTTTTGAAAAGGTTTTTTTTTCTCTTTTTCCTTCTTTTTTTCAAGAAATAAAAAACACTCTCTAATGGAAAATTGTGTTGTTAATAAATAAGAAAGTTTCGAAAACTCTAAAGATCACAAATAAGGGGTTGGCTTGCCCCTTGCTCGTTGATTACTCATTCTTTCAGTCTTGTTTCTTAGAGCATAATTCATGATCTCTAAACCTTTTTAGAAGCACTAATGATCATTCATGTTTTTGACAAAGTAATCATCTCTTCAATTTTCCACTAAGTGGATAGATATCATTACTTGAAATGTTTAGTAAAACTAGACTTTCTTGTACTCTCATAGGTCTGTTTTTACTCTTAGCATCAATTCTAAAAATTATAGCCTATCTTTTAAGTGGTACATTCTGGTCAATCAATAGGTCTTTTTTAGGTTTACAATGTAAAGCTTTTTGTCAATGGTTTAAGCAAATGGATATTAATGTGTTTTGGCTAATTTTGAAAAAAATTATATACAATCTATCCCAAGTATACAAACTAAGAACCTAGGAGAAGTTAAACATAGGCTTACCCTAGTTTCATAAGCAAATTTTTCTTAAGATAAGTCCTTTTATTTAGTTAAAAGAGTTTCATTAAGGCTAGTATAACAAGTGGGATTATAAAATGAGAGCTTTGCTTTTGGGCTTAGGAATTGAAAGTGTTTAGATTTTAGATACCATCACTAGTTTGGACTTTAGACTTTATGGATAATCTAACTATTCTTTGAAGGTGATCACCTTGCTAATATCTTCAATCTCTTTTTTTCCCTTCTTTCTTTTTCTTTTTAATTTTTGTTTTCTCACTTTTCTTTTCTTTCTTTTTTCAAGGTAGTCACCTTCCATTATTGAGTTTTTACTTAATAGGATTTGAAGCACCAAGAGGTAGGTTTAAAGTGTATAAGCTTGGGAGAAGTGTATATGGCTTTGAAGTATTTGGGAAAAGTCTAAAAGCTTAAGATGTTTGAATGTATACGCTTGAGGCGTATATGGTTTGAAGCTCTTCTTCATTCTAAAGAAATTGAATTATCTATGATAACATTTGCTTATGAATTGGCACAACTAAAGCCAATATAATTTAGTCTACTCCTTTTCTCCAGATTAATAACCCTAACCTCCCGATTGCCCCAATATAGGATGATTCTTAGCAGGGCTAATTTTAAGAAAAATCCCCTAAAAGTTCTAATGGGTTTGTAAGGGATAACTATATTTAGGGATGATGAGCTAAATGCCTAATATCATTTTGACACATGTACCAAGTTCAAGATGAACCTCTTTTAAGGAATGAGCCCAATACTCACCTTGATGACACTCAACTTTCATGTACGTCTATGGTTAGTGTCTGGGACATAGGTTACCTCTTTTCATTTTAAACCTTTCAAGTAATGTGTTATCATTCCCTTAGGTGGAAAGTTTTAAGCTCCGAGTTCATATTTTCTTTATCTATTTTCACTCATTCGAAATGCCCCTATTTGAATTGAGTTAGTTTCATAGCAAACAAAAATAAGAATATTCGTGAAAACTGCTTTATTCAATAACTCGTTTCTATTACAAGCTCTGAAATGAAATATGATTCTAAAAAACTATAGGAAACTAAAATTCTTTGCTACTTCTTGCCCCCATTTTTTTCACTTCTTGGCCTATTTAACTGAATTGATCTATCGGAGGTATACCCAGTTACTTCAAATGACAAGCCACCTTATTAGATGATAGTAATAGATCTTCAGTGCCTAATACTAGAAGTTATCTGTTCAATGCTTCTTCATAACTTAGGGAAAGAATACTACTGCTAATTGACCCATCAATCTCTAAAAAACTTGGTTAGATAATCTTAGCATCAATCAAATCTTGCACCTTATGTCTCAATTTCTAACAGTCTTCTATAGTATGCCCCACTTGGCCTACATGATAGTTACACCATTTGTTAGGGTCATGATCTCTTACCTTGTATTTCTTTATTGGGTTTTCGTATGCTAGTAATCCTACATCTCGTAATTTATTGAACATTTAGGCCATTAGAATCTTGAACTACGTAAATTGCCTCTTCTTGTTATGAATGGGCTTGTCTTGATTTTGGGCTTTCCTACTCGGCACATTTGCTCCTGATTTCTCTTTCATTGAATCTTCTTCGGGATTAGGCTGTAACTTGCTATTCTTACTATGATGTATATTTTCAAGTTGCTTAAGTACATAACCCATTGCCATTTTCATGTTAGTGAGCTTTTCTTTAATTTTGCTAACTTTTCTTCTAAGGCTGCAACCCTTTCTTCTAGACTCTGGTAGTAACATACCCCTTAGACTTGACCAGTCAAATCTATTTCTAGCAACTTTTCCAATCCTTATATCATGTTGATAGTAGGCTCTATGTAGAAATTAGGCTTTAGATCCTTAACGAAGTCCAACTAGACCAATTTTTCATCAATCAAATCTTGGATTTTATTCTTCAACTCCCAGCAATGGTCAGTAGCATACCCCTACTGACCCATGCGGTACTCACATTGTGCATTGGGATTGTGTTTCCGAGGTTTATACCTTAGTGTTGAAGTCTTAGGATGGGGAACCCTCTTCTTTTAACTGCAATAAACTTGAGACATAAGAATCGGGATATGAGTGAACCTCCTTCTAAGTGATTTCTAGCTTAGCTTATTTTCCTTGAGCTCTAGACCAATGCTTAGGGTACTAGGCTCGTGTATCATTAGATAGGACATCATAGTGTTTATAATGGCTTCGGAATCCAATGGGACTGATCCCTTCCCTATCAATCTCCCCACTCTAATAGCATCTTCAATGCAACTAACAGTTGCCACTACATCTACAAATGGAGAAACAATATGGCCTAAGAGGTGATTATAATAAGGTTCACCTAATGTGCGTATGAATATGTTGATCAATTCATTTTCTAGCAATTGTACTATAGCTTGAGCGATTATAGATCTCTATCTCTAGGCATACTTCTTAAAGGACTCGATCAACTTCATTTTCATGTTATTAAAATCCATCAGGGATAAAGCTACTTCTTCACTGAACTTGTACTATTGATAAAAAGCTCAAGCTAGCTTATCTAAAGTATCAAGCTTAACTAATTCTTGTTGGGCATACCAAATCAATGCCAGCCTAGTTAGGTTATCTTGGAAAGTTTGAATCATCAACTGCTCATGTTTAGAGAATTGGGCCATCTTGTGAACATAAACCCTAAGGTAAAGTTTAGGACAACCTGTTCCATCATACTTTTCAAAATTTGGTACCTTAAACTTCTTGGGTAACTCATGGTCTTCAAAAGTGCAAACATTGCTCAAGCCTAGATCACTCTACACATCATGATCCTTGAGAACTCCCATTTTCTCCTCAATTTTCTGGAAGATTTCTTCTTTCATCTTCATCAATTTCTACACCAATTCCTTCCCCAAGCCTTTGCTGCTATTGTTGAGCTCATGAACCAACAACTCTTTAGACTTGTCTGTCTCAGATGGTATGTCAATAAGCCCACAGGCTTAGGTATGAGTTATAGTCTTAACTTGCTTCGTAACTGTAGTTATTTTATGTTTAAGAGCTTTAGACATCTTATTTTTGAAAATAATTGATCATGGGCTTCATGTTGGGCTATAACACTTAAAAAGCAATCTTTTAAAACCTGCAAGAATCCCTTCTTATTAGCAACACTACATTAAGTTTTTAGTTTTGAAAATCATTTTTATTTTTTTGAAAATTTTTATTAGAAAATTAATGCTTATTTTATGTTATAGAAGCCTAATACTGATATTGACGAGTCTAAACAAAGAAAGCATTGGGACTGATGACCAAGGACATAGGATGATGATAATATTACTAGGATGATGTGGAGAAGCAGAAATTATTTTACAATGAAAAACTTCTTGAATAAATGACACAAGGATAACGACTTATGAAGAAAACTCTATCGAAACCATAACAACCTTGGGGGAAAACATGAAGAATGAAAAGTTAGACATTTACAAGATTAATAAGCTTAAGATGGAAAATAATTCACAATGGAAATTTAATGATTAAATCTTTTTTTATTATTTTTTTTTATTTTGTTAGATCCTAACATTATGGTACATATAGGGCATTGCGATAGAAATCGACTAAGTAAATAATTATCATGAAACTGATTTTTCATCATAAAATATCTTTTGAAATTTCTTTTTTTAAAAAAAAAATGTGGGAAAGTCTTTTTAAAAAAAATGATAGTTCCATAATAATATTTATCATAGTTAGTTTCCATGATTACATGTCCCAAAAATTTATAAGTTGATATAGAAGTTTACTTTTTTTTTTTTTGTTAACATTAGCACATCATAGTATAGGGGGAATACTAATGATTTTGAGCATTTCATGTTAAATATTAGGTTACACAACCTATTACTAATGAAATAAAACAAAATCTACAAGACCTACATATATTATAAAAGATAGCATATACAATTAAAAATATATAAAATAAATGTCATGCAATATGCTACAAATATGTGCAATGCAATAGGGTTGATCATTAATAAATTATAGGAAATATGATCAATCCGCGGTCAAGGAGCACCCTTATATATAAGTAGGTTCGAAATAGGATTTTTGTTTTAAAAAAATGAAGATCACGAATACTTATATAGAAGGGTTATTGTTTTTTTTTTAAATTAATTTCCCCTTTTTTAAAAAAGAAAGTCAAACCGACTATAAATTAATCAAGTTTTTCTTATAATTTAAAAATAACCACTCCTTTTTCAAAATGGATGATTGAAAAAGGGCAAGGTTTATGGGTCTCATACTCTATAGCTCCAAGACTTTCCGGAGAAAAGCCTAATAAGTTACATCAAAACCTGAGTGGGCTCATCTATCACCGTTAAGCGGGGGTAAAGACCTTAGTAACCTGAGGGTTACATAATGGTGGCCCGTCCTAAGTTCTTAAGGTAGTCTAAGTTTGACGACATCTGAACACACAAATGATTATTACAAAAGCCATTAGGCTGAGCTTTTCCTTAAGGCCTACATCACTAAAACACAACTAGTACGACTATAATACAAAACAAAAAGAAAATAATTTTACAAAAGCCCATCGATAATATTTTAAATTTTCACATGACTCGAGTCACTAATTTTGTCGAGTCCTATTTCAGTTTCTTTAATTTAACCTATATTAAGCCCAGTCCACTTAATATAAGTTACTTAACAATAAATTAAGGAAATATTTTTTTAAAACATTTAAAAATTGGAATTGCCAACCGGTTCAACTGGTTAAAAAAAATGAAACCCTAATTTAGCTACTAATTTGTGGATATTCTAAAAAGTTTATTTTTAGAAAATTAAATCAAAGAAAACCAAATTCGGAGGCTAACCTATTAAGATTAAGTCACTATGCAAAAATTAAATAAAAATTGATGGGCTTTTATTTTTATAATTTCCTAAAAATACTAAAAATATACCTAAATAAGCAAACGATAACTAAAGTGAATTTTTTTATTACAAATTTCTAAGAAAAAGGGAATTTTTTTATTTTTATTTTTTATGTGATTGCCTTGAAAGTGCCTATGTACCTACTAGTTATGATCAAACCGGGCGTAGTTCTTCTTTTATAAAATATTTAGTGGGTGAATTATTTTTATTTTGAAAACCAAGCTAGGCTTACAATTATTTATCAATTTATTATTTAAAAAAAACCTAAGAAATCTAATTTTCCTGAATTAAAGAAAACCCTAACTAACTAAATCTTTTTTAAAAACTTGATTAAGATTTTTTATTTTTAAAACCATTACATGTAAAAAAATATGTCTTTTCTAAATCTTAATTGCAAGATATGTTGAAGATATAATATAGATACCTAATTTATATATATCTTTTCCAAATCTCAATCATTAGATATGTATCTCGATGTGTTTATTTAAAAAAAAATTATTTCACTAAAAACGCAATTTAACTAAATTTTATTAAACATTGGAATTAGCTAAAAATCAAGCACACAATATGGAAATAATAAAAAAAAACCTGCACTAAAACGAAAAATTAATTAGTAAAAATAATTGAATTAAAATAAAATAAATAAATAAATAAAAATTTTTACTTACGAGTCGAGTCATGCATAATTGCAGGGTGGACGAACATTGTTTTCAAATGGTCACGAGTGTGATTGAGGGTGTATTGTTTACTATTTACACTTATCACAGGCGTAATTGAAGGCTTGTTGGTTGCTGTTTACACTAATCACGAGCGTGATCGAGGGCATGTTGATTACTGTTTACACTAATCGTGGGCATGATCGAGGGCGTGTTGGTTGGTGTTTACACTGATCACGGGCATGATGGTTGGTGCATTAATGCTGTGGTCATATGTTTATTTGTATAGGTTTTGTGAGTTAGAGTGTATATCGTGCGTTTGTGTATAGGATGTAGGATTACGGCAATCAGGGATGTACAGTGGGTCTTAGTGAAAGGGACGTGCTAGCATCAAGGGATGTCGGTAAGTTATGGCTTTGACGTACAAGTGTATGGGCAGGGGCTTCGGTTGGCTCTACTGCAATGTAGTATGGAGTAAATGTGTTTTGTTTGGTCAACATGTTGGGGAGTCAGCAATGGATTGAGGATGTGTTTCAATGGATTGTTGGATTTTAGATCAGGGAGTCAGCGATTGTAATGTAGAGTAAGGCTAATCGTAAGTTGAAATTCAGATTACGAATTGTAGCAAGGGAGTTAACTTACGTGTATTCTAGTCAACGGCTTCAGGAGTGAACATTTACGGAATCAAACTTCAGCCAAGTGTTGTAGAGTAAGGGATGATGTAGTTCTTTGTCTATATGTGGGGCTACTGTTTAGAGTGATGCGTTTAGGATGTTGACTTATATGTACTAGATTGCGGCAGGGGAGTTTGTTTCTTGAGGATTATGGTTCAAACGAGTGAATTGTGGGAAAAATAAAAACAAACCCCCCCTCCTCTCTTAACGTCACATATTGACTAGCTATTTATAAACCCTCAATTATATCTTTCATATCGAAGATATAGAAGTTACGACTATGATCCTTCAAAGATTTAATCTAACTTCTAGAAACTTTATTTAATTCAAGCTTTCTATTTTTCAAGGCTAGGCTCAATCCGATCCAATTTATTATAACCTTACAACTTATCTAATAAATCCTAAGTCTATTCTATCCCTATATAAATTAGATAAAAATCTACTTCAAATTGGATTAGGCAAAAAATATTTTAATAAAGCCCAATTCTCTAACAACTTAAGAATTTATCAAATTGATCACACATCGTTATTTGATTTGATCTTAAACAATTCAACACAACTCAGCTCGATACGACTTGATTTGATACGATTCGACGCGACTCAATGTGATTCGAGGTGACTGCATACGATTTGACTTGATACGACATGACTCGATACAATATAACATGATACAATACAATACGACGCAACAGATACGATATGATGCAACTCAATAAGATACGACTTGACTCTCTTTTTTATTTTTTATTTTTTTCTTTTTAATTTTCTTTTTTTCTTATTTTTATTATTTTTTTATTTTTATTAACCTGGCTCAACTAACATAAAAATGAAAAATGGAAAAAATAAGGTGTTTACATATGAGAACATAAAGAAGTATACGTTTTGGTAGGGAGAAGTAACATTTTTGGGGTTGGTAGCGTCAAGTGATGGAGCGCGTGTTGATGATGAGAAGATGAAAGCCATTATAGATTGGCTTATGCCAAGTTCTATGGTGGATGTTAGCAGCTCGCATGGGTTGTCTTTATTTTACGAGCAATTTATGAAGGGATTTAGTACTTTTGTTGCAACCATGACTGCCTTGACATAAAAAGAAGTGTAACTAGTAAAAGAGAAACTCACTACAACACCAATTATGTGCTTCCTAATCTAAGAAAGTACTTCAACTAGAATGTGAGATCTTATGATTAAAATTTTGAGCTTTTCTAATGTAAAAGAGGTGAGTGATTGCTTATTTTAGCAAAATTTTTAGTAGAATAGTTTTGAATAATCTAGCATAAGTTTTAGAGGTGTAAGCATTAGTAAGGGCGTTAATGGTTGGGCAACATTACTTGTTGCCTAGGGTACTTATGATACATATCTATCACAAATACTTAAAGTGCTTGAGTGGGATAAAAATGAATTGTCGTGCTAACATAACAACTAGGTGGAATTTCTAAGGTCCTATTCTTATGTCATCAAATATAAGCAAGATGATGCAAAAATGGTAGCTAATGCATTGTCATGTAAGTATGTCATTATAAACATTGTATAAGCAAATTTGTTGAGATTAAGTGCCTTAGTTGATCACCATGCATCTTATAAGCATTTCTCTAATTAAATCTAGTTTTAAGACATGAGTAACAGTTGATGGGTACTATGTATTTGGGGGGTACTTGTTTAAGATTGGAAAGTTATGCATACCTATTGGTTCCATGGAATTTTTCATAGGAGAGGCTCATGATGGAGGGTTAGTTGAACATTTTAAGATTTAGAACCAAAGAGATCTTAAATTAAGGGAAAAAAGAAAAGATACTTCTATTAGCCTAAGATAAGATACGATGCAGAAAAAAAGGGGCACTTTTATAGCCTAGGATAAGATACAATGTAGATAGGGTATTATAGAGAGGTAGAGTTTGTAGGAAGGTCAAGAGTAAAAGGAATGTTTACATGCTCTGCTTGCCATTACCTTTGTCATCACACCTCTAGATTGCTTTAAGTATAAATCTTATCTTAAGGTTACCTATAACACAAAGGGAAAGAGACTTCATAATGATTATAATTGATAAATATTTCAAAATGGTCTACTTTATACCACACCATAAAACTGACAATGTTATTTTCATTCTTAATCTTTTCTTATAGGATATTGTGTAACTTCATAGAATTTATCATAGCATGGTATCTAATAAAGATGTCAAGTACTTGAGCTTCTTCTCAAAAACCCTTTTGTGACATATATGCTTCGTTTACTTAGTGGGAATTGGAATTCTATTCCTCACTTATTCCTTATTGTATTCACTTTATTTTATGTCATTGAATTGTAATTTTGTATGAATCTCAATTTCGTATGAATCTCTATTACTTAAAATAAAATAATAGAGATTCCCTACTTTAACTAAAGAATCATAATTCCTTACAAAATTTCATGTTTTTCCCAAAAATGACCTCATCTAAATTTATTGACCACTAACATTGCCCTTGCCACCATCAAACACCACTACTACTACCGCTACTGCCATCGCCACCACCAACTACTATCGTTACCACTATTAACCACCACTGCCATAACCACCATCGACTACCCCTATCACCACTACCATTGCTACTACCATCACCGCCATTATCGCCGTCACCACCTTCACTAACTACTACCGCCACTGCTACTATCGCCACCGCTATCATTACCACTGCCAACCTAAAACTATCACCACCACTACTACCACCATCACCGCTACTACTACCATTGCTACCTTTGCCACCACCATTACTACTGCCGCTACCACTACCATTACTACCACCACTACTACTGCTACCTCTACCTCCACCACCACCATCGCCGCCTTTGCCACCACCATCGCTGTCGTCACCATTGAGTACCACTACTGCTATCACCACTGCTATTGCCACCATTACCTATACCTAATACTTTAGGGTTAGTTAAGAAAAAAGATGGATTGAAGATAATTTAGTCATTAATGTTTTATTACAATTTACTTTTTAAGTTACTTATAAATCTAACTAAATAAAGTAATAAATATTATACCCTTATTCCATTCCTTAGGAATTCATATTCCATTCAGTGAAGTAAATGGGCCATTAGTATCATAGTTGTCAAAATCGTAATTCTGCCCATGCAATTCTAAAAGTTTTCAATTTTGTGAGATTTTTCAAAGTTAGTTTAAGTATGAAATCGTTTTTCTATAGAAACTTACAATTTTAGTCTATTTTACATGGAAACTCGATAGAAACTTATTTTTTTATTTGAGTTTACTGATTTCACAGATATGAGTTAAACTAACAAAAAATAAAGATACATTTATAATTATACTTTTACTATCCCATCGACTATTAAGGCATTAAATTATGTCTCCTATTCTATATCAATTTTTTCCTTTTTCTCTTTTCTCTTAGTCTCTTATTCAATATTTATATCCTTTATTTCAGTTACAACTCTAATGGAAAAGTTTATAAGGAAAATTATATATTTAAGTTTAAAATATTAATAATTCAAAATAAGTTGAAATATATGGTTCTCTTTAGTTCATCACTTTTTTCAAATAAAATGATGAAAATTTAGTTTCATCTCTACTTGTCATTCTTTCACGAATGTTAGATTATAAAATAAGAGTTTTTTTCATGGAAAAAGAACTAAACTTCTTCATTTCATTATTTCCATCATGTATTTTAAGTATTTTATAACCACTATAAGCATATCTACGATTTTCTAAAAGTCATTTACATAAAGTATAGAAATTTACGTTTCTACATTTCAATTTTATGTTTCGATTATCTAGACCCTCTACCAATTTTGAGTAGAATCAAGAGTTTAATAACCTTACTTAGTAACAAACTTCTCTTCAGTATAGCATGCTACGCAAAGGTAGATGGCAAAATAAAGGTGGTGACCAAGATACTAAGGATGTTACTCAAAGCCACAATTAGAAGGAATATCTAGAATTGAAATTATGCCTTATAATAGTTGAGTTCATCTACAACTGTCTAATTTAAAATTCCATAGGTAAATCACCCATTAAAGTGGTTCTATGGCTACAACCTGACTATTGCTTTAGAGTTGTTAGCATATCCTACTTTCAAGGGGCATTGCATGAGTGGAAGTGATAAGGTTAAGGAGATTCAACAGTTACATCAAAAAGTTTAAGGGCAACTCACTAAGTAAGTGGAAATAAGGAAACAAGTGGAGAAAATGGATAATTCTTTAACTTAGAGATCAAGTATAGTTGTATTTGAGAAATGAGCAATTTCTTGATAATGAGTCCTAAATTAGCACCAATTATTGATAAGCCCTTTAAGATTTTAGAGCAAGTGAATCATAATGAATATTGGTATGAGCTATCTGATGATTATGGAGTCTCTACAATATTTAACTTTCCAAATCTTTCTCCTTATATTTTAGAGGACAATGACACATTAGACTTGAGGGTGAATCTCCAAGACCCCTAAGACGATGAAAGGAATCACATATTCTTTAAAGTAGTTATCCAAGTAAGAGCTAAAGGCATTGAATCTTTGTTTATTAGCTTTGATTCTAATTATAATATAGTTGGGTCCTATAACAATATGTTTATAGCGCATGCTAAGGGTTTAGGGTGCCTAAGTTAGGTATGATTTGAGTGTTGGGCCTCTTGACCAAGGCATGAAGTTGGATTATAATAGTTATTAGAGTTCGGAGGAAAAATTTAGGAAGTTAACATTCCATTTTGTAGGTCCTAAACATGTATTGGGGTGGGGGTGGGGTATGGTGAGGCTTATGGAGACGGTGTGTTAATCTCTTTAATGCTTCTTAAAATTTTATGTTCAAATTATGCCCAACCCTCTTCAAATTTTTTTCAACAAAATTGCTTAAGAATTTATCAATGTTAAATAAGTGAAAGCTTTCATAATGCTTAGCTATGCAGATATGGTGCACTTAATCAATAAATAATATAAAGTCATAGATAAATAAAAGCAATAAAGGTGAGAAAATCAAAGCCCAAATATATATGGGTCCCTATTGTGTCTCAATCTTATCTACTAACACTGCCACTTCAACCATTAGAAATATATGGTGTTATGTTTAAGATCATGTCGAAATGAGTATGCTAATGATACAACTATTAAAACACTAAGTAGAAGTTTCTATTGTTGTGTCCTTAATGGTTCTCCTGACTTTCTTTTATCTAACTCATGGTTCTAACTTTACAAACCTAACTCTTATTAATTAGTCTTTAATTGCAATAAAGAAAGCTTATGATTATATTATCAAATATTGACATGCACAAGTGATAAAACAATTAAATAAATTAAAAAATATAAATAGACCATTGTTCAAGAAAATCAAGCAAATAATTTATAGAGGTTCCTTCTTATAAATTATTCCTCTCTTTTAACTCCATGTTGGGGAACTGATCTTCCACCAACGTGTTCTACTGTTTGAGAAATCAAAAAAGGGTAAAACTACTGTAATTCTCTGCCTCATAATCCTACATCTGTGATTATGTAGATCTAGATATCCAATTCTACCATGCTTACACTCTTTACTTAAGAATACACAAGCTTATAGAATTTATCCCATAACCTTTTCCCAAATAATCTCATTAACACTCAAAAAATAACTATTTGTTTCAAGGATATAGATTATTTTTCCTCTACAGGTTAGCATAATAATCTAATGAAATGAAATGAACACTTTTGCACAATGTATTTCAGTAATTCTTCTTCTTCTTCTTTTCTCTCATGCCATGTATCCTTTTGATATGTGTGTTTTTTCACAACTATCATATCATAAATCCTACAAATTATATCTAAGTAAAAGTATTTGCATTGATTTTTATCACATAATTAATTAATTACAAACATGAAGGGTTAAGGTAATGAAATGTTGAGAAATGATTAAAATTAGCAATTAAATAGCTTATGTTGTGCTTACATGTTTTTATTATGAATACATACCATTGTAATGGGTCAACTATATCCTTTTAATAAGAAAAATACCCAAAGCTAACAAATATAAAAAGAAGCCATGATAAGTGTGAAAGCAAATGAGAAGCGAAAGCATGAATCGAGCTCATATGTGAGACTTACGTAAGGAAGTACACTATTTAGAGTACATCAACCAATTTGTAATATTTATAGGGAAGTAAGTCATTAGAGCATGAATTTTCAAATGAGAAATCTCTTTGCTCCTTTTATATCTAATCAAGGTGAGAGTGTATATGCAGTTGTAGACCATAGTTAAGGAGCCAAGAACTATAACCTCTACTTAAATACCTACAAACCTAATTAGAGAGACCATCTAAATTTGTCTTGGGAAGAAGCAATGGTGGAAGACTTAATAAAAATTTCAATGATCCTATAATTCACTCGGTTTTCACTAGTTATCACCACCATCCCTACCAAAACAAGAGAAAGAAAGCTTAAAAGAGATGATGAAAAACTTCGTAAGAAAGTGTGACATGCGCATGAGTAGTCAAGAGACAACTGTGAAGAATTTGGTAAATATCATTGGACAATTGAGTGAAAATGTGTTTAGAAGGTAGCAAGGAGTGTTACTAAGTACCATAGAAAAGAACACAAGAAACCAGTGTAGATCCTCCTCAAGTAAGGGTACAAATGCTAGTTGTATGGAAAAGAAGCGTAATATATCTGTGAAATTCAAATTCACACTTGTCCTATGATTAATGGTGAATTAGAAGCTGAATTTCAGATAATGGAGGTATGGATATAGAGAGAAGTAGAGAAGCAATAAACATATGATTTTGAAGGAAAGTTAAGAGAAGATGAGGAACTCAAGAGCATGGTGGTAAGGACTGAAGAGAAAATTAAATAAGATGCTCCAAGTGACTCGTGTGATGGAGGAATGGGAGAATGACTATCAAGAGGAGAAATTACCTAAATAAGTCATGAATGACAAAGAAAAAGAAATGGAGTATGAAGAGGATCCATCTAAGGAATATGAAGAGGACCCCTTTAAAGTTATTGAAGAAGAGAATTGGGGTAGTGAAAGAAAAGATGAGGTCAATGATGAGGAGATGTAGGAAAAGGAGAACAACACTTTTAAGCTAGTAATAGAAAAATGAGTCCTAAGATTAACAATATGAAAGCAGCTAGGAAGGTTTATAAAGGTGACCTAGTAACCTTAATGTTAGAAGATCCTACAAGATTTATACTTCCATGTGTTATTAATGGGAGATATTTCCCCAAGGCGTACTTGGAGATAGGATCTTCTAACAATCTAATGTCTAATGAAATGCTAATAATGGAACTAAGGCAGGAAGGTCCACTTAAAGAAGTTGAATTCTATATTAACTTTGCTAATAGATCATTATTGACACCTTGTATAGTACTTCATGACCTGATGGTTTTAGTTGGTCGTTTTGGATTCCTAGCTGATATACTGTACTAAGGGTAGATGAAGACGACCGTATCTGAGGGATGGCACCAAACTCATAGAAAGATCGAAATGAAGGGTGAAATACGCAAGAATAGGCAAAACCTATGAACAAATCCAAGGATATGATGCACTAAGGAACTCCACGGACTTATAAACTAGCTCAATATAATGCACAAGCTTATTCAATGAGGTCACTTACCACCTAACATTACTTAAGGGTTAGAATAAGAGTAAAAGTATAGTAAGCAAGTAGCTCACACAATAGTGAATTCTATATATTCATTGATTTAAGATAAGATGATCTTATGGCTACAAAATACAAGGGTATTTATATTCGAAAATCTAAGGCAACTTACTAAATATGGAAAAGACAAAAGGGTAATGTCTAAATGAGTAAAGTATAAGGAATATAAAAGGGTATAAAAGTAAAATCATAAAAACATCATATTTAGGCAATAAGCTCCATTCACAAGAGACTAGGTAATATAGACCAGGGCCAAGGATAGATAAGGCCAACCGTAGGGGTAGTAGGTCTGCTCCTACCAAAGGAATGAAAAGTAAATGAGAGTCAATAGTTTAGGAAATCTCGCGCACTAACTTTACATATATAACACACCGTATAACTACATAGGGACTTAAGACTCATCGGATGTAATTCACTAGCCCAAATAAGAGGGTTAGCCACCACAATCCTTACTAAAGGGATTGATAAGAGCTGATAAGGGAGAGAACTTTTTGAGAGAAAAGACTCAAAGGGGGGGGGGGGGGGTTCATTAATTCTGTTATATATCTCTGCATTTGTTACGAAAATTGCTATTTATAGTACGTCTTAAACCCTAGTAGCAAAATTATAAATACTGAATAAGGCCTTAAACCCTAAAGAATTAGGCCCATAAATAAAATAAAGATAAATAAGTACAAAAATATAAAACTGTATGTTTTATAGGGAGAAGTTGGCATATGGTCACTCGACTTACCTTAGAGGTAGTCTTGTGGTGTTTGGCCGAGACACCAAAGAGGTCAACCCATAATTGCCAAGTTCTGAAGTCAGTCAGCAATAGTTCTTCGAGATGTACCAAGTAGATTCAATACTCAAAGTGATCTCTCGGTCGTTAAGTTGATGACAGACATTAGCCAAGTGAATGCAACTCTTGGAAACATGATACCTCGGCCTATTGGCAAGCATGATGGTAAGTAAGTGATTACTCAGGCATAGGTGAGGATCGATTGTTATCTCAACCTTATATTTCATGACACTTTATTTGTAAGAAATAGTGTTATTTGGCTCGATAGATAAAATGAGTCAGCAAGTAGAAGACCTCAGCTTTGGCAGTCAGCTTGGGTCGATACCCCGAAGCCTATCATTAGGATACATGGTCGACAGTTACAAATGGGCTTTTAACAGAAATGGACAAAGGAGTATGGTCAGGCTAGTTGATGCCTAGCTGAGCTATAGATTCTTCCGGGGTAGATTCAGCTTAGATGTTTACCAAGCAACTCGGAATAAGGTTGACCGAGCTGGTGGGTGAATAAGCTAAGTTGTCCATTGAGTATTCCTTAGGTCGACATTTAAAGACAATTGATAGGTATGAAAGAGTTCGGCTTGGAAATGGTAGTAGGTTAACATGTAAAAGTAGCTCAGATTCTTCAAGCATAGATTGGGAAAGGAGAATGTACCTAGCTAAGCTCTCAGGACCTCATGGTCAGGCTCAAGCTAAGGATCAGGCTCAGGCTTAAGCTCAAGTCAAAGGGCCTATAGCTTGATTACTATCATTCCCTCTCAATTGATTTGGATTTAGTATCAAATCTAGCTAATCTTCTTATTAGTCTTCATCTAATTGGTACAGGCTAAGGTTAGTAATGTTGAACACATTAGATACTCCAACATCTTCCGATAATTCCACTAGATAGGCATTACTATTAATCTTTTAGAGTATCTTGACGGGTCCTTTAGCTCAGGCAAACAACTTATTCTTTCTCCTACTCGAGAATCTCTCCTTACTCAAATGTATCCACACCAAGTTATCGAGCTAAAATTGCCTCACCTTTCTTTCTTTTCCTCTTTCTTCCATCTTTTTAGTAGTTGAACTGATCTACTAGGTAACCTTCTAATAGATCTATTAGAAGGACTAAGCTTTGGCTCTTGGGCCTTGGTCTTCTTGGTCGAATGAGGGCATTGGAGTATAATTAAGGGGGAGCTTAAGGTTAAAGCCATAGATGACTTCAAATGGGGGTATGGTATGCCTACTAGTGTCATGTATTGTTCTGTTGTATGCAAATTCTAATACAAGTAAATAGACAACCCAATCGATGAAGTTCTTACCTACTGCAGTTTGGAATAGTGAACCTAAAGTACTGTTGACTACCTCTATCTAGTCATCGGTCTAGGGGGGACGGGAAATGATAAAAAATAGTTTGGTTCCCATCAGACATGCTAAAGGTTCTCTAGAAATGGTTTAAGAACTTAGGTCCTGATTTAACACTACACTCCTCTACACTTAATGCAAGCAAACGATCTCCTGTAAAAAGAGAAAAGTAATAGCCGAAGCATACAAAGTATATCATCTTACTAAATCTGTCGATGATGACCATCATAGAATCTTTGCCTCAAGTAGTTCAAAGTAAATCGAGGAAAAAGTTCATACTCAAATCTACTTGCAGTTTGGTTAAGACAAGTGGAGGCATAGCTCTTCCTTATTTAACTTTGCCTTTTGCTCTTTTGTAGATTGTGTAACTCTCAACCACATAGTATACATTGTGCCTCATCTTAGGCAAAAAGAACCTTGCCTTCAACAATTTGATTGTCATTCTTTCTCTAAAATGTCTACGTAATCCACTAAAATGTACTTCTCTTACTAGCAATTCTCTAAGAGAATAGGTTAACACACGTAGCTTGCTACTTCGGAAAAGGTATCCGTCCTCTATATGATACCCATCTACAGTTCTTCTTTCTCCACAACATCCATATATGGGACCAAAATTAGGGTCTTGAGAATATTTCTCCTTGATGCTTACAAATCCTAAAAGTCGGGTTTGCAACTTAGTAAGAAGAATATGCCTTCTTATGGTCTTGCCTTATTTATACTTAATCACAAAATTAAATCATTCTAGAAACTCAACCCATTGGGCTTGCCTTTTTAAGAGCTTGGTCTAACTTTGAAGATATCTCAAGGACTCATGATTAGTATCAATGACAAACTCTCTTAACAAAACGTAATGTTGCTACACTTGAAGAGCTCGAATCAGTGTAAGGAGTTCTTTGTCATGTACAGAATAATTCAACCGAAGTCCTCTTAACTTTTCACTCTAATATGCAATAGGTTAGCCTTCTTACATTAGCATGACTCCTATACCGACACCTAATGCATTACACTCAAGTTTAACGTTAAGCAAAGTCAATACGGGTGAAGAGGTCAAACTTTCCTTCACCTTAGCAAAATTTCATTTTTCTCTTTCTCCCCACTTAAACTTGATATTCTTCTTTATTTGCTCAACGAGAGGTGCAACAATGGTAACAAAACCTTTGATAAAGTGGTAGTAAAAGGAAGCTAGTCCATGGAAGCTTCCCACTTCAAACATGTGGTTGGGGTCAGGCATTCAGCAATAGCTCAGATCTTCTTAGTTTCAATACATAGGCCTCCTCCATTCACAACACATCTAACAAAAACCTCTTCTTCCTAATAGAAATAACACTTCCTCAAATTTCCAAAGAGCCCTTCAACTTAGAGTACATTAAATACAGCTCAAAGATTATTGGCATGACTTGACAAGTTAATACTATACATAAGGATGTCATTAAAGTAGACCACAACACATCTTCTGATTAGATCTCTCAACACTTGATTCATTAACCTCATGAAAGTACTCAAAGCATTTGATAAGCTAAAGGACATCACCATCTATTCATAGAGTCTATATCGAGTCTTAAAGGTAATCTTTTGTTCATCTCCTTACCTCATACAAATCTAATGATAACCAGACTTTAGGTCGATCTTATTGAAGATTCTAGCTCAATTTAGTTCATTGAGCATGTCATCCGATCTTAAGATAGGGTATTTATAAGACTTGTAATTGAGTGTTCGATGTTTAAGGCAATTAGGTAAGTTGTCCAATTGAGCCCAAATTTATGATGAAATTAGAAATATTAGTAAAAGTAATCCTATAAGTTTGGATTTAGAAAAAATAAATAATTAAATATTATAATATTAGATTTTATGTATATTACTCGCTATTTATCGAAAATATGTAAAAAAAGTTTCGATAATTAATGAATCGATAAAGATAAATTATATGTATACTAAAAATCATAAAATAACTTAAATAATACTTATGAGTATTTATATGTACCATATATATTTACATGTAGGTACAAATATACAAAATCATTTAAATTACCTAGAATATGCTAAAATAATACTAATTAATTAAAGAAAATTCACAAAAAATTAAATAAAAATCAAGAAAAATGTCGAAAAGTTAAGAAAAGTCCAAAATAGGGGCATAGCATGTTGTATTTAAATAAAAGATAACAACCAATAAAAATAAGCCAAATAGAAAGTGAAAAAAGGAAGAGATAAGGGATATGTTTTAATTGTAAATTAAAACAAAAACCCTAAACTCATCTATAAATTCAAAAACCCTTATCTATAATTCATTTTGATTAGTTGGGAGCTTTAAAAAAATTAGAGAGATGTGAGAAGAAGAAGGAAGTAAATTTTACCAAAAATAAACAAAATACAGTGTAATTAAGGCATTAGCAGAAAACCTACACTTGACCAGCACCTAGAAAGGAACCGAACTGACCACCACTTAGTGAACCAACCACTTGGGTAGGCTGACACACTCAAGGTAGCAAGAGGTGACAGTAAGGTCAGTTTCCAATAAGTGCTCTAATTTAATTCAATTTTTAATAAATTAGTAAAAATAGTAAATTAAGTCAAAAAATTATGAAAAAATTGTATTCCAGTATATTTTTGTATATAGATTTATGGAAAATATCAATTTGATAAAATTAGGTCTCAGGATATATTACTCTTAAGAAATTATTAAACTTGAGCTAGTTTTTTATTTTGATTTAAATTACCTTAATAATGTAGTTTTGACTTCTAAAATTTTGTATGGACTATTTAAGATATATATGATAGTGCTATAAAGATTTTTTCTAAAAATTTATTTTCTAAAATCTTATTAATTTTTAGGCCCTAAAACCTTGCATAAAAGGCAATTTATGGGATTAATTTGATAATTTAATGTTAATTTGGTGAAAATATTAATTTAGTATGTAATTAGGTATCTTTATATGATAGTTGATGATGTGGAATGATATTAATGGAGTTTGAGGTATTGGTTGTATGTAATATGCATATTATGCAATAAATAAGTATAAAGGAATAACAGGTAAAATGATACATTTAAGTTAATTTTATGAGTTAGGGTGTAATTAGATATTTTAAGAAGTTAGATATTGATTAAAGATGGTATTAGTAATGTTGGAGAGGTTAGATATGTGTTAGATGTGTAAATTAGGAAATAGTGGATAATAAGTTAAGAGGGAAATTAGTTAAGTAAAATAAATTAGGTTAAAATTAATAATATTATAAATTAGGAATATTATATAAATCTGATTTGGAATGTAAATTTAGGAAATTATATGAAAAATGTAGGTTATACTCACATTAGAAACAAATTCAATAGTTAAATTAGGAAATAATGTATCATATCAACTAAAATACTAGCTGGGAGCTAAAATTGAGATTTAGGATACCTAAGTATAGTTAGATGAATTTCACTATTAGTTCGGGAAGAATTTCTAAGGTTTATAAATAAAAACGGTAACTAGAAGCTAAAACAAAACTTAATTTAAAAACTAATCTAGAAATCAAATCAGAAACTAGTATAGAACTAGTTTGGTCTTAGGAAATATAAAACTTAAATAATTAAGTAAAATTATAATTTTAAACTAAAAAATAAGTATTTAAAGCTTATATATATACATACACATATGTGTGAGTGGTATGTTAAAATGTGGATAATTTCTGAATCAGAAATTGATTTAAAAGCAAAATCAGAATTAAGGTTAATATAAGTACATTAGATAATAAATCAATAACCTAAACCAAAGGTTATATAAGTTGAATAAACCATAAGAAAAAGATGAAAAAGCATTTAAAAGACTTACAAATAAAGGGTAATGAAAAGGTAAACTAGAACCTATCAGAAGCTAAATTAGAATCAAAATAAGAAGCAAATTCAAAACTTAGCTGAACAAGAGAAGTAATCTCGAGAGACATAGACTTAAATCATTAAATATATTAAAACCCTAAACTAAAGATAATCATAATCTAAATTACATAATAAAACCTATCTATAGTAGTTATATGAGAACTAAAAATTATAGTGATTATCAATGAAGGCTTATCGTGAGTTGTACCTTAAGTGAGCAAACGAGACATCTAGGTAAATTTAGGATCAATACATAACTGTATTTTAGAGTACTGTTTCAGAGTACTCGAAAGCTTAACATTAGACTTGTTTGTGCCTATAGGTAGTATGATTGTGCGTATACCTGTGTATGCATGTTCTTGAATGTATAGTGTACTATTGGCTTACTATATTGGTTTGCAGTTGTTTTGTATTATGTAATATAGATTGATCACCTTAACTGAACTTAATAATATACGGCTTGTAAATTAATTGAATAAGCATTTCAACCCATTAGGGGAGAGATTTAGAGTTCTCTAGCCAAATACCGACCCTTTCGAAGAGGATTGTACTAGATAGCATAATTGATCTCTTCTTCATCTTTAGTTAGACTAAGTGAAAGGAGAGGAGGCCACTACAAGGGTAAAGTCAATAGTTCGAAGGTAGTCGCGAGAGGAGCAATGTCTCTATTGTAGAAGCCTAAGTTTGGTCGTGAACTGTTGAAATATGAGCTAAACTCTTCAACCCTAATTAGAGTGGGTATAATTTCTCCAATCTCATGATAGATCGAATAACATCATATAGTGGCATCTAACTAATTTGGTTAATAACTCTATTTGTACTTAATGTATAGTTTTAATTCTTCATCTCAACTTATTGAGAGGTTGATTGCTCACATCCTTATAGATATTACTGCAAGTGCTAGCTTGGAAGTAACATCATAACTACCCTAAAGCTAGATCTTTTGGATTTCGAGGAGTGAGGATATTAAATTGAAGAATAATTATATCTCTAAGGTTTTAAATCTTAATTTAGAATCTTTTATTATCAAGTAAAGTATTACTTAAGTAAGATTTTGTTAACTACCAATGTAAACATTACTTATGATATTAAAATTTTAGTATAATTTTTTTACTTCCACAAGTAATTAAAATTTCATATGTGTGAACTACTTACTTCAAAGCAAGTTACTTGTAAATGCCTTGTGTAAATCAGGTCTAAGATAGCAGTTGGAAGATCAATTTTTATCCTTGAATAGTTTACACAGCGAAACTGTTGTGACTCTTTTACTTTGGGGCATAACAGTATCTGTACTTGATCATTCTCTTGTTCACAACTTTACCATCCACACATATACACTAATTACTATCCTTCTTTGGCATAAGTTTTACTGGTATAACACAAGGGCTGAAACTTTCTTTCATATGTCCCTTCTCTAACAGTTCATTGACTTACCTTTGGAGCTTAGTAGCTTACTCGAGATTCATCCGATAAGTAGGCTTAGTTGGCAAGGCAGCACTAGGTATGAAGTCTAATACTCAATTCTTCGAAAAGGGGGTAGTCCTTTAAGCAATTGCTTAGGGAATAAGTCAGCATACTCATCCAACAGTTCTCTGACCTCTTTAGGTAGTATAACTTGCTCCTTTAATTCCGATAACCTTCTAATTAATAGAAAGGTCGACACATCTAATTCGATGGCTTCTTAGAGCTTGAATTAACTTAATAATAATGTATTCTTAGATCCTCAAGCTAACTTAGCCTGCAATTTACTCACTTGGCTCGAGGTCATGCAGTTTAAGGTAATTTTCCTCCCTTCTTTCTCAAATGCGTATGTATTCCTATATCCATCATATATGACTTTCTGATCAAATAGCTAAGGTCAGCCCAAAAGCACATGCGATGCGTACATAGGTAAAACATCGCAAAGAACCTCGTCACAATAGTTCCCAATAAAGATTGGCAACAAGACTTATTGAGTGACATGTAGTGCTCCCATCTCATTTAGCTAATGTAGCTTATATCTTAGATGTGACAAAGTTGGTAAATTAAGCTTCCAACTAGGTCAATAGATGCTACATTAGTATAACTCCCACTATCCACTATGAGCACACATACATATTCATTTACCTTGCAGGTGATGTGAAACAAGTTTCGTCGTTGCTCCTCCTCAATAGAAGGCTCAATGCTCAAGGCTCACTAAACAGCTAAAGTTAGCTTACCTAAGTCGTTAGCATACAAGTTTTCTTCTATGAGCTCTTCACCACACACCTTAGCTTCTTCCTCTAATTTGGGTTTGTCTTCAGGTTTCTCATCAATACTATCTACTTCAATGGTAAGAATTTCGCCTTTGATGACCTTAGTACATTGATTAGGGCATTGGGCAACCATGTTACCAAAACCCTGACACTTAAAGCACTTGTTCTAACTCGTCTTCCATCCTAATCCTTGATCTTTCTCATAAGTCCTCTTTAGCACCTCTTGGTTGACCAAGAAGCCCATCGACTAGTCCTTGAATAGATTGGAAATACTAGAATCACCAGAAGACCCCTTCTATGCTAAACAGCTAAGCACCCAACCTCTCGAGCAGTTGAGTTGAACCATCTAACCTCTTGAGCAACCAAATTAACCCTTCCTATCGCTTAACTATTTATGAAGGTAATTTTACACTCATCTCTTATGTTATTTTGCTAAATATTTTGAGTTGGTTTAATTTAATTTCGACAATTTTACTACTAATTTAGGTCGTTTATTGATTTTATGACTCCGATGAAGTAATAAGGTGAAAAAAAAAATGAGAACTTAGGCAATTTTTTAAGAAATTTTCACCTATTTTGAAGAACAACATATGGGTAGCAAGTACTGGAGAGAATTTATCTAAGAATTGAGCCAATAGGAAGACCACGGTTGATCTCTACAACCGTATTCCTTAGCCGTGAAGCTTGCATCCTCAAGTCTAACTAAAGCTTAAAGAATTTTTGCTAAAGTATAAGACTACGATCTAACTCTACAATCGTAATTTGTAGTCATGATCCATTCGTCATTAAATTTAAGCTAATTTCTCAAAAAATTATTGGAATGAGTAATCCATATGTAGACTCCACGGTTGTGTTCTTACACATGGACATGTCATGATTTTAAAGGGCTTTCCATTTGAAAATTATTTTGTCTACATTACATAAATAGATGTCAAATACATGTACAAAAAAGACGAGAGATGTGATAAGGATAGAATAGAAGAATTCTTTAGGGTTTTAGTCATTTCTATCATGAAAGTTCTTGTCTTTATCATGATTATAGCATAAATTTACAAATATCTAGATACATAACCTTAAGATAATATGTAGCATACTTGATTTGCAATTTATTCTAATGAAATTCCTTTGTTCTTATTAATTCAATTACGTACTTTATATTGATTAAATTGTTTTTTCTAGAGTTTCAACTTAATTGTTAGATTTTATGTAATGAAGTCACAAAGCCAATTTACAAATAGATCTATCATAATTAAATGGATTTACTATAAGTTTAGAGATAAGTTATAGAATTCTTTCAAAATTAATATTGATATATTGTTTATTTGTTACGAAATTCATGTTCTTGATGTTGTTCTAGTTTATTTTAGTCTAGAAGCAATTTAAGAAAAATGTAATTATGATTTAAAATTAATAGAGAAATGATTTTTATTAATTTAGCGATTGAATTCCTTCAGTTAATAAGCATAAGGAATATATTAAAAATTTTAGGCTACTACATGTTAATCTCTTAGTGATTAGAGCCTAGATATTAATCTTTATGGTTAATTAAGTTTTTGTTAATTAGTTACATTATTAGTTGTTAACTGTTAATTAGTTCTTATTTCTCAAATTCCATTTAATCCTTTAATTCATCCCTACCATTGTTATTAAATTTTTAATAAAGTAATTTAGTGCGAGTGAGTAAGTGTTCAATCCTCGTTAGATAGATAATCCTAAACTTTAGAGTCTTATATACCATTACTTGACAAGTGCACTTGCCTAAGCAACTCATTATACTTGGATTAAGTTTTTGGATCGTTGTTGGGGACTATTGATCGGGAAAGCTCAATCCTTTATTACTTTATTATTTTTCTTTTTGTTATTTTTTCTATTTCTTTCTTTTAAGTTAATTCAAGTCTAGCTTCATTTTTCTTTTTTATGTTTAAGGAGACTAGAGTGATGGTCAACAATGGTAAAGCACCAAAGATCATGCTCAATTGTGTTAAATTGTCGGTTAATGAAGCCAACTGTAGCATTGTGAGACCAATTATCATTGCAAATAAATTTATTGTCTCACTAATAATTATCTAAATGGTCCAACAGCAATGATGATTTGAAGGTTCTCCATAAGAGGATCCATGTGCGCATATTGCTAATTTTTTGGAGATATGTGATTCCTTCATAATCGAGGGAGCTACAGATGATACGATAAGGTTAAGATTATTTCTTGTTTCTTTGTAGGGATAAGCAAGGCAGTAGGTAGCCTCACTTCAAAAGTATTCTATTACATCATGGAAGGTATTAACAGAAAACTTTTTAGGAAAATATTTTCCTTTAGCTAGGACAACCAAACTTTGTAGCAATATTTCGTCATTTGCTAAGACTATTGGTGAAAGCAATTCATTAATGCATTTATAGGTAAAACATTAAATTTAAAAATACCTAACGAAGCTTATGCTTGGTTTGAAAGTTTGGCCATGAATACCTATTGTTGGGAAGGTGCTAGACTTAGTCTGGATTGGTATATGTAGAAGCTGCCACAACTTTAGCAGCCAAGATAGATGCCCTGAATAAAAGGTTAGACACTTATCCTACGTTAACACAACATTTCATGATATTAAATTTAATTAACCTAAAAGGATATATGGCACCATATTATCAAAGACCAATTGACAATTTTATGAATCAACAAGGATTTCAATATATGCCCTATCATGACCAAGAAGAATAGGGTAGGGAATGTTTTTCTTATCCAAGTGATTATCCTTATGCAACTTAATCAAGGAATATGATTCTTCCTTATAGGTTTCAAGCTCCTCCCTAGAGAGATGAGAAATCAAAATTAGAAGATTTGTTAATGAGGTATATACGAAGTAGCAATGCTAGATTGATAAGCATTGAAAAAAAAAAATAGAGCAACTTGCAAAAATGCCAATTAAGAAACAATAAGAGCCTTCACTGTAAGCTTAAGCAGAAGCTGTAACCTTGAGAAGTGATAAGGAATTACAAGTTGCTAAGCAGCCTAAAAAGGCCCAAGTCAACCCAAAAACAGTAATAGAAAAGCCAAAAGACAAATTTATAGAAACTTTAGAACCACTTAAGGAAGAACCAAAACCTCAAAAGGTTAAAGAATACAAACCGCTAATCCCATATCCTCAAAGGTTAAGGAAAGAATGCTTAAATGAGCAATATGGTAAGTTTTTGGATTTATTTAAATAGTTGCATATTAATTTAACATTTGTAGAGGCCGTGTCGTAGAAGCCCAAATATGTGAAGTCCTTAAAAGAGCTACTCTCTAACAGGAAGAAATTAGAAGAATTGTCTACAGTCATGCTAAGCGAAGAGTATTTAGCTATCCTTCAAAATAAGCTTCCAACAAAGCTAAAGGATCCAAGTAGTTTTATTATCCTTTACTTTATTGGACATTTGTCTATTAAAAAAGAATTGGCCAATCTAGAAGCTAGCAGAAATTTAGAGCCTTATAAATTGTTTTAATAATTAGGCTTAGGTGAACCTAAACTAACTCAAATAAGCTTACAACTAATTGATAGATCAGTAACATACCCTTAAGGTATAATTGGGGTTGTGGCTGTTAAAGTAGATAAATTTATTTTTCTTGTTGATTTTATTATTTTAGACATTGATGAGGATATTGAGGTGCCACTCATCTTAGGTAGACCCTTTTTAGCTATAATTAAAGCTATGATAGATGTTAACGATGGTAAGCTTACATTGAAGATAACATAAAAAGAGATGGTAATTAAAATAAAAGAAGCAAGGAAGAAATGTGTTGAATAAGATAATACATATTTTAGTCTTGATGCTACTGACTCTTTAGTATCTAGTGCTTTATTGGAATTATTAACTAAAGATCCTTTAAACTTATGTTTAAAATAAGGAATCTAGGAATAGTCATCTAGTGATCTAAACACAGTTGATATAGAAGCTTAATTAGAAGCCAATCCTCCATCTATGGAGAGGAGGTTTGAGCACGTAAAAGTAGCAAAATTGAAGTCATCTATTGAGGCGCCGTTTGAGTTAGAACTAAAGTAACTACAAAATTAAATGAAGTATGCTTTTCTAGAGGAGAACTCAAAACTACCTGTAATAGTATCCTCAAAATTAACCAGCCAACAAAACGAGAAGCTTTTAAATGTGTTAAGAGATCACAAGAGAGCAATCACCTAGAAGATTTCTATCATTAAGGGAATTAATCCCCGTTTTGCACTCATAAAATCTTGCTACATAGAAGGTCACAAACTCGTAGTGCAACTGTAGAGGCACTTGAACCTAAATGTGAAAGAAGTAGTTAAGGTATAAGTAATTAAGCATCTAGATTCAAGTATGATTTACCTTTATTTTTATAGCACTTGGGTTAGTCCTGTTTAAGTTATACCTAAAAAGGGAAGCATGACAGCAGTATCAAACGAGTGGAATTAGCTAATTCTAATGAGAGTAGTTACATGTTGGTGACTTTGTAATGACTGCAAGAAGCTCAATGATGCCTTAAGAAAGGACCACTTCCCGTTACCGTTTATCGATTAGATGTTGGAGAGATAATTAATTCACATGTTTTATTGCTTTTTAGATGGTTTATCTGGTTATTTTCAAATTCGTATTGCCCTAAAGGACTATGAGAAAACTACTTTTATATGTCCTTTGCATACTTTAGCATATAGGTGAATGCTTTTTGGCCTTTGCAATGTACTTATAATTTTTCAATAGTACTACATGATGGCAATTTTTGATGAATTAATAGAAGATAAAATGGAAGTTTTATGAATGATTTCTCAATTTTAAGAAATTTATTTAATCATTTTTTTAAGAACCTACAATAACTTTTAGCTAGATGTGAAGAAACTAATTTGATTTTAAATTGAAAAAGTGCCATTTTATCGTACAAGAGGGCATAGTGCTATGACACAAAGTGTCTTGGAAAGGTATAGAGGTAGATAATGCTAAAATCGACACTACTGCAAAATTGCCCCCTCCTACACCAATTATAGCCATACATATTTTCCTAGGTCATGCTGAGTTTTATAAGAGTTTTATTAAATATTTTCCAAAAAAAGCCACACCATTAATCTAGTTGTTAGAAAAAGATCTCCATTTATATTTTCTCAAAACTGTCTAAATTCACTTAATACTTTAAAAGATAAATGAACTCATGCACCAATAATGGTAGCCTCGGATTGGAGCTTACCATTTAAACTAATGTGCAATGCTAGTGATTATGCTATAACAACAAGGTTAGGTCAAAGGCAAGAAAAGCATTTTCAACCAAACTATTAAATGAGAAAGACCCTTACAAATGCTCAGGGGAATTATACTACCAAAAAAAAAAAAAAAAAAAAACTATTGGCAATGCTCTTCACTTTTGATAAATTCAAGTAAATTTTACTACTTCAAGATTTTGACTTAGAGATCAAAGATAAGAAAGGAGCAAAGAATTTGGTAGCTGACCATCTCTCGTACCTAGAAAATCCATCGTTAGAAAAACTAAATGAATATGATATAAACGATAAGTTCTTAGATGAAAAGTATAAGTCTCACAACCAATCACTCAAGGTTTCGATCAACTGAAAGATCCGATCAAATCTAAATTATAAACTATTAAGAGAAATATTAGTAAAAATGACCCCGTAAATGTGAATTTAAGAAAATAAGTAATAAAATAGGAGATTATAAAATTTTCAAGTTTTAAGCATAATAATTTCTAATTACCGAAAAAGCAAAAAGTGTAATTTAATAACTAATAAATTACTAGAGATAGATTATATGTATACTAAAAATAATAGAATGACCTAAATAATATTTAAGAATATTTATTTGTACTATATATGAATTTACATATAAATATAAATACACATAATTATTTAAAATACGCGAAATGTGCTAAAATAATACTAAATACTTAAAGAAAATTCATAATTAATTAAGAAAAAATCAAGAAAAATCATAAAAAAATAATGAATGATCCAGAATTGGGTCGTGGCAGCTAGGAAAAATAAAAAAAAATCAGCCAATTAAATTAAGACAACACAAAAGCCAAAAATTAAGGGATAAGGTAATTATCTTGTCCCATTTAATGCACAATAAATCCCCTAAATCCCTATAAATAGCAGGAAAAATCACAGAGCTCATTTGGGCAATTGGAAAAGTGAGAAAAATAGAGAGAGGCAAAAATTGAGAGAATAATTCGGGTTAGAAAAAAATTAAGAAAAACTGTGCAATTAGGGCCTTTAAAAGGAACCCTCACCAGACGAGCAGCTGGAAGTGGACGGCCACCACTACCACAGGGTGGTGGTAGCGCCCAAGCTTGTCGACAAAGCCACGGCGGCCGGCGGTGGCCGAAGCTACCCAGATCGGTTAGTCCAATTTCTAGCCCGATTCTTGTGTAATTATTTAAAAATAGTAAATATTATTAGAAAATTATGAATTTTGTTATTATAGAATATTTTTGCATGTAGTTTGTAGGAAAAATATTATTTTAATGAAAATATGTCTCATGATATAGGGTCTTTAAGAAATCATGCAAAACTGAGCATGTTTCAGTTTAGAAATAAATGATCTTAGGAGTGTAGTTTCAAGCCTAAAATTTTTGTGTAGATTAATTAGATGATATAGAACAGTGCTATGAAGCTCGTTTTCAAAAATTAATTTTCTAAATTTTTAGATAATTTTTAGGCCTTAAAATGAGGCATAAAATGGGTAATTTATGGTTAATTAAGTAATTAAATTATTAATTACTGATTTAGTGAATAAGTATATATTTTAGGATGTTGAAATTTGATGGAGTACGATACTTGTAGCATTTAGGGTGTTAGATGTAATTATTAGGTTAATTATGTAGTAAATTAGTAATAGAAAAACATAGTAAATTATAAGTTAATTTTGTAAATTAGGATAATTAGCTATAAAACCTGATCTAGGATGAATTTAGACATTTTAAAATGATAATTGATGTTAGAAATGGTAATTAGGGTGATAGAAATATTAGAAGTGTATTATGTACATAAAAGGTAACAATATATAATATGTAATTTTTAAAAATATAATAATAGAAAATATTATAATAAAAATTGATATTTTGAGAATAATAAAAATGTACAATAAATTTGATAGGAAACTTGAATTTATGGAATTATATGAAAAACGTAAAAATTGATCACATTAGGAGTTAATTCGGTACACTAATACGGATTTAAGTGTACCGAATAAAATAAATACTGACTAAGGGTAATGATTGTATTTAGGAGATTGGGAAGTAATGTGATTAATTTCATATTATGGGTTGAAACGAATTTCTAGGGTTGGAATATAAAACATTACTTAGAAATTGAACTAGAACCTAATTTAAAAATCGATGCGGAAACTTAATCCGAACCTAACCCCAACCTTAGAATAATTATAAAAGACTTAAGACCTAGATAATTAAACATATTAAACCCTAAAAAAATCGAACAATAAGCATTATAAGATAAAATGAACCTATAATAGTTATATAAAAAGCTAAAACCACGTTTGTGTTATAGGGATGATCGGCGATGGCCTGAGCAAATCGGACCTCGAGTGAGTGAGTGAGGAGTCGAGGTAAGTTAGGATTAATACGATGCTGTATTTTGGAGGCTTAAGATTATGTTTGGTTGTGCTTGTTAGATAGTTGGATATATGCATGTGCTTGATTATAGGTGATACTATGATTCTGTTTGTTACTCTGGCATGTATTGTATGATTTGTATGAAATGATTGATCACCCTAAATTGGACTTAATCAAATATACGACCAGTAATCATAATCGAACATGCATGGCAACCCGTTAGGGGAACTTAGGACTCTCCGGCCAAATACCAACCCCTTCAAAAGGGATAGCGCAGGATTTCAAAATGGCCCCTTCTTCATCCTTAGTCGAACTAAGTGATAGGAGAGGAGGTCGCGACGAGGGTAAAGACAGTAGTTCGAAGGTAATCGTGGGAGGAGCAAGATCTCCATTACAAAGGCCTGGGTTTGGTCATGAGCTATTGCATTAACGGCAACTCCTCAACCAGGATTAAAGCAGGTACAATTTCTCTAATCTCACGACAGGCCGGACAACGTCGTACGATGGCATTTGCTTGCACATGCATTGCACCTAATAAGTGATTGAAAACCTTGCTGTGTGTATAGTATAGTTTTAAGTCCTCCATCATAACTTACTGAGCTGTGGTTGCTCACATCCCTATAGACGTCGTACAGGTGCTGGCTAAGAAGCGGCAAACAACTACTCTGAAGCTAGCAACTGCTGGATCCTGGGGAGTGAGGAAAAACATTGGAGAATAAACACATATTTTTAAAGTCTAAGTTTTTATTTTAGAATTATTTTTCATTTCCAAATGATGTAATAACTAGGAAATATATTATAGAGAAATATTGTAAACTTTAACTGCAATAACTGAATTATAACATATATATATATATATAATTCCTCACTTTTATAGGTAAATGATTTATTTAAATTACAAACTGTTTACTTCAAAGCGGGTTAGTCATGGACGCCTTGTATAGATCAGGTCTAAGATAGCGGTTGTAAGGCCAACTTCTATCTTAGGATGGTTTACACGGCGAGGCTGTTACGACTCTGCTGCTTCAGGACGTGACAAAAAGCCTTACCAAGTGAGTCTTTAAGAAACTCCTTGGTATGCTAAAATAGCAAAACTATCTAGTAACTAAAATTATTCCTCTAGGATTAGATTATAAACAGAAGAAAAAAGTTATTCCATCATGTTAGGAGCTATTTTACAGAAGACCCCTATTTGTTCAAATTTTGTGCATATCAAATAATTCGTAGGTATCTATCTTACTTAAAAGGTTGGCAAATTTTAGAACTTTATCATGTCGGCCCAATTGGAGGATCTTTGAGTATGAATAAAACAACTCATAAGGTCCTTAAGTGTGGTTTTTATTAGCCAACATTGTTTAGCGGTGCTTAGAAATTTGTTGAATTGTGTGCTAAATGTCAAATGGCAAGGAACATATCTAAGAGAGACAAAATGCCACAAAATCCGATATTGATCTATGAGGTTTTTGACATTTGAGGCATTGATTTTATGGGAACATTTCTAAATTCAAAGGGAAACAAATGTATTCTAGTAGTTATAGATTATGTATCTAAATGGGTAGAAGTTTAAGCTCTACCAACTAATAATGCTAAGGTAGTAAAATGGTTCCTAAAAAGTTTATTTTCTAGATTTGGTGCTTCCAAAGCACTCATTAGTGATGGGGTAACCCATTTTTATAATATCCAATTAGAAAAGGTATTGAAGCGATATGGAGTTACGCATCAGATTACAACTCCATACCATCTTCAAGCTAGTGAACAAGTTGAAGTTGCAAATAGGGACCTCAAACAAATTTTAGAAGAAAACAATCCAGTACAATCAAAGAGATTAGTCTAAGATGCTTAACAATGCTCTTTGAGCTCATAGGACCACTTACAAGATGTCGATTAGAGCAACCCCATATCTATTAGTATATGGAAAAGGGTATCATTTACCTATAGAAATTGAGCATAAATCTTATTAGGCTATAAAACGTACTAACCTTGACCTTGAGTGTATAAGTAAATATAGGAAACCTTAGCTAAATGAGTTAGAAGAATGGCGTGATATAGCTTATGAGAACTCAAGGATATTCAAGGACCAAGCAAAGCGCTATCATGACAATTAGATTAAGTAAAGGAAGAAATTCTAAGTTAGAGACAAAGTTCTTTTGTACCAATTCCAATTGGAGCTCTTTCCAGGTAAGCTTATATCTAGATGGTCTGGGCCTTATACAATAACATAGGTATTCCCATATGGAGTAATTGAGATTTAAAGCTCCCAGATAAGAACTTTCAAGGTAAACAACCACCAACTTAAGTTATACATAGGGGAAGAATTCGATAAAGAAAGCCACCATGAGTGCGACCCCCAACTGATTGAGGAAAACGGGTAATCTTAATCTTAACTCATCAAACGAACAACGTTAAACAAAAGCACTTCTTAAGAGGTAACCTAAGCTATTTTCATTCATTTAGATTTTCATTTCATGTTTCTTTTTTTATTATTATTATGATTGGTTATTTAAGGATTCAATGTAATTTGTTCTTACAATTTTCTTAAGTGTTATTAAGTGAAAAACACTTTGCAAGGAGTTAAAATTGCTAAGGAAAGAAGAAAAGGATTGTGATCATGAACCAAGGCATGAAGCACAAGGAGGAAAAGTGTTAAATATAAGTTCGAGAGAGTTATGGTTAGGGACCATGCCCGTGATCTTAACTATGAACTTGTTAACATCAAAATTGCTTAAAATAAAAAATTAAAAATTTGGTTCGAGGTAACCATGAGTAAAGACCACGTTCGTAATCTTATTAGTAGACCTCTTGTCAAAAAATTTCGAGAATCACTTCAAGGAAGAACTACGGTCAAAGATCATGGCCGTGATCTTGATCGTGGACTTGCAAGAATAATTTAACTTATGCTACACTTGAATCTTTCTCAATTATTTTGTTGCAAGCTTTCCTAATTTGGACTCTTCTTACCCAATACTCATTTTCCTTTTGTAATAGCTTTCCTTCTTTTAAGATTTAATGAATATCTAAGGTAATCTCCTGAACTTAACTATTGCCTAGATTAAATTATCTACTTGCCAATTTCAATTAAAAGCATGTTTCCAATTTGAGCAACAATATTAATCTAGCTAAGTTTTATTTACATGTACTTAATATTGAATGCTTCATTATACTCCTAAAATTCTCAAACATCGAACTAAAGAGCTAAAGTGAGGGAAAAGAAAACCTCTCAACATAATCCATGGCATCAACAAATAGAAAGACTACTCATTGCACTACTCATAGAACCTCTTCTCAATCCATATTGGAAGAGAGACCACTAACCATATTACCACCACACCCAAAACACATGTTGGAACTCAATAACCTTGATCACAAAGCTAGATATGAGACCCTTACCAAGAAAACTTTTTCCCATTTTAGCTTCATAGATTAGTAAACACTCAAAGTAGCCAACATGGAAACTGAGATATGTACCATAGTGGAGAAGGGAGATTAGGAGAAATTATTCAACATTTAAGAACCCATCTATAAGGAACTTACATTACAGTTCCTTACTACATTGTTGATGGAGCACAACCAAGTCCCATGTGGAGCCCATAATATGATCTCTTTCCAGCTTAGGAACCTTAAGTTCTATCTTTTAATAATGAAACTTAGCATCCATATGGGGCTCTATGATAAGGAGTATGTACACTCTCCAAACTTCTATACTTTACCATATGAATTTCTTAGCAATATTACTCCCATAAGCTACTGGAAAAAGTTAAGGGGTGAAAAAATCTATAGCCTAAAGTTTGCATGAAGATCCTACCTTAAAAAACAAACACTTCGAGTCCTCAACTGGCTATTCACCTGCACCATTAGTGCGAGAGGGAAAAGTATTGGAGTTTTTGCCATGCATTAGGTACTCTACCTCTAAAGCCTTATTGAAGGTTATTGCATTAATTTGTAGACATCCCATTTTTACTCTCCCTAAATTCATTTCTAATTTAAGAATTCTATTTTTTGAAAAAGGCTAAAAAATAAATAAATAATGAAAAAAATTGTAAAAAATGCCAAAAAAAAGAAAAATCAAGAAAATACTAAAAAAAATCAAAAATAAGAAAAAAAATAAAAAAGAAATAGAGAAAAAAAAATAAAAAAGTGAGAAAATATGAAAGTCCAAAAAAATAAAATATATATACATATATAAAGTATTGTGTAATGATCCATTTGGGTTAGTTTAAGGTAAAAATCATTTTTGAGGTCAAAGACAACTTCTGGTGTTAAAATAGGCATATACAATTTAATCAAATTAAGAATCTTAAATAAAAATTAACATTTTTAGAAAATCAAATTTTTCTGGCCAAGTTCGGATTGCTCTTTTTAAAATACTTTGAAAGTGCACTTTTTCAAAAGATCATGGTTTCAAACTGCACTTCAATAGGAGTTAAAACGAGTATTTTATAGCCATTTGAAATTTTTAATAAAAGTAGAACATAAGAAAAAAAAAACGAGTTCCTAATTTGGTCAAATTAGAAAAATTTTGAAAATATTTTATACGCATTTTTGTGAGACTCCACATTTACTTGAGGAGTATAGTATAATTTTTTAGATTTTTAATAATCAACTAGGTCTTATTTAGGTGCTTCTAAAAAAAAGGAAAATTAAAAAGAATATTACACCAGCAATCAAAAAGCAATCAAGGTAAGGAAAAGAAAAGAAGAAAAAAAAAAAAAAGGGAGTAAGCTGTCATGTGTCGAACTGACATGGTGACATGCAGTACTTGTATTTAGGTACCATGTGGCATCACCCCATTCCGCCATGTAGTGATAGGTTAATCAAGGTCAAGTCTTCTTCTCTCTTTCCCTTCCTTGTTCTCGAATTACATTAGGATGTTTAAGCTTCTTTTTCGCACAAAAATGTCAACTGTATTTGAGTAATTTTTACTCAATTTTAGCACTTTTTTGCCATGAAAAATTCTAAAAAAATGGGAGATAGATAAGGCATGGATTGTTTCATTAAAGCATGTTCAATTTTTGAATTTTTATTGAAGAAAATTTTCTAAATAAAAAAACAAAAGAAGAAAAATCAAGTAACATGAATAAATTGGTATTTTTCACCTCATTTTTATTTAGAAAAATTGAAGCATATTCTTGTATGTTCCCACGAGATAATTAATCCATTGATGCAAGAACATCTTTTAGTATCCATATGCATCATTATTTCCCTAAAATTCATGCAAAAACATCTCCAATTTTGGCTAAAATTAGTAAGAACTGAGATATACACCAAAGCTTGCCATTTTCACTAAGATTTGATTTTTTTTTCTCTCGTATTGGAAGTTTCTTAGCCTACACTTACAACTTGACACTATAAATAGATGCCTCCTTCACTCGGTCATACAACTCTCGAGCATTGAAAATCACCACATTACATGCAATTTATAGTTTATCTTTCTATATGTTCATAATGCTAATTCCACTATTTATCTTTAATTTCTCTCATTTTAGAGCAAATTGACCTAAGATACAATAGTAAAATATTCTACATTTATCTTAAAACAAAGTTCAATGGATGTATTGCTTCAATTTCGTAGTTGAAGGGAGTAATTTAAATTTGAATCAAGATGGGTGTTTTTAGGGTTTATTAATAACTAACTTAAAGTTCTTATTAAAATTATAGGAGATAGGTTTAAGATTTTCAAAAATTGACTTAGTGGTTTCGATGATTGGTGCCTTAGCAGTTCGAAACTACTAGCCTAGCCTTAAAAACCGATTGAAACACCTGAACCAATCATTAATTTGTTGCTTGTTGTAGATAAGTTATTCAACCTTTTACTTAAATGCATGTATTGTCTGAAAAAAGGTAAAAAAATCGAAAAATAGGAAAGAGTATAAAAAAAAGATTTTTTTTAAATCTGGTAATATTATGATTTTAGTTGAATGAGATATTTTTGCAATATTTGATAATTTTTGTTAATTAATAATGTGTTTATTATTGTTTCTTTTCTTAATAATTCATGAATAAGGTTTTTTTACCAAAAGAAAAACTCAAATTGAATCAGTGATCGATTTCTAGGTTTCGTCGTAAACCTAATTGGTTACTTCCAATTACGTAAATCAATAGTTCAAACCGCACTCAAAGGTAGGGCATTTCCCATTTTTATAGGAACTTCTGTACCAGAAACAATGGTATCTCCAATTATAGCCTCTTTGGGATGTAAAATATATCTCTTCTCACCATCCCCATAGTGTATGAGACAAATGTATGCATTTCGATTAAGGTCGTATTCTATGCTTACGATTCTACCATATATGTCTTTTTCATTCCGTCGAAAATCGATTTTACGGTATAGACGCTTATGACCTCCCCCTCTATTCCCTGCGGTAATGATTCCTCTGGCATTACGACCTTTACTACAACGATGCTGTCCATAGATCAAATTATTTCGCGTATTATAACAAATATTCGAGTTGGATCAGCCATTCATTGAATGATAAATCACTACAAGTGATGGCGATACACGATTTAAATAACGAAAGATCATTCAAAAAAAAAATTCTTTTGTTGACATGATTTTATGTTTAATAAAATAAATGGTATATTGTTAAGTAAGCATGTAAGCATGCAATAATTGGCATGTCAATTTTATTTTAATAAACAATTTGACTTACATTTTGGTCTTAATGAATAATATAGTTTACTTAGCAATAAATTATCGTATTTGGTTTATTCTTAACTTATCATGCTTGGTTTTGATGCGTAATGTTGGCATGTTAAATAATCTTGTTGTTTTCTTTTGCTTTAATAAAGGTATTTTCAAATAAACTAGGCATTTTCAAAAAATTGGCTTTCTCACAAAAGAAAAAAAGATTTTCATAAATAAAATATAAATTGTTCTTTTCCAAAATTTAAGAGTACTTCTTAGAATTTTCCTAAGTGAACCTAAAATCATTTTTTTTTAATTTAATAAAACTTAATGAACTTAAAGCAGAAAGATTTTTCAAAAAAAATAAAATAAACCAACCAACTAAAGTTTTCTTAAATTAAGAACTACGTGAACTTGATCTCACTTCATGAGTATATAAGTACTTCGAGTAGCCCAAAATAATAAAAAAATTGTTTTTCTCCCTTTTCTTTCATTAAAAAATAAATAAATAAATAAAGGCCCAACTTTTTTGTAACATATTTAAGGCCCATTAATCAATTTCTTGGATTTCTTTTATGAAAACTGTCTAGATTTTAATAAGTTAGCCTCTAAATCCAAGTTCTCTAGTTTTTATTTTTTTTTAGAAAACCGTGGGTCAATGGTTGGAATTATGATCCATCTACTAATGGGCCTTAGTTTCACTTTTTTCTCGATTTTGATCTAGTAGTAATTCCATTTTTTAAAACTTTTTTTTAATGTGCTTTTTTCTTAGTTTAGTCGAGAGATTTATGTTAAGTGGGTTGGTTTTAATATAAATGCAGCTAAGAAAAGAGAAACCAAATTTTCAGCTTGACAGATTTGGAGACTTCACTAAGTATCAGTTAGTGAGCTAGCCATAAAAGAAATCGATGAAAAGTTAATTAGGCCTTGTTTTTAAAAAAAATAAATAATAATAATAATAATAATTGGGTTTTAGTCTTTCTTTATCAGTATTTAATATTTTATTTTATATTTGTACTAATATGGTTGTTAGTGATGGAGAAACCAAAAAAAAAAAAAAGAAAAAGAAGAAGAAGAAGAAGAAATAAAAGGGGTGGCCTAATGGGCAATGGGGGGTTTTCTTTTATATAATCATAATGTGTGTTTACATGTGGTCGAACTTGAACCGTCCCAGGAACTTAAGGGGGAGTCATTGTGTAGATCTCAAGTAATGTGGTGTGACCATCGCTCGAAGCCAAATCAGCCAACCTCACTTAAGTTTCAAATGGACCAGTGATTTAAGTAAGGCCTTTTAAAACTTGAGAACCTTTAGAAACTACCTAATTACATTAATGTCCATAAACTCATAAATGAAAAATAGTGTGGCCTTTTGTAAATAAACAAAGTTGTAACTTTATTGATATCTAATTATTTTGTCGACCATTTTTCCTTTTCTATTAAAAAAAGGGTTGTAGACCCATCAAGGGTCCCGCCCATTTGTTTTGCATATTAATAAAATTATAACTTAAGTAAATTGTCACACTATTATTCAATTGCCCACAATTGCATCTACGTGCTTCTCATTTATTATGGGATTTATTATTTAATTTTGTGTTTATGTATATTCATGTTATTCTTTCTTTAACTAAAAAATAAAACCCATTCAACTTATAAATATTTGTAAATTCTAATTAGTAACTTTATAGCCAACTATAATCTAGCAATTAGGACTCTTAGTTAATATTTTTTTCCCAAAAAAAAGGGGGTCCTTATAAATATTACAATCCTCTTCCCCATAACTTGTAAATATTCTTTTATCCACCATAATTACTTATCTAAGAAACATTAAAATTTATTAAGTAATCCCTAAAATCATCAAGATTATAATAAAATATGTTCCACTCTCATAAAGCCCTTGTAAATCATTAAAAAATAATAAACAACTAACTTTGTTTCCTTACCAAATATTTGTAACTTACCCTATAATCCTTAAATAAAATCTTTGTTTTTCTCTTAATCCATCACATTTTAAATTTAGAGCTTCTCTTTATTAATAGTTGTAACATTTTGTTAGCTTTATAAAAAATTTAAATTTTTCCATAGTTAAGAAATTATTCCGGTCTTAAAAAAAAAAACAAAACAAAAAGAGAAAAAGTATAAGAAAAGATATAAAAAAAATTGATAAAAGAAGGGGTGGGGATGGGGATGGGGAAGGGTTAGTGTCAGTGGGGGTGGTATGGGCCTTTATTCTTATCCTAAACTATAAATAATTCTTTTCCTTTATGTTATTATTTGCCATTATATACTTAATAACATCTTTAGATTATTAACACCCTTAGGTTTCCTTATAAGACAATTAAATAGTGTTTGTTACTATTGTAATTAGACCTCCCCTCCATTAGATCACCTTGTATATACTTTATGTGTAAAATAAAAGGGTCATATAATTAATTCATACTCCTGGTCTCAAATACCAAAAAGGAAATTGAAAAATGAAAAAACAAAAAGCTAAAAAAACTCAATGAGAAAAAAAAAATACTTTTATCATTTCCTTAAGTTGTGAATAATTATTTCCCTTCAATTTGTTAAAAGTTAGAAACTTAAGATTAGGTCATCACCATGTATTCATCATCACTTATACCTTTGCTTCCCCCACTTAGTAGTCACCTTATTAGCATCTTTAGTTGTCATTTCTTCTCCCAAGTTAGCAAATTAATTATAATAATCTTTTGACCGATGAATGGCTCTTTCAAAATTAAAATATGAAATGAAAAATGCGAGACTTTTAAATTTACAATTATTTATAACATATCCTATAAATATTTGTAATCATTAAATAAAATTTATTTTCCATTTAATTCATCACATTATAAATTCAAAAGTAACTCTTTGTCGCCCTTTCCATTAGTTAGACAATTGTTCAATTGCCCAAAAAAAAAAGCTAAAAAAAATAAGAAAGCCTTTAAACTTTCCCTAAGCTATAAATAATCCTATCTCACTGTTTTTTGTTGTCTTATAACTTGTCAATCATATAAATAACGTCTATCTTTTTTGTTTACTCTTTCTTTAATAAAATCCAATAACTTTTTAAGTATAATTTCTTTTTCATTAGGCCTCCCTATAAATGATTTCTCTATAACATGAAGTGTCTTGTAAACATTACAATAAAAAAATCGAAAAAAAGGCCAAATCAAAGGAAAAATCTTTAAAAAATTGCACTTATTTACCATTTATCCTTAAGTTCTCCCTTCAATTTGTGAATAGTGATCACTTCCTCTAACAACAGTCTTCATAATGTTAGGGATTATAAAAACAAAATAAAAAAATGAAAAACAGAAAAAAAAAAAAAAAAAAAAAAGAACTTTGATTCCTTTTTAAAATTTTTCTCTAGGTTATTAATAGTCATCAGTTTACCAGTTTTCACTCATTTGGTCAATCCTATTGATTTAATTGTTATGTTAGCCATGTCACCTTTTAAGTTTATTACCTTCTTTAGGATTCGTAATTTACAAATAGCACTACTTTTGCTAAGGTTTTAGCCAATTTCCTAAGTGCTATCCTTCTTTTACAAACATTTTTTTACTTTAAGCAAGTTCATAAGGCACTTTCCCTTCTCTTTCTCATCTTTAAAGGTTTTAAACCAGCCCATAGAATGCTTTCCCTTTTTTAATTATCTTTTAAGCCAACTCATAAGGCATTTTCCTTTTTCAATCCTAACCAACTCATAGAGCATTGCCCTGTCTCTTTTAAGTTTTAAACTAATTCACATGGCGCTTTCCCTTTTTATATTTCTTTTAAGGCGCTTTCCCTTTTTATATTTCTTTTAAGGCGCTTTCCCTGCTTATATTTATTTTAGTGTCCTTTCCCCTGTTCAATCATCTTTTAGGTTCTAAACCAACATACAGGAGTGTTTTCCCCTCTTCAATAATCGTTAAGATTCTAAGTCAGCCCATAGGGGTGCTTTCCCTTCTTAAATCATCTTTTCTTCAACCATCTTTTACGATTTCAAGCTAGCCTACAAGATGCTCTTATTTCTTCAATCATCTTTTAAATTTTTAAGCCAAACTGCTTTCCTTTCTTCAATAATCTTAGCTAGCTCAATCCAATTTTCCTTCTCCTTTAGGGTTTTAGAAAAAAAAAATGTTCAAAAAATAAGGAATAAAAAAATTTTGCTAACATGTAAGAGATCTTCATAGGCTTTAAAAATTGTTTTTCAATGGATCAACCAAACCTAAAGCTTGTAGTCATTTACTTTAAATCTTAAAGTATACCACATTCTAAGGTAAGTACACCCTATATATGAAACCACATGCCAAGAGACAATTGAGATCTAATGGGGGCTAAGGCCTATTAAGAAACATTAGTGAAGATAAATGTAAGCACCATTCTTAGCCTACCAAAAAAGGCCAAACCTAATATAGACAACTCCATTTCGCCTTTCTACGCACCCTAAGCAGAGGCAAAGACCCTAAAGCTTGTCTCTACTATTTCTTCATCTCTAGGGCATGAAGGGAATGGGCCAAACCAACATATCCTTAAAGAAAGTTGATCAAGCCAAAACTATTGAATCTGTATAAGGCAAATATAGCCAAGCTAATAAGCTTATCTCAACTAAGGGCCATTTTGATAATATTAGAAAACTAGCTCAAATGACTAGTTCTGGAACAAATAAGGGGCAAATGAGTTCCAAATGAATACAAAGGCATAAATGTTCATCAATATGGTGCATCTTTTTTTTGGGAAAAAGTGAAGGTCTTATAAGTAAAGGTATCCCAATAGTTGAAGAGTTTAGTATGAAAAGAGGCAAACTAAATCTTAAACACTTAACCTAAACACACTTAAGAGTCGAGTGGCATCATTATGAGGAATTTGGAATTATTCCTTAAAGGAGGTCTATCTTGAACTTATTAACAAGTATAAGTATTCTAACAATTGAAGAGCTTAGGATGAAAAGAGGCAAACTAAGTCCCAAACACTCAACCTAGACACACTTGAGAGTTAAGGGGCATTAATATGAGGAATTTGGAGTCATTCCTTAAAGAAGGTATATCTTGAACTTGATACATAGGTCAAAATGATAGTAAGCATTTATTTCTTTATCCTAACCACATTATCCTTTGAGAATCTTATTAATCATTTTCAAGAAGTGATTTCAAAATTAAACCCTATCAATAACCACCTAACATTAGGGCAATTAAGAGGATAAGGTCATCAATCTAGGGAAAAAGGATCAACTAATTTGTGCTTACCCTAGTCGCACTAATTTATGAGTAATCATTATCATTGATAACTGGTTCCCTTTGAAAGGAAGAAGAGCCTCAATTTTAGAAGACTCATATTTTGAGCTATAAGCCACCAAAAGTCCACAAAAGGAATGAAAGAAAACAAAGAGAAAGAAAGGAAAAAGCAAGGAAAAAGGCCAAAGAGAGAATATCATGAAAAAAGCAAAAAGAAAAGAAAGAAAAAAGAGAAAAAAAGAAGAAGAAGAAAGAACTAAGAGAAAAAAAAGGGGTACCTGGGGGGAAAAGGTTTGTGCACATCAAGTTATTATAAGTCCGAAACAAGCACCAGAAAGTGATTGAAGCACAAAGTCTCAGGATACCTTTTAAAGCCTGAAGAAGCTTAAACACATCAAGAATTAAGGCAAAAACTTAAAATCAAGGGCCATCTCATTTTAAATGAGCCTTTGTATAACACCACCCCCTAAGAGGCTCTTCTAATTAAAAAGGCAAGATTGTCATTATTTATGAAATTAGGGATAAGCCCATTTTGGTTTTTCCGAACGGTTCTTGACTTATAAATGCTGGTTGAGAAGATAATTCTTTCAAAATAGGTTCATTAATCAATCCCTTTTGAAATTGCTAACCAAAAACCTATATTACATTAAAAGTTCGAAAAAGACCTAACTGATTGACTAAGGTGTATCACTTACAAAATGGACCATAATTTTTGGAATTTAGAGTCAAAAGTGAGACATGAACTAAGAGAGTAAGGAAGCCCTCTTAGACTAGATAATTCAATAAGTGGGATACTCATTTCAAGACAAGAAGATGTGAAGACTTACAATCGAAATCTAACAAGCAGATGTTTCCCTAGATAGCATAGGTCATTTTTCCTATGATGAATATCAAAGTTCATGATACTGGAAACCCAAAAAGAATGATATGCAAAAGAATCACATCAAAAGGGTTGAGCAAATTAGATGAGACAAGATAGTAGAAGCCCAAGAAGAATGACATGCAACAGAATCACATCAAAAGGGTTGAGCAAATTAGATGAACCAAGATAAAGCCCTAGAAAATTTGAAGACATGATGATGAAATCCTTAAAGGAACAAAGAGAGTGAAAGGTTAATTTGTCCCATCAACCATAACTTCCAAGCATAAGCTCGAGCTTCATAAATGTTTGTGAAAGATTAAATAATTATCAAGCAACAAGGTAACACACAATTTATCAGCAACCTCCATGGGCCGTAAGGCCCTCTTTACTTGTTAGCGAATTCAAAAAAAAAAAATTTGTTTTCTGCAATAAAGGTACAACCTAATTTTATTATAGAAAAAAGAAGGAAAAATTTTCAAAATAATGTAGAGTTTAGAGAACCTTTCATTCTTGCTTCTCTAAAACCTGAGTCTTCTAGGCCTTCTCACAATCCTAATTTAGGTAGCTACCTACCTTCAAAAAGTTACCTTTAAAGACAGCCTTAGTGGCTAGGTTTTAGGCAACTTAATCCAAGTACATATCCATTTGTCATGAGATATTTACTCTATTGTCTAGTTTTGTCTATTTTAGCAAATCCTCCATGTTTAGTCAAAACTTAGTGCACTACTTCTCAAGTTAGATCACAACTTCAAAATGTCTTCTCTCTTTGATAAACACCCATGGGTTAATTTTGTTTAGGGACTTACTCCCAAGAAACTACGTAAAGGAGCACTCCTATTTAATTCCATCCATGAAGCAGGTCGAATAAATTCAAGCCCATTCTAGATATCCAAATCTATTACATCAACCTTTATGAAAACTTTAGGATCACCTACTTAGTAAAGTGCTATCCCGTTTTTAGAAGTTTCTGGATCACTTGCTCAATGGAGCACTGTTTAGTTTTTCAAAAGTATTGAGATCCCTTACTCGATAGAGCATTATCCTATTTTATTTAGATTGCCTACTTAATAAAGCACTATTCTAAAATTCCTAAGGATTGACTGCTTGTCTGGTGGAGTGCTATCCTACAAACTGCTTACTCGGTGGAGCGTTGTCTTGTTTATTTGGATTGCCTACTCAGTAAAGTGTTGTTCTAAAATTCCTATAGACCGCTTGCTTAGTGGAGCACTGTCTTGTTCAGATTGCCTGCTCAATAGAGCATTGTCCTAAAATTCCTAATGATCGCCTACTCAGTAGAGCGTTATCTTGTTATAAAATTCCTATGGATTACATTCTCGATGGAGCACCATCTTGTCATTTTCTAAAGTTCCCGTTGATCGCTTACTCAGTAAAGCATTATCCTATTTTCAAAAATAATTAGGATCACTTGTTTGGTAAAGCATTATCTTACATTCAAACTCTTTGGGTCACTTACTCGGTGGATTATTGTCCTATTCTAAATTTCCCAAGAATCACCTACTATCCTATGGACATTTTGCTTGGTAGAGAACTATCTTGTAGACCATTTGCTCACTGGAACGTTGTTCACCTTCCTTAAAACTTCGGGTTGTTAGCCCATTAAACATCATCTATCCTTTCAAAGATATTTCAAATTATTAGCCTATTACAGCATCAAATTCCGTTTAGGTAGGATATTTTGTAGGAACCATGACCAGTTAAATACCTTTTAGGGTAAGATATCTTGTAGGAGCCTTGACCCACTGAATGCCAATAAAGTAGGATATCCCATAAGAGTCCTGACCCATTAAATGCCTGACCCTTCCATTTGCTGCATCCCTTCAGATAAGATATCTTGCTAAAAGGTCTCACTTACATAGATCGTAAGAAGCCCTAACCCTAAGATAGCCCTAGTGTCATTGCTCTTTTAGGAGATGATATCACACCAAAGGGTCTCGTTAAGATAGATCGCAAAGAGCTTTTTTTACCCTCTAAGACAGCCTTAATGCCATCTTACTGTCAAATAAGATATCTTACCAACGGGTTTCGCTAAGATAGATCGTAAAGAGCCTTACCTGTAGATAGCCTCAGTACTTTCACTCTTTAAGAAAGAACATCTCATTAAAGGGTTTCATTAAGATAAACAATAAGGAGCTCTTTCTACCCTTTAGATAAGCATAGTGCCATCATTGCCCATCAGTTAAGATATCTCACCAAAAGGTCTCACTAAGATAGACCACAAGGAGCCCTACTTGTAGATAACTTCAGCACTATCACTTTTCTAGGAAACGATATCTCATCAAAGGATCTCATTAAGATAAACTACGAAGAGCTCTTTTCACCCTTTAGACAACCTTAGTGCTATCATTCGCTTAGGATAGGATATCTCATCAAAAGGTCTTGTTTAGATAAACTGCAAAGAGCCTTGTCCCTAAATAGCATTGGTATTATTATTCCCTTTAAGAACGGATATCTCACTAAAAGGTCTTGCTAAAATAGACTATAAAGAGCTCTTTCCACTTCCTTGATTAATAGCTCCTTAAAAGGGTCGATTCTATAGATAGCCTATTTCACATCTCAAAAGTTACTATTAAGAACCTTTTTCAAAACTTTCTTCCTCGTATAGGAGCAAAAATAGAGTACCTTTTTGGTTTGTAGGATAAAGTTTTCATCGAACTTCACTACAAAGAGGGACAACTAAAAACACAGTTTTTTCCCTCTCTAGGTGTATTTCTAATTTAAGAACCCTATTTTTCAAAAAAAGCCAAAAAAAAATTTTAAAAAATGTGAGGCCCTAAAATCGCTACTAGGGCAACCATACTTAGATTTATGGCCTTTAGGTAAAACTAATCTAATTAAGTTCAAACTTTATGATTAAGTTAGATTTTAAATATAATATCTTAAAAACCTAATTTTATCCTTACAAACACAATTATTCAAAATAATATAAAACTTGTTGAAACCCCTAAAACCAAGCTTAAAATGCAACAAGGACTTAAAGATAAATTATTTAAGCTATAAAAAGGAAAAATATCGTATAATATATTATAGGATATTTTTATGAATATACCTAATATATGTAAGAAATATACCCATAAATTAACTTGAAATTATATAATTATAGATAATAAGCAATAAATTCATGAAATTAAATAGGAAGAATATCTTAAAAATAAAAGACATGCTAGAAATGTGATTTTATGTATATAAATACTCATTACATGTCATATATATATATATAGGACATATTCTTGTATATTAGTAAAATCATTAAATATTAACACAAAATACTAAAATATACTAAAATATCATCTAAAAATTATTTAAATAATAATAATAAAATGACCTAGATTCAATAGAAAATGACATGGAGCAACTTAAAAAGCATAAGCAGCTACATCAAAATCAAATAAATAATTAAAAAAGACACCTCCTACTATTTGTCTTTCAAGGTAAATATTAAAATAAATTGCTTAATAATTAAGAAAAATTGTGGCCAACCGTAAACACTATTTACATACTTTAGAAACCTAAGAAACTCAGAGAAAATATAGGAAAAATAAGAAAAATAAAGCAAACCCTACCCTAACTTGGTTCCCTAACCCATTGGTGATTTGCTGTTGTACCCATTTAGCCATCGATAAAGCACCCCATGCCATCTCCAGCCGATGACCCCTTTCTGGCCTCCAGCCACCTCATCGCCAATGAACACAAAGTTAAAAATTTTTCCTATTTTTCATTAAATTATAAAAAAATATTAAATGACATGAGATAATTATGAAAAAGTTTATTACAAAGTTATTTTAGATATATTTTCATGTTGTAATTTAATTTTTCAAAATTATGAATATTTTATATACTTTCTTAATAAATATACTATTCACCTAAATTTTGACTTTTAAAATAAACATACCAAATGATGTTTTTCAAGTTTAAATTTTTAATATAGAATACATATTATATGTCATTTATTTCTATATATCCCAATTTTGATTTTATATATATTTATTATTTATTTCATTTTTAAGCCCTAAAAATGGTTAAAAATAGGATAATTTGTGAATTAAATTGATTTTAGGCAAAATAATTGATGGAATTGGAATCCAATTAATCTTAAATGTTCATAATCATTTCAAGATAGGTTGAATTTAATTTGGTATAAAAATCATATTATTTGCTTAATTAATAGTGATTTAGGGGTAAAATTGTAATTTTACGCATATAAGCGATAAACCCAATTACATGAAACAAGTTACTAAATAAGATTCATATATTTTTCTCAGTCTATAGGAATTTTCACATAATTATTTGATGATCCATACAATTTATTATGAATTTTCTTAAAACGTGTTCATTATTTGATTAAATCATGCTTGAACATACAATAACCAATTAGGATTATTAATTGTTATATGTCATACTATTATAGACATCAGGTTATGATATATACATTCGAGGATTCAATAATGATTGGTTTATCATATTTTATCAAAAAAAAATTGTGTAACAATATATTTCATTTACACAATACGGTATCAATGTGGTATTACTTGCTATATAACTTTACCTATATACTAAGATTACAAATATCCTTTAGGAATTATCTTTTGAATAAAACCTATAATGAACTTGACGATACCAACCTTATTACGATTGAGTAACTTTAGATAATTAAATATAGCTTGTATAAAAATTTAAAGTATATATGTTTATATATAATGAGTAGGTATAACAATATATATGTACATACACCACTCTACTGAATAGTTGAATAAATAATATCTTAACCAAGTACTCAATAAAACACTAATGTTTTTGTAAATCTTAGGGAAATAGAATATGAGCTTTGGTATATATAGGGCTTTCAAGTAAGTAAGGCATTGACGTTCTACACCTATGGAGTAAGCTTTAGTACAAGTAAGTGGGATTTATGGAGACTTAAGTATATGCTCGCTTGTAGTTGTAAGTAATGGTTTGTGTGCATATTACACCTGTGCTTGGTTACTGAAACTTTGATTAGTAGTTAAGTTATATGTTATGTTGTGTTGTTTGACCTTGTTTAGTATGCTATGAATTGGTTGATCACCCTCGACCGGACTAATTGAAACTCGAACTAAAACTATAAATAGACATGCATCACATCCCACTAAGGAATTATTAGGTTTCTCCAACTAAATTATAATGCCTTCGACGAGGTTACAATGATCAAGCATTTTCCCATCCATAGTTGAGCTAAGTGACAAAAGAAGAGGTCGCGGCAAGGTTAAGAATATTGGATCAAAGGTAATTGTAGGCAAAGTAGGAGCCTTCATTGCATAAGGCCGGAATTAGTTATGAGAAGGTCTTGTAGCCTTTATGATTAGCATTGTGGCCATCATATCAAGACTCCTCAACCTAGGTTAAAGCAAGTGAAATTTCTTTAACTTCACGACGAACTAGATAACATTGTATAGATGACACATTGCTTGTTCGTGCATTAAATATAATAATTACTTGATAACTTGGTTATATCGTTCCACTTATCTATGCTTTTTTCCTCCTGCCCTTTACTGAGTAATAGTTTGCTCACTCCCCTATAAATTTGCTTGTAGGATCCGAGTAATCATGCCATGTGATGATCATCTCTAAGTGTGAAAAATGGATGTATTGGGGCTTAAGTAAGGCAAAATTGATGAAGATTATGTTTTTTGAACTTTTTGTTTTCTATGGAATCGATAAGATGATCTAAGTGATCTAGTTGAATTCTTACTTTTGAATCACATCACATACTAGTATACTTTTATAAATACTTTGTACTTAGCCTTATTGTAAATATAAGTTTATTATGAATATAAATGCTAATATATCTATAGAACTATGAATGCTTCAAAGTGGTTTGTCGTATGAGCCTTGTATATATTAAAGTTATGCTAGCGACTAAGCAGATATTTTCTAGCATAAAATTGATATACACAGCGAACTATTACAACTTAACAATGTTCGAGGCATGACAAAAAAAAAACATAAAAATTGAAAAAATCTAAAAAATAAAAAAATTGAAAAACATGAAAAGAAAAAAAATAAAAAAAATTGAAAAAGAAAACAAAAAAAAAATGAGAAAATACAAAATTCTAAAAAAATATAAAATATAAAAAGCATTGCGTGATGATCCATTTGAGTTAGTTTAAGGTAGAAATCATTTTTTAGGCCAAAGACAACTTTTGGAGTTAAAATAGATATATGCGATTTGACCAGGTTAAGAATCTTGGATAAAAATGTACTTTTTTGAAAATTGAATTTTTTTGGCTTGATTTGGACTACTCTTTTTAAAATATTTTGAAAGTGTACATTTCCAAGTGATCATGACTTCAAACTATACCTTAATTAGAGTTAAAATGAGTATTTTATGGCCATTTGAAGTTTTTAATAAATATCAAACATGGGCAAAAAAGCAAGATCTTAATTTTGTCAAATTAGAAAAATTATGAAAATATTTTGTACATATGTTTATTAGACTCCACATTTACTTGAGGAGCGAAGTATAATTTTTTAGATTTTTAATTATTAATTAGGTCGTATTTAAGTGCTTTTAAAAGAAAAAAAGGAAAATAAAAAAGAAGAATGCACCAGTGATTGGAAAGTAACTAGGGCGAAGATAAGAAAAGAATAAAAAAAAAAAAGGAAAGAAAGAAAAAAAAAGTAAGAGTGAAAAATTAAAAGAGGGGGAATAAGCTATTACGTATCGAACTAATGTAATGTCACATAGCACCTATACATGAGTGCTATGTAGCGAAATGTGATGTGCCACGTGATAATGATTGGGCAACATGTGGCACTACGCAAGTACAACATGGTCCAACCATGTGGCAATGAGTTGACCAAAGTCAACTCTCCTATTCTCTTCAGTCACACTCTGAAGTGGTAAAGTCGTAACAACCCTACCGTGTAAACCATTTTAAGATAAAAGTTGACCTTACAACCACTATCTTAGACCTCATCTACACAGGTGTCCACGACTAACCCGCTTTGAATTAAACAGTTTGTAATTTAAATAAATCATTTACTTAAGAAAGTGAGAAAATTTATATATATACACTATAATTCAGTTATTACATTATTCAAAAATGAAAATTCTAAATTAAAAACTTAGACCTTAAGAATATATGTTTGTTTTTCAAATATTTCTCCTCACTCCCCAAGATCTAGCAGTCGCTAGCTTTAGAGTAGTTGTATGCCGCTTTTTAGCTAACACCTACACGATGTCTATAGGAATGTGAGCAACCACAGCTTAGTAAGTTAGGGTGGAGAACTTAAAACTATACCACAAACATAACAAGGTTATTAATCAACTTATTAGGTGCTATGCATGTCCAAGAAAATGCCATTGTACGACATTGTCCTGCCTGTCGTGAGATTAAAGAAATTTCGCGCGCTCTAACCCAGGTTAAGGAGTTACCATCAATACAACAACTCACGACCAACCTAGGCTTGTGCAATGGAGACCTTGCTCCTCCTACGACTACCATCGAACCAATGACTTCACCTCCGTCGCGACCTCCTCTCCTGTTACTTAGTTCGACTAAGGATGAAGAAGGGACTATTATGTAATCCTGCACTATCCCTTTAGAAGGGGTCGGTATTTGGCCGGAGAGTCCTAAGTTCCCTTAATGGGTTACCATGTAGGTCCGATTATGATTATAGGTCATATATTTGATTAGGTCCAATTTAGGGTGATCAATCATTTCATACAAATCATACAATACAAGTCAAAACAACAGACAGAATCATAGCATCACTCATAATCAAGCACATACATACAACCAACTATCTAACAAGCACAACCAAGCATAATCTTAAACCTCCAAAATACAACAACGTATTAATCCCAACTTACCTAGACTCTTTGTTCACTCACTCAAGATCCAACTTGCTTAAGTCATCGCCAATCATCCATATAACACAAACGTGGTTTCAGTTTTTCTTATAACTATTATGGGTTCGTTTTATCCTATAACGCTTATTGTTATCTTTTGTTTAGGGTTTAATTTATCCGGTTATCTAGGTTCTCAAATCTTTTACAATTATTCTAGGTATGGGGTTAAGTTCGGGTTCAGTTTTCGCATCGATTTCTAAATTAGGTTTTTAACTCAATTTTTGGTTAAAGATTTATATGTATACCCTAAGAAATCATTTTGACCCATAATGTGAAATTAATCACATTATCTTCGGATATCCTAAATATCGTTTTTAGTCTTTAACTAATGTTCCGGTTCGTGCAGTACACTCGGATCCTAGTTTAATCACCGAATTTACCCCCGTTATGATAAAATCTTACATTTTCTATATAATTACCTAAAATTAAATTTTTGTTTCAGATTTATTATATTCTGATTTTTATTATTATATTATCTAATTAAACCTAATTTTTTTATAATATTCCTAATTTTTTACAATTAGCACATAATTCCTTCATTAATTACACTTAACACTCCAAAGGCTAGGATTAGGTTTCCACATCATAGATTAACATCCCTAAACATCTAATTACTATCTAAATCAATAATTAGTGTCTTAATCACCTAATTAACCTAAAATTACCCAATTTTTCCATCATTTTAGGGCTAAAAATTTACCTAAAAATTTCAAAAATTAAATTAAAAAAAAAAGGCTTCATAGCACTGTTCTATATCACTTAAGCATTCTACAAAAAAAAAATTGAACTCTAAACTACACTCCTAAGCTTATTTATTCCTAATCCTAATCATGTTCGATTTTGCATGATTCCTTAAGGATTATATATCATGAGACATGTTTTCATCAAAATAATATTTTTCTTAAAAACTACATACAAAAATATTCCAAAATAACAAGTTTCATAATTTTCTAAAAATATTTACTATTTTTACAAAATTATACAAAATCGGGCTAGAAATCAAACTTACCGGTCTGAGTGGCTCCGACCACCGTCAGTGGCCATGGGTGTATCGACCCACTTGGGCGTTGCTACCACCGTATGGTAATTAATGTACATTAAATTGGACAAGACATTACCTAAATTTTTTTCTTCCATGGTTTTTGTGTTACTCTAATTTAATTGGCTAATTTTTTTTCTTATTTTTCTCAGCTGCCACGACCGAATTATGGATCATTCCTTATTTTTTATGATTTTTTTATTTTTTTCTTAATTAATTATGAATTTTCTTTAATTATTTAGTATTATTTTAGCACATTATACGTATTTTAAGTAATTACGCGTATTTCTACATACATGTAAATTCATATATAGTATAAATAAATATTTCTAAATATTATTTAGGTCATTTTATGATTTTTAGTATATATATAATTTATTTCTAGCGATTCGTTCATTATCGGAATACATTTTATGCATTTTCGATAAATAACGAGTTAGATACTTAAAATTTGGAATTTTTATATTCTTTTATTTTATTGCTTATTTTCTTAAATTCAAACTTACGGGATCATTTTACTAATATTTCTAGCTTTACTTATAATTTAAGTTAGATCGGATCTTTCAACCGATTAAAACCTTGAATGACTGATTGTGGGACTTACATCTTCCTTCTTTAGTTCTCGAATTGCATTAGGAAGTTTAAGCTTCTTTTTCTACAAAAATGGTTAGTGTACTCAAGGAAATTTTTACCTGATTTCAACATGTTTTTTCCCATGAAAATTTCTAAAAAATAATAAATACATTAGGTACGAATAGTTTTATTAGAGCATGTTCAATTTTTGAATTTTTTTTTTTTTGAATTAAGTTTCCTAAATAAAAAAAAAAACAAGAAACATGAATAAATTGGTATTTTGCACTAGATTTTTATTTGAAAAAATTGAAGCATATCCCCACATGTTCCTACGAGATAATGAATCCATTGATGCAAAAACATCTTCTAGTGTCCGTATGCATCATTACTTTCCTAAAATTTGTGTAAAGCATGTCCAATTTTGGCCAAAATTAGCAAGAACTAAGATGCACACCAAAGCTTACCAAGATTTGATTTTTTTTCATACATAGAAGTTTCTTAGCCTACACTTACAACTTGACACTATAAATAGAGGCCTCCTTTACTCATTCATACAACTCCTAAGTATTGAAAATCTTCACATTATATGCAATTAATAGTTTCTCTTTCTAGGTGTTCATAATACTAATTCCACACTCTTTCTTTGATTTATCTCATTTTAGAGCAAATCAATCTAAGAAAAATAGTGAAATATTATGTATTCATTTTAGAACAAAGCCCAATGGGTGGATTGGTCCAATTTCGTAGTGAAAGGGAGTAATTTAAATTAGAATCAAGATGGGCATTTTTAGGGTTTGTTCATAGCTAACTTAAAGTTCTTATTCAAATTGCAGGAGATAGGCTTGAGATTTCCCGAAATTGACTTTAGGATTTCAAACATTGGTGTCTTAGGAGTCTGAAGCCATCGGCCTTACCTCGAAAGTTGATCGGAAACCACCTAAATTGACCATTGATTCATTGCTCGCATAGGTAAGTTCTTCAATCATCTAGTTAAATGCATTTGTTGTTCGAAAAAAGGTTTAAAAAAAACTAAAAAGATGTGTTTTTTATCTTCTAGTTAAGATTTTAGTTAAATGAGGTGTTTTTGCAATATTTAATAATGTTGTTAATTAATTAATAATTTTTTTATTATTGTTTCTTTTCTTAATAATTCATGAATAAGGCCTTTTTTCCCAAAACGAAAATTCAAAATAATTTTTTTTTTTTGTTGACACGATTTTATGTTAAATAAAATAAATCGCATGTTGTTAAGTAACTAGCATGTCAGTATGAAATAATTGGCATGTTAAGTTTATTTTAATAAACAATTTGACATACTTGGTAGTCTTAATAAATAATCGAGTTTACCTAGGAATAAATTATTGTGTTTGGTTTATTATTATCTTATCATGCTTAGTTTTGCTGTGTAATGTTGGTGTTGATGGTCAGATTTCATTCTTTTAATTCACTCAGCTATTCGACTAACGAAAAGCCGAGTAACTTTATTCTCGGCATAAGCCAACTATGATAGTTTCATATCTAATTTAAACTTAAGAAAAGTAATGCAAACAGTAATTATCTGGTACAATTTCATTATATAACCACCCACTATTCCTATATTTCAAGCATATGCTTAATTATTAGGTCTCTATGTTTCTCATGATCAATAATTAACTATTGTTTCAAACACCCGACATTTGCCTATAAATACAAAGAAAAAGCACTATAAGAACTCTTTCACAATCCTTAACTATTTACATATCTTCTCTTAAACGTATTCTTTGACATAAGCATCAGAGTAGATACACCAAACTAGCCCTAATACCATTTTTCGAGCCTAAATTTTTTGTTTCTTGTTTTAATTTGATTTTCTATTTTCCGATTAATACTAAACCCTAATCTATTTAATATTAATCCTTAATTTGCAAAAAATGGAAAAATTCTAGTTTCTTTTTTTTAAAAAAAAAAAATTGGAGTTGCTATCTGACCGGAGTTGGGAAAAAGGAGAAATTGTAATCAATTGAGTGGACTGACTACGATTTAGCCACCGATCTTTCATTTCAATTTTATAAAAACCAAAGGGTTCCAAATTCGGGAACTACTTATCAAACCTTAATGAGTACCGATGGTTTACCAACCTTTAGCCCATTTACTTACGCATGCCTTAAAGGCCTCCAATCCCTCACCCAAAGAATTATCTCTCGTTAACCTACTAATGACGAGAAATTGTACACGGAATAAGGGTGGTTGAACTCTTTAATAGCTTCGAATGGTTACATCTTGCTTTGTTTTCTCTCTTATACCAAGGTTGACTATTCTCTTGCCGAGGGTTTTGTGTTCAATGATCAGACCTCCAGCTGTTGAGAGCTTCCTATTGAGTGACGGGACATATACTCCTTCTGGCTAAGTACTTCTCTTCCAGCCTCCTACTAGTACTTATTACACCTTTTTCTCATCTCGATAGTCCCTAATGCTGCTACATCTTCATCCCACTTAGCTGTTGCATCTAAAGATTCCTTAATAAGGGATCATTAACGAGCTACCACCTATCATTTTCACTTGACACTATACCGTTTTCCCTTTTTGTCATTTGTCTTATTTACCCCTTGTCGTATATACTAGGTATCCCTTTTTATGTATGTCTTTTTGTAATTTTCTTTAATTGTAATGCTGCCTTAGGAACTTATTATAAATAGTCCCTTCTCTTTGTAGCTGGATCTAACATTCCTTATAGACATTGAATATACTTGTTCTTGCAAGACAACCCTCTCCAAGTCCATTTTCATACACTCTTTTATAATCTTACCGATTAGCTCAAGATTAGTGGCAAGTGAACCTTAACATTAACTTGTATGTCATATCAAGTGAAATGTCAATTCGTGTTGTGTTTGTTAGTAGGTCATATCCTTTGAGCAGCTTTATGTCAATTACTATATTCCATTCGTCGACCTATTTACTCTATTTTCTATGATATTTTGAAGGATCCATTGGTTTCTCACCTCTTGCGGTAAGCCCTAGTGATAATTAAGTTTCTAGGCACATCATATAATCCTAGTATCAGAGCTTAAGGTTATGACCAAGAGCTGTGTTGTGATAGTTCCTACTAGTCTATTGTTTGTTATATCCTATTTTCATTTAGAAGAATAAAGCAAGTCCATAGTTCATTATTTGATTGTTATTTTTCATGTATGGTAATTTCCTACATAAAGAATTTTTTTTGAAGCTTTATTTTGGGAATGTCAAATCTTAGCGTTTAAGGAGGGATTAACAATGCTAAGAGTGATGCTCATGGTCATAATTGTGTTACCCAACAAACACTACATACTACTGATGAGCAGATATAAGACCTTACCACTATTATGGCCAATCTAGTTGTCTCAATGCAAAGAGTCTTAGAGATTGGGCTACGAAATAAAGTAATCACTAAACAGGGCCGAGAAATGAAGGATAAGCCGAAAAGACAAATGAATAAATAGTAAGTACCGGAACCCATTCCTATGAAACAAGCACCACCTTGTCATATCAACTGTCATGAGGAGGAGGTTAGAATTAGATGAAGTGGAGGCATATGTAGAGGAAGAGGAGCAATATGATGGAATTGATGAGCGTGAGCTTAGAGCTCTTAGGGGCATTAGACACCTCAAAGTTTAGATTCCAACTTTCAATGGTTCTAATAGTATTGATGACTACTTAGATTGGGAAGAGAAGATTAAAAAGATATTTGACTTTTATGACTACGAAGATACTATCCAAATTTGAGTGGCTGCATTGGAATTTTGTAGATATGCAACAATGCAGTGGAAGAAGCTGTAGAATGTTCGCCTAAGAGCCCAATGCAAAGTTCGAACATGGAATGAGATGAAGACAGTCTTAAGAAGTAAGTTCGTCTCCAAACGCTATGAGCAAGACACTTTCCAATATCTCCAAGACTTGAGACAAGGTAACAAATCGGTAGACGACTATGTACGAAAGTTTCGATTGCTCATGATTCGCTATGATGTTAACGAACCTGAGATACAAACTATAGCACGATTCATTTCTAAGCTAAGAACTAAGATTGGTTATATTGTAGAGTTACAAAGACTAGGAAGTTTATATGAGGCCATTTATGTGGTGCAAAGGGTTGAAAGATAAAGATGGAGCCGAATTAGCCAACCTGGATTGTTAAGTTTTAATAGCATGCCAAGTCGATCAAACCATAGCTAAGCACCAAATAGTTTCGAGGTGGACCACCAAAGACAAATGTTGAGCCGACCTAAAGAAAGCCAACGTAAGGGTAAGGCCAAGGAACCTAAGGTCTAAAGAGACTAAGGTTAGAGCTCCAGAAGGAAGATCAGAGAGATCAAACGCTTTAAATGTCTCAGCTATGGACACGTGGCTAATCAATGTTTGAATCAACGTGTCATGACGATCAAGGGAGACAAGCCTTAATTTGAAGTGCAGAGTACTAGTGAATGAAAGGAGGAGGTTGAAGTTAGCTCAATGCTAAAGGAGTTTTAGGAAGACCCCAATGCCCTTACACCTCCTAAAGCAAGAGATAAGTACTATTTTGTTGTACATCGATCTGTCAGTACTTTTATGGCCAACAAAAATGTGCAAAGGGAGAATCTCTTCCACATGAATTGCCAAGTGAATGTCAAGTTATGCGCCTTGATCATTGATGGAGGAAGTTGTACTAATGTTATAGTATAGGAAATAGTGAAGGCCATGAAGTTTCCAACCTTTCTGTACCTTAAGCCGTATAAGATTCCCTAGCCGAACAAGAAGGGAGGTTTACCAGTTGTTGAGCAAGTTAGAGTATCGATTTCCATTGGCACTAGGTACAAGGACGAGGTATTGTATAACGTCCTACCCATATGTGCTTCGCACATCTTACTCAATCAACCTTAGTTGTTTAACTTGAAGGTATTACACGATGAGTATAGGAACACCTACATATTCCAAAGGGATAGGAAGAAGGTTATACTGACCCCTATAAGTCCTAAGGAAGCGTAGGAGGTACAAGAGAAGGTTGCCAAATCACTACAGCGGAAGTTCTTACTGATTTCCCCAGCTCAATTTGCCTAAGAAGTCGAGGCCAAGGAGTATGTGCTCCTTTTAGTAAGGAAATTTCTAAAGTTGAGACAAGCTAAAAAATTACCTATCAAAGTGTATGCCGACCTATTTCCTACCGAGATGCCAAAAGGTTTACCACCCTTAAGAGACATTAATCATTATATTGACCTTCAACCTAAAGCTATCCTACCGAATCGACCTGTCTATAGGCTTAATCCTGAGTAGGTAGCCAAGCTAAAGAATTAATTAGATGAGTTAGTAAATCATGAATATGTCTAAGAGATTATAAGCCCAGGTGTTATACCAGCCGTACTAGTACCGAAGAAAAATGGGCCATAAAGAATGTTCATCAATAGTCTTACCATCAACAAAATTACTATTAAGTACTAATATCCAATCCTACAGTTAGATGATATGCTCGATAAGATACATGATGCCCGTATCTTTTCAAAGATTGATCTGAAGAGTAGTTACCACCAAATACAAATGAGACCTAGAGATGAATGGAAGACGGCCTTTAAAACAAGGGATGGTCTATTCGAATGGATGGTGATGCCATTCAATCTAACAAATGCATCGAATAATTTTCTGCAGCTCATGAATCATATACTAAGAACACAAATCGGAAAAGGTGTTGTGGTTTACTTCAATGACATCCTGGTCTACAATGCCGACCTTAACACCCATGTTGAGCATTTAAGATTGGTATTCAATATCTTCCGTACATAGATATTATTCGGTAATTTGAAGAAATGTGTGTTATGTCAAAGCAAGGTTGTATTCCTCAGATATGTTGTTTTAGGGAAAGGAGTTCGAGTTGATGATGAGAAATCAAAGCTATTCTTGAGTGGCCTATATTGACTAGTGCTACTAAAGTCAAAAGCTTCCATGGTTTAGCTTTGTTCTATCGAAGATTCATTCGAAACTTCAGTTCCATAACTACTCCTTTAATTGAATTAACCAAGAAGAACATTGATTTTTGGTGGTTGGAAAAAGCTCAAAAGAGTTTTGAAGATATAAAATCCAAATTGAAATCAACTTTAGTACTCACCCTCCCGAATTTCGAAAAAGTTTTTAAGGTAAAGTATGATGTGTCTAGAGTTGGCATTAGTGTTGTTCTTATGTAAGAATGCTAACCAATTGCTTATTTTAGTGAGAAACTTCAAGGAGCTGCCTTAAATTACTTAGCATACAACAAGGAGTTCTATGCCCTTATCTGAATACTATAGAACTGGCAGCATTATTTGTTGCCAAGAAAATTCATCACCTACTCAGATCATGAGTCTCTTAAGCATTTTCATAGGTAGCAGAAAAAGGAGAGCATAAACACTGTGGTAAACACTCTTTCTCATTGTTATACCCTCATTACAATGTTGTAAGCAAAGGCGCTTGATTTGGTACTTTACCCGATCAATATGAGCATGATCTAAATTTTAGGCCCTTAGTGGCCAAGTGTAATATAGGAGGAGTTGTAGATGGGTTCTACTTGAATTAAGGATTCTTAATGAAGGGTAAGTAAGTTTGTGTGTCACGTGGTTCAATTAGAGAGCTACTTATCAAAGAAGCTCATGCTAGGGGCTTGGTCGACAATTTTGGACAAAAGAGGACTGCCAAAATATTGAAAGAACACTTCTACTGGCTTGGGATAATAAAGGATGTGTGTTGAATTCTTGAGAGGTATGAGGAATGTAAACATGCGAAACGAAAGAGAGCTGTGTGGAGAATACACATCCCTACCCATAATTAAGCACCTATGGACCAACCTAAACATGGATTTCATATTCGGCCTTCCTTGAACGCTAAGAAGACATGACTCAATCATGGTTGTGGTCAATCGCTTCAACAAGATAGCCCACTTTATTCCTTGCCACAGAACTAATGATGCTTTATTTGTTGCCAACCTCTTTCTGTAGGAAATTGTGCGATTATATGGAGTGCTAAGAAGTATTGGGTTAGACCACGACTTAAAGTTCATGAATTTCTCTTAGAGGACTTTATGGAAGCTGATTGGCACTAAGTTCATGTTCAATACTTCTTGCAACACTCAAACAAATAGCCAAACTGAAGTTATGAACAAGATAGTTAGCAACCTCCTACAAGCAGTTGTTGGGAAGAATTTGCATGACTAGGATTTATGTCTACCTATCATTGAGTTTGCTTATAACTGCTTAGCTCACAGTTCAACAAGAAGATCATCGTTTGAGGTCATTTATGGGCTTAACCCAAACTTACCCTTGATTCTAATTATCAGCTCGACTACATAAGGGCGGCTAATCCAACCTGCAGTATGCCGAGGAATTCCAAAAGTTGCATTAGAAGGTTACTAAACAACTAACCAAGATTGTGACCTCATAGAAAGAGCAAGGAAGCTAAGGAAGGAGGTGAGTTGTTTATACCTTCGGAGACCTTGTCTAAATCTACCTTAGCAAGGAATACTTGCCTAAAGAGAAGACAAACAAACTATCCCCCATAGCAGATGGACCTTAGAGGATCCTTAGGCATACCAATGACAACACTAATGAGGTTAAGCTACTAGAGGGGTACGGTGTATCTACCATATTCAACGTCGCTGACTTCACCCGTTATGTGCCTAACGCCAATGAAGATCATGATTTGAAGGCAAATTTTCAACAAGCCAAGGGAGATGATGGTTTACTGACCTCTAGCTTACTTACTCGTACATGCCTCAAAGGCCTCAAGTCTCTCACTCAAAGAATTCTCTCTTGTCAACCTGCCAATGACAAGAAACTATACACAAAAGAAGGGTGGCTAAACTCCTTAGGAGCTTTAGATGGTTACACCCTGCTATATTTTCTCTCTTGTATCAAAGCCAACTAATCTCTTGCCAAGAGCTCTATATTGAATGATTGGACCTCCAACTACTGAGAGCTTCCTATTGAGTGATAGGACATATACTCCTTTTGGCCTAGTACTTCTCTTTCGATCTCTTACCAATACTTACTATACCCCTTTTTCATCTCGACAGTCCTTGAAGCTACCACATCTCGATCCCACTTAACTATTACATCCAAAGATTCCGTAATAAGAGACCATTGACGAGCTGTTACCTGTCCTTTTTCACTTGATACTGTACCATTTTCCCTTTTTGTCATTTGTCGTTTGTCCTATTTACCCCTTTTTATATACATTAGGTATCCCTTTTTATGTATGTTTTTTTTTGTAATTTTCTTTAATTGTAATGTTGCCTTAAGGACTTACTATAAATAGTCCCTTCTCTTTTTAGCTGGATGTAATTTTCCTTACAAACATTGAATATACTTATTATTGCGAGACAACTCTCTCCAAATTCATTTTCATATACTCTTATCTAATCTTGCTGAGTAGCTTAAGATTAATGTTGCCCTGGAAGTGCCTACATACCCATTAACCGGGATTAGATGTCTGTAGTTCTTTTTGAAAACTTTAGTGTGTTAGTTTATTTTAATTTCTAAAAATCGTTAACGTTACATTTTTAATTCACTTAATTTATTCAAAGAAAATTCTAAAAGATTCCTAACTATTGAATATTTTTATCTTCTTGAAATTCTAAAAAAAAAAGGTAATTTTAGAAAGAGTTAATTAAATTTATTTTTATTTAAATAAAAAAAAATTCCTAAGTAATAAAACACATTTTTTTAACCTTCTTTTTTTTTATTTTCAAAAGTTCCTAAAAGATTTTGCTTTACAGAAAAAACTACGTTTCCTAAAAGGAAATTCCTAAAAAGGCTCTAACACCTCTTTTATTAAATGGTTATTTTTATTTACAAATAAATAAATAAATAAAATGAAGGAAAAGATTGGACCTAATCACCAATCAAATTGGTAGTCTTCAGGTCAACAAAAGGAAAAGAATTAAAGACCAAAATCGTCATCTTTAAGTGATTTCCATACACCATTAGGGCTATGCTGCATGCGTATTGCATTGGAGCAGTGTTTCTGCTATTACTGTTTACTGTTACCAAAGGAGGTTGGTTGCTAAGTTAGGGTCATGCTTAGGCATTGCTAAAGTAGATACATGAGGTGGACTGGAGCAATGCACTACTGTGCGCATGCAAGGGGAGGACGATCAAGGGCTTATGTTTGACGGTGTGTAGGCAGTAAGGGCTAATCGTATATGCGTAGTTGATCAGTGATGTTGTTGCTGTCTACGGCGTGATCATGTACTACGATGCATGGCGATGGTCAGAACAACTGCAGTCAGTGTGCTAGATCATATGTACAAGAGAGTATGTTATGTAATTGGTGAAGTACATGTGAGTGGACAATGGAGTGATGTGCTCTAGAGCATGCCAAGTGTGGAATTTACCATACTACTTGGTGATCGTACAATGATTGTGATGTCCATACGTGAGAAAGAGATCGCTTGATGGACAATAGTGTTAGGGCTTGCTAATTAGTGAAAGTCATAGACAATGGAGTGGCAATGTGTAAGGCAGTTTGTGATTTATGTAGTGAACAGAGGATGGGGATAGGTTGTAGGTTGATGGTTGTGAGGGGAATGAAAAAAAAGATGAAGGTGATCGGTGCTTAGGGGTTGGCCTTCGAGAAAAATCAAATTTGATAGGGGTTCTACTGTTTGCATGGTCGGTGATGAGAATGCTAATGTGAATGTAATGCACTATTAGATGGTAAACGATGACGTGATGAATGAGTATGGATTTGTGGGAGGCTATATGTATGTGTGTCTGGTCAGTATGAAGATTTGGCACTATTGAGAAGTGTTGTAGCATTGAATAGGGGAATTATTTGGGCTGGTCAAGGATCGTAGACATGTGTAAGGAATTGGTGACTAAGGCTAAAGTGTATTGGATCTGTGAAGGGACTGATTGTTTTTGGCTGTTAGTATCTGATTAAAAAATTCCCCTTTTTCAGGCTATGCAACTGTTATATATAAAACTCGAAAACAAATCTTCTATATCGATTCAAATCTAATTTATGTGCTTGATAAGATTTAAACCCATAATCTCAAGCTAATCCAATACTAATGCTCAAGTTCTTATCTGTTAAGCCATTGGCCTATACCTCAATATTTAATATAATTAAATCGTGCTTAAACTATGTAATCCTCTAAAGCTACTTGAAATGAGCTAGATCAAATCCATCGATCTTAAAACATTTTATTTTTCTAAAAATCTATTTTCCTAAAAAAAAATCTTTATAATTTTTTTTCTAAGAAATTTCCATTTTTTGTGTTTTTATCATTTTTCAATTTTTTTTATTTTTTGAATTAGAACCCTTTAAAATAAAAAACTAAAGTTATGCAGGGGTGAAAATGAGGTATCTACACCATTTAGTTTTTTGTGTTTTGCTGAAGTAAGATTTCATCCTAAAATCATCTTACAACAACTAGCATGTTGAATAATCTTGTTGTATTTTTTTGTTATGATAAAAGTATTTTCAAATAAAATGGGCATCTTTCCAAAATTAGTTTTCTCACAAAAAAAAATATTTTCATAAATAAAAAATAAATTGGCCTTTTTCAAAATTTAAGATTCATTCTTAGAATTTTCCATAGTGGACCTAAAATCATTTTTTTTTAATTTAATAAAACTTGATGAACTTAAAGTGAAAAAAAAATTTCAAAAAATATAATAAATCAACTAACTAAAGTTTTCTTAAATTGAGAACTATATAGGCTTAATTCCTCTTTCCAGGTACTTAGATACTTTGGGCAACCTAAAATAATAAAAAAAAATTCCTCTTTTCTTTCTTTTTCTAAAAAAACAAATATAAAAAGCCAACTTATCTTATGACATATTTAAGGCCCATTAATCAATTTTATGGATCTCTTTTATGGAAACCACTTAGATTTTAATAAGTTAGCCTTTAAACCCAAGTTTTTTTATTTCTATTTTTCTAAAGTGTTTTTTTTTTAAGAAAACTCATGGGCCAATAGCTAAAATTAGAATCCATTTACCCATAGGCCCTAATTTCACCTTTTCCCCAATTTCTATCAAGTGGTGACTCCATTTTTCAAAATGTTTTTTTTTAAACCCTTTCTTAGTTTGGTCGAGAGATTAACATTGAATAAGCCAATTTTAATATAAATTGTGCTAAGAAAAGAGAGAAACCAATTTTTCGACTCAACATATCTTAGCCATCACGTTAGCCTTTTACATGAGACACTAGGCAACTAATGCTTAGGTAAACCAAACAGGATGTGGACCATATGTAATGGTCTTGGCTAAGCAACTCAAGTTCCTTATTGATAACCCACAATTGACAATAATTAGAGATGTGACTCCTATGTCTCTATCTACTTTTCATTAGATAGGACTTCTCCTAAATGAAATTGAAAAGATACCCTCTAAATGAAAAGAAGCCGAAAACTCCAATAACCAAGAAATTCTAGTGTAGAAAGCTAAGAAATTTAAGGTGGAAGTCCAAAAATTAGTCACTTCACATGAGATTTTTGAACAATCACTCAAATGATTGTTTAGGTGCCACATAAGGATAATGGAGTTTTTGTAGTAACCTTACTAACTAAGTCAAGATAAAAATTCCTTTGCCAACAAATGAGGAATTAATCGATATTGCAAGGAGGATGGACTTAGAGGATGAGGGAGAGGAGGCGACATCCAAGAAACAAGAGGGACATCTAAGGGCGATAAGTCAAATGATCCAATGAACATTGAATCTGAGGGAGAGAACAAAGAAGAAGATTTAGACTTTTTCTAGACATTTTGTGTTGACTTGTTTAGTTGTTATTTTACAATTTTCTCATTTTGGTTTTTAGTTTGAATAAGTTTTAGTTAGTTGAAATCTTTAATTGCCATGTTTTTAATTTGTTAGTTGATGTTCAAGTTATATTATATCAATGAATTAATAAAATTTTTGTTTTTGTTGCATATAATCGTATCCTTAGTTTGTCTATTTAGATCTCTCTTAAGCCAACAAATTGACAATAGTCAAGATAAATTCTCATATACATTCACTCAAATCAAACTCAATCAAGAGCGTACCATTTCCCCTAATATTCTTTTCTCGATTATATTTTAATTTATTACACTTGTGCACACTTATTTTCTTATTACTCAAACCAAAGTACATTGAGGATAGTGCACTAAATTAAGTATGGGAAAGGAGTATACTACTATTATTTAGGAAATCAACTTGTTAATTTTTAACCCCAATATTTTTTTTAAGTTTGCAATGCCATTGTGTTAATAAATAGTGCTTCTATTTAGTTTTTTTTTAAGTCATTATTGCACATTGTAGACTATATTAGAATTGAATAGTAGAATTCTCATAGAGCAAAAGTTACATGTTATTTAGCCTTAAGATTCCAAGGCTTTAATTAAATAAAATTGTGATTGAATAGTAGTCATATGCTACTCTTGAAGTTTACTTAAATGTATGCTTATCCCATTTTTATTTTTAGAGTCCTATAATCTTGAGTAAATAAGTAAACAAAGTTTGTCTCTTGTAATTTCCCCTAAAAGTTTTAAATTGCTAAAGGTACAAATAAGAATAATATGATAAGAAGCGATTGATATGGATTGATCTCAGTCTCTTGAAAAAGCGAGACTCTTCCCCACTGCCAATTTGCTAAAAAAGAAACGATAAGAAAAGTTGTCTTAGTCCCTTAGAAGAGTAAGGTTCTTTCCTGTTATCAATATAAAATTAAAAATGACTAAATTAGTAAGAAACAATCTTGGTTCCTCAAAAGAGTAAGATACTTTCCTGCTGCTAATAAGCTTCGGTAATTAATTGGATTAAATAACTTATTAGCAAAATTATATGTTAAGGGAATGATGAGGGGATAAGTGGATATACTTAGTGAAGTTGAGAAGAGATTTGCATATATCCTAATTAAATGTAAAGGAGTTATGTATGATTTTTACCCAACTATATAATACGAAACTAATTCAAGAGAGGATCCTTTTGTTAAATTGCATGATAAAACGTTTGTATATAAGTATCAGCCATTGAATTCTAGTATTTATGTTTGAGTTGCATTGAAAAGTGAACAGGGAGAAGAACATACAAGTTATTAGCAATGTTTCTGGGATGCATTAACACCTATCATATGATAGGGTTAATGTGAAATTTTTTTTATTTCTTAAATAATAGTAAGTTCATTTAAAGATCTTGTCCTAATTTCTCAATCCTTATTAAGGATTAATTTATTTGCATAAGGATAAGAAAATGTCTAAGTATGGGGAGATTTGACTAATGTAAATTTACACCAATCTCTTATGTTATTTTGATGAGTATTTCGAGTTATTTTGATTTAATTTCGACAATTTTGCTACCGATTTAAGTCATTTCTTGATTTCATGACTCAGATGAAGCAATAAGGTAAAAAGATGAGAATTTAAATAATTTTTAAAAGAAATTTCACCTATTTTGAAGAATGACTTAAGGATAACAAGTGCTAAAGAGGATTTATCTAAGAATTAAGGAAAGAGAAAGACTACAGTTGATATATGTAGTCGTTTTCCTTAGTCGTGAAGCCTACATCCTTAATTTCTAACCAAAGCTTAAAGAATTTTTTGCCAAAGTATAAGACTACAATCCAACTCCACGATGGGTATGGTCCATTTGTCATTAAATTCAAGTTAATTTCTCGATAAATTATTGTAAGGAATAGTCCATGCTTGGACTCTATAGCCTTATTCTTTCCTATAAACTTGCCATTTGAAGATTATTTTTTTCAAATTATATAAATAGATGTCAGACACATGTACAAAAAAGAGGAGATGCCATTAGGATAGAATAGAAGAGTTCCTTAGGGTTTTATTCATTTCTATCATGAATGTTCTTATCTTTATCATGATTATAGTGCAAATTTATAGATATCTAGATATGTAACCTTAAGGTAACATGTCGCATACTTGATTTGTAATTTATTCTAATGAAATTCTTTTGGTCTTTTTAATTCAATTATATGTTTTATATTGATTAAGTTGTTATTTCTATAGTTTCAACTTAATCATTAGATCTTATGTATCAAAGTCGTGAGACTAATACATAAATAGATCTACCATAATTGAATGGATTTGCTATAAGTTTACACATAAGTTATATATTTTTTATCAAATTAATATTGATCTATTGTTTGTTTTTTACAGAATTCCTGTTCTAATTTATTTTACTTTAGAAGTGATTCAGGTAAAATGTAATAAGGATCAGAAATTAAAAGAGAAGTGATTCCTATTAATTTAGCCATTGAATTCCTATAGTTAATAAGAATAAAGAATACATTAAAAGCTTTAGGCTACTGCATGTTAATCCCTTAATGATCAAAGTCTAGATATCAATCTTTGTGGTTAAATAGGTTTTTGTTAATTAGTTGCATTATTAGTTGTTAGTTGTTGATTAGTTTTTGTTTTTCAAATTCCCTTTAATCATTTAATTCATCACTACCATTGTTATTAAATTTTCAATAGAGTAATTTAGTGTAAGTGAGTTAGTGTTCAATCCTCGTAGGATCGATAACCCTAAGCTTCATAGTACTTTATAGTATTACTTAATAGGTGCAATTACTTAAGCAACATGGTATACATAGATCAACCATACAAGCACTTAACCTTCCAACCAACTAGCACCTTTCCTTGTTTTCACCAAACCATCTTGAATGCCGAGCCTCATAAAGTATCAACATCTTATTATCCTTACAATCATCCAAGTACTTCACCTTCATGCCAGGACCATCGATTCCTTACCAACACGTATCCCTGACATAGGATCACCTTTGCAAATTCCATTGTCTATTTTACCCTTTTAGCAATGTACTAGGAATTTCACTGTATCATAATTGTAAATTACCCTTTGTCTTATCATATTTGTAAACCGTAGAGGCTAAGTATACAAGCTACATTTACAAAGTAGCAGATACGAATGAATCAATCTTTACATACTGAATATTGGGTACTCTCTTCAAGAGTTCTTCTATTTAGCACTTATCTATTTCCTTTAGTATAGAATAGCGGTAAGTGACCTTACTCAACACCTTGTACATCATATCAAGGTTAAGATTAGGTTAACACCTTGTGCATCATATCATGCTAGTGTCTTTGAGTTTGCTAAGTTTCCCCTTTTTATTTTTTATTCCCGTTATGGTGTGCTCTCGTATGTACGACCTTAAGACAAATCAGTTACGTTAGTATCAGAGTACAGTTCCGACTAGTAGAGTATGTAACGTACAATGAAGTTTTCATTTGTGTTTATTGTTAGTAACTACTGTGTCAAGTCCATAGCTACTACAATGTAAGTAACGTATGTATTAAAGTTTGAGTGAATGGTTGTCATGGTATTGGTGGTTGTATGGTTGACGTAAAGTAGATAATGAGTAGTAAAGTGGCGTTTGTTAATGAAAATGTCGAATTCGAGTATATATTAACTACTGGTGATAATGAAAGTGGTACACAAGGTTGAGGCTCATTGGGAATCAATATAGAACAAATTGATAAAACACCACACATGGCCAATTCTAAGGAATTGTTAGACCATGCGCAACTTAGGAGTTTAATAGTAAATGTAGATTGTGAGCCCTAGGATACTTAGCAATTAGTTAGAGTAAAATCAAGAAAAAAAAACATATGTAGGATGTATGCAAAATTCACCAATTACTTTTTCCTTCCTTTAAAACACCAAAAACTACTTCTATTCTCCACCTCAATCAATTACAAATTAAGGAAATTTCCATAGGAGCTTAAGAGGACTTGAAGAGAAATTAGGGAAATTATTACAAAAATCCAATGAAATTAGGGCTAATTGGAGTTTGAGGGCTTAAAGGTAATTTGAAAGTATGCCATCACCACCACTTAAGGAGACACCCTACACTAAGGAGGGTAGACAAAACCCTATCCCTCAATGGTGGTCGAGGTGTGGTGTTTTAGTGTATTTAATTTTCTTGATTTTAAGTAAATATTACTAAAAACAGCAAACATAAAACTTGGTTTTTTGAAGTATTTTTGCACATAGAATTCAAATATTAAACTAAAATTTCGAAATTTTAAATGCATGTATATGGTCCTAAAGAAAAATGTCTCATCCACCAATTTTCTATAGTACTTCCAAAAACTCAAACTATGTAGTTTTAACCTAATTTTTTTTTTTGTATAAACTCTTAAAGACTATATTTTTGTGTTATATAAACATTTTCCCAAATTTGTGAAGTTAGAATATAAGTGAATTTTGATTTTCCTCAAAACAGCATGCTAGTGCAATTTTTCTTAAGAGACTTAACTCGATTTTCATGTGAACATGCTATGCCATGATAGTAAAGGAAACAAGAAATTTTAAATCAAAAGTTGATGATTATGTACAAATGTTCAATTCTAAAGTCAAACGACATGATTTTGAGCATATTTGTATTGTAAGCTAAGGGAATTTAGAGTTAATAGGTAAGATATCCTAGGAAGATGAAGTGAATTAATGTTTGAAAATGGGTTTGGCTACTAATCTTGCTATAGGTGTGCATAAGATGGTATGTTACGTGGTTAAAAACTTGTAGTTTTATGCACTTATGATTAGGAGTGATCGAAATAGTAATTGGGACTTATTGTGGAAATGGATAAAGCTTTTGAGGAATTGGTCTATTTAAGTTTGTTATAAAATTCAGAGAATTCATATTGATATCAAACCAAATGCTTCTAAGTGGTTAAGTCAAGTATGCCTTGGGTGGACCAAGTTTATGATAACAAATATAAGGCTAACTTCTATCTTGGGATGGTTCACATGGCAGGACTATTGTGACTCCTTTTATTCAGAGCATGATAGTCCTTGAGAATACATTTAGTGAGAAATTCATAAGAGCTTAGAGGTTATCAAAAGGAAGGAGTTGGATATAAAGGAATGGAATTTAGTTTGGTATAACCTGTCTTTAGTAAGAAGATGAATGGTTAAGTTAAGGACCTTAGAATAGATGCTTAGTGAGAGGCAAGCTTGATAGGAAGCAGATCACTGGACCCTTGACTCGAGCCCAAGCTCGAGGGTTAGAGAATATAGCTAAGCAGATTCTTTCCTTACGACCTACCAACGAGGAGTTCGAGTTGCTACAATGTATCAACTTAATGCCCTGGCTGAGCTGAACCCTCTTGTATTCAATAAACATCACCAGCTACTAACCCGAGCCCCACTCGAACATCAACTTGGCTCATCTAACCATCAGCTCAACCGACCTAAATCCAAGCCATACTGAAAGTGTCTAAGGTGAATTCACCTCGAAAGAATTATCTACTTGGCTCAACACAGCTAACTTATCACCCCTACTTGGCACCTTGGTTCGGTTGAAACTAAACTGATTGTATAAAATTGCCTTTTCTACCAAAAAGCCATCTAACCATAATGAGCTACGTATCCAAGTAACCATGTGATAGAATCCTCCATACAAGATGCTTATTTTGTTTTATTTTCAATTATACCCTTATTATTCCTTATACATTACTTCTTTTATATAATACCCTTTTTAGTCTTTTCCATTTTTAGGTAGGTTACCTTAGTTCTTTTCAGGTATAAATACCAATAGTACATGTAGTCACAAAGATCTTATCATCATCAATAAACCGAATATACTTCTTTGTGAACATTGCTTTCATTAGCTTGTTTACTTACTTCACTTTTATTCCAATCCTTAAGCAAGGCTAAGTGACGATAACCTTATTGGACCACCCCATGCATCATATCATGTTGTGCTATAAGTTTTCAGAAGTTCCATTGGTGTGTCATATCCTGTGAAATTGTTTATAAGTTTGCTTATGTTTTAATTTTCTTATTGTTTTTATACCTTTCCATCACCTTTTTTGAGATTTCTGCAAGCTTGAACCTACCCTAATGACTAGCCTTATCTGTTCTCGACTACAGTCCCACATCATCTTGGTATTAAAGTGGAGGTTTCATTTAGGTAAGTTGTCTTTGAGTTTTTGTAAAGTAGTGTTTACTGTAATGGTGTGTTGAGGTGGTGTGAAGATTCACTAAATTGTTCGCATAAGCTAAATGGTGTAGTAGTTGCTTTCGTATATACTATGTTTTACCCTATTTCGAACACCTAAAAAAAAAGTAAGTTCCAATTGGGTTTATTGTTCTTTAGAGGAGTTGCTATGCTCACAAATCAATTGAACCTTCATGAAGGACAAGTGTGTGTTTGTTTGGCATAAAGAACCGTATTTGTTGTTTGTTAGAATTCTAGTTGTTACTGAGTTTATTAAAGAAAATGACGGACCTAAGTGTTAATGCTGGAATTGGAGATGACAATAGTAATGTTGTTTACCATGGCTGATAGCCCCAAGGTACCCCTAAGAGTACAAACAAAAAGCTTGATGAAGTGGCTAACCTATTAGCTGATTTAACCAAAGCTATTCATATAATGGCCTTTTGACCTACTAGAGGACAAAACGCAGTTTAACAAGTTCGAGGTAAAAGAGTAGGAGGATGAGTACGACAAATGATTGACCTAGGAGATATGAACGATGATGAAGAAGAAGAGTATAATGAAGAAAAAGAGCGAGCTCAAGCACCCGAAGCTGCAGACCATATGAAGCTTCAAATTCCGAGCTTCAATGGTTCTAGAAGTATAGATGATTATTTGAATTAAGAGAAGAAAGTTAAGCGTATCTTTGATTATTACCAGTACAGGGATCAAAAGAAGGTGAGGAATGTTGCTGTTAAGTTCTCAAGGTATGCTACCGTGTAGTGGAAGAACTTCCAGATCATGAGAAGGCGAGAAGGATACAAAGAAGTAAAATACTTAGCCTAAGATGAAGAAGATCCTTAGAATTAGGTTCGTGTTGTATAAATATTTACAAGATACTTTTGGTCGGCTTCAAGAGCTAAGGTAAGGAGGTAAAACTATTGATGAATATATTCTAAAATTTTAGATACTCATGATTTGCTATAAAGTGGATGAACCACTGACCTGAATAGTATCTAAATTCCTTATTGGATTGAGAGGCGATATTTGAGATATTGTAGAACTTCAATAGTTCCATACGATAGATGAGACTATATGAATAGCCTAGCAAGTAGAAAGATAGAAGAGTAAAATGCTGACTCGACCCCCAATAAGTGATATAGTTAGTCAAGTCAACCTACTTAGGTAAGTTATAGAACTCAACAAGTACTAAGCCAACTAGAAAGGTAGATATTAGAGCCAAACAGAAGGCTAACCTAATGGTAACATGTTGGTGGGAACATATGAGAAGGGGTAAGGATCTAGAAGAAAAACTAGTTAGATCAAGTGTTTTAAGTGCTAAAGATTTGGGCACATGACTTCTTCAAACCGAAAGACCATGATTATTAAGGGGGATGTCCTGAAGATTAAAGTGGAAAGCATAAATGAAGAACTAAAGGAGGAGAAAGAAGTGGGAGATGAGATTGGTGTTAATGCCAACGTGATTAAAGAAGATATGTTTGTAGAAGACCTAAATAAGTTAACTCTAGTTGTCCAACATAGAATGAGCTTGGAACCCTTTATCGAAGAAGAGTAAAGAGAGAACTTATTCTACATCACTTATAAAGTGAATGATCAGGTATGTGCACTTATAGTAGATAGTGGAAGCTGTATCAGTGTAACATCCATCAAGTTGGTTAAGAAGCTTAAGCTATTGACCACTTCACATCTTAAGCCATATAAATTATATTAGCTGAACAAGAAGGGAGCATTACATGTCACTTAGCAAGTGCTACTATCAATCTAAGTTAAAAACTATTCCGACGAAATTCTTTGTAACGTGCTACCCATGTATGCATCACACGTGCTGTTAGGCCAACTATGGCATTTTTATAGGAGAGTTATACATGATAGATTTAGAAACACCTATGTGTTTGAAAAAGATGGAAAGATTGAACCCTATGATGCCGAGTCAAGTTAGCAATTTGCAAGCTAAACTTACTTGAGGATCAAAGAAAGCTTTGGTGTTAAGTAAAGCCAAACTCTGAAAGGTTATTAATGCTGACGTGCCAACCTTCCTGTTAATTATGTGATTACTAAAGTTGAAGGAGTAGGGTGAACTTTCCCTAAAAGTCAAGGAATTGTTAAATGAATATGCCAACTTATTTCCTGAACAGTTAGCCAAGGGATTACTCCCTCTCCGAAGCATTGAACACTGCATTAACTTGATACCTAGTGTTGCTCTATCAAATAAGCTAGCTTATCGAATAAATCCTAAGTAGGCTTCTGAGCTCTAAAAACAAGTTAATGAACTTCTAGAAAAGGATTATATAAGGGAGAGTCTTAGGTCTTGTGCTATACTGCACTCCTAGTGTTGAAGAAGGATAAAGCTTAGCGTATGTGTATAGATAGCAGAGTTGTGAATAAGATTATGGTAAAATATAGATACCTCATCTCAAGGTTAGATGATATTTTGGATTAACTAAGTGATGTGAAAGTATTCAATAAGGTAGATATGAATTTAGGGTACAACCAAATCCAAATGAGACAAGGAGATGAATGGAAGATAACTTTCAAGACTCAATATGACCTATACAAGTGGAAAGTAATGCCTTTTAGGCTATCAAACTCCCTAAGTACTTTCATGAGGCTAATAAATCATGTTTTGAGAGATATGATCAGGAAATTTGTTGTTGTCTACTTTAATGACATCGTTATCTATAGTGAAAACTTAGCAATGTATACCAACCACCTTTACACTGTTTTTGATATCCTCCAAGTAGATAAATTGTTTAGAAACTTGAAGAAATGTTGTTTCTATCAAGAAGAAGTTATCTTCTTAGGATATGTAGTTAATGGAAGAGGAATGATAATGGATGAAGAAAAGGTAAAAGCTATTGTTAAGTAGTTGACCGCAATTTTCTGTACAGAAGTAAAAAGTTTTCATGGATTGGCATCGTTCTACCAATGCTTTATCCAAGGATTCAGTACTATTGTAGTGCCTTTGATTGAACTTATGAAGAAGAATGTGGAGTTCAAGTGGAGAGAGAGAGAGAGAGAGAGAAGAGAGGAGCTTTGCCAAAGTAAAAACAAGGTTGACCTCTACCTTAGTTTTGACTCTACCAGACTTTGAAAGAGTATTTGAGCTTGAATGTGACGGGTGCTAGTATCGAAGCTGTGCTGATGTAAGAAGGTCGACCTGTCATTTATCATGGCAAAAAACTTAGGGGAGTACAATTGAACTATTCTATATATGATAAAGAGCTTTTAGCCCTAATCTAAGTTCTTCACATATGGTAGCATTATCTTTTGCCAAAAGAGTTTGTCATATACATGGATCATGAGTCCTTGAGATATTTGTGGAGCCAAACCAAACTTTCTAAATGCCAAGCTTGATGGATTGAGTTCTTAAAGAGATTTGACTTTGTCATTAAGTATAAGCAAGGCAAGAACAATGTAGTTGCTGACACCCTATCGAGAAGACATGTTCTTCTCACTGTGCTGTAGACCAAATTGTTAGGTTATGCCAATATAAAAGAGCAGTATCAAAATGATCCTCACTTTGGCCCTATGTATGAATTGTAGAGAAGGAAGGGTGGTAAACAAGGACTATATGGAGGATGGTTATTTGTTTAGACGTAGTAAGTTGTATGTGCTAACTTGTTTAATGAGAGAGTTATTGGTGAAAGAAGCTCATAATAGAGGACTCTTTAGATACTTTGAAGAGCGAAGAACGTATGAGCCATTGAATGATAGATTCTTCTGGCCTAGAATGAAGCATGACATGCATCATGTGATTAAGAGATGCGTCATCTATAAGAAAGTAAAGAGTTAAACAAAACAAGGGAAAGCAATGTCTCTACCTGTTTTGACTAAGCCATGGGTTGACATGAGTATAGACTTTATCCTCGGATTATCCCAAATTGCTTGAGGTAAAGATCCTATTATGGTTGTCATGGATAAGTTCAATAAAATGGCACATTTCGTACCCTATACCAAAACTAACGATACTTCAGCTATTGCTTCTTTATTTTTACAAGAAGTAATTCACTTACACGGAGTATTAAAGCGTATAGTGTTAGACTGAGACCCATAATTTCTGAGCCATTTTTGGAGAACCCTTTGGCGTTGGATGGGAATCAAACTAATGTTCAACACCTCTTGCCATCCCTAAACTGACGGCTAGACTAAGGTAGTCAACTGTACCTTAGGATCACAACTTTGAGCTATAGTAGGGAAGAACTTAATCGACTGGGATGTTTTCTTACCCATGGTCAAATTTGCTTACAACGAGATAGTATACGCCACTACTGGGCATGCTCCATTTAAAGTAGTCTATGGCTTTAACTCCGAACTATCCTTTGATCATACCCGAATGCTACCCTTTGACCTAAAAGATCTAGAAGGAAGTACTCAAGTCTAGTCTATCTAACAAATCGATTAACGACTCACCTAGTAGATTAATTAAGCCACCAGAAAACTAAAAGAGAAAGGCAAAGGAAAGAAGACTAAGTAGTTTTTATGTAAAGACTAAGTATGGTTACACATGAGTAAGGAAAGATTCCCTATTAAGAGGAAGAACAAACTATTTGCCCAAGTTGAAGGACCATTTAAGATACTCCAGAAGATCAATAATAATGCATACTAACTTAAGCTTCCAAAAGACTTCAAAGTGTTAGATATGTTTAATGATGTCGACCTCAACCCTTACTGACCCAAAGAGAACTTGGACGAAGACTAGCTAGATTTGATCCTAAATCCTAGTTAGCTCAGCAAGGATGAAAGGAATCAGACTACCCGAACCTTTAACCTAAGCTCGAGCTCAAAGGATGGAAAGTATAGCCAGGCGAATTATTTCCTTACGACTTACTATTGAGGAGTCCGAGCTACTACAATATGCTGATTCGATGGCTTAACCAAGCGAAACTCTCTTATATTCATTAAGCATCACCAACTACCGAGCTAAGCCCTACTTAAACATCAGCTCTACTCATCTGAGCATTAGCTTAGCTGACTTGAAACTAAGCCATACTAAAAGTTTCCAAGGTGAATTCACCTTGGAAGAATTATTTGCTCAGCTTGGCACAGTTGACCTACCACCCCTACTTAGCACCTTAGCTCAGCGAAAACCAAATTAATCATATGAAATTGTCTTTTCTGCTAAAAAGTCATCCACTTACAATGAGTCATATGTCTAAGCAACCATGTGATAGAATCCTCCATGCAAGATGCTCATTTTGTTGTATTTTCAATTGTACCTTTATTATTCCTTGTACATTACTTGTTTTAGATAATACCCTTTTCAGTCTTTTCCATTTTTAGGTAGGTTACCCTAATTTTTTTAAGGTATAAATACCTATTGTACATGTAACTGCAAAGAATTTGTCATCATCAATATACTCAATATATTTCTTTATGAATATTACTCTTGTTAGTTTGTTTACTTACTCCATTCTTATCCTAACCCTTAAGTAAGGCTAGGTGGCAAGTAATTTCATTAGACCACTTCGTACGTCACATCGAGTTATGTCGTAAATCTTCGAAAGTTTTATTGGTACATCATATCCTATGGAATTGCTTGCGGTTTGCTTAGGTTTTACTTTTCCTATTATTTCCGCATCCATCACCTTTTTCAAGTTTTCTGTAAGCTTAAACTTACCTTAACAACTGGCTTTATCTGTTCTTAGCTATAGTCCCACATCAAAGCTAACTTACATTTTGCTTTATTTCAACTTTTGCTTATTAATGTTATAACTCAAACAAAAGGTATTTTGATAATTAAAAAAAAAAAGAGAGAAAGAGAACACTATACTTAGTGTTACTAATGAGTTTATTAAGTATGCAACAACAAGAATGAGAAAAGTTAAGTTAAGAAGAAAACAAATGCTTCAAAAGTAACAAAGTTAATAAAACTAGATTTAGAAGCATGAATTAGAAGCAACACCAAAAGTGAAATGAGAACCAGAAGTTGAAAGGTCAAACTAGAAGAATTGTAAAAGGAAAATCACAAGAAGCAACTCATCATAAGAAGCGTTATGCTACCAAAAGCAAAATTGAAGTAGCCTACTATTAAAACTGTACCAGAAGATGATCAATAGCGCAAGGAACAAAAAAGAATAATAAAAAAAAAAGAATATTGATATAATTGAAGGCTTAGTATTGAAAGTTAAATGTATTTAGATAATCCATTCAACTAAATAAATGACAAAGATTTTATAGAAAGTTCTATAATTATAATATGCAAACTATTAAGCATTATGGAATAAAGATATGGACAAATAAAATATTCATGAAAGGAAATAACCATGAAGAAGTTGATGAAGTATTTTCAAAAAGATAATGAAGAAAATATTGTGGATTTTGGAAAAGAGAAGATAAGATTAGAAGGACAAAGGCATGATTGGTGCTTATTTCAATCTAACTATTAATTTGATGCTAATCTATATGCAACTAATTTTTTAATATCAATAAGGTTTTGATTTGATTAAGAAAGGTGTTAAGAGATTAAAATTGAATAATAATGTTCTTTGCACATATTACAGAAGTTACATTCATTATACCAAGGAACTTGAGAGAAAGTTATCTACAAGATATTACTAGTTATTTCTTTCATAAAATAGTTGTAGTTACTTTTGTTTAGAAAAGATATACTTTCATTTACAGTTATCTTTATTCTTATATTTACCTTAGTATAAATATCCTATATAACCTTTTGATGGAAACAAATTGACCGACTTTATTACTTTTTTGTAATACTACATAAATTCTTTTTTCATTCAGTATTAACCACTCTTATCAATCTTCCTTGAGATTGTGGTGAGCAAAAGATACTACCTGCTTGTATGTTATATTAAGTAAAGTATGTGTAGTTCAATCTTCCCTTGATGTGTAATATCCATAGAGGAGTTATCCACATCCCTTATTATTTATTGACGTATCTTTATGCCATAAAACTCATAAGTACCAGTAACTATTTGATCAAGTGGCTCAATTCTTCATAGATTCATATTATAATCTCTTGCTCATGCACTAGCTTAAAAGTATTTGGTCCCAAGTTTATCCTTAGAGAGATTTATATTATGTTTGGAATCGGTCTTTAGATTAGGTACATCAATTTCGTTACTGATACAAGAATTTACAATCATAACTCATTTAGTTAGGGGAATAGATTCTCCATTCCTACTTCATTTCCCATATGGCCTTCATTCCCATGTTCAATTGACTACTACCACACCGAATGAGGATTCAAAGGAAATGTTATTACATGCAAATGTCTAATCCCCATTCCCGCTTAAAATCCTTACATCACAATTCGATATATTTTCTCTATTTTTTTCCCTTACTACCCCCAAATAATAATTGAAATGACAATAACTACCCCTGATAAACAAAATATAATCCAGATGTGAATATTAAGGTTAGACCCCTTTTGCTTGCAACATCAAAACCCTAGATTGATGAAGAATAAAATTTGACTCTACTGAAGGATGAACCCTTTTGAGTACCTTGACAACATCAACTATCTCACCCCTTAGTGTGTCGGCTTCTGTCAAAGAAGAAGATCCACTCATGCGTACATCTCTTGTGTAACAAAAAACAAATCAATTCCTTGATTAAGGTACAATTATGTCTTCATACGTTCTTGATCTTGCTTTTCACAAAGTCAAAACATTTGCGCATTATTTCAATTAACACATGAACGAGTAGAAAATAAATAAACAAATAAACTCTTGCATCAAGTGCTCAAGTATAAGGCATGATCATTTCCTTAGCAGAATATTGTGAAGGATAAACATTAGCATAATACTTGTGAGCTAGGACAAACATTAAGCTTAGAAAAACTGTGAGAAGTTAAGATAATATAACACAAAATATTGTGAAGGATGCTTTTTTTTCTGCATTAAAATGATGGGTTTAGGAGAAGAAGACTATAAGGTTTAGGAGAAGAGAAATTAAGGAGGGGGTTCTTATTTGAAGCTTTTTCTATATTTTTTTTTATTTTTTCAAGTAACCTATTTCAAGCAATTTTGTGGCAACTGGTTTTAGGTTTAGTTTAGGTTGTAGAGTTGTTTCTATGCAAGTCCATGTTTCTTGAGCCTTCTTTATTGCACGCCATAATGAACCTGAAATGTTGTGTCCCTTTTTGTTAATGACATAGATGTTGATATGTTAAAGTGATAAGTAGGTGGAATTTTTAATAAATAGTCTTCATTAGTGATTGTTTGTAACCATTAGAACTAAATGAATGTAAATAAATAAAAGCATCAATTTGGGGATAACTTACATAGTATGACTTAGGATGAGACCACTTTGAATATGGACATAATAGACAACTTCCAAATTTTCAATGCTCTGTCAACTAAAGCTATGCTAACAAGACACCTAAAGGGACCAATCATATGCTTAATGAGAGACCAAAGCTCCAAATCTCCTCCTGAGCCTTTCTAGGGTCAAATCCATCATTCACATTAAAAATGCTTTAATCCTAGCCTTATGGTTAATGTCCAACTATGATTTTCTAATCGTCTATTAGAAGTTGAATTTTAATCTAGAAAATAATGAAAAAAAAAACTCTGAGAGAACATCTCTCTCATTCGAAGTCGTCAATTAAAGTCAATTATCTCTCTATTTTGTTTCAAGTTCCCTCATCATCAAGGTATGTTATACCTGTTTTCACTTTAGTCTTAATCTTTGTTATTAACTAAATTATAAATTGATCGTTTATATTTGTGCTAAGATATGGGAACTAGATCTCATTAGCTTAGTATATGTTTTTACAGGCATTTGCATGGTCTTCACTTTTTTTAGCATAATAATATGAGGATCAAATTCCTTCTGTTTCTTGAGGACTGTGCTTGCCCCTTGATAACAGTACAATTTAGTACTCATAATAGAATAAATAAATAAAAATTTACAATTCCATAATTATGTTCCATAAATATTTATTAACATCTGTTAGGAAATTTTTTTTATCATTTCTTCTATTTTAAACTTTTCGATACTTGCTTCCTACTCCATATCTTACTTAGATTCAATATTCTCATTAGAGTTGTTAGCTTGGTTTCACTTAATTGCATGTTTAGCAAAAGTAGGCCATCTTTATTCCCTTTGCCTCGTCTTGAACAAAAAGACCAAGTACCCTGGCCATATTTCCACAAATTTTATTTCATATACTTGAATTAAATTTTACATTTTAGCACGTGCCATATCTGCGTTTAGTTATGGACATATTAACATGTCTGAGTTATTGTTTATCACATCATTGTTATTTTTATGGTTAAAATCTTATTTAACCAAAAAAAAAAAGGAAAAAGAAAAAGGGATGAAATATAGCCCTAACAAATAGAAACCTCAACTGAACTTCGACAACTAGTTAACATTAAAAGTTTGATCTAGAACTATCCAGAAATTATATTAGGGTATTGATTCATTACTCATAACATTCTTAGCTTTGACTTATAATTAAAAACAGAATGATATGGACAAAGTTTTCATGATACTTTAGCTTTCTTTGGTTACAAATTAAAAATTCATATACATCTGTATGATGGCAAAAATTAAAGAAGCATTTTATATCCTTTTTTACCCTATCGACAATGAATTATTTATATTGTATGAATTTTGTTTAAGAAGAGTATTAGCTGCACTTCTATCAAGTTGCTTATGGTAAGAATATTAAGATGCATATCCTCATGTTTTTATCTTAGTAGTTATGGTTATGGAGATCAACATTATTTTGGCCTTTCTTCAATGATGGATAGGTTGAAGTTACATGGTGTAAAATCACAAAAGAGAAAGAAGTTTGCTTTCCTTCTACTAGTTTTGTAGGTACAATATGTCAGTCTTACATGTGGTTTGTTGTCTATGCTACATTTTTTAGTCCTTCATACTTATCAACCGTTAGTGCCATACAAGTTAAATTTCTACCAACATAAACACTATGTTAGAAGACTTGTCCAAAGTGATGATGTGACTTGTATTGAACAACTAAGAGTTGGTAAGAATGCATTCTATAAACTTTGTTAGATGTTAAAGAGTATAGGGGGATTGAAGGTATCAAGAAACATGTTGATTGATAAGCAAGTTGCAATGTTTTTACATATTCTTGCACATCATGTGAAGAATAGGGTAATAAAACATAATTTCAAGAGATTTGGAGCAACAGTTAGTAAGTATTTCTACCATATTCTAAAGGCAACTCTACGTCTTAGTAACCATCTTTTGAAGAAGCTTAAACCCATTTCAAACAACCATACTGATGACCATTGGAAATATTTCAAGGTATAAAAACATGTTTTTCCAATGATAAAGTAATAACTTAAAGCAATACCATGTTTAGGTGCATTAAATGGAACTCGCATCCCAATCAAAGTTTCATTGAAAGACAAACCAAGATATAGGACTAGAAAAAATGAGATTATTACTAATGTTTTGGGTGTTTGCACACCAAGCATGCATTTCGTCTACATTTTGCCCGGCTGGGAGGGCTCGGTTGCTAACAATAGAATGCTATGTGATGCAATGATTAGGAGAAATGGTCTAAAGATTCTTCAAGGTATGCTTGATATGTATATGTATTCTTTATTGACTGTTAATTTAATTCCTTTCTAATTTGAAAGATTACCTAAGCTGCTTCCTTTTCGTACAGGTTGCTATTACCTAGTCAATGCAAGTTACCCTAATCGTGAAGGTTTCCTTGTACCCTTTAGGGGTTAGAGATACCACTTGAACGAATGGCGTCAGAGACAACAACTAACAACTCTAAAGGAATTATTTAACTTTAGGCATGCATTTGCTCGTAATGTCATTGAGCAAGGCTTTAGATTGTTGAAGATGAGGTGGAGCATACTTAGGAACCCTTCATTTTATCTTGTTCAAACCTATAAATGTGTCATAATCACATGTTGCTTATTGCACAACTTCATTAGGAATGAAATGTTTGATGACCCATTAGAAGATCATGTTGATGATGTAGAGGAAAACATTGCCCATTCAACTGAGGATGTCATAATGACATCTGGGTTTAGTGAACAGTGGTCTAATTGGAGATGGGAACTAACCAATCACAGGTTTGTTAATTAGAGTAGAAGTACACCAACGCATAGTTGACATATCACAATTGAACATTAGTTATAGTGTTGTAATGCTTTACCATACATTGCTTGGTTAGAACATTGCTTGTCACTTATAATGGATCGATCATTTATCTTATGTTGTTACGTTGTTCTTTGTTTGTGTTGTTTGTACTTTGGGGTTGAGTTTGACATACGGTATCTTATGTTAAAGCTGGAATACGTAGTATATGATTTATGGCTATATTTAAATACTCTATGATAACTTGCTTTTTTACACTTCTTGGATGTTGTTTCCATAATGTAATGAAGGACTGACGACTATAGAAGAAATTCAGCCTTTACAGTAGGATAGCAAGTCTACTAAGTAAGTGAAAAGGAAGTGGCAATATTTCAAGGATTACCCATTAATCCAATACATGGTGGAGTTACACACTAGGGGCACCCACAATTTGACAACGGATTTAAAAGTGGATATCTACTCGAGTTGAAGAAAATGTTGGATGAGAAGATTCCAAACAATGGTATGAAGCCAAAATAGAACATAGAGTTACGCGTTCGTACATTGAAAAAAGATTGGAGTATTGTGTACGATATAATTTATGGTAAGCATACCAGTAGTTTTAGATAGGATTCAACAAGGAACATGGTCACCATAGAAAAGAGCATATAGGAGGCTTATATACAAGTATGAGTCATGTATTACTTCATCTTTTGTAATATATGTGTCATTTATTTTTGTATACAAATTGTTGTGACCTTTTTTAATCAATCTCTATGTAGACACATGAAGAAGCCACCCTATTCATGAACAAAAGTTTTCCTTTTCTTCATAACTTGTCTACAATCTATGCAAAGGATCGTATAATGGGCCTAGATGCATAAATGGCTGACAATGTCCTCGAAGAATTAGATAATGAGCAAGAGCAATATCAAGAGCAGCAACAAGACAAAGCCTCATCATCGAACATTGATGAGCAGTTTCAAAATGACAAGGAAGTGGAGAATATATCAATTTGTCATAGTGTAGTTTAATCTTAAGGTAAGTGGAAGTGAGGCATCATCAGTAGTGAAGCAATATCTAAACTAACGTTTACCAATAGAGAAGTTCAAACACATTTATAGGAAATGAAACACACCATAGACAATGCAGTCAAGCGCTTGACATTAGACAAGGCAAAGACAAACTTACATGACTTGACAGTATTCCTTTTAGGAATAAAAGGGTTATCCTAAATAGAGGTATATCAAGCACTAGCTAAGATATCTAGGATTACTGAAAATGTTGCCATCTTACATGATCTTCTGCCTGAGCATCGTCTACCTTTTGTTAGAGTGCTTCTGAACGAGCCTTGATTAGAATTTCAAAGCAACTAGATGGCGTTTTTTATTGGTTGACGATTCATGTCATTGTGGAAAGATGTGGTTATCTTAAGCTTTTGTCCACTTTTGTTTTTTGGAAGGATGTTTTTTATGTGTAGGTGTTAAGTTCAGGTATGGATATATTTGTTAGATGAATGTATGTTTATGACTAAGCATTGATTATTGGTACGTTGTATATTTGAATTGCTCCATGTTTTTGTATATGATGAATTGGTTGCATTCCATTTTTTCCCCTATCATTCCTTTTTTTGGAGATTATTTCTCAACAATAATAGGAAAGATTACAAAGTAATATGTTGGAACCACGATAAATTGTAATTTCCATTTATAAATGCATAGAAGGGATAATCCATGCAATTTTAGTTCATTATATTAGCAATTTACACCTCAATTCTTCATCAATATTCATACGAATGCTATAACTTAATAACCTATTTTCCATGATAGATTAGCAATTCATAATGGAACAAGTATTTAACAAGTATTCTGCATTTTCTATTACAATCCTAATATTTGAACAAAAGCAAGCAAAGCAATAGAAAGGTTACTATTTGAAAAAAAGCAGCCACCAACTTGATACAAGATGATGGGGGCATAAAACGTAGGAAAACCTCAAAGGAACAAGTGGCATTATTCAGTATTCTATTTGAAGCCCCCCTTCGATTATTCTAGTAGTTATAAGGATAAGAAAATCATTTCTGAACATAATGTATATTAGTTGAAAATACACCCATTTTGCATATACTTCAAGCTTATTGGTCATTATATTAAAGTCCTCGATTACTATAAACATTACATATCTGGTTTTAACACTGATATGCCATTTCGTCATGCCAAGCACTGGTATGGCATCATAGAAATGGTTTTCCTACTGCTGGCAACATAACTTATAAACATTGCAAACATAACCATCCATAATACACACAAAAGTGCTCTTAACTTCCTATCCCTACTCTTAAGTCCTTCGTACATGTAGTGTAGCTCTTTCTCCTTTCCATGTGACAAATTCAACTCATGCTAAAGCTTTGCAATTGATTTGGTATGTTTAGTTCGCTCAGTCTCCAGTTGTTGTTCCAATTTCTCACATCTTCATAAAACCTTCTTACCAAAGTTAATTCCATATCTGCATGTTAGAGGATCTACCCATTTGAAGAACTTGCATGCATGTCCCACCTATACATTTTCTTATATGTAATTTATTTATTTATATTTTTTACAAGGCAACAAATTGAAAAAAGGTCGAAATCTAATTATGTATTTACCATACCTAATATTTTGAGCACCTATAAAACCTTCTTCCAAATGTTTTTGATTGCTAAGATGATATCACGACTAATTATTTCCTACAATATCAAACATCTGTCTTCTCTTTCGAATTCACAGAAGATGATGAACCCGAGATGTTGGACATGTTATTCTACTGACAAAGAATGCAAAACGGGTTAGTCATTTATGAAGAAAATGTTATCCCGTTGCTTGGATCATTTCTACTTTTAAATGTTTCCAAAGCAGTCCAAACAAATCTATTTGCATCAAAGGACCTTATCATGTATGCATTAGTTTTCCAAACCAATGTTATATATATCAACATTGGCATGTAACGAATATACATCAATACATTCATATATGTCCACATAAGAAGAAAACTAAACTAAATTAGGGGGCTACTCGTTGTAGTTATATATTGGTAATAAATTGACATTGTGAATATGTATGTAAGAATAAAGGGTCTAAAAAGTAAATTAAATAAACCATCATAGTAATAATGGAAATGTAAAGGTATTCGATTGAAAATCTATGGATGAAGATAGAAAAAACATGGCATCATACAAAGCGAGTAGCTCCTAACTATCAAGAAGATGAATGCAAAAAATTATCAAATGACATTCCCAAGAAATAAGCGACTTTTTTTTATACTTTCTATCACTCCTAATACCCTTGAAACATGGATAAATGGTAGATTATTTAAGTAAAAGCTCCAGTCTTCCTGAAGCATAAATGAACAATCTTAGTATTTCATTTCATTTTGTAAGGATATGACCTGTAGCTTGGAGGATGATCCAGTAATCGGAACTGACCCATTAACATTCCCTGTATTCATGAACTTTTATGGAAGTTTCTTCAAATAAGAACTTTGGCAATTGTAAGTTCCCTTACATTTGGGCATTTATTATTTGACTAGACTGATGATTTTAATGTAAAAGTTAAGAGTATGAACAATTTCAAATTATGATTTATCTTGCCATTTCCTATTTGACTTAAACCATAGATTTCATTACATAAATTTTCATCAAATCTTCCAGTAATCTTGATTGCCATTACAACCTAATAATTTAAAACCTCCCTATTAAGCTATATGAATTTTTCTTATGCATTATTTATTTTATTTTCTAACAAGATTACATACTATTGGCTTTTACCTAAGTCAATAATGTAAACATGGAAAACTAGATATCGATAAGGTCTTTAAGGCGAAAAAGCTAGAAGAATAACCCTTTATGAGCAAATACAAAGGCATATACTTACATAGTCAATTCCACCCAAAGAATGGTATGACCAAATTATTATTGCTAGATTTGAAAGAAAGTAGCCAATTGAGACCTACAATTAAAAAAAAAATACACCATCAAAAAATTATTTGAAAGGGAATTAATCAACAAAACTACTGTATGGGTAATATATGTATGCTATGTATCCGTCCTTCAAATTTACTCTTATCTTAATTGAAAGGCATTAGTAACCATATACTTAAATAGAAGAAACTAATTGTTAGATGATAAAGAGCTATTGACATATGAGGATGTAGTGATCATAGTAGTGATCTAGCTAAAGGTACCAATTGAAATTAAAGCGATCCCAAGTATTATTTTTCTTCATGTAGGTTGTTTGGTTAGGAAAAGGGAAAAGAGTCAATCTTACAGTAGCTTTTCAATAGGTTTATTACATCATATAAGCTTTTTTGTCATAAGCAGATTGCAACATTCCTTGATGCACTTTTACTGTTATCCATCTAATTGAAGGGTTGATGCCCTTAGCATCATTTGTTATATCATTACTTTCTTACCTCTTACCAAAAAAAGGAAAAAAAAAAAGACTTTGCTATACAAATTGAGGAATCATCTAGGAGTCCGATAGATTAATTTTAGTTATAACATCAGTACAAGACATTGATAAAGCAGATATCCTAACAAGCATGAAAAGCATCTATGAGCAGAATTGAGCTCACAACTGAAGTGCTAGAAAATTCAGCTAAATGTAATTAAAGAAAATATGAATATATTAGCTTAAAGTTGCGTTGTCATAGAAAAACATATTGAAGATATTCCCTTCCAACACTTAAGCAGTTCACTCTATACAAATGATAGACTGTCGTTATAAAACTAGAGTATACGAATCATGCTAGTAATAGAGAGACCCACAATGGAAGGGAAATGAATGCAACATGACACGAACTTACCAGTGAAAACTAGGTTGAAAGTAGTGCTTCCTGGATAAGTGATGTAACATTTTTCACTACTCCTATGACAAAAGAAGTATGCTACCAGCATAACCAAACTTAATCCTTAACTCCCTCTATTCCTTCATCTCTTCCCTAAATAGTCTCCACTCTTAACTGGTAAAATCTCCTGTATTCCTTTTTTTATTTTTAAATGTCTAACCAAACAAAACAAGAGCTAGACTTCACTCTAAGGACTTATCAATACTCCAGAAACTCTACCTAATACTAGAAATTCAATCTACCAAAAATTATAATTGATAATAAAGAATAAGCTATCTTTAGTGCCAAGTCCAATCCTCTAAAAGAAGATTGATGGTACTTTTAAATACAACTTACACAAATGTGCAAATATAAATATGTTTTCCAATATCAGTACATACTAACATGGGGTAGTGATAAAAAAGTTATCGTCTCATCCACCAACAGTTACACAAATTAAAATAGCGTAGGCCCACATAAGTAAAAAATCACATAAAATTTTCGAACCACAAAACCTCGCTTTTCTAGTGCTCCCCAAAATATGATGTCGATGTGCTTGGTCGAGTTCAATACCTACTATCATCGATGGACAGTAGTAGCTGATGATCATCCAATTTGCATGCATAGTGATTTCATTACAAATTGGTGTAGTGTTGTGAATTTAGGATTAGGGTTTCTGGAAATGCTTTGCTTAGGTTTTACTTTAGGTTAGTGCTGTGAAGTTCAACTTTTATTTGGGAATTCATTGTTATTAATTTTTTTTAATAATTTGTTATTTATGTTTTTCTTATTCATTTTAGTAGGGTTAATTTAGGTATTTTAACTTCTATTCATCTATTAATACCAATCAATTTAACCTTCAACTAAACATCGTAATACCATTTCTCTTATGTATTAGATATCCATTTAATTCCTATATAATTGTAATTCCATTCCCCTTAATTTTATTCAACAAACTAAATAAGGTTGTAATGGTTTAAAACTTTAATAGTAACTCATCTTAAGTGGTTAAGGTTGTGGTTTGCAACATCGAAACATGCAAAAATCACAAATTTAACCAAATTAGTTGATTTTGTGGCAAAATAAAAAACATAAATTAGCTAGTTTATAATAAAAACTAATTATTTATCAAATTCAATATATTAATTACATTTTTTGGTAGAATATATTAATTACCTAAAATAAATATTTTCTATATAGAGAATTTTAGGTACCTTAGAAATAACTCACATTTATATGGGAGGTTGTTTTCAACGAAAGTCTAATTTTCTAGAAACATAGAAGTACAAAGTAGGTGATGTCTTCAATATACAAAACCAATGAACAAGCATATGCTGTAATTTGAAAGGAAAGTTGCTACTATATTTAAAATAGTAACACCTTAAGATGAGAAGTCTATTCTTGTGAATGTAATCAATGCTTAATTAATTAACTTTAATGTACAGTAGATATATAGTTGATCATCTAGATGATTGCCTAGATATATGTGTAAGTTCATGGATTTACCTTTGTGATTCTTACTTGTCAAATTAGTTAGCTTTGGTTTAATAAATTTTCTTGAAAGCTCACGTTCTATAACTTAAATAAAGATAGAATAGGCATAATTTTGTAGTTAATATACAATCCTTGTGAACACAATCTTGTCTTATCAAATTTCATTATAGTGTATGATTTAGCATATTTATTGAAATTCTTTCTAAAGTTAGGAAAATATTTTGTATATCAATACCTATGCTTATGGTGATGGGCTATTGAGGTGGGTGGCAATACCTTTTGACTGCTTTATCAAATGATTATTGAATTTTTAAGGTTGTGCCTATAAAAGCTTCTCCTTATCAATTCCATAAAAAACTTAAAATAGAAAAAATATTTTATCCCTTAGAATCTTCTTTCTAATGTTTCTGTGAGTTCTCCAAATTATTTTTATCATATCAAATAAAGCACTCATATGAAATGTTCATTCCAAGTAATTTTTAAATTAGAGAGTTAAGATACCTTTATTACATGATTCAATTTCTTAGATTTGTAGTGAACTTAAAGTTTCAATCTCATTGTTTTTATTGTGATGCTTCCTATTTAACTCAGATTTAACAACCAGAAACTAATGATATATAATTAGTAATGAATATATGAAATCCGAACATTAAGAAACATGCCATGCTGTTGCTAACTTCTAAAGTTTTGAGTAATGTAAGATAGTTGTTGAATTTCAAAATCCCTCCAATAAAACCTTCTGCTTACCATTTTTGTCAAGAATAGAAATATATCATTGGTTCAAATCTTTTCTACCTTCGTGACATTGGTGAGTGTATTCATTATACTAAATAGAATATTCATATTGAAAAAGCCCTTAAGTAGATTTCTAATTAGACAATATTTGATCGATTTAATTGCATGAGTCACTTTCTTAGATTGTATTTATATTTAGTCTTCCTCTACTCTCAAAACTTCCATATTCTCCATCATAATAATTACTCAAATTATAACTCTTCTGATAATAAGCTTAATAGATATAAAAATTGAAACCAATTACTTATAAATAAGTAAAAGTGCTCCGTACCACAAGTAAAAACAAGGACAATCCTTGTAGCTACTCTAAGATTTCAAAGATTTTAAAATTCTATTGAAAAAATATAAATAATTTTAAGTTTTTCAGTTTTGCTTGTGCTTATCTTTCAAAAATTACTCTTATCTTCTTGCCAATGAAATTTGAATTAGTTTAATTCCACCATGTATTAGATTGAAACAAAAAAGCCCTTCTCATGACAATGGATTTCAACACAACCAGTATTTTTTTTGGTAAATTACATAAATCACTTTGAAAGCTTTGGAAATTTTATGGACTCAGAGTATTTTTAAGAGTTAACAATTATCTCTAAAAAAATACTAAAAAATATTTATTTAATCATATTTGTAAAACTAGATAATGTTAAAAATAATAAAAAATGTTGAAAACTAAAAGAAAGACAAAATTGTATGAAATTAACAAAAGAAAAATTGCAAAATAAAAAAAAATTGGTGTACCCATTTTTTATTTTTATTATTCTTTATTATATTTTGTAATTAAATATATTTATCAATTTAAATTATATAATTAATGACGACATTATTGACACATTAATTACAGTATACATTTAGGCTGTGATTGTTCAATTATTTATGAAATAAGTGCCGACTTTTCAAAAAGTTGAACATTAGTACAATTTTAAGATTTTTTTAGGGACGATCCATGTCATTTACTATAAATTTTATGAACTTACATAGCATTGATATTAGGGTTTAAAGTTTAATGGCATGGACATTATACTTCAATAAATCAGAGGATGATGTATCCTTGTCACTAGAAAAAAAGAAAAAAGAGTACATTTGAAATTATTAATATAACTTATAAGAATATGACACCCCGTAATAAAAGTGCTAAAACATGCAAAACAATAATAAATTTAAAATTATTAATTTTTATTATCATTGTGTATAAAATACAATGTCCCTAAATTAGATAAAAAAAAATTTATGATTATTTTCTCAAAATCCAAATTATGAAAAAGTTATTGCATAATTATCTAATACATTGACAAATTTTCTTTAAAAATTGTGGTCATTTTTATAAATTAAAATGTTACATAAATATCCTCATCTTGTTTGCTCAAATAATATAGAGACAACATGTATTTCTTAGTAAATAATATATGATAATTGTCAAAACTATTATAACTTAATATTATGAATAGTATTGTTAGACTCAGTTTAATTCACCTGATCTAATCCAGTTCAGCCTTATATGCTTATGAAATTAGTTTGGCTCATTCTTTTTAACCTTATTGTTTAACCCAATTGATTTAGTTGGTCTAGCTTGATTCTTTAAGGTTTAATCAAGTTTTTTTGTTTGAAATGTACCTTTTTATTTCCAAGAAAATGCATCAATTTATGAAAGAATAAATATAGATACATGGCCAATCATTTAAACCTTATTTACAATAACAATTACCTTGGTTTAACCTTATTAACTCAATTGGTCCAACCTATTTCTATTTGGTCTAAGTCGTTTCTATTAGATCTAACCAAGTTTTTCGGTTGCAATGTACTTTTTTTTTCCAAGAAAATGCATTAATTTATGAAAAAATAAATATAGATTTAAGAAAAACAAAAAGTAAATTATGAAAAACTCTCAATTTTTAAATCTTAAAATTATAAATAATTTTATTGTCTTATGAATAAAATGATTATATTCTAATATTTTTACTAACTTCGATTGCACTTAGTTTGATTCCCTTAGCCATTAACTATTTTTCATTCCTCTATCAACCTCCTAATTTGATAATATTGATTATGAATATTCCCTTCTAATAATACTAGTCTATTGTAATACGGTAGTGATAGAAAAAAAAAAAAAACATGGATAGTAGTTGAGAAAAAAAAAGTTTTTAATTATAATGATAATAGTATCAATAACTTGATCAGCATTTGTAACAGCAAATAATCAAATTAGCTTTTCTAAGGGTACACAGACAAAACACACAGCCACAATGTCAGAATTTGTAATTCAATGCCATCAAATTAGCCACCATAGGAACTAACCATATACAATAAGGAAGACCTTTTCCACAAACTGAATTTGTCCCTCAGTAAGGGTTTAGAGCAACGCACGAACACCCACACCCAACAGCACACGCTCACCACTCTCTCCCGGTCTTTGAAAATCAAATTGGAAAACGAAAAATAAAGACCCAAATCCAATTTTGATTAATGAGCTAGACCCATTGTTGGGGATGATATCAGTGGCGGTGGAGACGGCGGCTATGTACAGTAGTACAGGTGGAGCAGAACTGTCACCGGAGGAAGAGAGGGTCTTGATCAGAGATATTGCTTTGGCATCCGAAGCCAACACTAAAGAAGGACATACCTTTTATCTTCTTACCCAAAGGTTGCTTCTTGATTTCTTTGGGCTGTTTTATGGTTTTGCCGATTCAAATTAGATTTGCTAATGTTTGTGAAATTTTTCTTTTGTTGTTTCCTGGAATTTGGACATTGTTGGGTGGTTTTGTTCATGTGCTTTTGACTGCAAAGATTGAAACTTTTATGTACTTCTCTTTTTGTCCGTTTGAAGAAGAAATTTGTAGTAAGGAGTAGAGTTAATTTTTTGGAGTGAATGTAGTGTATTTATTAGAAATTAGCAATCTTTTGCTTGTTAGGTGGTCTAGATATTTGGATGTAGAATATACCCTTGGTAGTAGCTTTGGTCTGAGTAGGATGAAGTCGTACCCAATATTATGCAAAAAATATGTAGACCTCGATGTAATTTGTTGAATGTATTTTGATTTCTTTGTTGATAAGGAAATTATCAATTGCAATGCATGATGCATCTGATCTGGTACAAGGGATCCGAGCTAATTATTTAAAATGATGGTTACTTCGAATTTGCACTTTCAGCTCAGTATTTTTCAAAGGATAGGGGCATGCGCGAACTGGCTCATAGTTGTGTTATTGTAAATTTTTTCATAAGTTAGAAGTTTGACAATTGATTCCACCTTGATAGGATTAGTTTCATTGTGTTCATTAGTTAGATATGTCAGGGCTCTTTTCAGGGGATTGGTTAATTATTGATCCTAAGCCCTAATTGTTGGTCTTCCCTGATATCAAATATTAAGGATAAGCACAAGATTGTTGCACAAAGAAAGAAATAAAAATCAGATATGGTTAGAACTTTTATTGACGTAGTAAAGGAATTTTTTTGTTGGTGGGTATAGATAAAGGACTGTTTTCATTAATGAATATCTTACTTTTGTGTTTAAAGCTCAGCTGCTCTAGTTTTATGCAAGTCTCCAATAGTTTTAATCTGAGCAGTATTTAGCATTGGCTATCTTATTCGGGCATTGTAGTCACTTTTTCAACTTAAGCTGTTTCTGTTTGATGGTAAATTTGCACTCAGACCAAATAATATTAATATTGTCATTCTATCCTCTACAAGCTGAATGTCGTATATCTTTTATTGAATATGATTCTATAATCCTATTGAGTTCTGGGAATCTGCTGTGAGTTATGCATATTGTTGTGTTTGAAATTATGCTCAGGGAAACCTTTTAACTGTTTCTCAGTACTTTTGAAGTCCCTCAGTTACGACCTTATTTTCTCAGTCTTGGACAATTAGGCAGGCATTCATCTTTAACTTCTTGTGATCTCTTTCTAGATGGTGGCAGCTCTGGGTTGAATATGTGAACCAAGACCAACCGAACAATATAAATGATGGATCCTCATTGTCTGAAAATTGTGATTCTGCTGGTTCGTGTACTCTGAAAAGGCCTGGGTTGATTGACAATTCTGATTTGATATATGATACTACATCAGAAGACCCAAGTGTGGGCATTGAAATTCATGATGCACTCTTAGAAGGCCGTGATTATATATTGCTTCCACATGAAGTTTGGAATCAGCTGTGTATTTGGTGAGTTTGATAGAATACTAGGGCACTGGATGGATGAAATGTGTATCTTCCCTTTTTCCTTTAGATGCCCTTTTTAAGGTATTCAACACTGTTAGTTCTATTTAGGTAGACAACTTCATCTTTTTGGTTAGATTTTTTATTTTTTTTAATTAATTTTTTTTTGTGTTTTTAGGAGTTATTTTGTGTTTGCTGTATATGTCCATGATCTGGCCAACCTGCTAGGGTGAGAAATTTATGCTCTTAGTTGCAAGGATTTCGGCTATATGCTCTGTCACATTGTCGGTGTCCTAGAAATATATTGTTCTCTTTTGATAAGCTGCGACGGGGGTTTGAACGTTAGCCTTGTCACTAAAAAGCACCATAACTCTCAGAAGATCACATTTCGTGGCATATCAGAAGGCCACCGGTGATTAATGGTTCATTATTATAATATTTAAATTAACGGTCTTACTCACTAGTTTGGTTATGGGTCGTGAATGAGGGGAAAAAAGAATTTCCTATTTTTACTTATTGGATGAATTTCATCTGTACATGTTGCATTTGCCAACCTGCCCTATAGAGTGTCTGGAAGTTATTTCTGTGTGAAACATAATGAGCTACATTCAACATGTTCATTTACCCTAGATGTAACATTAAAGATTCATTTTTTCCTATATCAAAAGACATGTCTTCCATTTGAGATATTAATACTCCTTCTGGGACATATTGGAATTATTTTTCATCTAGGCAAAAGGGCCAAACTGTGTTTTGCCTCAGAGGCTGATTTAACTTGCCTGGTGTTCTATTACTTATTAAGTTGGAAGCCTTACTATTAACTGCACATTTGTTATGTAATCAACATTATACTGTGAAAGACGTCTCTTGTTACTCTTATTTTAAAATGAACCATTGTGGAACTTGACCTTGCTTCTTTGTGTAAGGTATGGTGGTGGGCCTGCAATTCCTAGGAAGGTAATCAGTTCAGGTCTTTCTCAAACAGAGTTGACAGTAGAAGTGTACCCGTTGCGGCTACAGCTACTTGTGATGCCAAAGGGAGAACACTCAACCATAAGAATTAGTAAAAAGGTATAAGGCTAGAGTTGCCTGGAATGTCAATCAATGCAATACCTGCAATCTCTTTTTGAAATTAGGAGGAGGAAGAAACTCATTTTCCTCAGGACTCTGTTACAAATGCTCATTTTTATCTTGCTTATTTTGCAGGAAACCATTGGAGATCTTCATAGGAGGGCCTGTGAGATCTTTGATCTGATTCCGGAACAAGTAAACACTTAAAGTATCTAAGATAATTCTTTTTTGTCCTACTAATTTTGCGGATCCTTTCCTCTAGTAGCACCTCTTGGAGTTTGCTGTAACTAGAAAAGTTCTGTTGTGTAGATATGCATTTGGGATTATTATGGCCATCGGCAACATGCTCTCATGAATGACATGGACAGAACACTCGATGATGCCAATATTCAGATGGATCAGGATGTGAGTTCTCATTTATTACTTGACATGTTTGCCTTGATTAAAAACAGAAGAAATTACAGAATCTTCGCTTACTTTATTGATGAAATTATGATGCCTGGAAAAAATCCGAGACTTTCATGAGAGAGGGAAAAAAGTAATGTGCATGAAGTCTGGCTCCTCCTCACCCATTGCACACCAGTTGAAAAGTTAAGAGAAAATAAATCAGGGAAGAGGAGAGCATGGCTGAATATGAAATTCTAGGATTTATCAAGAATTATTGATAATTTTTTGTGATGATCTCTATATTTTCTTTGGAATAGTTTCTTTCTGTGATGGTTCTGCCTTATGCTCCCTTTCTCTTTAAATTGTGCTTATATTCATGACCAAACAGATTCTTGTGGAGGTCCGCAACACTGGAAGTGGTCCTACTTTGGGTGCTAGCATAATTCAGGGAAATGGATCTGTTGGAAATGAGGCTGCTTCTGTCCTTACTGAGCACTCTAAGTCAAACTTAGCAATTGCAGGTGGTTTTTCCTCTAACAAGGTTTCTCCTAGAGGCTGTAGCATGGAGCCATCACAAAACCAGAAGTTGAGGGAGTCAATTACTTCATATGGAAACAGTGGAGTGACTACAAGGGGTTCGGCCTGTGGCCTGACTGGATTGCTGAACCTTGGAAACACATGCTTTATGAATAGTGCAATACAGTGCCTTGTCCATACTCCTGAGTTTGCTACATACTTCCGGAAAGATTATCATGAAGAGATTAACTGGCAGAATCCACTGGGCATGGTTGTAAGTATCTTGATGGTCACCCATGTTATTATATGAATGTAACCAACCATTTTATGCCTGATATGTGAAGATAGTATGCTTTCATTCTGAAGCAAACTGCAATTGGGTAGGGTGAGCTGGCTGTAGCATTTGGTGAGTTATTGCGGAAGTTGTGGGCACCAGGTCGAACACCAGTTGCGCCTCGCCCATTCAAAGCAAAGCTTGCTCGTTTTGCACCTCAATTCAGCGGATACAATCAGCACGATTCTCAGGTCTTGTGATTTTCAATATATTAACTACGTGGAATTTGATATGGCACATTTTGCACCCATCAAATGTTTAAAGTATTTCTGCAGGAGCTATTGGCTTTTTTGCTAGATGGCCTACATGAAGATTTGAATCGTGTCAAACATAAACCATATATAAAATCTAGAGATGCGGATGGCCGGCCTGATGAAGAAGTCGCAGATGAGTACTGGGCTAACCACATTGCACGCAATGATTCAATCATTGTTGATGTGTGTCAAGTGAGTATATTGTGAATGTTTAACTTCCCAATCTATGAGGTGAACCTATTCAACTTGCCAAGGTCCTTTGTGATCTTGTTAAGAGTGCTTTATGGAGTTTGTTACAGTGCTTATCATGTCTTGCTGTCACCGTAAATGGTACGGTACTCTTGGAAGTTTGTTTTGAATCTTGAAAGTTCATTTGGGAATAGAGCTCAAATTGAATTGTTATGTTTCTTGGAGTTGCATATGAGGCTACCAAATTCTAAATGCAAATCTAATATCCAAATCATGAAATAGTTCCTAATTGTGTGATATCCTTGTGTTAGTTGTTCTCTCTTGGATATTAAAAGGTAGTTTTGTTCTCTCTTACTTGGTGTTGGTGATATTGGAATAGTCCAATATACAAGCAGTTGGTTGATTGCTAAGTTTCCTGATTTGCTTGTTTGTACAAATTTCAGGGCCAATACAAGTCGACTTTGGTTTGTCCAATGTGCAATAAAATTTCTGTCACTTTTGACCCATTCATGTATCTCTCTTTGCCTCTCCAATCTACAACAACCAGGGTCATGACAGTGATGGTTTTTACTTACCATGGAAGTGCTTGGCCGTCCGTGCATACAGTGACAGTTCCAAAGCAAGGCCGTTGCAGGGACTTAATCCATGTACTTGGCAATGCTTGTCCGTTGCAACATACTGAGAAGTTCTTGCTAGCAGAGGTTGGTTTTTGTTTTTGGCTGCTGATGTTTCTCTCATAACTGAAAAGAGTGGATATTTTTAGTTTTATACATTTGAAATGATTTTGACACTGAAATTACCATAATGGAACACTTAATAGGTTAAGAACCATGCAATCCAAAGGATAATGGATGACCCCTTGATATTGTTGTCAACAATTAAAGATGATGATCACCTTGCCGCCTACAAGATATTGAACTCTGAGAAAAACATGACCTATCTACAGTTGGTGCACCGACGCCAAGAACAGTATGTCACCTCCAAATACCTTTCAACTACTAGATTCATACCACTTTGCATTATGCAAACGATATATGGTCTATCAAATCACTGATATCATATGTATATTACATCAATATTTGTTTCTTCTTTTATTTTATTTTGACTTGCATCATTGCAAGGTGAATATTGTTTATTTGACGATTACTTTGGTACATAGAGTTCTCTGAGTATTCTGTGGTAACTTTCTTTTCTTTTTCTTAATGTTTTCTTTTCAAGTCTCAGCATCTTTTGCCTCTTCCAGTAATAAGTTTATACACTTGTCAATGTGATCATTGTAATGAGCCAGAATATGATTGTCTTTTTTGTATGCATTCTCATTTATGGATATTTGATATGCCTTGTTCAATTGTTCATTGAGCTAAGGTTGCTTCATCATATAAAATTTTCGTTGGAGTTTTTGGCAGATTTTCCCCCTTTTCGATATTTAACATTAGAAAAAAAAAAGTTTCTGGAGTGACATGATGTATTTTCGTACTGATAAATTCCTTTTTGAATAGGATTGGTCAAGCCCAAAATCTTGATTGGAAGGCCTTTGGAACCCCTCTTCTAGCATCAATAATTTATGAGGATGATATTAAAACAGGTGACATTCAAACAGCAGTTCAGGAAATGCTGTATCCAATGCTTATAAAGAAGCCTTCCAGAGGAAATGACTCATTGAATATATGTTCTGATCATAAAAGTCGTGATACATGTATTGCCCCATCAGTATCAAATTCCATGGGTAAAGGAAGTGTTAAAAAAATTGCGGATGGGATGTCAACACTGCCTTTACAAATGGTTGATGAGAATAATGTATCCATTGATTTATCTTCGGGAGAAGAGAAAGCCATCAAACTTTCAACGTTGTCATCTTTATTGGTAGAAATGAATTGGTCGGATGAGCTTTTGGGGAAGTATGACACTCAGTGGCTTGAGAACTTACCAGAAGTGTGCAAATATGGGACTGTGGCCAAAAAGGCTCGGACCGAACCTCTTTCCTTGTACAATTGTCTAGAGGCTTTTTTACGTGAAGAACCACTTGTTCCCGAAGATATGTGGTAGGTTAATTTCTACCTATATGATTTCTCCCTGGAGATGCATGGCTTGGTTTTGTACAATATCTAAAAACTTAGCATGATGTATTTGCTTTGTTCCTTATCAAATAGGTGAGTTTTTCACATAATGATATAGAAGAACATCTCAAGAGGAAAAAGAAAAGGCAAGTGATAAAATGAAAAAATTAAAAAAAAAGCTCTAGTTTTTTTTATTTCCCCCCCCCCCCCCCCCCCCCCCCCCCCCCCCAAAAAAAAAAGAGATCTTTGAAATAATTCAAGAATCATATTCTGTGCTATCTCTCCCTAACAAAAGCCCAATGATTTATTAGCTCCAAGCTTCACAATGTATTTGAGGATATCACGTTCCGGTGTCTGTTTAAATGTTTGTCAATTGGTTTTTTCATCAGCCACTCGCTAGGAAGATTTTCTTTGAATCCATTTGTTTCTAAAGCCTAACCTCTTGAGTAGGCAAAAGTATAATGCAGCTGATGTTGTTAAGTAACAAATATAGTGTTTACACATCATCTACAAGCTTAAGCTTTTGGATGAGTTAGTCTTCGTACTAGTTATAACATAATATCAAAACAGGAAGTTATGAGTTCAAATCGTTACATTGTTAATCACCCCTCATTTAATTAAGTTGTCCACTTGATGAGTATCAATTAAAGTGCGGCACTTAAATGAGGGAGAGTCTTAAGTAATAAATGTAGTGGTCCACATCACATTTACAAGTTTAAGCTTTTGGATGAGTTGATTGTGGTACTGGTCATAACAGTTGTCAAAAGTTTTTTCAATATCTATGACTTGGCTATTCAAGGCTGAAACAACTAATTTTAATTTTAGTTTTTAATAGATCCACATATATGGGTAGTAAGTAAAGGCAATTGTTTTTAATTTTATTATATCAAGGAGAATCTTTACAAATGTGAATTGAGTAATAACCTAATCTATCAAGCTTTAACAGTCCTGTGCTAAACTTACCAAAGAAACAAATTCTTTGCTTGCAAACATATTATGATAAATCCTGACTTTTTTTTTAGGTAAATTCAGTCTTTTATATTTTTTTTTATATAAGAAGAGAAAGTTAGGATGTACAAAAAGTAGCTAAGTTATCTATTCACAAACAACAAAAATAAAAGTTGTGGATGAGTAACTTAGCTTAACTTGATGAGCTCACTGTCACTATATATCAATAGAAGAGAAAATGATCCTAGCTAAAACAAAAGCTGAAGTAGGATGAGCCCCCAAATGTCTAGAGTTCCTTTCTTTCCTAATAAAATAAAAAGCAATTGCTGGAAGTCTTCTCCATCTGTCAGCACCAAGTCCTCTTAATGCTTCAACAGAAGTAGTCAACGATGGGGACAACAAAATGCTGTCCATTGCTGATATGCAGGGAGTAAGGTGTTCTGCCCATGTATCTTTTGCATAAACACACGTTATGACAAGGTGCATGTGACATCAGAAATTTGCATCTCTTAAACTCTGAATCAGTTCGAATTGTCTGAAATGCCTTCTCTACACCCATTTTTTCTAAAATTTCCCAAAAGCAGATATCGATTCCTTTCTCATTCTCAAAACACCACAAATTCCAGCAACTCCACTTACCCAACTTGCATCAGTGTTCAACTTCTGTTGATCTGGCCTAAGTAGAAGCCATCTAACTGCTGTAACAAATCTGGGCCTCTCCGACTGATGAACAGAAAATTCCTAGGACATGACAGCATCTCTGCAATGCATATACTGTTGCTGGGTTAATGCTGAAGGGAATAAACTGTAGTATTTCTGAGAACATCTACTGGATGGAAAAGGATTTCAGTAGAATTATCATGTTTAGCACTGTTTCACTCCATCCAAATCTGCCAGAGTAGGGGAATCTAATATCCTGTCCCTCCGAGCTTGCAAACCTGCTAACTTAGCTGCAAATGTTCTGTGTTTAACTCAAAGAAGTTCCTTCTACAGTTGAAAAGTTGTTGAAGCTCATTCCATACTGTTTGTGTGGCTTCACAAGACTGGAAAATATGCTGCATTGACTCTGCAGAGGAATGACGAAGCTGACAATGCGACACTAACTCAATTCCTTTAGTTTGAATGTTGTCATATGTGGTAGAATGCCATCAAATGCTCACCAGAAAGAGAAGGCATTCTTGGAAGAATCAATATTGACCATGAATGGCTGTATAACAGCTTTCTATCGGCTCTTTGCCTCAACAAATCCCAGGCCGATGACAATGAGAACTGTCTATATGTTGAAGGTTTCCAAATCATATTTCCTTATATTGATGTGTTTTATAAAGGGTATCACATACATGAGTGGGCAACATTCTTCTTGCTGCTTCTAAATCCCAGCTTCCATTCCTCCACAAGTTTTGAAGCATATATCCCTCTGTTTCTGCAGCAACAGTATCTCTCGTTTGGTTATCTTTTCCACTCAATATCTACTGCAATGAACTTATGGGCCTCTTGCAACTAATTATCTTTTCCACAAAGCTAATGCACTTAAAAGAACCATTTCAAAGTGAACAATGCAAGTTCCTGCCAAATCATAAACAAGGAATTTCTACTTCTAGAATCCCACCACAATATCATCTCCAGAGCTAAGCATATATCTTTGGTCCTCCTAATACACAAACCTCCTCCATCTGTTAAATAATAGATTCTATTGCATGAGCACCAGTGAATGGAGCTATGTTTGACAGTCTAATTCTAGAGGAAATCGTCGAACATTGATCCAATGTTATCCATAATTTTCACACGAGGAATCACACAAAAAATATGATAGTATTGAGAATGGTGTGCTGACTTAATGAGCAAAAGTTTAGTGGTAGAAGAAAGTAAATTAGAGTTCCAACCATGTAATCTTTAAGAGATCTTTCCAAATAAATCTTCAAACAAACCCTTCCATTTCTTCCTTCAACGAACAAGGCAATCTAAAATGAGTGATAGAAAGTTTTTTTTGGAGAGTAGCCAGTTACTTTATGAACAACTTGAATTTTGGCCAACCAAAGGTATTTAGAACCATTAAGGCCAATTTTGCTTCTACTTATTTTTTGGCTAGATGCTTGTTTATAACTCTAACAAATCCATCATTTTGTGAAGAGATCTGGAAGCAGCGATTGCGAAAATAATGCAGTCATTTGCAAAGTCTAGGTGAGAGACAAAAGAATGACATATGAAATTGTAAAGATTTATATTTAGTTGTCAAGTATTCCAACCCTCTTGACAAAGGTACTGAAGCAATAATGAAAGAATTGAAATAAAGGATCCCTTTGCTTGAGATCTCTTGTGGATTGAAACCACATAGACAACCACTCACAAAAATTAAGAGCCAACAAGAACAAAATATTCGTTTAACTAAAGAAACAAAGCCTGCAGTGAAGCGCAGCCGACTTAAGATGATGAAGGATAATGCTAATCGACCCTATCATTTGCTTTCTCCATATCAAGCTTTGAAATAAGATTTCCTCCCTTAACCTTTATGTCCAAAGAGCAAACTCATTCACGAGAAAAGAGAATATATCTGAAATTTGACTACCTAAATTGAAATTTGATTGATTTGGTGAAGCAAAATTTTCTGCAGATCTAACCTCTTGACAAGGATTTTTGGTAGAATCTTTGAAGTCACATTGGAAAGGTTGATCAGTCTGAAGTCTTTCTTAGACTATGGATTTTGTACTTTTTGATCAAAACCTATAGGGCTGGGAAGATCTGCCCTATTAAAGAAATCAAAAACAGTTTCATGAATATCAGGTTTTATAATTTCACAACTGTGTAAAGAAAAATATCAACAGTCTGGACAGCAGCTGAACTATTATCTAAAGAGAGAACTACCTTGTGAATCTCTTCAAGTGTAGGAAACTCGGAGAATCCAGTATTGCAAGCCCAGGAGGAGCATCACCACCTTTCACCTCTTCATCAGCCAAGAGCAACTATAGATACAAATTAAATTTCGAAGTCTGAATCTTACTACATCCAAATCCATCTTGGTCCTTTATTTTCTTTCTTGCTCACTGCACAATTCTGCTTAAAAATGGCATGGAAGTATTTTGTGTTTCTCTCTTCTTCTTATAACTATTTATTTACTGATTTTTGTTGCCAGAGTAAATCTTCATACTAAGCTTGTTCCCACCCTGCTTGGGCTTTCTTGTAGTTGGTCCAATTTTCAACTGTCTTATCCATATTAAAAGCTGGTGAGGGGATGTCTTCCATTTCATGCTTGCTAATTAATACATAAAACCTAGCAATTGATAGTCCTTTCATTGAAACATCCACCAATTGATTATTGGAAGATATATATGCTGTAATGATCAAGTTTCTCATTCATGAAATGTCTCTCCAGCTCTATATATTTAGTTTGCTTGTGTTGGATTGAATTATGATCAATACTAATTGCTGACTCCTTGTTATTCAGTACAGCTGCATTGCTTATTTTCTTTTGATTTTAAGATCATTGAGAACTATTCTTAGCCACAAAAGTTCATAGAAGTTCACACAGCTGCCTTCGTTTTACTCCTATAAGCAATGATATTTCTTCCAATAACTCATCATAGATCTTCTATCCACTAAAGATCTTGCATAACCAGTGTCTGCGTATGTTTCTAAAGTAATTCAGTTCTTCTCTCTAAAGAGAATCCTTGACCTGGAGTAGCTTTCATCTAACTCCTAATTTTTCTAGCTGCTCTCATGTGTTCTTGTTGTGGATCATGCATAAAACGATTCACCTAAAATGACTCATCATACTTGTTGCATATGCTATGTCTGATTGAGTATGGACCAAATAAATCAATCTCTATGCTATTTTTTGTTATTGGCCTTTCTCTACTACTGCTGTCATGTTTTTCCCCTATTTTATGATTCTTCTCAATTAAAATATTTAATAGTCGACACTCAAGCTGTCTTATTTCTTTCAATAGGTTTAATATATGCTCTCTCTATGTTATGGAGATTCCTTCGAATAGGCCACTTCTATTTCTAAGAAAAATCTCAGCTTTGTAAAATCCATAATCTCAAATTCCTTTCTTAAGTATTCTTTCAGTTTCTTTCGCAATATAATAATCTCTTGTGATAATTATATCATCCACATGGGCTAATAGTGTTATGAGCTTACCTTCTCTTGAACGTCTCACAAATAAGCCTTAACTTTGTATATATCCCATCCTTAGCATTACCTTTGGAATTTGCCAAACCATGCCCTAGGCAATTATTTCAAATCATAGGGTGCCTTTCTTAATTGGCGTACTTTATTTTTGCCAAGTTTTCCCTCAAAATCAGATGGAATTTCCATTTAAACTTTCTCTTTTAGGTCCCCACGTGGGAAAGCGTTCTTTGCATCTAACTGCTTCAATTCTAGTTGATTTTTTTGGATAAGTAAAAATTTATTGATTGTAAGGAAGAATATACGACCCTCAACATGAGGGAGAAGGTTTACACAGCTACTGTAAATTTAACTAAAGTAAACAAAAACACTGGGAAGCAAGAGTAAACTCAAAAAATGCTTTGATTTAGCCTATAGTAAGCTACAATTTGATTGGCTAGAGAGCTTGGGAGAGGAAGACGTTGCCCAAGGCAAGCATTATTCCTTGTTCTCCAGATGCAATATACAGCTGCTGTTAGGGAGGCCCTCCAAACTCTAATATGATTTGATTTGGAGTTGGCAGAGGCTTTGAGGCTATTTGTGACTACTGACTAGGTGCAGAAGGAAGGAGGGCAGTGAAGCACCTCACACATTTTCAACCAAAACTAGGAGGAATAATGGCAATCGAAAAATAAGTGGGCCTGATCCTCGTCCTAGCAAGTAGAGCTAACAGGTTGGGGAGCTAACAATACCCCAATTCATCAGTTTATGCAAAGTTTGAAGTATTTGCAGCCATGTTAGCCAAAGGAAGAAGGCATGCTTAAGAATGGTAGACTTATTCCACACCACTTTGTGCCAGGTAACTAAAGGCGTTGAAGGGACTAAAAATTCATAACCACTTTTGATACAATAGCTGCCTGAAGAGGGGGCCCAATATAAGACATCAGATAGGAGAGGGGTGGATCTAATGCATGGTGAAATTTGAAGATTTTGGCAAATAGACCTTGTAGGTAGGCTCCACTTGGAGCCCTCCATCAAAGAAACAAGTTTTTGCATTGCTTGTTATACCTGAGTTACCAATATCATGTGCACTATGGAAGTGTCTGGAGGACTATAGGGCAACCAAAAATCTGACCAAATTGAAATGGAAAGCATTATTTACTTTCCAATGGAACTATTCGCTTACTAAGGGGCGCAATTTTCAATAATTTCTTGCAAACACATAAGCAGGTGACTAGAGGATTTATGGTCCAAAGGCTACAGCCCTTCGAGTAAGTAGAGTGTATCCAATCTACCCATAAACCACTTGCTCCCCCTTTGCACAGATTCCAGAAATGCTTTGTTTGGGCTGCCTTGTTCCATGTGCCTAGCTTAGGGATTCCTAAGCCCTACACTTTATTGGTTTGCAGACTTTATCCCATCTTACTTTGCTTTGGTGGAAATATTTGGTTTATCGCTCCGCAGGAAGTTTCTTAGTTTTTTCTCTATTTCTCAAATAACTGACTTGGGAAGGAGAAAAATAAAACTCTAATAATAGAGAACAAAATTGATCTGATCAGTTGAAGTCTACCAGCAAAGGACAAAAACTTTGAACTCAAACTGGAAATGTGTGCTAAGATCTTGTCCTGCAAGGCCTTGCAGTTTTGTTTCTTCAGTTTAGTGGCAATGAGGGGAACCCCTAGGTATGAAACATGTGAAGTACCTTCATGGAATTTCAACAAGTCCAAAATAGCTTCTTTAGTTTGCTGCTGTGAGTTGCAGAAGAAAATTCTGCTCATATCTTCATTTGGAGCAAAGCTTGACATACAGTAGAAGAGCTACAAGAGTTCATGTACACAGGAGATTGATTCCAAGTTTGCGTTGCAAAAGAGAAGTAAATCATTTGCAAAGCAAAGATGTGTTAGTCTCTTACCTTTGCATCTCCAATGGAAGGAGAACTTAGAGTTGGATGATAATTTCTGAAGGATTCTTCCCCATTGACATCAATTGAAAACCTTGTAGTAGATAAGCATTGCTCAACAAGGCAACATAAGTGGCTAGACTGCATGCTTTGAAGGGTCTCAATAAAAAACCTCCAATTTATGGTGTCATAAACCTTTTGTATATCCGCTTTGATAACACACCGGGGTGTTCCTTTGGGTTTGTGATATCTTGTCATTAATTCTTGGGCCAAAAAAATGTTATCCATGATTCTCGACTCTGGATAGAGGCACCTTTTTTCTTTCCAATTGGAGATGGTAGAACATTTTTTGACCTTACTGCTATAATTTTTGAAAACACTTTATAAATCACATTACAGCATGTTGTAGGTCTAAACTCATTAAGGGTCATAGGGTTAGAGACTTTAGGTGCAATCGAAATAATAGTGTTATTCACTTCTCTTAACAGAAAACCTGATGAAAGGGGCTCCTTAAGGGGAGCAATAGGGTCTTTGCCAATATACTCCCATGCTACCTTAAAAAATTTAGCTATATATCTATTTGGTCTCGATGCTTTCTCATTTCCCTAAGAGAAAAAAGCTAACTTTATTTCATCAACTAAAAAGGGTAGCTCTAATTCTCACGTATTTGAGAGTCAGAAAGTTTTCATGTCACAAAGCTCTCAACTTCATCATAAACCTTTAAAGAACTTAAACACTTCCTCTTGAACCTGCTTGTCAAGTCTAGCTTTGCTCCCATTGTTTCTCTTGATGGTGTGAATGGCACTTCTATTGTGGTGGTTGGTCATGGCTTTATGAAAAAAACCGTGTTTTTGTCTCCCAAATTTAGCTATTTAATCCTCGATTTTTGCTTATAAAAGCATTCTTCACTCCTCTTAAAAGGTAATACTCCTTGTAATCTTTGTATTCCTTCGCTATTGAAGAAGAATTCCCATGCTGCAACATATTATCTTGTAAGAGGTGAAAGAACTCTTGGTAGCCTTAACCCTTAGAGATAAATTCAAAATATCATAATTGTTTAACTTTAGCTCTGATTTGAGAAGTTTCAACTGGGAGATAATTTGGAATAGGTTTGATCCAAAAATTTCTTTGCTCTATATCTTCAAAACCAAATTCTCGAACTCTACATGGTTGGCCCAAAAATTGAAGAATTTGAAAGGATGACGTTTGGTTGGGCTTTGAAAGTCCATCAGTATATAAGCTAGGGAGTGATTTGATAAGCTTGGAGGCTTGCGTTCTTGGGTAGGAGGTCAGTCAAGAGTGGTTTACCAAAACTCTATCAATTTTTCTAAAGATAGAATTATTATCTTGCTGACTCAACCAAGTAAACAAGTTGCCCATGCACCTCTGATTGACAAGTTCAATAGAATCTACAAATCCTTGAAAGTCTACCATAGTAGTAGTGGTTCTAACATTTCCTTCTTGGTGCTTTGCAATGCTTTTGGTGATGTTGAAGCCTTCGAGGACTTGCTAAGGTGTATCCATAAGGTTGGGGACTATAGAAATCAGATTTTCCCCAAGAGACTTCCTAAGTTGTCTGAATTAGAGCCATACACAAACGTTACAACAAAGGAAATATCCAATGATTGAAAGTAGACAAAAGTATGTACCAATTGGGCATGCTCAAAATCCACTTGATTATTCCAAAACCTTGGGTTCCAACATACCGAAATCCAAGTTTGTGCCAAAGACCATCTAGGCTCAATTGTGTTCTAACTCAAAGTCTTATTTTATGAGTTTACTCTTGTTTCTAAACAAATAATGAGAGAGTTCATTTTTCACACAAGTCTTCCTTACTTCTTTAGCTTTAATGGGATCACTGATCCCTCTAACATACTAAGAAGCTAGATTCATTTATTTACAAAAAGGAACAATAAAAAGCACTATTTATAAGTGCATCTCTTCTTGTTATGCTTCTTCTTGTGTCTTCTAGAAGACTTTGAGCTACGACCACTTCTAGTGCTAGTACTTGATGCTCTTGGTTTTGCCTTTTTGATCACTAGAGCCTCAAGAGGGGCTTAAACCGTGTCAGTAGGAGATAAAGTCTCTTCTTCTCCAAAATCACCAACCTACCCCTCCAAATGCAGTTTCTCCTCACTGTCACAACCAAGAGTTTGAGAGAGACATGGGTATGATGTTCCACATTTTCACCATTTTGTCAATCCTCTATTCTTTAGTGGTGTAGCTCCTAGTTGGACCCTTCTTCTTTGGAAAGCTCCTTAGTTGAGCTGGAGGCCTCCATGGCTGCCTCAACGGTGGTTCTTTTGAGAGTGGAGACTGCCTCCTTGCTAACTTCAGCTTGATGTTGGGCTTTTGAAGCATTAAGTGGGGACCCCTGAATAGAAACGCTCTTAGAAGGTTATGCAGCTTTGCCTCTTCTATAAACTTTCACCCACTCTGTTTTTCAACCATTATAGCTTTTGGTCAGTGGGTGAGGCTCCCTTAGAAATACCTTGGCAAGTGACCAAAAACTTTACAAGTAGCACATCGTTTAGGGAGCCATTGATAATCAATTGACACCACCTCGAAAGAGCGATCTACTCGTTTTACAACTTAATTTACAAGCTCATCCTGAGCATCTAACTCCACCAAAATACGTAAATGATTGGCTCCGTCCCTAGAAGTGCTATGATTGTCAGCTCTCAACGGGACCCTGATGTTACTTGCACTATAGCTTAAGCCTTCAACATCTTGAAATTTGCAAGGAATGCAAGAGAATAAGGTCCAAAAAGGAATGTTGGTTGGCTGGGGTTTTTTAAGGGACAAACTGTTCCTCCATCTTTGAAGAATGAGGAGCCGTTGAGCAAAATACCAATGTTTCTTAAGAATAGGACAAATATCCGTGTTCTTTGCAAACTTGAAGTAAAAGAAGCCTTCGTTATATGCAATGGCTCCAATAAAACCATGGTCTTTCCAAAGGCATGTGGCTGTGGATTGAACAAGAGAGAAGGGGATCTTTTAGCCCAAGAAAAATCCCTCTAAAGTAGATTCCTAATAGTTCGTTCCTCCCTCCTCCACAACCAAAGGAATTTTAACTGTAGAAGTACTACCGTGCTGTAGTAGGGCTATAGTAGGGCTCGAAGTAAAAGAAACCTCTGTTATTTGCAATGGCTCCAATGAAAACATGGTCTTTCTAGAGGCGCGTGGTTGTGGATTGAACAAGAGGGAAGGGGATCTTCCAGCCCGAGAAAAATCCCACTGAAGTAGATTCCCAGTATTTAGCTCCTTCCTCCTCCACAACCAAAGGAATTTTGACTGTAGAAGTACCACCGTGCTGTAGTGGGGTAACAAGATGGAGATTAAACTCAGAGGAGCCAACATCATAGCTAGGTATGTAGGTTTCAGCATACAATCTAGGCCTGGGATGACAGGCCAAACTCCTTGCTGGGCCTTCTAAAGCTGGAAAATCAGGTTTTGAAGTTTGGTTAGGTGGTTGTTTTCCTGTTTCAAATCTATTTAAAACCTCATCCAGCTCCTTCAAGGTGGTATTCTCAAAGGAGGAACCACTGACTGAAGGCCTATGGGGTTCTCCCTACAGGATGGGCCTAGAAGGAGAGAGGCTCAACCTTTTAAAAACAGAGCAAGGTTTCCCATAAGCATGCTGCTCCAAACTGCCTTTTTTTTCTTTCGTGGAAGTTGATAGGCCAATGGTCAAGTACACAGGAGACTTCAGCTATACCTTTACCTTTAACAGAAGAAGAGACCTCCTTGGGTTAGTGCCTTCTCCTTGAACAGGAAGTTTGTTGGTATCTGGAGGAGGAAGAGAACCAAGGGTGTGCTGGCCACCTTTAATGCTTCTAGAAGGAGCCCCTCCTCAGTCCTCACATGGAAAACAAGAAAGACAAGGGAAAGACGAAACTAGGAAAATGACTAGGGTTAGGGTTTCAGAAAAAAGGGGTGGAAGAGGAAAGGGTTTCTGTGAGAAGGTTTGTAGAGGAGGAATTTACGGTTTCTGTCAAGGGGTGGCTGTGCTTAGGTTTCTGTTTTTGGGTTATTTTAGGGTTTCTGTAAGAGGTTAGGGAGAAGGGGAAGGAAGGTGAAGGGGAGAGTACAGTGGAGAGAGCTGGAGAAGGGAAGGGAAGGGAAGGGAAGGGAGAGGGGGCGAGGGAAGAAAGAAAGAAAGAAGAGACGATGGAGGGGTGATGGGAGAGAGAGGATTTTCTTTCTTTACATCTTAATTCTAGTTAAAATGAGCAGCCAAGAAAAACAAAATCCTTACAATATTCATTTTTGTTTTTGAAAGGAAAGTCTCCTTATTGTCTGTGCTGTATGTTTGTGTGTATCTCCTTTTGCCATAAGTATTTCTTTATATCTTTCCGAGGATCCATTTGCATTGTATTTTAGAGTATAAACCCATTTGCAACCTACAGTTTTCTTGTTTAGGGGGCGGTTTGTGATATCACATGTTTTATTTCTTTTGAGATCACTCATCTTGTACTTAGCAAGTGTTCACTTCTTGTCCTATTCATGAAAAGTCTATTGAACTCTAATTGAGTCAACGGTCATGGGTAGCAAGAAACTCTATGTTGTGGGGACAATTTGTTAGATGAGATGAAATGAGTAATAGGATATTAAGTACATGTTAGCGTACCTTCTGGTAAGGTGATAGGCAAATTTACATCAAATGATTGCATCAACATTATCAAAGTTCTGAGAAGAGGATAGATTACTTGTTTTTGGGCATTGGAATTGCCTTTGTTTAGAGATGTCCTTAGGTTTCCCTGTATAAACGTACTTAAACTGGTCAAGAGTTTTCCTGGAAGAAAGGTGACAGTGTCAGAATTATCAAGAAGATTTGATTGTAGCAATTTAGGTTCTGGTATTGATGGTCGTCGCTGAATTTGTCATGTTTTTACTTGTGTTTAGATACTTATGAATTGTTTGGATTTGGTTTGTGTTTGGGTACTCAGACAGTTTGGGAGTAGTGTTTGAAAGACAAGCCAAAATGTCTCCTGTTCTCCATGGGACACTGTTTTCTCCCCTTGAAGCCAAGATTTTGATATGGAATTGTAAGCTTCAATTTTTTGAAAAAATTTGCAGAGACAAAAAGTTTCCTACTTTGGATGATAGCAATGATATCCCATTTGAGTTGGAATATCCTAAGAAAATGCACTTTAATCATCATGGTTTAAGTTTGGTGTGATGGTTTTTTTGAATATGCACAGAAGCAATACACCCAAAAATCTCAAATGGAAAAGAATATGGTTAACGGAAGGAAAGAAATCAACCAATACTTCTATAGGACTCATAAGGTGAAGTACAAAAGATGGAGTTCTATTTATAAGATAATTGGCTGTTAGATTTGCTTCTTCCCAAAGATGGGATGAAACATTATGGTGAAGCATTAAAGCATGAACAGGATTAAGAAGATTATGATTCTTTCAATTTGCCACTCATTGTTGTGGAGTATAGCACTGGAAGTTTCATGAACAATACCATTGTTTTTAAAGAAGAACATAAAATTTGATTTACATTTTCTCACCCATCTCTGAAGCTCTTGATTCAGGCTCTAAATTAAGTATGCACTTGCTTGTAGAAATTTTGTAGAATGGAAGGGACCTCAAACTTGTCTTTAAGAAGAAACAGGCAAGTGACTGTATAATCATCTATAAACACAACAAACCATCCTCCCCACTTAGATTGGGAATCTTACACCACTTACATTGGGAATCTTAGAGGATCCCTACTCATGAGAATGAACAAAATCAAGGCAGCAATGACTTCATTGATGATTTAGGAATACAACTTTACGATAAAATGAAATTCTTCTTGGAGTCAAATCTTGATTTGCCTCTACAGCAATATAGGATGACATTACTTACAAACCCCTACCCTACCCTATTGAAACTGGTTATTGGAAAGATATTCGATTGCTTGATTGCTTTTCCAATCATTCCCTCAATGAAGGCCTTGATGACAATGATGATTTTTATTTAAAAAAAAAGAAAGGAAAAAGAAACAACTTTGCGTATCAGAGTGAACTTTGGATGTAGAGAAACTTATATGAACCTTTTGTATGCATATAGGGGATATAGACTTTTACACTTAAAAAGATGTGTTTTGTCCGTTTTTACTCTTTAAGTCATTAATGACTTGCTAGGCAGTGTGTCTGAAATATTTATACGGTTATATGTATGATGTGTATTTTCCTTATCATATTGAGCTGTGAATCTGTAACATCGATTTTTGTCTAAGCAGGTATTGTCCGCAATGCAAGGAGCAAAGGCAGGCAAGCAAAAAGCTTGACCTCTGGAGGCTTCCTGAAGTGCTTGTTATACATTTGAAGAGGTTCTCATATAGCCGGTCGATGAAGCATAAACTAGAAACTTTCGTCAACTTTCCAATCCATGACTTTGATCTGACAACCTACATAGCCAGCAAAAATAACTCGCAGCGCCAGCTTTACGAACTTTATGCTTTAACTAATCATTATGGAGGCATGGGCAGTGGACACTACACAGCGCATATCAAGGTGAGTAAGGAGCTGTGCTATTCTTAAAGCTGCTCTCTATCGTCCTACTTCACTTTGTATGGTATGGATTTATCTTAGTTCAACCCAGTGAACATTTCTTCTTAAATAATAAATCGAACTTTCTGCATGTTCTACCGTGTGCAGATTTTAGATGAAAATAGGTGGTATAATTTTGACGACAGTCACATATCACCGATTAACGAAGATGATGTTAAGTCGAGTGCTGCTTATGTTCTCTTTTATCGGAGGGTGAAGACTATTGATGTCCGCACTAGCAATGGAGTGCAATCTGCTTCGAACCAAGTGGGTCCTTCTCGAGGATGATTTACGACCCTCATTTGTCATTCTCGCTTGTAATGTGAAAATTCACCTGTCTGAGTAGAGAAACTTTTTTAAGTAGATGGGCTGATCCAGGGGGGTGTTTTATTTACCTAGAGGTCAGCTAAGGCTTTTTTGGACTAAAATTATTCTTCATATACAGGATTATTCTTAAAAAAAAAAAAATGTCGCCTTTTCTTTCTTTATTTTGTTTTTGCGTCTGTATTTATAGAAAACGAACATTTAAAAACGTCTCTTATATTACCATTACCACCATCTAAACTATAAGGTGAGTGAGTGTCACCGTGAGAGATCTATTTGAGTTCATTATTTTTTTATCGGGAGCTTAAGATTCAATTATGTCCATGTATGATGTATTTTTTGCTAATTGCTAATTGATACGAATAAGGACTACTTAGTTAAAAAGGCGTCTTATGTATATATGTTAAAGGCTAGTTGGTCGAATACCATATTTCAATGGCTGTTGTGTTGTGACTAGTGTGTCCTAGCGCGTGACGGTCTTGGGGTGGTGAACTAGAGTTATTTGTACATAAAATACGTTGGATGTGATGATAATCGCTTGATCATATGATGATGAGTTCGTATACGGAGGGTGAGTTTTGTATAGATACATAGTTTCCTTAGTGAAATTCTAGAGAAGAAACTTGATTTTAAAGCAAGCTGATCTTTAGAGAAGGTGCACGTGCATTCCCAACCTAAAGCCGCACGCGGAGGGGTCTCGACATCCTGCGCTTTTTATCTTCTAGTTAAATTTAAGAGCATGGGCCTTCTCTTTCAATGAAAACACACAGTTCCTTGTGTTTGTGAATTTTTGCTTATCACCTTCATCATTCTCTTATTCACTTTTACTGCATACATCCAATATACACAAATGTCGCAAAAGTAAACTTACTTGGAAAACGTTGTCGGGGCACCAAAATCACTTTCTTCTTCTTTCTTTCTTTCTTTCTTTCTTTCTTTCTTTCTTATTTATTTATTTATTTTAAATCACTCTGCTTTAAAACAAGATATTTAAGTTTTACTACATTTTACATAAAAAGGAAAAAAAAAAAGAAGAGAAAAATTCTCCTTTTACTGCATATTTCTTTGTAAATCCTAACTTCTCTCACTCTCTATTGCAGTTTACTTTCTGTGCAAAATTCATTTCTCATGGATTATGGCCATTTGTGCCATAATAAATTGTGAAATTCACCTCATTATACTAGTTGCAAATTCTACATGTAAATTTTTTTTTTTTTCAGATTTTTCTAAATATAATTCTGTATATTATCATGTATGATGTTTGGTTAGAATGGGATAAATAATTTGCTACGTTTTGCGCTAAATAGGTTGAGAATGATGTATGTGCATGAGAATAGAGTAGAGTATGACAGTGAGGAGCTATATTGTGATAGGGGTGTGACTAAGACGTTGAAAATGATAAAAAAGTGCCAGCTATGATGAATTCTTCAATAGGACAGGTGGAAGCATTGATATCGATTCCACGATAGACTGAGTTGAGATTTTGCATAGACATCTTAATTACATTGGAATTGGAGAAGGAATTTTATAAGTTGATAGCCATTAAAAATAACGATAATATCAAGAACGTTATTGAAATGGATGGTACATTTAGGGACAGCATATAACAGCTTTATGTTTAAGATTTTCAAAGAATTGAGAATTCCATCCGAGCAACACATATTCCAAACTAATACTTCCCTTCAGGCAGCATCATGAGGGCAACAAATATTGGCTAATTCACCAATGCCCCTTGCACGTGATCCATTTCGTGTGCCTACGTCTTATGAGATTTATTTCTACAAATAATGAAAATTCAGCCGAGGAACACGGAGATTGGAGATCCTCCGGCTGATTTTAATTAGGAACATATTGATGAAAGCAGATGAAGCGATTTCTCACAACAGTCTTAGTTCAAATACCGTTTGGGATATGACTTTCAAGTGGGTTTTCAAGATTTTTGAGTTGTTCATGGAGACCTTTCGGCATTGTGTAGCCTTTAATCAAATGTTAGTTGTACTTCTTATATGGTGCGTATAATCATAAGTTGTTGATTGCATTGAGCACGAATGGAAGCAACCGTATTCTGTGTAGTCCATAGAAAATGAAGAATCATCCGAAACGTGGGGATGGTAGTGGATCAAAATGTGCAAATTTTGTCTTATTTCTACTGGACACCGTGTTGGTTTAAGCATTTTACGGATGTGTTGTAAAGGGAAAAGGAAGTTGCATCAAATTAATTCAATAAATGATAGGATACAGAAGATAATAATGAGAAGTTAACTTAAAAGAAGGGTATAATGGAGGAAGGAATTAAATTGTTGACTTAAGGAGTTATATATTAAGGAGTTATATGTATACCTTATATAGGCTTGTAAGACAAGCATCATACTCATTTAAAGCAACTTAAATCCCGCCCTAAATTCGATTTGATTATATTCCATGTTGTATGGTGATGGGGTTACTGTTATTGGCCGATTACATTCAATGGGCATGCTAGTTGACCTAGGAGACCTCTTGAACTAATGGCATGTAAAAGGATGTTGTTAAGAAGAGGCATGAGAGGAAAAACGAGTAAACTCGGTATCTCAAGTGCTCACACGTGATAGCGAATCAAACTTGATGTTCTTGATAAATTGCATATTTGATCTTGCTAATGAGTGATTTCAGTAGAATTTTAGTATTTGTCTCAAGTTTGCTAATGTTTTGAATATATCAAATCAAGAAAGAAGTTTTTTATTTATAAAGTTTGAAGGTCGATCTCATCTGTTGAATAATTTTAAGATGAATAGCTAAGGTTGAGGCTTGTTATCGAAACTTACCCTCTCCATTAGCTTTTATGGGCTTGAATATGGTTTTAAGGCTTATGATAATTAAAAGAAGCTCATTTTCTTTTTAAATAAGCCTGAAGCACACTTGTACTTCTTTAAAGTCAAATAAAGCCAAACGAAGCCTAAATGAGCTAAAAAAGATTATTTTTGAGTTTACTTGTTATGCACGAGATAATTGAGTAAGGTTCAAAGTGGAAAACCTAATTTAACGATTCCCATTCTAGGCTTACCATATCAAATCTCCCTAAAATATCTCTAATTGGGCCTAATCTCTTGGACTCTATTACTAGCCCAAGAAATCAGTCAATGGCATTAAATTGGCTAAAAGCGTAATTAGTGAAACAACTCTTTATATTTTATTTCTTGACTAAAAGTCTCTTGGATACAATTAAAGGGAATTTTAGATATTTCTAGATGTTCCTTCAATTATTGTAGACACATTAGACATTGACTTTGCTGCTAGATTCCTTATAATGTTGATAGAATGATACTTCTTCTTAACTACTTGCAATTATTCAGTTGCCCCCATAATACTATCTTGCATTCATGGCATGGGATTGACAATCTAGCTTTTCGTAGTGATTTTCTTCTTTTCATAAGACTTTGTAAATGAATTAAAGCCACTTGAGCATATGTAAAAATTTGGAGCTTAAAGAATATTTTCATATGTATCTCATACATCCTACTAAATGGGATTGTCCTGCTGTGCCGACATAGCTTGGGGATGTAGGGGCAATGCCCTTGTGATACAATGTGATATATTGTTTTGAAAATTTCTTATGCACCTCTTTTTTTTTTCTTTTCTTTTCTCTTGTATTATATATATAAAATTTAGACATCCTGTTGAGACCCTTAGTGGCTTGGCAGTCTATGTACATTCCCCCATCACATATATCTTGAGTTCGAGATAGCTATGGTACTTTTTGTGATATTTTTTATTTTGCTTCAAGCATAAAGTGTATGTTAAAGCGATGCCACCCATGTATATACTCCTTCGCAAAAAATAAACTCATCCATAAAATTTTCTCATAAATCCCCTCAGATTTTTTATAAATCTTGTGCTTGACATCCTTGTTACTCACATGATTATCATATTCTACTCAAAATTAGGCTTATCCCAACAAACTCCATCAAAATCACCCAAAATCTCTAAATATCATGAAATTAAAGCCTTCATCTTTGTCTTCTTATACACAATGTTGGATATATAGGGGAGATTCTATGGTTTTGTCTTTTTATCTCACTATTTATTTCATCTTTTTAAATCTGAACAATTAAATTCATTATTTGTTCAATTGTTCAGATTTAAACAAGTATAAATCAAAAGTGAGATAGAGAATGATATCGATCTCGAAAAAAATAAAGATGGAATCGTAAAAAAATCCATATATATATATATATATATATATATCTTACGGTGTCGACTTCTCTTAATCCCGGTGGCCATCAACAAGTGGTAAGTCCAACTTTTGCACATATCTCTTATACGTCTTGATTTCTCATTCTAAATTTCTTGGCTTGTCTTCTCATTCTTCACGCAAAATAAATTTCCAACAGAAAATTACTTTTTTTTTTTTCCCCTTAAACTCTTCTTGCTTGCCATACTTCAGATGTTATATCATGCATGGCATCTACTGAGACATCCGTCAATGCAGTAGAAATACATGTTGCCATGCACCTTACTAGCGGAGGTCAACGAGGAGAGAAAACGCGGGTGCAAGGCGCGATTTTATGCTCTACTGTTCTTCTTGTCTACCTATATCAGCGAAGATTTCTTCTTGTCAATCCGTATCAGCAAGGGTTACTTTCGATCCTTCTTCAATGCGTCGTATCTCTTCGAACTTTTTTCCAAGAGATAAAATTTACTAACCATATCTTCACTTTAAAATTCAAATAAACTCCGTAACATCATCTACAACCATCAAATCTTTAACTCAAATTTAAATCTTTCTGCATCTATCTTCTTATCTTCACCATGTTAGCCATATATAAATGAGCAAACGTTATTAAATGGGGTGCCATGTGTCGGAGGGTCCTTCCATACTGGGCCACTTGATTTCAATGAAAAGGAAAACAGTTAGAAAATATTGACCTTAGACACAATTTGCAAGGCCAAGAATACATGCATGACTTGGGGAAAAATAGCCAAAAAGAGTTTGACTTTGAGGACTTCAGATTGGCTATAAATAGCCATGAAGTGAAGTGGAGAAGTGTACAAGTAGCCAAAGCAAAAACATTCTTACTTTGATGAATGATTATAAGAGAAAAATAGAGAAAATTTTATGATGAGCCATATAAATAATGAGGTTTTATTAGAGTATTTGGAAAATACCGAGGAGTTATTATATTGAGTTATCTCAATTGTTAATATCCCTAGAAATCTTATTTAGGGAGGTCTCTCTTGTATGGCTATTATTTACTAGCGAAAAAAAAAAATTTCGGAGTTTGTTTAGTGGATGTAGCCTAAATTGAGTGAACCACATTAAAATTTTAAAATTCCTGGTGTCACATTATTATTTAATTTGTGCTCGGTTATATTTAATTTCATCTGTCATTCTCGTTGTGCCAGTTTTCTCAACACCACGATCAAGCGGCTCAAGAAACGCTACACTTCCGAATGGAGAGAAGCGTTCCGGCTGCACCAGTATGAGATGTTACGCTCCTCTTGCTCAAGGAGATGAAGTTCGACATATAGCGATTAACAACTGGTGCCAAAGAGGAACGAATGCATGTATTAGATACATAGCTGCAAAATCACACGTGGTGAGTAAAATATCAAGTCGGTCTATTCAGCATTAGCGGAGTTCATCAAGCACATATTGCTGCTCTCTTGTTTACCTCTTCAAATATTTCTTCTTTCTTTCTTTTTTGATTTTCGATTTATTGTCTCACTTGTTGGTTCCCTGGGAGAATGCACAAGGGTATAACTTTCCGGTGACTAATATGAACGAAACGTAATTGAGAGCAGTAAGCGATTCATGTCACATTCTTGTTTGTGATTTTCTTTTTAGCGTGCCCTGGTGCAGTTGCGATCGGGTCCTCGATACTTGATCCCTTCACCTTGTTCTTGCCAAAATATTTTTGTATAGCTCTAATTTCATATGCAGATAAATTAACTCATATAGCTTGTTTACTTGTCGCTTTGTCTTAACTTTTCTTTCATTTTTCATTACATTCTTCCATGTTGTTATAACCCCTATTGGTGACAAACTTCATTAATTCTTGAACTTAATACATGTTTCTTCTTCTTCTTCTTCTTTTACCTCTTTCATAAAATAAATGCTAAGGATAGAATTCTTCCTTGCATTTCCCTTTAGATGCGATTTTCTTTATTTTGTTTCCTCTTCCATCCCTAATTGTACATGTCGATTCTCCTCGATGAAAACATGTATCATTGAACTCTCCATTTTCTTTCCTTGAAGTCCTGTCTGTCCTCCATGCACAAGCAATCATGCCACTGAATATCTTCGTGCCCCTTTTAAATAATTGTTATTCCTACCTTTAAAATTCTTGCTTTATACAGCATCGGTATTAGGCAATATACTCTTGTTTCAAAGCAAGATGAAGTTCCTTATTGGCATTTTGAATCTGCTCATATTAACAAAACAAAGTGATTGATATAGTCCCACCCCCATCTTGGAAACCGATGCAGTAAGATATAAATTGAAGATGCACAAATGTCAATTTTAAATTATCCCCCAGACTAAGCGATGATATCGATAGATCTCAACACCTTATCTTAGAGGTGCTTCACTTCTATTTTTCTTCATGTTTGAGCAAGTACAAGAAAAATCGCCTTACATGAGTAAAACCCATGCATATGTAATAAGGCGCTCCAAGATAAGAAAGGAAATTGTTGTATCCTATCACAGGCATGATGATTTTCAGGCTTCACTTCATATTATCGGCATTAGAACTCTTCACAAAACTGAGATAAGTCTCAAACATAAGTCTAGGAGATGCACTTTTATTTATTTATTTTGTGCTTACATCATATATAACCTTGCCTTTGCCGGTAATATAAACACTTGCTGTGTACACAGGAACATATATACCTTATCATTTGTTTATTTATTTTGTAATAGCATTGTTTGGACCGGGCATGTGATGTCTTACGTTGACAAGTAGATAAGACGGTCTCCTCTTTTTTTCTTTCTTTCTTTTTTTTAATAACAATTAATTCTTATTCTCGTAGTTTTTTTTTTTCCCCTCTTTTCCAGGGTGACTCTCACTGTTGTTCCATTCTAAGACAAGGTTTCATTATTCTTATGGCCTGTGACTAGTCTTAGGTACTGCCCGGATTCCTAATATTCAACATTATATATGCTCACGTTAACCTTAGGTGTTACTATAGAATATCCAACCATCATGTAGGTGTACAGTTAACCTCAAGTGTTATCGTGGATTCCTGATATCCAACATCATATAGGCCTACGATTAATCTTAGTTGTTATCATAACCTGACATTTAACATGCTCACGATTAGCTTAAGTATTCTCCTAGATTCCCATTTCATTAACCATTGAAACAAATAGTGAGGTGTGCATCCAAGGAGTCCACATGTAATTAAGTCAACATCATTTGGTTGTTAAGCATTGCACTACTTAGTAGGGATTGAAATAGATTTGGTGTTATCTCCTCCTTTAGAAGTATCATGCTAAGGAGTACAAATCTATTCAGTTGATCCATAGTCAACAAGTAAGGAATCACATCACCCAAGAGAGTCAACAAATGTTGTTACCAATGTTAAATGTTGAATCGGCATTGAATAGCTCAAGAAGATATATGCAAGAATTCAATAAAGGTTGAGCACCATGAAAAGAGGAAACATTATCAAGGAGAACTAATTTCCATAGATTATTGCCAATAAGGTTACGAGAATTCCTAAGGAGAGACAATTGTCTGGACTTTCCACATGTGTAAGTGCTCACTTTAGAGTATGAAGCATTACTTGACCATATCCCTCTAGGAGCAACATAGGATCATTACTCAAGCTTCACTTCATGCTAAGAGGTCACATAAGATTCATTCAAGATCATGTTTGGAGTTATGTCACATGAAGTTCTTTTTTAAATAAAAATTCTTTAAATTTGATAGATTGAAGTGTTGCCCCTTCTTCCCCTATTGATGGTACGTCATAACATAACAAGGCAACAACTTATGATTTGGAGGTACCTTCCCATCTCATCATGTAACTACTTTAGCACTTGCTTGTGCAATTGATGAATCATCAATTGGAGTATATCATGAAGTTTCTTTAACTCCATTGGCTTGCTTTGAACCTTAACAGTTAAAATAACTTTGTTCTCATGATTGAGTAAATATTGCTTCAATCTCATGATCATTTAAAGTGATATTGTGACTGTGAAGCATACTATAAGATTGCTCCCATCCATTGCAGTGAAGGACACTTTAACTTGCATTTGATTGAAGATTGTAGAAAAGGGTATTGCTCTTACCATGTGCTCAGCAGTAAATGCTTCTATGAGATGATTTCTTTAACCATTTATAGGCAGGGTTGCTTTGACCTTGAACTATGTAGAAAGGTGTTACGACTATTAAGCTCATTGTAGGGTTGCTTCGATCTATCGCAACTAAGATTGCTTCAATCTCATGAATAATGTTGTAGGATGGGCATTGCGCCCGCTACATGCTTAAGATTATAAGCTTTCATTGAACAACTATAAGTACTATGATATGACTGCTTCCATCATTCATGGATGAGGTTGCTTCAACCTTGACTGTATTGAAAGGTGTTATGGTTGTGCTTCAACCCATCATATCAGAGATCACTTCAATCTCATAAGTAGTGTCGCAAAATGGGCATTATATCCACTGCGTGATTAGGAGCATATGCTTTTACCGAGCAACTACAATTACCATGATATGATTGCTTCAATCATTCATGGATGAGGTTGCTTCGATCTTGATTCTGTTAAAAGGCATCATGACTACCAAGCCTGCTATGGGATCACTTCAACTTATCATAACAAAATTGCTTTGATCTCATGAATAATGTGATAGAATGATTTGACTACTTCAATCATTCCTGGATAAAGTTGCTTCAACCTTGACTTTGCAAAAAGGTATTATGGCTGCCAAGCCTACAATGAGATCGCTTCAACTCATTATAGCGGAGATCATTTTGATCTTGTGAGTGGTGTTGTAGAATGTGCATTGCACCTACTACGTGCTTAAGAGCATATGCTTCTACTGAGCATGGTTGTAGCTAACATTGTTGAATGGTCATTGCACTTGTTACATGACTTGCTCTTGCTTTGCTCATGATGAATTGTGCATATGAAAGTTTGATTAAGATGCTCTAAGGCCATAACTAAAAGATTTATGCAAGTTTAATGTATTAGCTTAAGTTTATGCACGATCCTTAAGGAACTTTTTATATGATTTTAGCTAAACTCAATACTTATGCTTACAATGTTACACTAATATGATTTCCTATGCAATTGAACTTTTTTCAAGGTAACAATTTGGTAATGTCATTGTTAAGTGCACTTAATTGCTTAGTTTGCTCATTTTTGTTAAAATTGGATTTTACCTAATTTGAATATCAACTTGATCATTTTATAGCATTTAAGTGGTTTTATGAATTTAATTGCTACTATGGATCATATAAAACATGTTATTAGCATTTAAATTGTATTTTGATCCATTTTCGAAGTTGTCAAAATTTTTCTTTTGTTTGAAATTTGGCGTGCTGTTTGCTTGAAGCTGCAGAATTTGCAACTATCGATCAATCGGTGGCAATCAGTGGTGATCGGTAGCATCCCCAACGATCGATCAACAAGACCTTACAACTGCTTAGAAGCTTTTGATCCTTTTAAACATAGGGAGATTGATCGATAGCTACTTGTCTCATTTTCACTTAGACTGATCGATCGATAGCTAACCTTCCCATCGATCAATAGGTAAAAATATTATCTTAAACATTAGTTTTCTACACAATTCAATTTAGTTCTCACATACCTACATACTAACTTCTCTTTCGAACTCTCTACTCCAAACCATACCTTCATCAACCTTCCCACAAAATTACTCTCATACAACTATTTCTTCACTCAAACACTCACATTACTCCTTATAAACACTCTCTACCCTTTTTCTTCTAGGATACCACATTTTCTTCCTCACACATACCCTAAAACTCTAACACCCACCAACTGTTCAACAAAATCTCTTAACGGCTTTAAGGACTATAAAACCAACCAAAAAGAGCGATGCTTCCTTTGATCACAATCTCTTCCTGAGTTCCCGCATGCTACTATGTATAAAATCTTTGATGCCTTTATTTTACATGTCGGTAAGAGTTATGAAAGAGAAGTTTTTCAAACTCCAGGATTATTTAAGATGCCGGGTGTTGTATCAAATGAGGTTTTTCTATCATAAGAATATGTTAACCAAGTTCATGAGGAAGCCATCAAGTTGTTTTATTGCAACTAAACAGATAGGTTGGATGAGAATGATAATTTACGAATTGGGATTAAGCCACATGATGAGGTTAGGAGAAAGCATATACACATGTATATATATGTATGTATGAATGTTTGTATATGGGAATATGATTGAGATTGATAAAGACGATATTTGTGATTCGCTAGGTGTTGAGAATAGAGGGTTTGGTCACATGAATGGTTTTGGTAATAATAAAGCCAAGTATTATGATCTTATTTTTGGAACTCATGGTGTAGGTGAACATTGGCATAATGACAAGAATCTTTGAGCTACTTGATAGCCACTTCGGCAACACATTCTTCATCTTTTCATTATGGATAATTATTGCCTAGAGTGGGATAAAATCAAATCGTAACTCAGGGAGACTTATAGATATTATATTGTTTGATGAAGGATATCAAAATCAACTATTATGACTTAATCTTCCAATGCTTCAAGAAAGTTACAAATGGACCAAACGGGAGAATTCTTAGATTATCCAGGCTCATTACTTTACTATTGGAAAGGAAAGGAGTTAAATTTCCTTGAGCCCTTAAAGTTTTCCAAGTCCTTAAATACAAATTGTCTAAAATTTCCCAAACTGGATGGAGAAAGACAAGTTGTCACTAGGAAAAGAAAGATGGGGATCTTTCTCCACTACATGGTGGTGGTGAGACTAGGGACGAAGCTTCGTTTCTGGATATGGATCCTACTGAGGGGGAGGTAGAGTGTAAGCCTAGTAATGCATGTGTTAGGGGTTGTAGAGCTGTACTACCATTGAATTCTCATTTTCCTCCCTTCAACTCAACATCACCCCTTAAGACCTAGTACCTATTTTATTAATATGTTGGGGGTCGCTTCCAATGGCTCCAAAATGAATCTCATCATCTTTAGAATGAAGTCCAAGAAGGTCTAACTGGAATCAACCCCCTGGACTAATCACATAAAGCCGAGATAGAGGACTAATCACACAAGTTCGGGCTCGCATAGAAAATACTAACTCTAAGCCATAGCCAAGATAGGGACTCTTATCTTGATTTAACCTCCTACCAACCTATCTATTAGATCCTTATGCGTATCTAACATGCTCCTGCCCAGCTATGAAGTCTTAATCTAGAAGGTAACCTAGGAAAGGCTAGCCAAACTAAGCTCTCCAATTGACCACCGGTACTTAACTCCAATTCAACTGACTTTCTAACCAGACTGATTGGCTCTAAACCTAATCAAAATTAGGTTGGCTCCTGACTACCAGTACCTCCTGTTTCTGCCTATGTTGTATCTTACTCTTGATGTATAGTCACCAAGTGACACGTGCTTTCTGATACAACGTTCCACAACGATTCTTTCTTTTCTGTACTGAATATTCTTTATCATTTTTACCCCTTTTTAGTATGATTCATGTAACGTTATTATAAAATACCATTTTATCTTTTCATACATGTAAAATAACCTTAGTGGGCAAATATATAAACCTCCATTTTCCTTGTACAAAAACATCCAGCTTTAAACACAGAATTACGCACTTTGAGCAACCTTAGTGTTCTCGTTATAATTCAACTCTTATCTATTCCCTTTAACAAGGAGTAGTGGTGAGTGACCATTCAATTCAAATCGGTGTGTCATATCTGGTGGATTATTGGTTGAGTAGGAATGGGTGGTGTATCATACCCATTTGGTAGCTGCCCAGACTTTTGCTAGCTTTTTCTTTGTTCTTTTTAATTCACTCCAATATGGTGCCTCTCTATGTGACTGACCTCGAAGACGCATGAGCTTCACTGATATTAGAGTACGGTTTTGTGAGGGAGTGTATGAAGTTGCAGTGAGGTTTTTGTTCATTTTACTGTTAGTGGTTGCTGTATTCCTTTTGTAGCTATTGTAGTGTGTTGGTATGATAGCAAGAGTGGTTTTATTGTTACTCAATTTTACTCTGTTTTTCATTATGAAAACAGAGCAAGTTTGTATCTATCTTATTTGAGTAACTATTAGGTGTTAAAGTTGTTAACCAGTTGTTAATCCAATTAAGAAGTACCATATTATGTCAGATTCAAGTATTGAAGGAGTTCTTGGTGACTAAGATAGTGGTGCTCAACCTGGTCGTGGTTTTAATTGCAATAACACCCTAGGGTCTGTAGATGACAAACTTGACAGAATCATAAACCTTGTTGAGAGTCTAGTCACCACAATGCAAGTTAATAGGCAATAACCCCAAGGTATACAATAACAAAACCCTTAGGATGATACCCCTGAGAGACACCATAGCTGAGTTAATCGAACCAATCACCTATTTCGAAATCCTTGAGCTAGAGGAGCTGCCAGACAAAGATTGGAGTAAGAAGAGATTGCAGAGGATGACGAGGAGCTGGATGTTGAAAGGTTTGGTGAGGAAGAAGAAGTTGATTGTTACTGAGCATAGGGACAAGGATGCTGAATCCCTTGAGGGCTAGACAATGTCAAGGTACAAACCTCGCCCTTCGATGGAAGTGGAGATGTAAATGAATACTTGGAGTGGGAAGAGAAGGTTAAGAAAGTATTTGAATGTTATGGATATGAGGATGTAGTCGAGGTTCAACTTGCTGCATTGGAGTTTACTGAGTAGGTTATCATGTAGTAGAAGAATTTGAATGTAACCAAGGAAAGAGATGGACGATGAGGTGTTAGAACTTGGGAGGAAATGAAAAGGCTGTTAAGAGGCAAATTTGTGCTCAAGACTTGTTTACAAGATACGTTTGCAAAGTTATAGGAGCTACGCTAAGGAAGTTAAGCTATTGATGACTACATAAGAGAGTTCCGGATGTTAATGATCCGAGTTGACATGGAAGTGCCAAAGGCCCGTACAGTATCAAAGTTTATTTTTGGACTCAAGTATGAGATCTGCAATATCATAGAAGTACAGAGGTTTTGTAATTTGGAAGAGGCCATTAAGATAGTGTAGAAGGTCGAAAAATAGAGGAGAAATATTCTGAGCTGACTTAGGCCAACATTCTCCCAATCTTCAATACCACGCTGACCTATTCAAGCCAAGCTTAGGAGACCATATCGAGTTGAGGAAAAGAATGATTGACTTGATGATAATCGAGCAAGTCAATATGGTCGAGTAGGACAGTCAGGCTGAGTTGAGGCTAGGTTACCCTTGAGAATGTATGAGAAGGGATAGATCTCCAGATGGAAGTCTAGCATGGTCAAATGCTTTAAATGCTTAGGTTTCGAACATATGGCTACTAAGTGTCTAAACCGACGTGTCATGGTACTTCGAGGAGATATAGTAGATAACACTGATGAGAGGGAACTTGAGGAGGAAAAGGATGTTCGAAAGACAAAAGCTAAGGATGAAGAGGAAACCTATGTCTATGCTAACTAGAGAGAAGTGATAACCTTAGTTTTAAGACGAGTCTTGAGTTCCTTACTGAACTCTAAAGAGAATTAGAAGGAGAATTTGTTCCATACCAAGTGTACCGTCAAAGGAAAATTATGTACAATCATAGTTGATGGAGGAAGTTGCATTAATGTGGTTGCGCAATCATTTGTGCAAAAGTTAAGTCTGCCGACCTTAAGGCATCCCCGACCTTACAAATTGCATTGGCTTCATGATAAGGGTGCTTTGCACGTAACTGAACAATTGACCGTATCATTCAGTGTTGGAAATGTATGTAAGGATGAAATAGTGTATAATGTCATCCCTATAGGAGCTTCACATCTGCTGCTTAGATGACCTTAGTTGTTCAACTAACGTATTACGCACGACAAGTATAAGAACACCTATGCCTTTATTAAGGATGGAAAGAGGATAATGTTGCAACCCTTAACCTCATCTTAAGTAAATGAAGCCCATAATCAGCTAACTCGAGTTAGCAATAAAAAGGCCTTAGTGATGAGTTGTAAAGAGCTTCGATCTGCTAAGAAATCCGATGAACCAATGTTTCTGTTGGTTAGGAGACTGATAGAGATGAGGGAGTTATAGAATATTCCAAAAGAAATTTGAGGCTTGCTAAATGAGTATTTTGACTTGTTTCCAGAAGAACTACCTAAAGGACTGCTAATATGAGACAAGTGCACCTATCAGTTTTAATATAGCGGATGTGAGTCCGAGTCGATTCCTTAGAGATTTTTAGTACTAATATTAACCTTGGCTTTATTATCTAACCGGAAAATTATGAAAGTTGAATTAATTAAAAATACTAAAATTAACAACTAAACTACTTATGAGACTTAATTACGCAAATTAGGAAGCAATAAACTACGAACGACTTCAAGTATTCAATAATGTATTTAGGAATTATTTCCCCTAGTGTTTAACATGTAACCTTTTTAAAATATCTCCAATTCAATTTCTATTATTCTTCACCGGAAGGATTCACAATTAAAGCTAATATATTTCTCAAGCATATTAACCCTAATCTTAAATTATTTACCGGAATCTCTTCACTTAGTAATATAATTTAGAATTACATTAATGTGTAATGAATTCCTACACAAACAATTAACTTTCTGGAAGAAACATGTATCTTATCTCTAAGTATACATGTAATTCTCTTCAATTAGGCCTAGATCTAATTACACATGCAATTTCTCAATCAACATGCATAATATCATATATTGATACTCTACAATTATCAATTCACAATTAAACAACATAATTGAATTAAGAAAAGATAGAAACTTTATTGAAATTATAATTCAATCCAAGGGTTACATGAAACCCTAGGTTCCATAATCCTAAATACTCGAATTCTAAGCTATTATAACGAATCTAAAAACGAGTTTCATCAAAAACGTAAAATAAAGCATAAAAACCCCTCTTGATTTGATGAACAATCTCTCTAATATTGAAATCGATGTTGTTCTCGCTTCTTGATTAATGTTCTTCTCAAATCTCCTCTCGTCTCTTGTGTCTCTTTGTTTCTGTAATGTCTTCCTCTTTTGAAACTCTAAGATATCCTTTTATATGTGTATTACAAAGATTCTATTTTCGTCACCCAAACGGCCTGGGACATGGCCGTGTCCCCAGGTCGTGTAATTTTCTGCACTTAGGCAAATTTTCTACACAACTTCAAAACTTCAAAACTTCATAACTTCTTCGTTTGAACTCGGAATTGAGTGAAACTTGATTCCTTTTCTTTGTTTTCGAGCCTAGAACGTGTTTAAACCCTGAAATCAACATTTTACTCAATTAAGTATCAATTTCTTTAAAGAAAACCAAAAATGTAAGGGAAATATTATAAAATCACCATATGAAATATGTTTAAAATCAGAGTTATCAAATTTCCCCACACTTAAGCATTTGCTTGTCCTCAAGCAAATAAATCAAAACAAAACTTTCGGGACAAGAAACACTTAATCAAAATTTATCACTATTTAGGAAACCTGTGAACGAATACACTTGACCCGAAGAAAGGTAAGAAAATCATTCTCAACTAACTTGCAATAATAAAGTCAACTAATTTCATCTGACCATATTCAAATGCTCTAACAATACTTAATACTAGAGTTCACTAGTTAATTTATGAAAATCAACGTTTACCCCGAATCATTTAACCAAGTATTCTTAATCTAAAAATTAGATTTAACATCTCACCAACCGAGAAAGAGTCATAAAAATTTTGACCATTTGACTAAAGTGTATACAATTCTCTTTTCCATCTTACTAAGTACCATAATCCAAAACAAACACATTTTACATCCACTCATCCTTTGATCATCCCCCTAGTTCATGCTTTTTTTTTTAGAGGTCTTTTGAATTTACTTTATTTAAGCACAATTGCGTTGGTAACGGGAAAGAATCTCGCTCTTCTAATGGACCAAGACGAATCCTTATCAATTTTTTCTATTCTTACACTTGTTATTACTTTTGACCTCCAATCATTATGATATTTCAGGGGTTTTTCAAAAGAAGAATTTCATTTGTTTGTTTGCTAAAAATTATAGGACTCTTAAAAATTTCTAAAAGAAAAGTATACACAAAAGTAAATTTAAAAATAACCATGACTAACTCTCAACTAGTGATGTTGCTCCAATCTCAAGTCTTAAAATCCTAAGTTAAATAACTTGTAATATTGCCTTCCAAAAATTTAACTAATCAATTCTAGTAAAGTATAATAAGATCAATAACAATCAAGATGACACAGTTGATTTGGCTTAATACCAATTAATCACCTATTGTAAGTTAACTTAAAAAGTAATTGGGTCAAATATGAATAATTGGTTTCCTAAATAGTAACAAATTCATATATATCCCTTCCCCACACTTAATAATGGACATTGTCCTCAATGTACCACAAAAAATCAGAGCAGCACGAAAAAAAAATAGCACAGGAAAAAGGAAACATATGTAATGAAAAAAAACTAATACTTCCCTGCCAGTTGAAAAGAAGTGCAAAATGAAGAGGCATCATCATTATGTATATCGGAGTTCACAAGTCTTGATCAACAAAAGACAACACAAAAAATTTGGAACTAAGAAGAGTGATCAGAATCCGTTTCCTCAGCCTCCTCATCAGATGATGCCTCAGCCATAGTAGCATCATCATCGTCATCACCCTCCTCTTCATCCTCCTCATCCTCATCACTTTCTCCAGCCTCCTCATCATCACCCTCCTCATCAACCTCTTCCTCACTATTCTCATCCTCCCCATCCTTTTCCGCATTCTCCTCTTCATTAGTAGTCGACGCTTTCATTTTAAGAAATTCTTCTATTTTGTCCTGTCGGAGATGAAGTTTATCCATACTCTCTCGTATATAACGAACCTTAGACACTAACAAATCAAATTTATCGTCTAAGCTGGCTGAAGACGTTTGGCCCCAAGATGTGCTGCTGCGAGAGCGTTGACCTTGACGTCTCGATGGTAGGAGGTTCATGAGGTGGAAGGAATTTAGGCGCATAGGAGTGACTTGGCTAATGAAATTAAGTGAGGGCCAAGCAACAACCTTAGTCCTCATAGCCTGCACTAGTGATGTAATATAAGAGCCACAGCAAATATGCCCTTTCTTCCGAGTAGTGGTGGCTTAATGGCTGAAGAGTTCGGCAATTTCAATGGCTAGATTGATGGGGTACTTATGGATGACACTGTAGAGATAGAGGCAATCCTTATTAGACACCACCTCAGTGCTAAGGCCCCGGCCAGTTAATGTATGGGAGAAAAGCCAGTGAAGAACCCGGTATTCAGGCCTGACTAATTGAGAGGCCTTACTCCTGGCTGGATCATAGGCATCGCCAACCGTGATCTCATTCCAAAATGACCCTTCCGTGACGCCACGAGGAAAACGACATGAAAGACTTTGGAATTCTTCCGTCCGTGTATATCTTTCTACATATAAACCAAGATATCGGCCTAGTTGAGCGATGGACATATAGAATGGATGGCCACTCAAGGTGAAGTGTAATTTGCGGTTTGGGCCCATGTGAGTAGCACTGTCTTTATCTAGCTTATAAGTACACAAAAATTCCAGGGTCAGCTCTTTATAAACTGGAGCTTCAAAGGATAATAGGCACTTCCAAACAGTACCATCCAAGAGCTCCTTCATTTCGGTGGTGAGCTCTAGTTGAGCGAGAACATCCCAATCCAACCGAAGGGTCTCGGTAAAGGGCTTAGATTGAAGCAATTGGTAGCGTTGTACTTGGTAGTCCTCCTTAAATTGGAGCATTGGGTACTCCATAGGGGGAAGAGTCGCCAATGGTTCAACAATTGCGCCGGATTGTGATGAAGAGGATGCCTCAAATTTGGATTGCCGACGAACAGAAAGCTTAGATCGATTAGCCTTTTGAATACTTGAAAAGAGGCAACAATCCAAATCAAACACAGACATCCATATCGCACATAGTTTAAAGCAAACAGAAAAACAGGAATAACAATGGGTAAGATTGTGAAAGGAATGCTCATTGGGGCATTTCATCAAACATATGGCGTGCAGCTAGAAAACGAGGTGATGGAAAAGAAATGAGTGGCAAATACTTCCAACGAATTCCACTACACACTAAGTAACGACGAAAAACAAGCATCTATACATATAAGAGACGCAAAATGACCCAGAATAATGATCGCCCATTGCTAACCCTAACTAGCCTGAATGAAGAATGACAATCGAATTAACCAATAAAATTTGGAATTGACAGAGCATAATGTAAGCTAACTAGATGAGGCAGCATTTATAATATATGAGATCAAGAAACTCAAAGCAATGATGCATAGCATTGATGAATAAGCAAAAGAAATTGGCAGGCCAAAAACAATATGCATAAAAGGAAGAACACACATAACCCAATTGCTGCGGCATAAGGAAGAGAAAGGAAAATTAAGGGGGAAAACTTACTTGGATCAAAATACGGAATGCAGGAATTGTGGAGAGAAGAGGGAGAATGAGAGAGAGTGTATGAGATATGTGTGATTGTGAGAGTGTGAGAGGGTGTGTAATTTAAATAAACCGGTCGTGTGTGAAAACCGTGTTATTTAGGTCGATACGGGCTAGGACACGACTGTGTCCCTTGCCCGTATAACTTACTGTGCCATCGTGTCTAACCTGGATGCACACGGGCTGGGACACAATGGTGTCCCATGCCCGTGTAACTTTCTGTGCGCGGGTGGGAAGGCTGGGCACACACGGGCTGGGGATACGACTGTATCCCACGCCTGTGTAACTTTCTGTGCGCGGGTGGGAAGGCTGGGCGTACACGGGCTGGGGACACGACCGTATCCCATGCCTGTGTAACTTTCTGTAGGTGGACATTTTTGAACGTCTAGATGGATACGGGCTAAGACACGATCGTGTCCCTCGCTCATGTAACTATTTTTTTTTTAAATCTAAAGATAAAGGAAACTTAGAAATAATAAAATTAAAGAGAAAATGAAAAATTAAAGTTAAGAGAGGAAAGAATTATGACGAAAAAAAAAAATGAAAACAAAAGAAAAGAAGGAAAGCAAAGTTAGATTGAATGGAAAATAAAATGAAGAAAACTTAAAGAACTAAAGCATAAATAGAGTTAGACATGGGTTGCCTCCCAAGAAGCACTTTAGTTAACGTCGATAACTTGACGGGATACGTCTACTTACGTTAGTTCCATCGAATGGAGATAAAACTCCTCCCGGCCAACATGCTCCAAGTTTCCACTCAAGTATAACTTCAACCGTTGTCCATTTACCTTAAATGTGCCTTTCTCCGCGTGTGTAACTTCAACAGTCCCATACGGGAAAACTTGTGTAATTGTAAATGGTCCAGACCACCTGGACTTCAACTTACCTGGGAATAAACAAAGGCGGGAATTATACAAAAGAACATGATCACCTTCTTTAAATTGTCGACCTTCTTTGATGCGCTGATCATGATACTTTTTGACCCTTTCTTTGTATAATTTGGAGTTCTCATATGCATTTGCTCGCCATTCCTCTAGCTCGTTCAATTGAAGCTTCCTGTGAGAACTTGCATGCTCAAAATCAACATTAACACGCTTAATCGCCCAATAAGCCTTATGCTCTATCTTTACCAACAAATGACAAGCTTTTCCATATACAAGTTAGTAGGGTGTGGTGCTGAGTGGTGTTTTGTAGGCGGTTCTATATGCCCATAGAGCATCATCCAACTTTTCTGACCAATCTTTCCTATGATACTCTATGGTTTTTTCAAGAATTCGCTTAAGATCGCGATTGGAAACTTCCACTTGGCCACTACTTTGGGGGTGGTACGGGGTGGCTATCCTATGTGTAACGCCATAACGTTTCAATACTTGGTCGAGTTGAGCATTGCAAAAGTGTGTTCCCCTATCACTTATAATTGTCCTAGGGGTATCAAATTGAGAAAATAGGCCTTTCAAAAATTTTTTTACTACCTTAGCATCATTAGTAGGTAGGGCTTTAGCTTCCACCCACTTAAAGACATAGTCTATGGCTACTAGGATATATTTGTTTCCATTTGAATTCAAAAAATGACTCATGAAATCGATCCCCCACACATCAAATACCTCGTTGGTAACGATCATAACTCTCAACATATCTTTGGGCATCTTTGAATAGGGTAGGCCAATAAAATCCTGCCTCTAGGACCTTATGAGCTGTCCTATTGGCACTATGATGCCCACCTATGGGCTCCGAATGACAGTGGCTCAAAATTCGCCAACCATTGAGGTGTGGTACATACCTTCAAATGATATGATCTGCACATACTTTAAACAAGTAAAGGATCATCCCAAAAATAATGTTTCACATCAGAAAAGAATTTCTTCTTTTGTTGGTGTTGAAGTCCCTTTGGTATGATCCTAGTAGCTAAAAAATTAGCAATATCTGCGAACCAAGGAATTTCCATATCACTTACCTAGGTGATGGCATAGAGTCGCTCCTCAGGGAATTCATCCTTGATCTCGTTCTCGTCAAGCGATTCCAAGTTTGGATTCTCCAATCGGGATAGGTGATCTACTGCTAAATTCTCAGCTCCTTTTTTATCTTTGATCTCCACATCAAACTCTTGCAGCAACAAGAGCCACTTAATCAATCTTGGTTTTGCATCCGGCTTTGCTAACAAGTACCTAAGGGCAGAATGATCAGTATAAACAATCACCTTAGATAGAAGCAAATAAGACGAAATTTATTAAAGGCAAAAACAACGGCTAGCAACTCTTTCTCTATAGTAGTGTAGTTCTCCTGAGCATTCGTAAGAGTTTTGCTAGCATAGTTAATTGGTTGAAAGTGCTTGTCTCGCCTTTGCCCCAACACTGCCCCGACTGTGTGATCACTTGCATCACACATAAGCTCAAAGGGGAGAGGCCAATCAGGTACTACCATGATTGGAGCATTGGTAAGTTTCTCTTTAAGGATATTGAAAGCTTTCAAACACTCCTGAGAAAAAACATAAGGCACATCCTTCTTTAAAAGCTTAGTCAAAGGGCGGGCAATTTTCGAGAAATCCTTGATAAATCGCCTATAAAAACCTGCATGTCCTAGAAAACTTCTTATGGCCTTAACCGAAGTTGGAGATAGGAGTCTTGCAATCGCATCCACTTTGGCAGTATCCACCTCAATTCCTCGATAAGAGATCTTATGGCCCAGCACAATACCTTCTTGTACCATGAAATGGAACTTTTCCCAGTTGAGAACAAGGTTGGTCTCTTCACACCTGGTAAGTACCCTGTCCAAATTATCCAAACAAAGGTCAAATGAATTGCCAAAAACTGAAAAATCATCCATAAATACCTCCATTATGTCCTCAATCAAATCATCAAAAATAGCTAACATGCATCGCTGGAATGTAGCCGGTACATTGCAAAGACCAAAAGGCATTCTGCGATAAGAAAAAGTGCCATAAGGACAAGTGAAAGTGGTCTTTTCTTGATCTTCCGGTGCAATAGGTATCTGAAAATAACCAGATAATCCATCTAGAAAACAATAAAACATATGTCTAGCTAATCGGTCTATCATTTGATCGATAAAAGGTAAGGGGAAATGGTCTTTTCGTGTAGCATCGTTTAACTTTTGATAATCGATACATACACGCCAACCTGTTACCGTTCTCATTGGGATCAATTCATTCTTTTCATTAGGGACTACTGTCATCCCACTTTTTTTTTTTTGAAATACTTGTACTGGACCTACCTATGAACTATCAGAGATAGGATATATCATACTTGCATCAAGGAGTTTGATAACTTCCCTTTTGACTACCTCTTTCATGTTTGGATTCAAACGTCTCTAGGGCTGCACAACCGGCTTATAGTTTTCTTCCATTAAAATCTTATGAGTACAAAAGGAGGGATTGATACCTCGAATATCGGATATTTTCCAAGCAATGGCTCTCTTATGCTCCTTGAGTACTTTCAGCAACCTTTCTTTCTGTTCTTTTTCCAAATTGGATGCTATAATTACTGGTAATTTGGAGTCCTTCTCTAAGAAGGCATATTCCAAATAGTCAGGTAATTGTTTTAGCTTCAATACTATTGGCTCCTCAATCGAAGGTTTTAACTATGCTTCCTTCCTCTTTTCAATCTCTTCAAATCCTATCTCCACAGAGATAGGTTTATTTGCCTCCGGTTGGGCTATCACCTCGGATTTGACAGGATCTTCTGAAGCTTTCTCTATGCCTAATTGCAAGCAACTCTCTCATGGATCCTTAAGAAGAACTTCCTGCATATAACTTGAAACAAAAGTGTCAATAACATCAAGAAGGTAGTAAGTATCATCCTGATCGACAGATTTTTTCATAGCCTCCGAAATTTTAAACATAATCTCTTCATCTCCGACTTGAAGAATGAGCTTGCCATCACTAACATCAATGATAGCCCTAGCGGTAGCTAAGAATGGACTACCTAGGATAAGGGGCAATTCAAAATCTTCATCCATATCCAATATCACAAAATCAACTGGAAAAATAAATTTACCTACTTGAACTAATACATCCTCAAATATACCTCTAAGGTACGTCACAGATCTATCAGCTAATTGCAAGCTCATGCGTGTGGGCTTAGGTTCCCCTAATCCTAGCTTCTTAAAAAATTTATAAGGCATTAAATTGATGTTAGCACCCAAATCAGCTAAGGCTTTGTCAATTAACAGATTACCAATATGACAAGGAATTGTAAAACTTCCTGGGTCTTTTAGTTTCTTGGGCAGCTTGTTTTGCACGATCGTTGAACACTTTTCATCCAAGATGATTGTAGAAAGCTCCTCAAGTTCCTCTTGTTAGATAACAAATCTTTCAAGAACTTAGCGTACTTCGGCATCTGTGACAGGGCATCAACAAGAGGTAAGTTAATATGCAGTTGTTTAAAGAGGTCAAGGAACTTACTGAATTGTTGGTCATTGCGATCTTTCTAGAGTCTTTGGGGATATGGGATAGGTGGTTGATATTCCTTCACCTTTGACGGCTCTACATCTACCGTTGCTTTCGTCCCCTCCTTGCTCTTGCTAGTTTCCTCGCTACCTTTCCTCTCAGCATGTAACTCCTTCCCATTTCGAAGTATCACTGCCTTAACATGTTCCTTTGGATTGGGTTTTGTATTTCCCGGTAACGAACCCTGTGATCTTTCAGAGATTAGCTTCGCAAGTTGACCAATTTGGTTTTCAAGATTGCGATTTGAAGCCTCTTGATTCCTTAGTGAGGATTCAATGTTGGATAAGCGAGCCTCATTGCCTTTAATGTATTTTGTGAGAAGTTCTTCCACACTGGATTTCTTTCTTGAGGGAGAGGGGGTAGGAATGGTCTTTGAAATCCAGGTAGGCCAAAGTTGATCTTCTGTTGGCCTTGGTTTTGGTTTCCCCATGAGAAATTGGGGTGATTCCTCCATCCTGGATTGTAAGTGTTGTTGTAGGGGTTATTTTGTTGCTTAGGTAGATTTCCTAGATAATCCACCTGTTCCAGTGGTTCTTGTGCTCCATACCCCTGCATACCAAAATCACTTACATCCGATTGCACTTGTTGAGGGCCAACTGAGAGTGCATCAATCTTTTCACTTAATAAGTCCACCTTGGCTGCCAAAGCAGTGGTCAAGTCCACATCATAAATTCCCATAGCCTTTTGTTTGGCTCTAGTGCTTTTCCACTGATAATTGTTCATCGCTATTCCTTCAATCAGGTTTTTTGCTTGCTCAGGTGTTTTTGTGTTTAAAGTACCTCCTGTGGATGCATCAATCATTTGTCTCATAGATAAATTAAGACCATTATAGAAGGTCTGAATCTGCATCCATAATGGAAGGCCATGATGTGGGCACCTCCTAAGCAAGTCCTTGAATCTCTCCCAAGTATCATATAGAGTCTTTGCTTCCAATTGAGCAAAACAAGAAATATCATTCCGAAGTTTAACGGTCTTTATAGGTGGGAAATACTTCTCCAAAAATTTCTCTACCAATTCATTCCAGGTTGTAATTGAATTTCGTAGTAAAGAGTTCAACCATTGTTTTGCTCTACCCCTTAAGGAGAAAGGGAATAGCTGCAGTCGGATGGCATCATCCGTGGCTCCGTTGATTTTAAAAGTATCACAAATCTCTAGAAAGCTAGAGATGTGGGCATTGGGATCTTCATCTTGGAGACCGTCAAACTGAACATATTGTTGCACTATTTGTATGATGTTAGGTGCAATTTGGAAGTTGTTAGCAGCGACGGTTGGCCTTGCGATGCTAGAGTCAACTCCAATAAGTGTAGGCCTTGAATAATCGGACATGGTTCGTTTTACTTCATTCCCGTTGTTAGCCATGTGTGGTGGATCTTCCTGCTCGATGAATTGAGTGTTGGTCTCTTCACCTTCTTCCTTGATTTCAACGATTGACTCGTTGTCAATGGTGCCACACTTTGTTTAGGTCGTGATTTCAAATTTTGAAGGGCAGTTCTCTCAATTTCAGGATCAAGTTCTACCAAATCTTCTAGGTTACTTCGAGTCATGCACTGCAGGGGTAAGAAATATAGAATCAATTACAGCTCTAGCTAATGAAAATAAATAATGAAAACAAAGGAAAAAAAATGGTTAAAGTAATAAAGTAACTAGTGTTCTTAATATCGAAAATCCCTAGCAGCGGCGCCAAAAACTTGATATGAGGCAAGTGCACCTATTAGTTTTAATATAGCGGATGTGAGTCCAAATCGATCCCTTAGAGATTTTGAGTACTAATATTAACCTTGGCTTTATTATCTAACCGGAAAATTATGAAAGTTGAATTACTTAAAAATACTAAAATTAACAACTAAATTACTTATGAGACTTAATTACGCAAATTAGGAACCAATAAACTACGAACGACTTCAAGTATGCAATAATGTATTTAGGAATTATTTCCCCTAGTGTTTAACATGTAACCTTTTTAAAATATCTCCAATTCAATTTCTATTATTCTTGACCAGAAGGATTTACAATTAAAGCTAATATCTTTCTCAAGCATATTAACCCTAATCCTAAATTATTTACCGGAATCTCTTCACTTAGTAATATAATTTAGAATTGCATTAATGTGTAATGAATTCCCACACAAACAATTAACTTTCCGGAAGAAACATGTATCTTATCTCTAGGTATACATGTAATTCTCTTCAATTAGGCCTAGATCTAATTACACATGAAATTTCTCAATCAACATGCATAATATCATATATTGATACTCTAGAATTATCAATTCACAATTAAATAACATAATTGAATCAAGAAAAGATAGAAACTTTATTGAAATTATAATTCAATCCAAGGGTTACATGAAACCTTAGGTTCCATAATCCTAAATACTCGAATTCTAAGCTATCATAATGAATCTAAAAACGAGTTTCATCAAAAACGTAAAATAAAGCATAAAAACCCCTCTTGATTTGATGAACAATCTCTCTAATCTTGAAATCGATGTTGTTCTCGCTTCTTGATTAATGTTCTTCTCAAATCTCCTCTCGTCTCTTATGTCTCTTCGTTTCTGTAATGTCTCCCTCTTTTGAAATCCTAAGATATCCTTTTATATGTGTATTACAAAAATTCTATTTTCATCACCCGACACGGCCTGGGACAAGGCCATGTCCCCAGGTCGTGTAACTTTCTGCACTTAGGCAAATTTTATACACAACTTGAAAACTTCATAACTTCTTCGTTTGAACTCGGAATTGAGTGAAACTTGATTCCTTTTCTTCATTTTCGAGCCTAGAACGCGTTTAGACCCTAAAATCAATATTTTACTCAATTAAGTATCAATTTCTTTAAAGAAAACCAAAAATATAAGGGAATACTATAAAATCACCATGTGAAATATATTTAAAATCAGAGTTATCAACTGCCATTTGTCTAAGGCATAGAGTATTACATTAATCTACAACCAGGTGCCACCTTGCCAGATCAACCTGTATATAAGATGAACCCCGAGCAGACTGCCGAGCTAAAAAGACAAGTAGACGAACTCATTGAGCGAGGGCAGTAAAGGAGAGCATGAGCCCTTGTGCTGTACCAACTTAGCTTGTTCCGAAGAAGGATGGTTTATGGCGCATGTGTTTTGATAGCTAAGTAATTAACCAAATTATCGTCAAGTACAGATACTCAATACTGAGACTTAATGACATGTTAGATGAGCTTTATGGCACACAAATATTTTCGAAGATTGACCTGCAAAGTGGCTATTACCAAATTCGCATAAGGCCGGGCAATGAATAAAAGACTGCCTTTAAGACTAGGTATAGGCTCTATGAATGATTGGTTATGCTATTCGGACTTACTAATATGCTGAGCACATTCATGAGGTTAATGAATCATGTGATGCGCTCTTTTCTTGGAAGATGTGTGGTTGTATACATTGATGACATATTGGTGTATAGTGCCGACCTAAACAACCATGTTCAATATCTTCGTAAAGTATTTGGTACTTTGTGAGCTAAAAAGTTGTATGGGAATATAAAGAAATGTATGTTCTACTAGAAAGAGCTGGTGTTCTTAGGGTATGTAGTATCAGGGGAAGGAATTTGAGCAGATGAGGAGAAGATCTAACTGGAATGACTGACGCCAAAAAATATCACTGAAATCTAAAGTTTCCATGGCCTAACTTCTTTTTATAAGTGATTTATTAAGGACTTCAGCACAATAGCCGCCTTATTGACCAAGTTGACAAAGAAGAATGAAGGGTTTAAGTGGAACAATCAACCTGAGAGAAGTTTTAGGGAAATCAAGGAGAAGCTCATCTCAGCACTTGTCCTTTCACTACTAGATTTTGATAAGCCCTTCAAACTGGAGTACGACACATTAGGAGTTGGAATTGGTATTGTCTTAATGCAAGAACGATGGCTTGTCGCTTACCACAGTGGGAAACTAAGTAGCGCAGCCCTAAACTATTCCGTGTATGAGAAGGAGATGTACTCCCTTTTTCGAGACTTACTGTTTGGTAACATTATTTGCTACTGCGAGAGTTTGTTATTTATACAGACCATGAGTCTCTAAAGCAGATGGGTAGTCAAAACAAGATTTTAAAGAGGTAAGACAAGTGGTTGGAGTTCATAGAGAGTTTCTTGTACATCATTCGACATAAGAAGGGAAGGGCAAATGTGGTCGCTGACACTCTATCCCGATGGCAAATCTTACTGACTATTTTGTAGACAAAATTATTGGGATTCTCACTAATTACTAAGCAATATGCTCATGATTTTCACTTCAGCCCTATCATAGGATAGTGCAAGGATGGAACCGCTATGTATTCCAAACTGCTCCATATGTAAACTATTGGTCCAGGAAGCTTACAACAATGGACTTTTAGGCCACTTTGGGGAGGTCAAAACAACTAATTTGTTGAAAGAGAATTTTTACTAGCTAAGTTTGGCTAAGGATGTTCATAAGATAGCTGGTCATTGTGAAGTGTGTAAGCATACTAAGGGGAAGAGAGAACCCCATGGAGAGTATATGCCTCTATTGACGCCTACCTTACCATGGGCTGACCTCAGCATGGGCTTTATCCTAGGGTTGCCCTAGATATCTAGAGGGAAAGATTTTATTTTTGTTGTAATGGACCATTTCAGCAAGATGGCACACTTCATTCCGTATCATTAGACTAATGATGCTTTATATATTGTTGATTTATTTTTGCAGGAGGTTGTCCGACTACATGGAATACTGAAGACTATTGTCTCAGATTGGGAAATAAAAAATTTTTGAGCTATTTTTGAAAGACTCTTTGGACGAGAGTTGAGAGTAAACTAGTGTTCAACTCTAGTAGCCACCTTCAGACTGATGGCCAGATTGAAGTGGTGAACAAGACGATAGGCAATCTGCTCAAAGCTATTGTAAGGAAGAACTTGAGGGATTAGGATCTATACCTACTAATCGTGGAGTTTGCATACAACTGAACTATCCACAGCACCACTGGGAAGATCCCATTTGAGGTTGTCTATGGCCTTAACCCAACCATTCCCCTAGATATGATTTGCACCCCAGTAGCTACTAAAAAAAGTCAATCCGGAGTCGATTGCACTTGAGAATTACATGAACTGCACTAGTCCGTAATAGAGAAGATCGCTAAATTCAATTAAAGACAGCACAAGATTGGTAACCGAGGCCATCGAATTGTTTCTTTCTAGCCAGAAACTTAGTATAGATTCACCTCAGCTAAGGGTGATTCCCATACTCAAGACAATGACTATGGTGTCTCATCTACCTTAGATGTGTCCGATCTGATTCTCCATCAACTAACAGAAGACCCTACGAATGCCCTAGAACAACGAACAGAAACCCCTTCAAATTTGAGGACAAATCTTTTTGACCCCCAAGCAGAAGCGAAGTTGATGCATCTCCGAGATCAAACATATGGAGAGGCACCTTAACGAAGTGAATTGAAAAGAATAAAAAAAAAAGATAGCAAAAGTTCAGTCAGCTACCGAATGGATATGACACGTTACCCGATCTTACTTAACCAACAATCCGCTAGATATGATACACCGGTCTGAATTGAAGGGTCACTTACCACTAGTCTTTGCTAAAAGGAATAAATAAGAGTTAAATGATAAAGAAAACACTAAAGTTGCTCAAAGTGAGTAATTATGTGTTTAAAGTTGGATGTCTATGTATAAGGAAAGTGGGGTTTTATTTACTTGCCCACTAGGGTTGTTTTACATGAATAAAAGGGACAAAAGGGTATTTTACAATAACGTTACATGAATCATACTAAAAAGGGATAAAAAGGATAAAGAATATTTAGTACGAAAAAGAAGGAATCATTGTAGAACGTTGTGTCAAAAGGTACGTATCACTTGATAGTTGTACATTAAGAGTAAGATACAACATAGGCAAAAACAACAGGTGCTGGCAATCAGGGGCCAACCTAATCTGGATCAAGTCAAGAGCCAATCATTCTAGTTAGGAAGTCAGTTAAATTAGAGTCAGGTGCTAATGGTCGATTGAAGAGCTCAGCTCGGCTAGCCTTTCCTAGGTTACCTTCCGGATTAAGACTTCATAGCTGAGCAGGAGCATGTTGGATACACGTGAGGATCTGATAGACAGGTTAGTAGGAGATTGGATTAGGATAGGAGTCCTTGTCTTGACTATGGTTTAAAGTTAGTATTTTTCATGTGAGCCCTTAAAGTCCTCTAGCTCGACTTTGTGTGATCGATGCAGGGGATTGATTCCTATCAAGGTATCTCAAATTTCAACAAGTATATCTATTCTTAGGGTGAATTCCTAGTTTCTTGTTCCTTTTTCTTTTGTTTTCATTAGACTTAATGGCCTTATTTTGTTATTTTTGTGAACTTGGTCTTTAGCCTCTCTTTATGTTTGCTTTTATGTCTTTAGCCTTCATCTTTATGTTTGTAGACTTGATAATGCATTATGTGAACTTAACTTCACTTTGTAATGTTTAGCAGTGAATGGCTTGTGCTTGGAGGATTGAGAAGTTGAGCTTGCTATTTGTTATTGAAATTGGTATATGCACAATGGGTTTAGTAATTGACATGCAACTATATTATGCATTGTAATTTAAAATTGTTATATATCTGGACTTGAGGGATTCTTTTATTTTTTTTAATAGGGGGCATATTCTAAGGCTTAAACCAAGATTATGTTGACTTGTCAACATGCGTGTCTCTTCCCCTTCACCACCTAGAATCTCATTTTTTGATGAAGCCAAAGGGGGAGAAAGACTTCAAGTCATATAAAGAGTCGCTTTACCTTAGCAATCAATCAAGGTCAATATAAGAATTGAAATCATGAATATGCTGAATATATGTTGTATTCTCTCTTAAACTAATACTTGAAAATTCGAACATTCAATCTTGTTCTTAGAAGTTTAAACTTACAAATCTTTTTCTTATATGAATGCGTGATTGAGGGAGAGTATTAAATTAAGGAGGAGCATATTAAAAGTATAAGTTTTGTCCTCATTAGAAAGGGGGAGATTGTTGAACATTTTGGTTTATATAATTTTGATGAGACAAAACTTAAATATGGTTGAAATCATTAATGCATTGTATAGGAAAAATATCAAGCTTAAATGATTACATATTAAGGTTCCTTAAGGAAAAAATTCTTGAGTATTTGTTTATTATGTATTGGAATTGGATTGGTTCCTTGTTGTCGTATGTTGTAAGAAATAACAAGAGAAAAACTACCGATTGATTGGTATGTATACTAACAATCAATTAGTAGCCTCCTTTCATACTTGCAACATTCAATGTTCAAGTGAAGTATGGCATCTAAACTTGGTGAGTAATTGTTATAAAGAGATTGCTAAGATTTTAATCTACCGACTACCAATCAATTAGTAGCCTAAACTCAAAATTGGAACATTATGTGGTTATCATAAAGGCTAGTGACACGTTTGAGTGATCAAGTAGTAGAAGTGTAATGGCTAGGAAATTTGTATTACCAATTGATTAGTAGCTTGTATAGCGATCGATAGGTAGCACTCTGAAACTAACTATTGGCTGCATTTAATGTAGTAATGGGAAGAATATGAAGAATTATACCTCAACTACTTGAGATTGAAGACAAGAATTTTGACATTCAACTACAAATTTTGAACATTTTCTTACATTATTTTACTCTTCTAATTGTGCTTTATCTTGTTATCTATTTGAGAGAGAAAATTAAAAGTTTAGTGCCAAGGTTTCTCTACTTGCAAAACAATCATAGAAAGATTAAGATTGTGCTTAAAGTGTATTTGAGTGATCATTATGTGTTCGAGAAGTGGTGTAAGCTCTTAATAGAGCATTGTGTTATTGAGATTGATAAAATTGTGTGAAGTCCTCAATTGGTGGTGATTGGTGTTCGTAAGGAGTAAGGAGTGATCTAAACTCTACGTTATATCACGACTTGATCCTCTCTTACCCTATCTCTTTTATTTCTGAATTCATTATCATTGTTCTATCATTTAGTTTGCATACAATTGTGACATTTATTACTAAAGTTAAAAGAGAATTAAAATTTATCACTAATACTCTAATCACTCCCCTCTTGAGTATCAACCTAGTGTCTTTCACACCCCATATCAATAATAGTCACTTTTTCTTGAGTCTCAAAAATCTTTTCCATAAATAGCTTGTACATAGTTCCCTACAAATCGATTCATTTTGAGGGTAAGTTAACATACCAAGTGTATGCCTTTTCTATCAAAGACTTTGAAAACTCCTTTAACTTTAAGTCATTATCAAGGTTATAAACATCAAGTATCTCTAGAAACTTAAGGAGATGCTCCTTAGTGTACCCTTTCTTTTCATTAAATTTGCTAAATTTAGGATTGGTACAATCCTTTAGGTAAGAGTTATCTACAATCCTGTAGAATTATGGGAACTTCAAGTTGAGTATACTAGTAGAGGGTGTAGCTTGCATTTGACTAACGCACCTTTTCATGTCTTCCTTTGTTACATAGGATAAAGTAGTAGATGTAGGATTGGCTACTGCTTGGAGTGCTAGTATGAAGTTGCAAGGTACAACTATGCTAGGCATTAGTGGTTGTAGGTTGCACCTCGAGGAGGAGGATCTTTTAAGGTGGACCTTTATTTCCTCAATTACAAGCGTCTAGTGAGTTAGAGTCAAGTGTTATAGTAGGTGCATAAGGTCCTCTTGTTGCCCTCTTCCTTTACCTTCCATAAGGGTTGTGTTAACTTCTTTAGGTTATTAAGTGTCTTTCAAGGCGATAGTAGGAGGCACAAATCTAAAGACTTATACGCTTAGTGTAGGTATAACTATCTGGACAAGGCACCAGTAGGTACGATGATAGTAGTAGGTACTTGTAGGTTTACTCCAAGCAATGTAGTAGCTTTTGCTGAAATGGTAATTTCTACAATTGGCACTGATGGAGTCATACTAGGTAATACACTGGTATTCGTGACAACTGCGACTACAATGCCTAGCAGGAGCTGCATGAAAATGGCAAAGAATTATTTCATCATATGGGTATTTTCTTATATGGTGTGTAGTAAAGGTGAATCATCAATAGTGGGTGGTTGAATAGTCTCAGGTGCTTGCACAACCCTATGGACTTACATAATGCTAGGTGCTAGTATAGTTTTAGGTGATTGCATGATTCCCAATGCTTGTACAGCCGTTGGTACACTAATATCTTGCATTGCTTAGGTTTGCTTAATCCTATCATGTTGATTCTTATGCTCCTAAACATGCCCGTTGTTTCTAATCTTCTTATGTATAGGTGTTATTCTGTTAAGTCTCTCCTTCCCTAATGGAGTCACCAAATAATGTATGGTGGTAGGGTTGTTATAATTGGCAGTTCACATGCGGCAAGTGTACCTATCGACTTAGAAGATGTCTTAAACTGATAGCATGTGGAAGGATGTCATTAGGAAGAAGCATGGGAAGAAGAATGGGAAAACTCGATATCTCAAGTGTATACATGTGACAATGGATTAAACTTAGTGATTTTGGTCGTTAATGGATTATTCCTAATAAATTGCTTGTTTAATCTTTTGAGGAGTGATTTCAATAGAGTTTTAGTACTTGTCTCAAGTTTGCCAATATTCTGAATGAATCAAATGAGACGAGAAACCTCATATTTACAAAGTTTGGAGGTCAATCTTATCTGTTGGATGGCTTTAAGATAAATAGTTGAGATTGAGGCTTGTTATTAAAGCTTATCTTCTCTTTTAGTCTTCATAGGCTTGGATATCATCTTAAGGCTTGTGATAATTAAAAGAAGTTCATTTTCTCTTTAAATAAGTTTGAAGTACACTTAGACCTCTTTAAAGCCCAATAAAGCTAAACGAAGCCCAAATGAGCTCAAAAAGGCCTTTTTTTTAGAGTATACATTTCACACATAAGATAATCGAGTAAGGTCGAGAGAAGAAAAGTTAGTTTGATGATCTCTTTCTAAGTTTACTATGCCATATTTCTTTAAGACATCCCTAATTAGGCTTGATCCCTCAAACTTTGTCATTAGCCTAAGAAATCAATCCATGGCACTAAATTGGCTAAAAGCCTAATTACTGAAACCACCCTTAACACATGTAAACATGCATCATCTAATGATATGTAGGTTAGTTTAGAACAATGCTTAGATACTTAATAAATGAAATGTTTATACTTGTATAATAAATCAATGACCAAACTTATACTAATTTGTTTTAGAAAATGCATCATCAGCAGAATGTAGGTTAGTTTTACAGCTATGCATAGATACTGTAGACTTTACAAGTTTAAACTTCTCAACATGGGGTCAAACTTGAGCATTGTAGATATTTCCCTAAGTCGACAAATCCATATAAAATTTTAAACTTGAAACTTAAAATGAACATAAAAGACCCTATTATATGATTTGAAACCTTAATCATGCATGAAAACCCCAATCCTTACATACACGTACTTTTAAGCATGTAAACCTAAACTTAATAGAAACTATAAATATTAAATTGTAAAAATTTTTAAAACTCTATAAAATTATCTTAATACTTGAAAAGCCATAAATCAATAAAATTATCATTAATTTTGTGAAGTCATATAAAACTGATAATGAATGAATCAAGGATCATTTCAAATAATAATAAATAACAAAACTAAGCTAGTTAAAAAAACAAATTAATAAATTTACAAAACTAATTTTACTTATGTATTAAGTAGCCCTATAATATGTATATATATAAATATATTACTAAGCAATTTCCTTCTCTTTTCTTAATTTATCATATGATATATATATATATATGTTGCATAATAAAATAATGACCCTAAGTAAATAATTAAAAATATAATTTGAACAAATTTTATTTAACTCTAGAAAGTTATAAAATTTCTTAAGAAGTAAATCACAACCTATAATTTAATTTGAGAACCAAACCTAAAAGAATTACATACAAGACAATTCTCTTATTTTCACTTATAAGCCATGTTTGTAAACCTTGCCTTTTAACGAGCTTGTGAATCAACCAAGAGTATTTTTTGAACGTTTCCAAGGATCAACTAAACTAAAAATTTAAGTTGACATCTAAAAACAAATTTAGTTTTTCAATTCAAAAGTTTATTATTGATAAAACTCAAATACGAGAACAATAGACCTTAAATCATCCAAAACCCTAAACCCTAAAACAATTAAAAACTTGTAACCTTATGCAACTAATTGAGAATTTCATTTGAATAATTTTATTCAACTCTAGAAGATTTTTTAATTTTATAAGAATTAAATCATAACTTACAAAATTATTTAAGAAACAAACTCTAAAAGAGTTTCATATAAAACAATTCCCTTATCCTTAATGCATAAGACTCGTACACATAAATAAGTGAATCATCTAATCACCTTAGATAACTTATCAATTGAGAGTTGGAATTATTTATCAAATAATAACTTATCAAGAGCAAGTGATAAAACACTTTCCTTATATTACCATGACTTATACTACATATAGACAAGTTATCATATTATTTTATATATTCAACTTTTAATTAAGTGAAAAGACAACTTAGTGCCCAAAAAGGACACCCTATAGCCAATTGGAAAGAGAGCCTAAAGGAGGCTATGCCTTGTCAACTTTCAATCACTCGATTATCTTATACATCTACTATTCACTCCTTAATGCTTACATCATCTATTCTTATCAAAAGTTAGCATGTGTGCACAGTAAAAGACAACTAAATTAAAGCTTTTTTAACACATTTCCCTCCCATTCAAAATTGGCCACTCACTCCCTCATTTCACTTTCATTTTCACTTTCTTTTCATTTGTCAACTCCAAAAGCTACTTCTAAGAACTTTAGATCTCCTTCAAAACCCCACTTTAAAGATCAAGACTCAAGCTTCAAAAAAGATCTTACAAAAGAAGAAAGAAAAATAAAGAGCATAAGTAGATACTTAGTGCACAACCACCTTGTTTACGCTTTTGAGGAGGAGTAAGTTGTTTCCTTGTTTAAGTGATCTAGTATGCCATGTTAAGAAACCATATTTTTATGAAGATGTTGGCATGAACTTAAGATGATAACTTAGCTAGCCACTTTAAGAAATAAGCTTATGAATCTTTCACTAGAAAGTTAGAATATGAGTATGCTAAGTTGGTGTTATGTAAGGATTCATGTTTAACAATTAGAATGGAAGATATTAAGTTGAGGAAGTCATGAAATATGTACATGAACAAAGAAAAAGCATGCTAGATGTGAAGTATAAGAAAGTTATTCAAGAGTTATTTTCACTTTTTGATGTACCTAGGAGCTAAGTTATTACTAGGACTTACTGAGGTGGATTTGAATTGAAATACGTCTTTCGAGATATTGAAGAAAATTAGAGGGAAATAATCCATAACCAAACAAGAGTAGCTAACGTGAAGTTACTTGGAAGATGTGACTCACCAACGAACACAACACAACTTGACACCACACTTGATATAACGCATAAGTTGATGTCAAGGTCTACCCGCCACTAATTCTAAGCTACTCGATAAGATTACATAAGAGTGTAAAATATGGACTTGAAGAAGATTATCTCATAAGAACATAATATTCAGTATTAACATGTAAGTTATATGCGGCTTACAAAAGAAAAAGACTATTTATAGTAAGTCCCTAGGATATTATTACAAATAATGAAATGGCAAGAAAGTATATACAAAAAGGGAATTCCTAATACATATCAAAAAGGGTAAAAAAAGACAAAAGGCTAAAAATGGAAAAGTAGAACAATGTCAAATGAAGTAGACAGGTGGTAGTATAATATTGGTCTCATACAAATATTCTCTGAGCACAGCAAGCAAAAGAGGTCAAAATGTTGCTACAATAAAGGGTCGGGAAAAGGGGGTTGGTAGCATGTTGAGAGAAAACTATTCGACTGTTTAAGTGAGTCTTTCGTCACTTCGTAGGAACTTTTCGGTAGCGATGGGTTGGCTTACTCGACATAAGATACTCGGTAAGGTAATGGTCGACATCATCACTACCGAGTATATAGATCAATGTATAACAATTAATGGAGCTCAAGTAGTTTAGCCATATTCTTTTAACGTAAACTTTCTTGTTGTTAGTAGGTTATTAGGAGAGAATTGACCAGGTGAGGGATTAGAGTCCTTGGAGCCGTGCGTAATTGATGGGATCATTGGTCGGTAGTTCATCACTTTTATTAAGTTGAACATGCTCAAAATTAACATTATGCAAAGGAAAATCCATTATATGAAACTTTTATAAAGAAACCAACTTTGTGAAATGTGAATTGTAGCATAGAAGTCATGATAAGTATGACATCTATTATTTTCATATAAAGTATATGCTAAATAATCACTTCATGGAAGAGAATTTAAGTTGGAGTTAAAATATGAGTAGTATAGGTTCATGATTTAACACCTAACCTTAAGAAAATGCTGAAACAAGTTGAAAAACCAAGTTGCAAGCCTCCACACCAAATCGTCCAGATCTGGAACAATAAGAAAAGTCACTTAAAAATATGATAAAACCAAGTAAACAAAAGAAAAAAAAACTAACCAAAGAAAATACGATAAGTATATAAAGCCTAAAACTCAAAACTAAGCTTAAAACTCCTAATATGGGCCTCAAACTCCAAGTTGGGTCTTTATTCATTTTTTGACCAGCAACTTAACTCACCAATAAAAGTTGTTTCAAGACTCTTAAGAAGCCCACAAAACACTCTCTAACCTTAACAAAGTGACTATCTTTGATTTTGATGAAAAAACAAACCTATTTGACAACTTAAACCCATATGAAAGCCCAAGAAGTTGTTGTTAATCCTAGGAGTGTAAATCAAAGTTGAAAATCTGAATTTAAAAATATTTTAAGCTTAGAACGAAATCCTAAGCCCAAGCCCCAAAAGATTTCTTAAGATATCAAAAAGCCTAATAATCAAACAAAGCCTAAAAGTATTCCAAATCATGAGAATAGCTACGATTTTGACCTATAGACAGACTTGCATGCCTCATTTCGAAAATCTAATCTTATCATGTTAAAGTATACTTGAAAACAATAAAGTATACTAAAAAATGATAAAGATTAACTATAAGATCATAAAAAACGGATTTAAAACGAGAAAGTTATACGTAATTAAACTTTTAAGTAAAACTAGAAAATACATGAAACTAAGTCAAAAGTATAACTTAAAGGGTTTTAGCTTAGTTTTCTAAATTCTATTTCAAATCCTTATAGTATTATATTTGCAATGTCTAGGGGACTTAGCTTTTGGAGATGACTTGCCCATGGATTATTTTGGTCGATTTACATGACTGAATAAGTAAATTCTTGATGACTCTTTATTTGATTTTGATTGTATAATAGATGTACTTAAACTCATATATGGAATTTGGATGCTTGTAGAATATGGGAAATGCATGTGTGTGAATTTATGATTGAATACTATGGCTTGTTAATCAGATGATAATGGGAATTGTTTGTGGTGACACATATGTGCAGTTGTATGGAATGAAATTGTTTGATCACCATAAAAACCAGATTAAACACTTATACGATTAAGAAATTCAATGAATAATGCATTTCTCATAATTGCATCGTTTGACACCGATTACCACTTCATGCAGAAGATGGCAAGGGACTCACAGGAGAAGGGCTTCCTATAGGATTGGGCACTAGTTACGCCATCATTTTATTAAGTTTCTATTCTAAGTTGACAAGTTTACTAAGTATCATGAGACACCAACCGTTGGCAAGGGGCTATATCTTATAGCTTTTGCTTATGACATGTGTTTATGGATTACGAAGGCCACCATACCACTAAACTTGGGATTTTGAAAATAATTTGTTGCTCGGAATGAAAGTATATTATATACATTATATATATATATGGTTTTGTTTTGACCTAAGCACAATAGTGCAATTGATATAAAACCCAAGTATTAGGATTCAAATTTCGGTTTGTATTAGTTAATTATCTCTAACCTCGACTATAGGGGGCATAATTCTGAGTTGTATGCAATTTTTAGGCCACTACATATATTGTTTGACATACTGATTAATTGTGTATTAATATGTTTGTGCATTAAATAAATTTATGTCATGCAGTATTAACGAGAGAATTTATCTCGCTAAGTGCAAGCTTACATCTCAACATTTTTTTTTCTTGTAGGTTGATCGATAGTTGGGACAAAAATAGGAATCAAGTGTAGAATGCTACCATTGAATCAGTATAATGAAAAGCTTGTGTAGTTAATTTAGAATGCTCCAAGAAACAACTAATATCTCAATTAAGTTTAGTATCTTTAATAAGTTTAGAATTTTTTGGAATTTTCTATTTTGGTAGAGGATACCGATTCTCTACGATTCTAAAGAACTATAGAATATTGGATATACATAACTATGGAGTTATGTATATTATACAATGAGTTAATGAATTAAAAACCCTAGCAATTAACTTTTTTAGAGTCTTGCAATTTTTTATTTGCAAGATGATTTTTTTATTATGAATACACATGAAATATAGAAATTTTAGGCAAGACTACTAAGTTTTCCCTAAGGTCCTTACAAATACTTAATAATTGATATGTTTATACTTGTATAATAAATTAATGACCAAACTTTTACTTACTCATTTTGTATTTTTTTTATGTAATTAATATTGCATTTGATACTTGAACTTTACTCAATTTTTCATTTAACTATCTGAAATTTGAAAATGACAATTGACTACTTGTAAAACTTTTGAGATCACTATGTACCTAAATTGAGTAGTCAATTACAAAAATTAATGAAATTCAAGTAATTAATTACAAAGAAAAAAAGAAGTAAAATCTAGATAGTTAATTGGAAAAATAGCCAAAGTTTAACTATCAAATTGAAACTCTTAAAGATAATTAATTATAAAAATAAAAAAAATTCAGATATCAAATATGATATTTACCCAACAAGGCTAACACCTTAGAATGTTTGCATAGCGCTTGATATATAGCGATGGCCACTTTCATTGATGAAGGGATATAGTACGTTGAGAGTCGTCGTAGGTACCAAATTTCATTGTTGAGAGTCGTGTTAGGTACCAAATTTCAAATCTCATAATTGTGTTTCTCGCGTTCATTTTTTAGTTTTAAGGTATGATTTTGTTATCTATTTATCATAATTAAATTTTATCTTTAGTAATTCCTACATTATACGAATTTTTTTATGATCCATAAATATTTTGTTATTCAAATTTATTTTACTATTCAAAATAACAATAGATTCATTACCAATATTTAATGAATGCCATTGCATTCATGTACTTAATTGGGACTTTCAACTAATACTAATTTTCTTTTCTAATATATATATATATAATTTAGGTACATACATCACAAGTGCATTATCAATTAGTATAAATTTATGTATTTCTTTATTTATTATTATTCTAATTGATTTTGAGGTAAGGGAATATCGAGGCACACGTACTTTTTAGTTTTTACATAATAATAATAATAATAATAATAATAATAATAATAATAATAATAATAACAACAATGCAACTTCATCGTTATATTATATCTTAAAGCTTTTCAAGTTCGAATTTTGGTTTCTATACTATTTTATAAAGTAAGAGTAGAAAGTTATAAGACTACATTTAATTTTTAGTAATTCATTATAGTGTTTGAGTTATTCCAAAGTAACATTTTATTAATAATTTCTAAACTTATTTAGTGATATTAGCTTCTTGTCAAAAGCTTTAAATGCCAATAATAATTTAAAGGTTTTTTAACTTTGTGTCCACAACTTATAACATAATTGGAAAAAAAGAAAAGAAAAGAAAAAGAAAATACACTTTTGTGTCCACAACTAGACCCAGCATTTCACAGGAACCAGCTGAGTCTAACCACCCCAGCTAACAGCTATGTGCTATGCCCCTCTATTGTAAATTATAATAGCATAACAATGCGCAGAGCCTGTAGAAAGTAATAAAAAACATTTGCTTATCACTGTTAAGTTAAATCGTATATGTCAAAGTAAGGATATGATGTAATGCCAGTTAAAGGAGCTACAAAGCGTTTGTTATATACAAAACTGGGAGATGGACCATGTAGCAAGGACCGGCAGCTGCTCCTAGAACTATCCTTCACTCTCAAGCAGTCACCAAATGGATACCGGCACGGGGGAGAACGCATGAATAAGTAACGTACTTGATACTGTCCATAAGTACCACCACAAATATACGAGGGAGGGGTTTAGGCGGAATTACACCATCCACATCACTGTCTCCAGCTTCCCTAGGGTCGACAAGGACAGAGACCACCATTGAAGAGACAGATTTATTGCTTTGAAAGTCTCTCGTCTTTGACGTCGTCCCTGGATCTTCCTCAGTGAGGTTAAATCCTGAACCAGCAAGGGAATAAGGACGACCAGGTACAATTCTTCTATTACCCCTCTTGAAGTGGGTAGTGTTTTGACTATGTGCTGAAGATACATTTTTGACCGAAGAAGCTGGGATTACGGCCCCTTTAACTGAAGACGAAGAGACGTCAAACTGAAAAACTTCCGTGCACATACCAGAACTCAACATTGGCCCTGCATGAAATTTGCGAGGAATTTCATACACACTCAACTAGACACATGGCAAGGAAAGAAAAAACAAAAAACAAAAAAAAAGAGATTCAAAATGACAATGCGATGCAGAAAACCAAATAGACATACGAAGTCAAAACCATGGCCTCACGGGCATGAAGTAAACGAAAAGAGGGATGTCACTCTTTCTCTAGGATACAATCTTCAGGTCGGTGACAACAATGATGAAATAAATATCTCAACTTCAGCTTCTCCTAGTAGATCTACTCTTTTGGGAAATAAACTCAGAAAATTAAACTCCCTGTTTTGTAAGGTAAATCACCAACATTCCACCCATGATGCCATATATTGAATTTTCCCTTTTTTGCCCTCTTTCAAAATTAAAGTTAATTACCACATGGCCAGTATGTTGAGAAGGTCACTTGAAATTTTGGAATTTAGCTGCGATGACTGCGCTATATGTTAAAGACCTACGCAAGCAATTAAAATATATGTGCAAGTAATATTAACACAGAAAACCACTATACCTGCGAGGCCTTCACGGAACCACTGCTGCAACTTGCCATCAGCTGTTACAGACTTAACATGATCCTTAAGAGGATTAACATTACCAGAAGCAAGTGCTTTCTGTCGTTCAGAGGGACTTCCATAAACATGTGACTGACTACCCCTATTCTTTCCAAATTCTGGGATAGCTAATGCAGATGCCAGATTTTGCAAAGTGCCCATCTTGTCACTTTTCTCATTCTTGATTTTTGGAGTTGCATGAAATGCCTTAGCCTTCTCACTTGCTAAAACAGAATGGATAATTAAGTTCCCATCAATCTTCACAAGCTTGTCGTTCCTTGGAACATACACAGATGCAACAAGTGGCTCACTTGAATTTCCCAAAGGAACAAACTCACTTGAGCCTCTCAAAGTCGAATCAGATCCTCTACTATATCCTCTCTCACAACTCATCCCATTCTTAGAACCAAATATCCCCTCAATATTTGCTCTCTCCATATAGCGAGAAGAAGCATTCCTATGTCCCTGAACACTCAAAACTCTCCCCCTATAATAATCATTCAATCGATCATTGAAATAACCTGCACCACCATAAACTCTATCCCCAATACCACCAAACTTCACATTAACCATCGGAACCAAACCCCCAAAAAGCAGCACAAAAAACAAAAGCCCCAAAAAACTAACACTTGCAACCTTCTTAGTTTTACCCTCACTCTTCTTACTCTCTGATTTCTTTGCTTTTGAACCCGATGAATGTTGAGGTTTCAACCTAGGGATAGGCACTAGAGGAACCTGTCCTTGGGGTTTCATAACATATGGAGCACACGGAACCCACGGATAAGGCATATGGGTCATTGGCGGAGGTGGGTACATCCCGGGAGGTGGAGCGCACATTGCAGGCCCACTGCCACCCAATTGCTGTCTCAAACTAACATTCTCCGCCATAATAAGAGATATTTTACTATTCAATTCCGCAATAGTAGAATGCATAGTCCTAACTTTTTCCTCAAGCTCTTCCACATAATGCTTCTTCCTTTGCCGGGACAGCTGTGCACTTTCACGGTTTCGCATCAATCGAGCTTTCCTTTTATCATCCTCCTCATTTAACGAATCAAAATTACACTGGGAAATCAAATTCTCTTTACCTGAAGAAGCCGATTTTCGACACTTATTGGTCCGTGTTTCGGAATTCAAAGCCTCTTGATCCTTTTTCCTCTTCGAAACAGCATGAAATCCGAATTCCTCCTCTTTAACTTTACGGTTCTCAACCGGTTTTGACGAAACATCCCTTTCAGAGTTTCCGGTGTACGGAGACGGTGCATTCATATCCTCTGATAACCCCCAAGACCCTCCACCACTCCCCGATCCCTGCGAGGACACGGGAAACTCCCTCTCACCGGAGTTTTCCCTCTCCGGCGATGGAGAATTCATCACAACGCCTAAACTCGCCATTTCCGCGCCGGATCTGTGGGTACCGGACTCCGACGGAGAATCTTTCAAGTACACCCCAATTTCCAGCGCGTGATCGGCGGATATTTCGGAAAATTCACCAGAATTAGGGACGAAAAACGATTCATTCTCGGAAGGAAGGTAGAGATCATCGAGGTCTTCGAATGTGAGCTCGAAGTCGGGATCGGGCTCGAAGCCAAACTCCAAATCGAAAGGCTCTTCCTGCATGTTGCTGACCTTGGGGGCAGGTTTAGGGTTTGAGTCGTGAGAGAAGAAAAGAGGATCGAGAGATGGAATTGGGAGAGAATCGAAGTCAGTGGACGAATCAGGGCATGGATTAGGGTTTGGCATCGATGGTGGTGGATCAGCAATTAGAGGTCCGGCCATAGTTAGGGTTTTGGAATAGGAAGAGAGTAGTTAATTTCAAAGCCAAGACGATGACTTGCTTGGTAGTCTTCGTTTCCTTTATTTCTTTAGCTGTTAGAAATTAATGGCATTGAGGTCAGGCATAAAGGTCTGCGCGTGGTCATTACGTTCTAATTAGTTAAACTTACAGAGTGTTTGGTTCGGTAGAAATGGAAATTCAGTGAGAAAGAGTAGAAATTGTGTGTTTGATAATTTTGAATAGACATAGAACCCGAAAAAGAATAATGGAAAAAAGAGGAAATGTTTCCATTAATAAATCATTATATTTTTCTCTAATTTTAGTGAAAAAGCCATAAAAATAGATGGAAACATTTTGAAGTTATAAAAACATTTCTATTATTTAAGTTTGTTAAACAAAAAAAATAAAAATAATATAATCTATTAGATCACTTATTTCCTTTCGTTTCTTTATATTTCCTTCTTAAGTATCCAAACACAGAAAATAAGCAATGCTTCTTTTCTTCTTCTTTCCACTCTTTTCTTTTCTCTTCATTTCTACTCATTTCTATTCATTTCATCCCTTTCTAAATTTGCTAAACACATTGCTAAGGTTGATGGCATCCATTTCAGGAAATATTTTATGTAATCACATACAAAATATATTTTGTATATTTTTCTTTTTAATTCTTTCTTCCGCTAATTGACTTTTCATATGACTTGCAGCACATTACAAAAAATATCAATCACAGAACAAATAAAGTATAATTCTATTCTCATCTTATCCCATGGATATTGGTTTCAAATTTTGGTATTAGGAACTTATTCTTAGTATTATCAAATCACTCTATAATTGTGATATCTTGTAGAAATTATCTATTTTTTAATTTTTTAAAAACTTTATATTTGATACATAATCAATATTAAACATATAACTTCACTACTATTGAACTAGCCAGTAATAATTTGAAATGAATGAGATCCAATATTACAAATAGGTAATTTCATAATCCATGTGTATAGGAAGTTAAAAAGTATACCTCTTTCGGTGGTGCAAAAAAAACTAAGAATTGAATTATTTTTAAGACTTTACTAGATTGAGGTTAGAAAAAAAGTAGAAATAATGAAATGGTGAAATGAGAGAGTAGGTTTTACCAAAAAGAGAATAATAATAATAATAAAAAGAAGAGAAGAAGATTAGACAATCGACACAAGTAACGTATAGTTTTAAAGTTTTATTGTTATTTTCTTTCAAACTGAAAAGAATGTAATAGTATTTTTTTTTAATTATTAATACTATTCAATTACTATTACAAAGTGAATATCTTGAGAGTATATATTCTAAAGTAAACATAGAGTAAATTGACTTTATACATAAGTTTTAAAAAATTATTACTTAAAACTTACCTTATAACCTTCATTAACTATTTGGAACTTATTCGATAAAGCAAGATCTAAGTAGATAGCTTATACGATAAACTACTAGGTTACCCCTGATATATTTACCATTAGCTTCCAACTTTTATATGTAAGATCCTGAATTAGCTTTTAAAAGTGAGGTTTAATGGATAGTTAGTCATTTCATTTAGCAAACACTACCAATTGTATGGAATGATGTCTATTACGCCCCAAACTTAAGGAGTCGTAATAATTTCAATGTGTAAACCAACCTAGGTTAAAAGTTACCTTCCTATTGCTAATATAGGTATAGTTTACACAAGACGAATGATGACTTAACAGCTTTGAAGTAGTCAAATGGGCTCTTGTAGTATGTAAGACTTGTGGAGTAACATTTTATAAAATACATTTGCTTATATTTATAGATAAATTAGTTCTTACACATAAACTTATATACATCAAAAGTTCCTTAGTTTTCAAATAAACTCTACATCTTTACAAGAGGACTATATTACATATATAAATATAACAACGAGCCAATGAAAACTATAAAGCTCTTTAGGAAAACCTTGTAATCCTTCCACAAAAGAAAAACAAAAGTGTTATGAGCTTCGATTTGTTAATTAGACTTCACAACTTTACTTTCTAACCCGTCGGAACTAACGGACAACTGTAACAAGGTATCTTTTGGAATCACGTTGCACCTACAAAACAATCCATTGGGATGTGAGCTCAATTAGCTTAATAAATGGATAGAGTCGTAAGAATACGTTACAAGCATAGTTGTTTAATCATTAATTAAATGTAAATGTAATAGATAAATGATATAATATTTCACAATGTTTAACCATTTCATTGTGAAGTTAGAGCAATTATGTCCACTCTAACCTAGATTCTGAGAAGTATGAATGCGACATTATCGGACTCAATCCAAGTTTATGCAATGAAGAACACCCTCCTCCTTAGACAACATTCGAACCATGGATCCCAATCTTATCACAGATCTCAATCTTACCATGACCTCTTCTCTTGTCATTTAATTCAACTAAAGGTAGGAAAAGGACAATTTTTACTATCCTTAACAAATATGTCAGTGTTTAGTTTGATAACCTAATAATTACCCCCATTAGGTTATTATGAGTGTTAGGTTAGATCTTTAGTGAACTTAAGATTAGTCTAGATTATTAAGTGAGCAACCAAGTTTATATACGCAAGATATGATATATGTTTAAGTAGAAAATAGCACTTGGAGTTCAACTCCCAGTCAACAATCAATATCCTAAGCACACACATTACACATGCATGAACAATCTAGCTATAACTTCAAATAAGCACTTTTACTCCTCTAAGTATCTTGATATAATACTTTAATATGCCATTAAGTATCGATCTCAATTTACTTGGATGTAATGTCACGTACTCCTATATGTCGCGTTTATGATCTTCATTAATAATCCTTAGAAAGTAGTATACAACTTCAATTTTAAATTCATATTTGAAGTAAGAACTTATTTTCATTATTAAGTAGCTTTACATTCTGATATAAAGTAGGTTCTTTAGTTATTTATCTAATTTTTAGTTGACTTGAGATAGGTTTTAACTAATCTTTTAACCAAGGTTCTGACTCACTATTTTAAGTTTTTACTTAAAAAGTTTTTGACTTATATTCTGACTTCAATATAGTTATAATGTTCTAGTATTAACTACTTTCTGACCTAAAGACTATTTTTAGCTTAATCAAATTATTCACTTCCAAAGTACATTCCGAGCTTCTTTTTTGTATAGTTTTTTACTTTTCAGCTATTATCACAACTTACTATTTAACTCATACACAAACTTACCTTCCATCTCTAGAATTTCCACACTCTATAATATTAGTAAATATCCACTAAGAACTTCAATTATATATACCAACTCCCAATATACTAAATACTTATTTATACTTACATAGTAACTTAGAGATTTAATTTCAAATTCACCAAATACCAACTTTTTACTTAAAAATCATTATTTATTAAATCACATTAATTCACTTTAAGTTGCTATAAGATAATAATCATATATTACACTATGGTTTTATAAAGGATTACTAAAGCTCTTTTAGAAAACACCCGTCTAGTGTACTGTTTCAGCAGAATTGAATTTTTCCCTAAAATCTAACAATATGATTTTTACAATACAACCACATAACATCAAGATTCAACATCTTAAAAGTATAACCACAAAATTTTAGGTTAAAACTACATCAATTGGTCTTTCAATTATTTGTTTAAAATTCGATGCACATGATGTTTTTCTTAAGTTCCTCATATCTACACTCGAAATTTTAAAAATATGATTGAATATTTGAATTTCTCATACAAATAAAAGTAATTAGGGAAACTGAATTTCATAATTTTTTGTGATTGCTTGCTATTTTTTCCTAATTTTTGACAAAATCAGAAAAATTCGTAACTTACTAAAAATACGAGCTTTGGCCACCATTGGGAAGGGATGGTGTATTGGCCTACTTTGCTGCTACCTCCTTCTTCAAACCACCACTTAGTTTCATTTTCAGTTGATTGTTTTCCTTGGATACTTGAAAAACTCCAAATTCTCCCACTAACTTTCTTAATTTTTGTTCTTCACTCTCTTCCTCTCTATATTTTCCACTTCCAATTTTTTTTCTAAAACAATAAATAACCAAAATTTGTTCCAAAAAGCTATAGGTGATTTTCATAATACCTTTGTGAAGCTTTTGATTTTTTTCTTCTTTATTAACATGTGAAAAAGGGTATGATTAGGTGTCAAAAATCTAATTTCCTATCTCATGCATTCTCAATCCCATTGCCATGACTCCTACAGCATTCCACATGCCTTTAGTAATTTTGTATTAATTTTCTCATATTTTCCTTTATTCATTTGGTGATATTTATACATTTTATAGTATTTATAATAATTACGAGTACATATATTTATATAATAATTATTCCCAATGTGTATATATATCTTTTATATTTTATTTAATATCCAATATTAATTATATTACCCATATAATATATCTCTAAACATTCGTTAATTTTCAAAACTTACGTCGCATGTAATCGATAATATAATAATGATATAGTAAATTTCTACTATTTTAGTTATATTTTTTATATTTTATTATCTTTTTAAATTCTACACTTATGGGATCTCTTTAACCAATATCTTAAGCCTATACATAAGTTTTTAAATTAATCGAGTTAGTTTCACTAACATTTTAATTTTACCTGTTATATTCCTATTCACTAAGTATGAGGTACTCAATTTTTAAAGAGTTGATAATCTTTTAAAATGGAGGAGTAAGTTTTTAATGCAAAGATTTTTATTATTTATATTAAATTATACAAAGATTGCTACTATTTGAAAAGTGACTGCAATCACATAAAAATCTGCATCTATTCAATGGATGATATGTTTATAAATAATATATATTTGTATTTATCATATTATAATATTTCATTTTCCCTACATTTCCTTGGGTTGACCTTGATATATCTCAAACTTTAGCGTATTCATCTTTATCTAATGGATAAAATGCAGATGTGTAAAGAGGTTAAACTTGCTGATCTAATCTAAGCTGATAATTAATCAAATATCATTGTAACGTAGTGATATGAGCACTAACTGATCAAATGGGTAGATTCAATTTAATTGTTTAATAAAGGATTAAGGTGTTTGGCAACTTTTCATAAAAAGAAAAGTTAGCGGAAGTGAGAAAAAAGGAAGAGAAAAAAAGGTGGAAATGGAAAAAGAAATATAGTTTAGTATTTGGGAATCTAAGAAGGAAAATAAAGGAAATGGAGAGGAAATTTTCCATTTTTTTTTTGTAGACCTTATAAGAAAGAAATGGGAATAAATGAAATTAATATTTGGAAAAATATATATATTTCTATTTTATTTTGATAAACATTGCTATAAGGAATAATTTTGTAATTGTGTCCCATTTTTATTTGTTTCTACCAATTTTTCTTTGATTTTAGATAAAAACAAAATACACTCATAAATAGAATTGTTTCTACTCTTTCTTTCTTTTTCAATTCATTTCTACTCTTTACTTAAAATCACAAAATATTTCCTCTCATTTCTACTAAAAAAAAAAATGAAATAAAGGATTGGCTTTAAGTAAGAAACATCTCAAAAGAACATTCTTATTGGAAAACAATTTAATGCGAGAAAGCTCAAGATAGACGCTATAAGAAAGGGGCAAAAAGACATAGGATAGATAAGGTACAAGGATTTATGTGTATCCTATCCTATAAATTTCGGTTCTCAAACTTTTGTACTCGAAATCTATTTTGTGATACTCTAGAACTATTATGAACCTTATGCAAACTTGTTTATTTTTTTTTTAATCTTCATAAAAAACATTTGTTAGATGTATAATGAAAATCAAACCTATAAACCATTAGACGAACTAGTAATAATTTGAAAGGAATGAGATCTTATAACGCAAATAAATTACCATAATCCTTGTGTACAACAAATTAAAGAAGATACCTTTTCTACTAGTGAAATAAACTAAGAATCAAATTATTTTTAAGACCTTAGTAGACTAGGGTTAGTAAGGAAAAAAGAGGAGAAAAAATGATATAAATAAGGAAGATAAAAGGTTTCGTTGGAGAGAGTTATAGGATTTTATTAATTTTTTTATTAATATTATTCAATTATTATTATAGGGTAAATATAGGGTATCATAAAATTATGTACCCTATTTACTTTAGAGTACAGGTTTTAGAATAAGTACAAAAGTACCTTGACTTTATACTTATGTACCATCCTGCAGTAGAAGGTTATAAGAAATTATTATCAAAAACCTATTATATGACTCTCATTACTCACCAAAATCTATTTGGTAGAGTACGTCCGAATCTATATCTTGTATAATAGGGTTATTCACTCACCTTACTATAAAACACAAAATTTGAAAACTTTCTTTTAATAATAGTAAATTTTATGAGTTTTATAATGATATAAAGTTTATAAAATTGAATATTGTATGCAAAGATTATCTGAAATTGATATTTAACCATAAATAAAAAAAATGACCAAAAATATAAAAATGGCTTCTTTTAATTTTTTTTATCAAAACTTACTCAGAAAGTAAAGGGAAATTTTAATTTTTTACAAATTAGTGAGTAACCAAATGACTACTTTCCCATTAAAGGAGACAACAAAAGAAATCTAAAATGAGATATAGACACTAAAATATAAAAACATAAAGTTTGGACGTCAAAGTGCTAAAATTGAAATTATAAGTATTATAGTGTTGTTATCCTTAAAACAATGAAAGATGGACCTAGTGTAGTAATTATAACCATAAAGGATTTATGTTATGTTTGATATATAAAAATAGGTAATGAACCTTGGAAGTACTTTTGAAGCATGGAGTAGTCAATTTAAGCTAGAAGGAGAATTGCAATTTCCTTGCTACTTTATTAATCATGATTAATTGAAATTATTTTTTTAACTTTAAAAGAAATTATAATATATAATAATTAAAGATATTTTAGATAAATAATTCTATTTAAGCATTTAATGTTATTCAATTCCATTATATCCCACGGCTATGTCCAAATATAATAAAAGATTTCTCCTTCCAATCTTTATTTTATTTCATTCTAATTGATTCCATTTTATTCTAAATAATTCATTTATACTAAATGTAACATTAGATAATTTATTTAAAACTTAAAAGCATGCAACTTGTTTGAATTTTACATGAATTTAATGCTATTAAATGAATTAATTGAGTTTTTAATGCAAACACCAAGTACATATAGCCTACTTTTTCCAAGGATTCTTAACGGACATAGATATAGGGAGTAAAAGGGGCGATCCACTGCTGGGGTATGGAGTCGCGTGGGCAGCCGCGTCGATGGAAGGGGATTACTAGGATCAATAACCTTGGGGATGAAACTGAAGATTTACCAAATAAATGTAAGTGACACGTTGACGGTCGTAAAGACACCAGAAGGTCCATACAACAACCGTGTCTCTCGAAACTTCTCGCGTAGTTGGACAAGTCTCGTTTCCGTTACGCCTGCCCTTTAGATTCGTTTATTTGTTGGGTAGTTTCTTTGTATCCAAACCATGACGTTTTCTTCTGGCCTTTTCTATTTTAAGTTTAAAAATGCATTGTGATATTCATCAATGAATTAAAAAATAGTCCTCTTCCAGCCATAACAAGGGATGTTGTTAAAGGTTGAGTTAAAGAAACGTTACCGATTCATGCAATGAGAAAATAAATTAAATAAAAATAATAATTCATGTCTTCAAAATAAATTAAAAAAAAAAGAGCTTCCATGAAAATATTTGATGTTTAGGCCGCAAGAAAGAACATGGTGAGGGGCATCAAAGTTTTCTCCAGCGTGATAACTTAGATGCTTAAATCAATATAAAGTCATTTAGAGAATAAGAGAGCGTAAAGTGTGAAGAAAAGGTTAAGTACGTAAAATAATCAAGTAGTTTAATGTTGATAGGTGAATTGATATTTATAGAGAAGAGCTATCGAAAGTTGAGGGACTGTTAGTGGGCTGGTGGTACATCTACAAGTTAAGGGTGGTAAAGTCGTACAATCTGATGTGGTCCTAATCTGTATGAGGTGATTGTTGAAATGGTCTTGAAGCCTTATCCCTTATCTGCTAGCTGTTGTAAGCTATAGTAACTAGGTAGGCTATGCAAAGGTCCTGGGTTGAGGTCGACTAGGTAGACAGGGAGGTCAAATTTAAAGAGAGGCATATTAGGCCATAAGTCCAAGTAAGTTTGCATGGGCTGAAGGGGCCCAAACCCAAAATATCCTATTAACACTTAACCCTTCCCCTCCCCATTATGCACAATCTCATTGCCTTTAAAGAGGTAAGGAGAGAGGAAGAATGAGTCCTTTGGGCGCATAATCAAGCTAAACCTGAAATTCTCATATCAGTATGGCAATCTAAAGGGTAAATTGCCATGTTAACGCCTTTGGAGAAGTACCTAATGTGGCACGTCTTGGTATTAAGCTGAGAGGATGCTTGATGGGGTAGTCAGAGCTAAATGTACCTTGGGCTGAGCTGAATAGGGTGATTTAAGATGCCTATTCCTTGGGATGAGCTGGATGCTCAACAATTGATGTGAAGATTGGGAATACCGACGCCTTTGTATTGTAAGGAACACTGAGTAAAGGAGGTGATCTTACAAAAGTGCTCATGTTGCTAGGGTAGGCAGGATTGAGTTGGCAGCGATGGAGCCATGTTGAGTTAGTATGTCCATGCTGTAATGTAGTGCTGTCGAAGTACCGTAGTAGATGTAGAAGCTGAAGGGGCTTTGATAAAACTTCTTGGGGAAGTTAGCCTTTTGAATTCTTGACTTGGCGCGTGTTTTCATAGTGTAGTTAATGTAACATGACAGTTGTCATATCTATACAGTCACACATGTGTCTGTACTTATCTTGTCATTTGAATAAGGCTATCTTATCAAAATCATCGCAATGTATCCACATTTTGATGCGTTAAGGGATTTATGTTTATATGGATCCCTATAACTATCAATTTGCTTTCTTAAGGTTTTGGCTTTTAAATACCATTGACCTTATGCTGATAACTCTTTCACAACTCCTCATATCTCACTTGCTTACTGCAACTTCAAAGATTCCTTGGTTCTTCCATTTTTTTCTTCATCAACAAAGTTCTCCCTTTTCTTTCCTTTATCATCATGTCAAACATCTCAAGAACAAACCTAGGCGAAGTAGCTTCACCTGAATGCAACCTAACTTCTTTAGACTTCAAGACAACAAGGAGTGCTACCCTCCCCCCTCCTTCTTAAGAAGGGATGAAGGGGCTTCATCATCTGCATTGGCATTAGTGGACAATGAGACAAGGAGGAGGTTGGAGGTGTTTGAAATTGCAAAGGCTATAAGGGCCCTCCTATGAGATACCTATCTGTACGACCAATTGTTAGTGGCTATTGGTACGTGTTAAAGGCCTGAGGTTGGTAAGGGTTTGAGCAATTGAATTAGCAAAAGCAAACCTATCACAATAAATTATATTCTTAGTAACTTTATTGTGGGTGATTTCCCTAGCTTAGTGGTGTAGCTATTAAGGCAAGAAGAGAGGGTAGCCTTACTGTCAGGGGGGCAGTTTGTAGTAAATGAGAAGTCCCTATAGCACGAGATGCGCCTCTCTTTTCCTGACTTTGAGAGGGAGCTATTTGATTATCAACATTATTGTCTTGCTAAGATACTTCCCAATGGGTAGAGGTATTTAAAGGCATTCCAAGCCTTGTAGGAATACTTGTTGATGAGGGCTACACTCGAGCTCTTCAATCATTTTTTATTTATAGAAGGCACTGAATGGGTGGACCTATCTCTAGAACTGCTTAGGCAGGAAGCTATTTGAGGCCTTGGACTCGTCCACAAAGAATTGGCAAGATGAGTTTATTGTAGTGGAGTTGCTTGAAGAGGCAAACTTTTGGACTCGATGGAGTCCGAATTGGGACCTAAAAGAAAAAAGGCTCAAATAATGTTAAGGTTACGAGAGAGATCATGGCCTTCATGGCTCTAAGGCATAATAAAGAAATTAATGCCGAGGATAGGGTTCAGAGGTACTTTACCAATCTTTAAGCTCTTACTAAGCATGGAGAAGGCTATCATAAAGAAGTGGTTAGATGGCATACGTCTGTCTTCAGCATGAGTTGACTCCTTTGTCATGCTAATGTGGGCTTGTGTGAAGTTATACTTCGTTTATCATGTTTCTGAGGAATATGGAGTCCTGTTTACCTATACTGGTCACGATGGAGTTTATGAATACTTATAATATGTATGCATTCTATTAAAATTGTTTATTTATTTCTCCATACATCAAAAGTTGGCCATCTCTAATGACGTCTATAGAATCTAATTGGTAGAGTTTAGAGAAAATTAAGCTTCGTGATTGATATTTAGCCTATAAGAAAGAACACAATGAGGTATACTGCAGTGTTGTCCGGCATGGCCACTTCGACACTTATATTAGTATAAAGTTGTTGAGAGAATAAGAGAGCTTAGAGTGCAAAGAGAAGGCTAAGTGCCCAAAGTGATCAAGTAGTTTATTGTTGAGAGGTGACTTGGTATTTATAGAGGAAGGCTACAGTAAGTTAAGAGACTGTTAGTAGGTAGGTGGCAAATCCATAGGTTGAGGGTAGTAGCTTCGAGCAATTTGACATGGTCCTGATTTGTAAGAGTTGATTGTTGGCACTGTCTTCAAGCCTTGTCCCCTATCTTTTAGCTGTTATAGGTTGTAGTGACTAGGTAGGCCAAACAAAGGTCTTGGGTTGAGATCAACTAAGTAGATGGGGAAGCCGAATCTAAAGAGAGGCATTCTAAGCCACAATTCCAAGCAGGTCCGCATGGGATAGAGGGGCCTAGGCTCAAAATATCTTATCAACACTTGATCCCCCTCCCTTGGTGTATTGTCTCATTACCTTTAAGGAGGCAAGGAGAGAGGAAGAATGGGTCCCTTAAGTGTATAACCAAGCTAGACTTGGAATTCTAGTGTTAGCATAGCGATCTAGAGGGTAAACTGCTATGTTGGCACCTTTAGAGAATGGCTGACATGGTATGTTGATAACTCTTATTTTGAATACACTTTATATGGTGATTTTATAGCATTTTCCTTATTTTTTTTTGTTGTTTTTAAAAAAATTGATACTTAATTGAGTTAAATTTTGATTTTAAGGTTTGAATGTGTTTTTGGATTTAAAAAATAAAAAGAAAAGGAATCAAGTTTCACTCAATTCGATATTCAAATGAATGAGTTATGAAGTTGCATAAATTGGGGATACACCGTATCCCAACTAAGATAATTTTAGTGCCTAAAGTTAGTAAATTATATAACCTAAGGACACAACTATGTCCTAGGCTGTGTTTGATGACGAAAAAGGAAATTTCCTAATGTATTATATAAAACTTGTAAGGGGTTTAGACATAACTTTGCACATTCAACATAGAAGAGACTTAAAGAGAAGAAAGGTCAAAAGGCGGAAGCATCATCTCACTTTAAGATTGAAGAGATTTCTCATTAGCAAAAGGGGTATTTCATGTTTTACTTCTTCATTTCACTGCAATTTTCTTCTAATTTCATCATGATAGCTTAAGATTTTAGCATTTAGGATTATGGAACCTAGGGTTTCATATGATTATTGGATTTATTGATAATTTTCAATAAAGTTTCTATCTTTCTTGATTCAATTATGTGTTTTTATTGCTAGTTAATATTTCCAGGATATCAATTTATGATATTATGCATGATGATTGAGAAATCACATGGTTAATGAGATCTTGACATAATTAAAGAGAGTTACATGTGTATTGGAGATAAGATGCATGATTTTTCCTGAAAGTTATTATTTTTGCATGAGAATTTATTGTATATTAATGTAATTCTAAATTATATTACTAAAGGAAGAGATTACGGTAAATAATTTAGGGTTAGGATTAATATTCTTAAGAAATGTGTTAACTTTAATTGTGAATCTCTTTAGTCAAGAATAATTGAGATGGAATTCGATATATTTTAAGTGGTTACATGTTAAGCACTAGGGGAAACAATTCCTAAATATATTATTTGCCTTTTTGAAGTCGTTCTTAATTTTATTACTTTCTAATTACTTAATCAAGTCTTATAATTAGATTAGTCTGTTAATTTTAGTATCTTTAATTCATTCAACCTATCATAATTTTCCAATTAGATAATAAAGTTAAGATTACTATTAGTACTCAAGGTCTTTAAGGGATTGACTTGGACTCATATTTGCTATATTAGAATTTGATAGGTATACTTGCCTTGTATCACATGTCCTAGGTCTGAGCTAAGAGGATGACTAATGGAGTAGTTTGAGCTGAATGTGCCTTAAACAAAGCTAGATAAGGTGATCTGAGCTGCTTATTCCATGGGACAAGTTGAGTTCTCAAGTACTAAGGTGAAAATTGGGAAGACCAACATCTTGTATTGTAAGGAGCATTGAGTAGAGGAGTTGATCTTACATAAGTGCTCATGCTGTTAGGGTAGGCCGTGCTGAGATGGTAATGGTAGAGTTAAGCTGAGTTGATTATGTCCATGTTGGAGTGTGATGTTGCTAAAGTGTTGTGATAGATATGGAAATTGAAGGGGCCTCGGTAAAACTTCTTAGGGAAGTTAACCTTTTAAATTCATGTCTTAGCGCATGTTTTCATGGTATAGTTAATGTAACATGATAGTTATCATATTTGTATAGTTACACTTATGTTTGTACTTTGAATGAGGTCGTTCGATTGAAACCATCACCATGTGTTTGCATCGTAATGTGCTAGGGAAATTGTGTTTATACAAATCCTTATAACCATCGATTCATTTTCCTAAGCTTTAGGCTTATAAATACTATCAACCTTACTTTGACAACTCTTTTGCAACTTCTCGTATCTTACTTACTTGCTACGACTTTAGAGATTCCTTTCTTCTTCTATTTTTTCTTCATCAACAAAGTTCTCCCTTTCCTACTGATATACCTAGGAGTAAAGTTATCACTAGTTTTTACCATAGAGAAGGGTAATAAAGTGGGTTCTTCGAGATATTAAAAAAAAAAAGAAAAACTAGAATGGAAGGGTCGGTAAACATAATAGCTTCTATGAGCTATTCGGAGGATGTAACACATAAATGAACACATCACGAATTAACACTTCACTTAATATGACTTACAAGCTAATGTTAAGATTTACTCACCACTAATCTCAAGTTACTTAGTAAGATTAGCTAAGAGTGTAAAAGAATTGTACTCGGAGAAGGGTATCTCACAAGAACAAGTATATTCAATATTTGAAAAGGTGTAAGATGATCCTTACAGCTATAGTAAAAGGACTATTTATAGCAAGTCCTTTAGGGCAATAATACAAATAAGTAAAATTGCATAAAAGATAATGAAGAAAGAGATTCTCAGTATGAACGAAAAGGGTAAATAAGAAAAATGGCGAAAAAGGGAATATAATAGGAATATTAGAAAAGTAAGGACAAGTGGCAGCTTGTTAAAGGGTTCATATTGGTGACTCTTGGGGTGTAATAGTTGAGTTGTGCTGAAGTTGTGGATGCCATAGATAGGAGGTATTTAGAGTTGCCAATATGAAAGAGGGATGCTACTATTTTCCAATGCAAATAAGCAGGGCTTGGCATGATGAGGCCTTGGCTTAAGCACTTAGAAACTCAACCTCAATACTTATCATGTTTGTAGATTGGGGTTAGGCTTAACATGCAGTCACCTTTGCTTTGGCATTTAGTAAGTCGGCCTCGGTATTAGGCAAGTTGGTGACTGGGCAAGGGTTATGTAGAGAAGAGTATATTCGAGCTGGGATTTTAGGGAGTTTGCTTAATGTTCTCCTGTATACTAGTGCTTGTCCTTGATAAGCTAATGAGAAAGAATTCTTCTAGTGAAAGATGGTCGGCTTCAAAGGCATGCACGAGTGAGGGGGCTAGAGGTTAGCAATCAATCACCTACCATTTATCATCATGTTGAATATCTCAAGAATAAACCTAGTTGAAGTAGGTTCACTTGAATGCAACCTAACATCTTTAGACTCCAAAGCAACAAGGAGTGCTAACTTATCCCCACTCCGCCCACACCCCAACTACCCAAGGGTCGAAGGGGCTTCGTCGTCTACACTAGCATAGGTAAACAACAAGACAAGGAGGAGGATGGGGGAGTTTGATATGGTGGATGTTATAAGGGCCCTCCCACGAGATACCTATTCATGTGACCAATTATCAATTATCATTGATACGTATTAGAGGCCTGAGGTTGGTAAGGGTTCGAGTGGTCAGGTAAGCAAAAGTAGACCTACCGCATTAAATTATATTCTCACTGGCTTTATTGTGGGACATTTTGCTGACATGGTGGTGCAGTTGTTGAGGCAAGCTAAAAGGGTAGCCTTGCTATTAGGTAGGTGGTTTACGGTGTATAAGAAGTCCCTTGAGCATGGGATGCACCTCTCCTTTACTAACTTTGAGAAGGTGTTTTTCAATTATCATTGATGATGCCTTACTTAGATACCTCCGAATAGGTATAGGTAGTTAAAGGCATTCTAGGCCTTGTTTGAATACTTAGTAGTGAAGGCTATGCTCTAGCTCTTCAATCATTTTTATTTATGGAAGGCATCGAATGGGTAGACTTATCTCCAGAACTACCTGAATAGGAAGCTATTTAGGGGCCTAAACTCATCCATAAAGAACTGGCAAGACGAGTTTATGGTAGTAGAGTTGCTTGAAGAGGTGAACTTTTGGACTTGATCGACTCCATTGGTCCGAACTAAGACCCAAAAGAAACTTAGCTTCAATGATGCCTTAGCAACATGAGAGATCGAGGCCTTCATGGCTCTAAGGCATGATAAAGAAATTAATGTTGAGGACATGGTGTAGAGGTACTTTACTCTACCGATCTTTAAGCTCTTCTTGAGCATGAGGCTATTATAAAGAAGTAGCTAAAAGGTACATGTCCATCCTCGATGTAAGTTGACTCCTTTATCATGGTAGCGTGGGCTTGTGTGAAGATATTCTTCATCTGTTGTGCTGCTGACTAATAGGGAGTCCTCCTTACCTATGCTGGTCATGGCAGAATTTATGAATACTTGTAATATGTTTATGTTCTATTGAAATTGTTTATTTGTTTCTCTATACGTGAGAAGTTGGCCATCTCTATCCCTCTACTTAGGAAAAGCGTCTAAGAATTAGCTAAGCGTAAAGAGTCAAGGAAGGCTACCAACCTGAAGGGTAAGGTGGCGAAATTGAAGGCAGTTATGGAAGGGACTAATATTGTAGGGTCATCTAACTTGCCTCAAGGGATCTTGATCAATACCCTTTTAGCCATTAAAGAGCCCATTTCTGCAGTAGCTCCTTTATCCAATTCCACCTTACTATCTAAGCACATTGTCATTGTAAGCGAGGAGGTCGAAGGTAGAGGGTAAGAGGTGGTAGAGCTCCCTCCTCCCTCTAAGAACAATGTAGGAGAGGAAGCGAAGGCCTAGAATACGAAGGCCCCTAAAGAAAGTGAATCAAATGTGCCGGACCCAAAGAAGGCAAAAGTGCCATGGTCATATAAGAAGCCTATTTCAACTCGGTTCCCCTTTGGTCACCCATATCTTATGATGGACTAGATGGGCAAGCCCAAGCAAAAGCCTTAGATAAGCATTGGAAGGTGAATACCATCCTGTATAAGTATTAGGAAAATTTGTATGAGTCTTGGCACCCTTACCTTTATGAGGGTGATTTTGCGATGTCCATTAGGAAATATAGGGGGAAGATCTACAGGCCCAAGAGATATATCTAAGTTGGCAACGTGACATTGTGCAATTGAGTACTTAGCTTGTAAGCCTCAATGGTGTTTTTCATCTCTACTAATTGGAGCATCTTAGAGATGATGTCGGGGCCTTTGTTAAAGACCCCCTTTGAGTTAGCGGGCCACCTTAGCTTGTTGGGTCATTAGGTGAGTCTTCATTTCTTTAAGTTTCTTTATTTTACAATATTTTTCCAAGTTTCCCACTAATTGCTCATGGTGTAACCCTTGTCTTACAATAGCATGGCTAGGTGCTGCTTTAGATCACTTGTTACAACAATTTGCTGGGAGAGTTAGAGGAACTTCAATTAGATGTGCTTCATGCATAGGAGGGTCATGAAGAGGCGAAGTCTTCTTGTACGCATTATTATAAGAAATTTTTGGAATGCTAATAGACGTCTCCTTTGTTCCTATGTATAGAAAGCAACTTTAGAGGCTAAGATGGAAGAGAAGAAAGAGAAGTAGAAGGAAGCATAAAGGGTTACTAATGAGGTTATTGCCCTCAAGCAATAGTTAAAAGAAGAGTAGAATTCCAAAGTAGAGATCATTAAGAAATGGGAGGAGTAGAAGGAGGCCAATAAGGACTAGGAATGATGCAACTAAGAGTTAAGTACATCGATCTCCATATTGCAAGCTAAACAAATAATGAAAGCAAGTGAAAGTGAAAGTAATAAGAAGTATTCATTAGAGCTAGTTGGCTAGAAGATAGAGCTAGAGCAAAGGGTCAAGTATCTTGAGCTGAGAAAGAGGAGGTACAAGCTTTGACCACCAACCTTGAGAGTGGGAAGCTTACCTATTCCACCGTTGAGTAGAAGGTCATCAGCGATTTCTTATGGTTTGAGTGGTAGGATGATGAATGTAAGGATATCTTTACTGAGGTAGACCACCACCTCAAAGGAGTGGCTCTTAAGAAGGACCAAAGCCTTGACTTGGGCTTCTTAGACTATCCGGATGAGCCAACCCATATGGAGAAAAGGGAGGTAAAGAAGAAGCAAGAGGTGATAGTCCCTTTATTGAACTAGCCAAGATGCTCCTACATCCTCCTATGCCCCAACGGCTCCACAAGAGGTCACTCTTGATGAATCATAAGGGAAGAATCAAGGTCAAGGTGACCCTCTTATTGATGTGAACAAGTAGGTTCCTCTTCCTTCTTCTTCAACCCTGGGCTTAGCAAATTAAATGGGTCAGCCCTCCAAACAGATCAGTACGCTAGACTTCTTAAAGAAATCAAACCTGGTTGATTTGAAGTGATGAGCTATTGTCTTTTTTCTTCTCTCTTTTTTCCCTTTATTGTACTTAGTAGATTTTTGTAAAGAAAGTTTTTGTGATGGGTTGGTATGCTGGCCCCATATTCTTATAAACATTTGAAGGAATCAAATGAAACTCCAAACTTCTAATTTTCCCTTTTTTTTTTCTATTTCTTATATTTATGGATTTTTTATGCCCACATAACTAAATGTTATACTTGGTGTTTGCTCATTTCTAGCTAATTGTTTAGCTAGGGATTTAGTTGCTTCTTCAGGACCACTTAGTCATAAAAGGGCATGACCACCCTGTTCTTAAGGAGGAGTTGGGGTTGTTCTCCTTAAGGGACCTTCAGCTACTTATCACTTTGGTTATGTTACTTAAGGAAGAGTTGGGGTTGCTTTTTATAGAGGACCATTTAATCATTTGTGGCTTAAGTCATGTTAGGGCTTAAGTTGGTGGTGTTCCATCTGGTACTATAGGAGTTCTTCGATTGTGCAAGGGGTGTTTCCCTTTACCAAGGTTACTTAGTAAGAGTTAGATCTATCGTGTTCTAAACTACCCTTGTAGTGGGAATTCCTCAGTTATGCAAGGGGTGTTTCCCTTTATTGAGGTTACTCGATGGGGATCAAGTCGATGGTGTTCTAACCCACCCATACCTAAAGAGGTGCACGAGCCAAGGTTCCATACAAGTACTTACAGGTTCGTTTGCCCATTTTGAGCTAGGATGAATTAAGATAATAAATAAAATGTACACGGTTATTGAGGAATGAGACGCTTCATTAATAACTTTGATTGACAATTACAATGTAATTTACATAGTTTTATTCAAAGTAAATCCACAAATTATTGGCGTTCCAAGTGGGTGGGATGAGTTCGTTATCCAACCTCTCTAGTTTGTATGCCTTATTTCCTAACTTCTCTTTGACTCTAATTGGGGACAACTTTCTTTACCCCTCTCGCGAGTTGGTTGCCTCAAGCTTTAGGTAGATTAGGTCTCTTACTTTGAATTCCTTATGTCAGACTTTCTTATCATAGTATTTGTTTTCTTGGTGACGATAGGTGGTTACCCGAGTCATTGTGAGGACTTTGATTTCTTTAATAGTGTCCAAACTAGCGTATAGGAGGAACTCTTTTGTGATGGCATTGAAGGATTGAGTCCAAATATTGAAGAGCTCAAATTTGATAGAGATGACTACTTCTAAGTTGAAGGCTAAGCGAAATGGGGTCTTGCCTGTGGAAGTGTGGTGGATAATCCTGTATCCCCACAATACATTGAGTAGCTCATCTACCCATTTTCCTTAAGCTTAATCTACCTTCTTCTTAAAGCTGTCAAGGATGACCTTGTTGATAGTTTTGACTTGTCCATTAGATTGAGGTACGCGACCAAGGTGAAATAGGGTGTAATGTGATGCTTAGTGTAAAACTCCCTAAACTTAGGGTTGTTGAATTGCCGCCCATTATCCATGATGGGGGCATAGGGGACCCTAAATTTTGAGAAGATGTTATTTCACACAAAAGACTGCATGCTCCTCTCCATTATTTTAGCAATGGCTTCTAATTCGACATACTTAGTGAAGTACTCGATTGCTACGATGATGAATTGTCATCCTCTTAAGGCCTTCCGAAAAGCATTAAGGATGTTAATGCCCTACTAGACGAAGGGCTCAGAGCTTATCAATGGTTGCAGGTTATAGTTAGGGGCGTAAGTGATTGGAGCATGTTTTTACAACTGGGACCAACACTGAGCTACTACCATTGCATCTTGCCTCGTAGTGGGCCAGTAATATCCGAGCTTAAGAGCTCAAATGTAAAGAGCTTGCGATTGAATGTGGTTGCTACACACTTCGACATATAACTTCTCTATGACATGTAGCCCCTCATCAACTTGGAGGCACCTGAGTAAGGGGAGACTGACTCCCCAACGGTATAAGATGCCGTCAATTAGGGTGTAGTTGATAGTATGGAACTTAAGTTTCTTAGCCTCCTTCCTGTTATCTTGTAGTACGATTTGCTCTAAGTAATTCTAGATAAGGTTTATCCAACTCAGCTCTGTTAATGCTACTCAGAGCTCGAAGGCTTCAGCTTAGTCCAGAGTGATGCTCTTCTTAGGCAGGTATTTGATGAATATCTTCCTACTAATCTGAATCAAACAACTGAGCCCTTGACCCAAGCTCAAGTGTGAGGTCTTGAGAACTTAGTGACGCATACTCTCCTTTACCAACCTACACAGGAAGAATCCGAGCTGCTCCAACCCATTAACCTAGTGCCATTTCTAAGCCAGACCTTTCCATATGTGATAATTGTCTTAGAAGTGTCAACCTGAGGAATGGTCAACTAATATCTCGCTTTACTTGCCTACCAGCTTGGTCGACTTGTCACTGAGCTATCTAGAGCATGTTTGAGTTGAATTCAACTTGGAAGACTCTATAGCTTAGCTCAAAAACAATTAGGTTGACCATAATCTTTTGTTTGTTTCTACTAGAGGCTCGCCTTTAGTTGCTAGTCACGTGTTCGAGCACCCACATAATGGAATTCGTTGTACAACTCAAATGTTTTCTTGATTTTTCATTTATACCCTTCATCAACATTCCATGTATTTTGCTTGTTTTGGACATTATCCTTTTTGTCTTTTCCATATTTAATAGGTTACCTAGCTTGAGGAATTTTTGTGATATTTCAGGAGGGGAACTCAACAAGGAAAGTCTTCACTTTGTCCAAGTATTTTGCAACGGTGTCGTCTTTCGCTTCATACTTGCTTCAAACTTGCTGCACCACAAGCATAGAGTTCGAGAAGACCTCAACGTGTTTTGCACCAATCTCCTTAGCTATCTTGAGACTGGTGTTCAAAGCTTCATATCTGGATTTTTTGTTGCTTATGTCAAACTCAAACTTAAGGGTGTAGTAGATGGTGATCTTATGAGGTCCAGTTAGTACCAAACTTGCACGTCCTCGTTGGGAGGTAGATGAGCCATAAACATAGAGAGTCCATATCAATTTGTCATCTCAAAGGGGTACTTCCTCCATTCTTGTGTACTCCACAATGAAGTCAGCTAATATTTATGCTTCCTAGGCCTTTCGTAGTTGGTAATGAATGTCTTACACGCTTAGCTCCAGTATGTACTTAACCATCCAACCAGTTGCATCAAGCTTCAATAACAATGTGCAGAGTGGTTGGTTTATTAGCATGATAATCTAATACGCTTGGAAATAGGTTTGAGTTGAAATATAGAGATAACAACTGTTGATAATCGAGTTTCGTTCACTCATCCATTCGTCTGTCGATAGGCTGAGTAGTCTACATTCTCAACTAATGTTGAGAAACATAGATCCATATCTAATTTGAATTCAAGGAAAGTGGCATAAATAGTTATCACTTGGTACGGTTATATTACATAACTTCCTACTCTCCATATATTTCAAGAATGTGTCTGATCAAGAGGCTTCTATGTATCTCTATTAACCATTCTAATAACTGTTACTTTAGACACAAAACTTGCCTATAAATATGAAAAAGAAACACTGTAAGAGACATTTGATAACTCTTTACTACTCTCAACTTTCCCTATTTATATTTACTAACTTAGGTATCGAAATAGCTACACTAGACTAGCCGAGGTACTAAGAGTTTTTCCTTTCTTTATAGGATAATTCTAGTCATCAAAATCCACTAACAACATTTGGCACTGTATGTTTTTTCTCAAACACACCCATATGGCTAAAATTAGAATGATTGAGAGTGCAAGTGCTGATGCTTCCTCTCAACACCTTGAAGGGGGGAGTAGGCATATCAATGACCAACATTTGGCTAGGCTCAAGCAACTTTACCTTAATTTAGCCAAAGAAAATCAAGAACTAAAAAAAAAAAAAGCATGAACAGATCCTTAATCTCCTCCATAATAGTGTTCACTCAAATAAAAACAAAGAGAATAACGATCACTACTGAGAAAAATGATGACTCAATTTATTCACTTGAATTGCTGAAAAAGTAAGCCAAGGTTACAATGGGACCTTCAGCTCCTGCACTCAAAAAAATTAACAAAGCCAAGCAATTACAGCAAGTGCATCATGCTAGACCTTCAAATGTTAGCACCCTTACTGCAACGAGTAAGCAATTCCAAATTAAGAAGAGCCCTTTTATTCCTAAGGTCTTGGAGGAGGTCATACTACGGCAAATCAAGTTAATGCAACTTGAAACCTACGATGGAATGAAAGATCCTAAAGATCATTTAGAGTACTACTGCACCTTGGCTAAGTTCCTTGGCTTGAGTAATGTTGTAGGTTGCCAAGCTTTTCCCTCGACATTAAGGAATACGGTAAGTACATGGTTTAAGCACCTAAAGCCGAACACAATTTCGTGTTTCGAAGAACTAACAGAAGTGTTCCTTTAACACTTCCTTGTTAGTAAACTTCCTGTTAAGGACTCTTCAGTCCTTAACATAATAAACAAAGATCAAATGAATCCATTCGAGACTATCTAGCTAGGTTTATGGCTAAGATGGTCCAAATTCTAGAGTTAGACATGAGTATCTCAATGCTGTCATTGATGGAGTTAAGCCCCATGGGGACTTTTTCAAGTCTTTCGCCAAGAATAAGCTGAGAACTTTTGTTGAGTTCAAAGCCAAAGCCATATCTTACATCAGACATGAAGACAACATAAAGGCTCGATGAGAGGCTAATCAAAATAGGGGAGATAGAAAAAATGATAAGAGGAATAGTTCAAAAGATTGACTTGGCGTGGATGACGATCAAAATCCTAATGCCAAGAGAAAGGACAAGAATTTTGACATATTCATCCTACAGTCCAGTTAATCATCCAATTTTGGACATATTTATGGAGGTACATAGGTGGAGAAGAGTACTGTAATGGCCAAAGAGGATGAGAGGAAACCCCTCTAGGTGAAATTCTAATAAATATTACAATTTTCATCACACTAAAGGACACAATATAAACAAATGCATCCAGCTTTAGAATGCGATTGAAGGTACCATACAACGAGGGCATTTCTGCAAGTTTTTAGTATAAGATGCCAAGAATATGAAACGATGATCTCAAAGGAGACATAAAGATCATGAAAATGTTGTTCAGCTAGCCAATGCTAGGAGAGATGCAAGAGATAGGAGTATTAGTAGAGCACCCAATGGGGTAATCAACATAGTTATCGACAGACCTGCTATAGGCTAGTTAAGATCTTTGAGTTTGACTAATTCCATCAATTATGTTTGCAATATCTAAGGAAAAAAGGTCAAGATTGACAATACACTTTCATTCATAAAGGAAGATTTTGAAGGTATCTAAAGGTCGCATGATAATGCATTGGTGATTAGTGCAAAAATTGCCAACTTCAAGGTCAAGAAAATTCTCATTGACACTGGAAGTTTAGCAAACATTGTTTTCCAACGTACTTTCAATCAAATGAGACCAAAGATCAAAGTGCAACTAACATCTTACAATTATGATTTGTATGCCTTCAACAATCAACTTGTTCAAGTGGTCGGAGAGATCTTTTTGCCAATCCAGATTAGAGATGACGAGAATGTTGCGGAAGATAAAGTAGACTTCCTCATCGTCAAATGTTGGTCCCCATACAAGATGATCATGGGACAGCCATATCAACATTTATTCAGTATTGTCCCTTCTATTGCATATCTCAAAGCTAAATTCCCTACTCCTATGAGAGTCGGTATATGTAAAGACGATCATAAGTTGGCAAGGTCTTTGTACATGAGGGCCTTAAGATGAGAAGAGGTTTTTCAAGTAGAAACCTATCCGAAAGGAAAGTTAATTGATATAGAAAGTGTCAAGAATGAGACAGAGGAAATCCCTTTGGGAGATGACCTTAGGAAAACAACAAAGATAGGGAAACCCTTATCGGTAGACATTCATCAAAGTTTGATCAACTTCTTACAAGTCATTGTTGATGTATTTGTATGGTCCCCTTCAGACATGCTAGGATTCTCTATAGAAGTTTTGATATACCAGCTATAGTTTGATCCAAGCGCAAAGGTGATCCAATAAAAGAAAAAGGCATTTTGCCCTTGAAAGACAAGCAGCCATAGAAGAAGAAGTTTAAAAGCTTTTGAAGGTAGGATTTATTTGGGAATAGCTTTATCTAACTTGGCTACACAACTGTGTGCTAGTCAAGAAGTCCAACAACAAGTGGTGCATGTGCATAAACTTCACGGATCTTAATAAGGCTTATCCTAAGGGTTGTTTTCCACTACCAAATATCAATTAGTTGGTAAAATTCAACTGCTAGACATGTGTTACTTTCTTTTATGGATGTTTTATCAAGTTGCAACCAAATTAAGATGGATAAGGAGGATGAAGTTCACACGTCATTTGTTACCAATTTTGGAACGTATTGTCATATGGTGATGCCCTTTTGGCTGAAAAACGCTAGTACAACTTACTAGAGACTTGTTATCAAGATGTTCAAACCTCAGATCCACCAAAATGTTAAAGTTTATGTTAATGGCATGATTGTGAAGAGCATGATAGAGGATCGACATCTTATTAACCTTGAGGAGACGTTTTTCACTTTTAAGAGATACAACATGAAGCTTAATTCGCAAAAGTGTGCCTTTGGTGCAACTTTGAGAAAGTTTTTAGGATACATGGTCACTCGGTACAGTATTAAAGCCAACTGGAGAAAGATTGAGGCGATAATAAACATGAAATCTCCCTATATGTTCAAGGAAGTACAAGAACTCATCGAACGAATAACTGCCCTTAATCGGTTTTTGTCAAGAAGTGCGAATAAGTGTACAAAATTCTTTAAAATCTTAAAGAATTCAAAATAATTCAAATGGTCCAATGATTGAGAAAGAGCTTTCAATGATCTCAAAGAATTCCTTGTATCACCCCCGATACTCTTGACATCCATCTGTAGAGAGAATTTATATTTGTACTTATCAGTCAACTACTAAACCATTTCTTTTGTATTGGTCTGAATTGATGGTAAGGAGAATTAACCCATTTATTACATGAGTCATGTCTTGCAAAGCCCAGAGCATTAGTACACGAAAATTGAGGAGTTTTTTTTTAGTAGTGGTTCTCTTAACAAGAAAATTGAAACCTTATTTTGAGACTGACCAAATTGTAGTCCTCATTGTAAGCCATTACGACAGGCATTAGAACGATCGGACTCTTTCGGGAGGATAATGAAATATGACCTAGAGTTAAGTGCCTATGGTGCATGGTACAAACCTAAAATGACATTTATAGCTCAAGTGCTATTAGATTTTTTGGCCAAGTTCACTAGTGAGGAAGGTAGTGTGGAGATTATTGAGAAACCTATATGATTCCTTCATGAGAATGGTTCTTCCACTATAGAAGGAAGCGGTGCAATCCTTGTTCTTCAAGGTGCTCACAACGTCAAGGTTAATTATGCTTTAAAATTGAGATTCCTAGCCAGCAATAACAAAGTAGAATATGAAGCTTTGATTGTCGAACTTAAACTGGAATAAGAGTCGGTGCTAAGAATCTCATAGTGTTCTTCGATTCACAACTAGTGGTGAATCAAGTGATAGGAAGTTATGTGGCAAGAGAAGAAGAAATGAGCAAGTACCTATTGGTGGTATGAAGTACAAATGCTCGCAAAAAAATTTCAATCTTTCTCAATCCATAAGGTTTTGAGAAGTAAGAATATTATCGTTAATAAGTTGTCCAAGTTGGCTAGTATGGCATTCCCAAACCTGAGCGACAAACTTTTTGTCGAATTTCTCCCACAAAAAAGTTTATCCATTATCTCATAAAGCTGCAAATTGGCTCTTTGCCTAAGAGAGGACTCTTGGATAGATCCCCTCATAGATTGATTATTTAAGAGATAGTACCCTCTTTGATGACAAGAAAGAAGCACAGGGATTGGTTTATTAAGTTGTGAATTACATACTGATAAATGGTTAGTCGTACAAATGCAGCATATCACAACCCTATCTTCAATGCCTTCTTTCGAAAGATGCCCAATGGGTATTATTTGAACTACACGGTAGTGTATGCAATAACCACATGAAAGCATAGGCATTGTATATCCATGCATTGTGACTCGGTTATTATTAGCCAACTATGAAAGAAGATGCAAGGATAGCTGTTCGGCATTGTCTATAGTGCCAGGAGCATGAGGTGGCAAGATATGTACCTTCAACTAAACTATATTGCCCATCTAGTCCTTGGCCTTTTACCTAGTAGAGGTTAGATATTCTCGAACCCTTCTCAAAGTCAATAGCCTAGCGACAATTTGTTATTGTTGTTATGGATTATTTTATGAAATGGGCAGAGGCCGAGGCAATGGTGATGATCACCGAACATAAAGTTGAGGCATTTTTTTTCAACTCCATAATATCGAGATTTAGAGTTCCTTTTATAATAATCATGGACAATGGCCTGCAGTTTGATAACAAGAAGTTCAGAACATTTTGTTAGAAATACGACATTTGCCTGAACTACACATCAATAGAACACCCTCAGACAGATGGCCAAGTTAAAGTTGCCAACTAGATAATCTTGTATGGCTTAAAGAGAAAAGTTAATCAAGTTAGGGGGAAATGGGCTGATGAATTGCTGGATGTCTTATAGGGGTACTAAACCACCCATAAAACTGCAATAGGGGAAACCCCCATCTAGTTAGCATATTGTATGAAAGCAGTTTTGCCGATTGAGTTGGATTTACCTAATCTACGAATGCAGAATTTTAGTGTGATGGTTAATCAAGCTAGATTAACAGCAAATTTAGACACAATTGAAGAAATTAAAGATATTGCAAGAGTAAGGGTTGCGGCATACCAACATAGAGTAACTAATATTATAATAAAAAAAGTAAAGCATAAGGTTTTTCAACTTGGGGACTTGGTTTGCTGAAAGCTAGAAGCAACCGATGAGCAAGAAAGTCAAGGAAAGCTTAGCGCAAATTGGAAGGGTCTTGTTAGGGTTTAGGAAGTCGTTAGCGAGGGGGCTTATCAACTAGAAAGGTTGGATGGATCAATCATTCCTCATGCATTGAATGCAAAAATTTAAAACTCTATTTCAATTTATTCCTTAGATGATGTTCATTTCCGCTTGTTTTGTAAGGTGATAGTCTGCTTATCTATCAGGTGATAGTCTAAGACAATTATATTTGAAGGTTTATTTTCCTTCTAGATCTATTTATGACTGACGAGTTAATAAGTTTAAGCCTATAGTGGTTAAAGAACTTCATAAATCAATCCTACAGCCGAGTAAAACGGCTAATCTACGTTCAATGACTAATGGATAATATCAATAAGACAGTTAAATTAGGTGTGTGAAATAAACTATGTTGAAAGAGTTAGGTGTGCGAAATAAAACATGCTAAAAGAATTAGGTTTGTGAAATAAAACATGCCAAGTGACAATGGAGTGTGTGAAATAAAATGTGTTAGAAATATTCAACCATACCAAAGGTAATTCTCATTTATCACAAAACAATTACAATTACAACTTTTGGCCTTTTGGCGAGAATGGTCCATACAAAAGAAACTACTGGATAATCTTATGACTTATTTACAGATTAAGGATTGAAAGTTAGAGCCTTCTTGGATCATATTTCCTTCTCAATGCTTAGGGTCTCAGAACATGTAGATTTTTCTTTTCGCTCATAAGGGATTTCCTTAGACAGACACTCTGCGTCTTCCCTTGGATCCTCTATACGAGCTTCATTATCACCTTTCATATGAATCTTGACACTTGAATCCTCGTAGTCATCTTCATCACAGTTGTTAACTTTATCGTCAACATCGATGAAATCTAGGCATAAGAGACCATAATCAAGGTGAAATTTAAGGATTTCCTCTCTTGCTACTTAGACTTGGTCCAATAACTTCATCTACAATAGCCTCTCGTATTGCTGACTGGGAGTGATGATGTCTAGTGCCTCTTCAACAGAGGGTCCTTTCTAAGTCTCCTCCAACTTAGCAACTTGGCTTTGCAACCATATGTTGTCGGTCTCCAGCTCCTTGACTTGCACCCTAAGCTTATCCTCTTCATCGCTCATTGAGCATAGAGTCCAGCTTAAATCCTAACACTCCTCTTTCTTTTTGCAAAGCTCTTCTTTTAGATCCTTAGCTTCCTTGTACTGCTCATCGACGTTGGCCTTAAAGCTTAAGACTTCATCAGCAAATAAAGAGTGTGCTAACTTCTTGGCAGCCAATTCATCTTGATACTTTCTAGTCTCCATCTCAGCCCTTATTCTTGCGTTCTCAGCATCCACTATTTAAGTTTTTGAGGAATTGTATGCATCCTCAATTTTCTACAACAAGTTAAAGTAAGATGATAAGTGTTCTAGATCACCTAATAGAATACATGAAAGGTTATTGTTATTACTTTCTTCATCTCTTTGTTGGCCTTATCCAAAGCTATTAGAACATAGTTGCTTAACTAAAAACAAATAAGGGTATTATCAACTGAATGAATCTAACAGTTGAAAGGATGCAATAAGTACTTACATCATATAGCTTAGCTGTGATATGAGCCTTATTATAACCACCAACCTTGTCGATGTCTTTCTTCACAATTTCTTTGTCCTTACGAAGAATAATGCCTTCCATCAAGGCTAAATATTTTGACTTGCACCTAAGGTCGTGTTGGTATGTAAGACGTTATAGCTCCAACACAGGATGAAGTATTCACCAACATCTGCATTGAGGATGAATTCAGCACTATTGATGTCAAGAGCTTTGTTGCGTATGGCCTCCTTCATTCACTCATCTAACTCTTTGGACCTTTTGGTAGGGGGTTGGCCGACAAGTTCCTTCTTACTTCTCTTATTTATACTAGGTATAGCATCCATCATGATTGACAACCCTTCAGTGGTAGTGGTAGTTTCATCCTCATTATGTGGTTGGGTTGCTTAGCTACCCTTTCTTGGCTTTGTAACAAATGGAACATTCTTAATAAGAGGTACCTTAGTTTATACAGCTACAGCTAACCCAGACTTCTCCCTGCTTTTTTGCTTCTCAACTGGTTGGGAGGTCTTCTTGTGGGCCACTGCTTGCTTCATTGCACCCTCCTTTATTGCTTTCTTAGCAGTAGTTAGCAAAGTGGTAGTAACAGTGGTGGCCACATGCTTGTCAGCCTTTGACTTCTTAGCCTTAGCTTGGGCTAATAACTTAGCATTAGCTTAGGCCAATAACTTGGCAAGATTCACCTCACTAGTGCCCATGTCTGTAATATGAAGTAGACATATTAATATTAATGCGAGGAATAAGAAAGAACTTACATTCTCCATACTGAGCAAGGCTTAAAGGCAACAATTCCTCCCCTAAGTCATGAGGACAGCTTTCCTCTTGTAGCTATACTTGCCACGGCAATTACTCATTAGTGTACCTTCCTTCTTCGAAAAGATTAGCTCTATGCTCTCATAATGCCTTATTATTCTCTCGGCATCCTAAGAGAACATTTTGTTCTTCCTCCTTTCTTGGATCTTCTTTGCTGCAGCGGCATCATTTGTCATCAACTTAATGTCCTTAGTACAAATTGGCTTAGTCCATCGACTCTAGAAATCCAACTCCTCGTTTGAAATGATAAACAAAAATTTGTCATGCTACTTATGGATCTTAGACTCCAACCCATCCATGAAGTTCTACCTATGCCTCGCCGTAGCAAAATGCTAACTGTCAGGTTGCCTCCTAATCGCAAAGAAGTACCGAAAGAGTTGAGGCATAGCCCTGACTTCAACCTCTTCACAGATGATCTCGAAAGTCGCTAACAGCTAATATGCATTTGATGAGAATATACTCAATGTGACTCAGAAATAATTGAAGAACTACTTGACAAATGATGAGAAAGGGAAGCGCAGCCTAAAATTGAGATATTTCAAGTAGATATGGAGTTACGCTCCCTTGGAAAGCATACCCTTTCCTCTTCTATCGGCTTTCTAAGATTTCACGCTCTTGGAAGGTCTTGCCAATACTTGTTATATTTTGAAACAAGGACCCTATCAACAGCACTAGTTGCTTCGTTTGGTGAATTATGGAAGTAAACTATATTATTGTATAGATACCTAGCCATGGATCTTCCCTCCTTGTCTTTTGTATAATTTTTTACTGCAAGAGAATTGATCCAAATGAGTTTATCCTACCGCTCCACAACACTGTTAGCTAAGCTACTTGAGGAACATGTCATCCTATTCCTCTTTTAGGGGGAAGAAATAGACTTAGACTCAGTTGCTTTAGAATTTGAAAGGATAAGTCGATGAATTATGTTGCGAACAATACCCGATTGATTATAATAAATGATACAGAATTTGAAGGATTTTAAAATGAAACAAGATGTCGAGCAAATAATGACCGCTTATGGATGCGATTGAAGAAATGGGTTTTCAGTCTTGAAAGGTTCCTTAAATACGGATGAATTGCCCTCATAATTGCAGTAGATCTTTGACGGAAATGATGTGCTATTTAGATAATGGTGTGGATTGTTGACACATGTTTCAAGATAAAAATCTAACAATTGTGAAGTCTCTAGTAGTTATTAGGCCTGTGGTGTAATGATGACCGAGGTGACAGCGATTGTACTTTCCATTATGGTCTTTTCAATATGCAGGAAAATTGAAAATTGCAACCTTTCAAATAGGATGCGACTCGTCTTCCTAGCGTACTCGGTGTTTAAGGAATAGTTCTCCACTTAACCTTCAAAGCATTAAATATTTACTCCTTTAGTCAAATCCTCGAATACGGGGAGTTTTGGGGGTAGAGGGGGGAGGGGAGGTACGGGGGTGCGGGGTGGGGAGGTCAAATGTTGATAGTAGAGTTTCGTTTACTCATCCATTCGTTTGTTAATAGGCTGAATAATCTACATTCTCGGCCAATGCCAAGAAACATAGATTTGTGTCTAATTTGAATTCAAGGGAATTGGTTCAAACGGTTATCACTTAGCACAATTATATTACATAACTTCTCATTCTCCCTATATTTTAGGCATGTATCTAATCAAGAGGCCTCCACGTATCTCCATTAAAGATTTCGATAATTGCTGCTTCAGACATAACACTCGCTTATAAATATGGGAAAGAAATACTATAAGAAATATTTAATAACTCTTCACTACTCTTAACTTTCCCTAATCACATTTACTAACTTAGGCATTGGAGTGGCCATACTAGACTGGACACACCAAACTGGCCCTAGTACCAAGAGTTTTTCTTTTCTTTATAGGATAATTCCAATTACCAAAATCCACCACCAACAGCGACGACTGGGGAAAACTTCTCCACCATTGAATACCTAACTTCAAGCCCTTGGAGGATGTGGTTAACATAGTATACAAGCCTATGCTCTCTTCCTTCTGCCTTGACTATTGTGGACAAAAGTGTCTTGTCACTAATAACCAAGTACATGTAGAGGTCCTCTCCTAAGATAGGCTTGGAGAGGAATGGTAAGTGCTCGATGAAGTCTTATAGCTCTTGGAAGGCTACTTCACGTTAGGGAACCCATTAAAATGAAAGAACCCTGCACATCTATTTGCATTCCTAGAAACGTACTTGCTTAGTATGGCCACCATGTTGATGAGCTTTTAGACTTCCTTGACCAAGGAGGGAGGCTTCATATCCTTGATGGCCTAGATCTTCTCTGGATTGGCCTCAACTCCTTACTAAGTAACCATAAAGCTTAAGAACTTGCTAGAGCCAACATTAAAAATACACTTTTAAGGATTCAACTTCATGCCATCGAAGGGTTCTTGCAAGTTCTTGATATGGTCATTGGATTACTTACTCTTGATGATCATGCTGCCCACATGTACCTCCATATCTCCCTCGAGCTGAGGCTTGAACAGTTTAATCACCATCTACTGGTACATTGCACTAGCATTTTTGAGGTCGAAGGGTATGACCATATAGTAGTAGGTATCGAAGTTAGCGATGAAGTAGGTGTAGACTTTGTCCTTTAGGTCCATTTTGAGCTAGTTATTACCAGAGAAGGCATCTATAAAACTAAATAAATTCCGATGTGGAGTTGACTAGCCGGTTAATCCTTGGGAGAGGGAAGCGGTCCTTTGGGCAAGCTTTATTCAAGTCAGTGTAATTGATACGCATATGCTACTTCCCATTCTTTTTCTTGACTAACACTACATTGGTTAGGTAAGTCAAATACTTTTCCTCTTGCATGAATCTTACCTTCAGTAGCTTTTGCACTTCTTCCTCAATAGCAACCTACCATTATGACATAAAATGTCTCTTCTTCTATTTGATAGGCCATAAATTATTGTCGATGTTGAGGTGTGGGTTGCTAAGTTGGGAGAGATTTTAGGCATGTTTGATGCTGACTAGGCAAACCTAACTAAGTTGGCTTGCAGGAGGTCAACTATGGACTCCTTCACCTCAGCGGGTGTCTTGACCCCAACCTTTGTGGTTTGGTTAGGGCTAGTACCAATCTACACTTCTTCTGTCTTCTCACCCAACTCGCCTCTCTCAAGTAGCTTCTCTTACAAATTAGTTTCTAGATTGTAGATGCCATCGGCTCAGGCAGCTTTTACATAGAGCTCCTTAGAGAGCTTTTAATCACATATGTAAATTCCTACATCGATGGGGGTTGGAAATTTGGTGTTCAGGTGGAGGAACGACTTAATAACTCTAAAGTCGTTCAGCCTTAATCATCCCAATAGGGCGTTATAGGAGGATAGGTAGTTAACTAACATGAACTCTATATGTGTCACTAAGCTTTATGTCTAAGGTAATGATGCCAGTAGCTTGAATCGTTCCCCTATTGAAGCTAATCAGGTCATGATGGTATGGTTTCATTTTCATGGGCAACTTCCTCCTCATCTGATCTTAGGTATGCTTAAAGAGGATATCGATGGAGTTTCCAGTTTCCACCATGATCTTGAGGGCCTCAAAATTAGCAATTCTTGCCTTGATTACAAGGGCATCTTGGTGATGGGTATCAACTCCCTCTAGGTTCTCATTGGAGAAGGAGATTGAGTTATCTCTCCTTTGTCTCTTCTCCCTTACAGCTAGCACCTTGGATAGGGTGTTAGCCAAGCTGCTACAACTTGGTCAGCTTCTTAGGTGTACCTCCCCCAATAATGATATTGATAACATCATTCCATTAAGGGCTCAACTATTGTGATGCTGGTCAAACTGCTCATCTTGGGCATCCTCAATTCATCACCTTCGAGGTACTCTATCTTTGTCATCATTGGTATTATCAGCATTGTTGGGGTTAGCTACATACCTACAGAAGTAGCCCCACTGAATGGCATATTCATATTGCATTCTTTAACTTAAAGCATTCTTCTATAGTATGGCTATGGTCATTGTGGAACTAACAATACTTGTCAAAGTTCATATGACTAGGGTTCCCCTTCATCTTAAGGGGCTTCTATAGCAAACTTCTGTTCCATACTTCTATGGAGATATAAGCAATAGGTCTGTTTAGAGGTATATGTAGGGAGTAAATGGGCGGGGGAAGAGGGTTTAGTTTAGCTTGGTACTTCTTCCCATTGGAGCCCCCTCCGTTAGCTTGGCTATGCCCTTTGCCTTCAAGGCGGTCCTTATAGACACTCTATCCTTATCCTTCTTTGTACTCAACCTTTATAGGTCAGCCTCACCCTTGGCATAGATATTGTCCTCTTGGTCAATATACTTTTGGGCCTTATGCCATAATTCAACTAGGGTCTTGAGTTTGCTCTTCATAACTAATCAAAAGAAATCCTCAAAAGGTTTAATGCTAAGCTAAGTGGCATGAACAGCAACTCACTCATCAAGTTAAGAGATTTTAACCATGGTGTTGTTGAACCAAATTACGTACTCTCGCAGAGTCTCCCCTTCTTTCTACTTAATCAATTATAAGGACGATGTGTCCTTGCATAGGGGCTTACTAGCCTTATAGTGGAGACTAAATCAATGAGTGATCTTGTTGAAGGAATTGATAGAGTTCTTAGGTAGATGGTTTAACCACATTCGAGCTGCCTTCCTTAAAGTACCTAGGAAGGCCTTGCACATGATGACATCCCTAAGACCATAGAGGTTTATGAGGGTACGAAAATGGAGGAGGTGATCATCAGGATCATTGGCACCGTCATAGTGGTCCAAGGTAGGAAGTTTGTTATTCAAAGGAAGGCCTTCATCTTGGACAACCTTAGTGAAGGGGGTTTTGTTGTTAGTGACTAGGCCAGCGCCATCCGCGTATTGTAAAGTGTGCCATCCCCCTATGGGAATCATTCACCTACTCATTACCAATACTACTACATCAACAACTTATTGAAAATAAGTCTATAAGTGGTATAAATTTATTATGGTCTACATAGATTTCCTTATAATATTTCTTGTTACAAGAATAAAACATCATGTGTACACTACATAACCAACAGGAAATATCAAAATACCTTAGAAACACACATCATTAAGCTCAAAGTGTCTAAATCACCATAAACATCATTCATCATTATAACCAAGACTTGTTTTGTTGTACATGTTCCTTAGATATCTTTGGTTGCAAACCTTTCGTTAATCGATCAACTATCATTGTATCTATCCTAATGTGCTAAATGACACTTTATATTTCTAAAACTGCTCCTTAATGGTAAAATACTTTAATTCCATGACACCTCTTAAATATTTGATGTTCTTAGAGAAGAAAACTATTATAGAATTATCACAATAAACTTTTAGCAGCTTGGTAATGGTATTGACAACCTAAGTCCTAAAATAAAGTTTCATAGCCATAATGCATGAATTTTAGCTTCAAGACATGCGACAAATTCTGCTTTCATAGTAGATGAAGTAATGGCAAATTGTTTAGCACTTTTCCATGAAATCTTTCCTTCAGATAAAAGAAATAAATTAACAAAAGTGGATTTTCTACTATTAAGACATGCAATAAAGTATGAATGTGACTATCTAGTCACTTTTCCATGAAATCACTCTTTCAAATAAAAGAAATAAAACCAAAAGCGGATTTTCTACTATTAAGACATGTAATAAAGTATGAATGTGAGTATCCGGTCACTTTAAATTGATTGGATTTTCTATACATGAGCATGTAATTCTTTGCTCTTTATAAGTTCCTTACACAAGTTTGTACGTACATTAAATTGCCAACAGCAGAAGCATATGAAATAGATTCCATCACCATACATTTTATATCATTCTTTACATATTGCATGAGACTAAATTTATCTCCTTTTTGAAGGAACAATTTGAGCTAAATATTTATCCATGTTAAACTTGTTAAGAGTCCTTTCAATTTAAGCTTTTTGAGACAACCCAAACAATCCTTGTGATCTATCACATAAGATGCCTCTCCCATATCTTTCATCTCAAAATTCTTAGAGAGAAAATCTTTAATCTCATGTAATATGCCCAAATAATTAGCAACAAGTAAAATGTTGTCAATATATAGGACTAAAAATATAAACTTAATTCCACTAATCTTTTGATGAATACACCAGTCAATAATGTTCTCATGAAAACCAAAAGATGTTATGGTATCATTAAATATAATATACTAATATTAAGAAGCTTGCTTGAGTCTATATATTGACTTTTTAAGTTTTCACACCATGTAGTCCTTTCCTTTAACTAAGAAACCTTTAAGTTATTCTATATAAACTTCTTCCTTAAGATTTCCATTAAGAAAGATTGTTTTCACATCTATTAGGTGTAACTCTAAATTATAATGAGCCACTAAAGCCATAATTATCCTTAATGAGTCTTTCTTTGAGACTGGTAAAAAGAGCTCTTTATAGTCAATGACATCTTTTTAAGTATAACCTATGGCAACAAGTCTAACTTTATATCGTTCAATATTGCTAATTGAGTCATGATTTGTCTTATAGAACTATTTATAGCTGACTCGTTTACAATTCTTTGGCAATTCAACAAGGTCTTAGACTTAGTTTTGTTCTATGAATTTTAACTCATCTTTCATGGCACAAATCCATTTATCAAACTCAATATTTTCTATGGCTTATGAAAATGAAACGAAATCTTTATTAATTCCTAAATTAAAATCATGTTCTTGCAAATAAACCATACGATCATCTGGAATGGTCGATCCCCCTTTCCCTTTGAGACCTTCTCAATGGCATTCCTTATGGTTTGTTTACATTACGTGATTGTGAGTTAGTTTCATCATGTGGTGTTTCATTATTCAAGTGTTGTTCCATATTGTTTAGTTATTGTTCGAAAACTGGAACTATACTTAAAGTGTTTATGGATAAAGGAATACTTGAGGGTAGATGAATGTCTACCTCTATCTGTTTCATATCTACAATTTCTTTTTTGTCACTGTCACTAACTTCATCGTTTTCAATGAATCTAGCATTACCAATTTCAATAATTCTCAGACTTTGATTAGGACAGTAAAACCTGTACCCTTTAAATTTCTCTAGGGAACTTGTAAAGTAACTACTAACTATTTGAGAATCCAATTTTCTTTCATGTGAATTATAAACACGTGCTTCATAGGATAACCCTAAACATATAGGTATCTTAAACTATGTTTCCTTTTAGTCCATAAATATAAAGGAGTTTTAGAAACCACCTTTTTAGGAACCGTATTTAATAGATATATTCATACATCCAATATGATTTAGGTAATAAGGAGTTACTCATCATACTCTCAACTATATCCATTAACATCTGATTACGCCTTTTTGTAAAACCATTTTCTTAAGGTGTGCTTAGCATAGTATACTATGCACATATGGCTTGTTTATCAAGGAACTTTGCAAATGGACCAAGAAATTGTCTTTGTTTCATCATATTTTTCATAATATTCATCACCTCTATCAGATCTTATGATTTTTACCTTTTTATCTAATTGTCTTTCAACTTTCTTAACAAACACCTAAAGAGCATCAACTGCTTAAGATTTTTCATCAAGCAGATAGATATAACCATAACATGAAAAATCATCAATAAAAGTGATAAAATATTTCCCTCTACCAAAAGATGGAACATCAAAAGGCCCACATATATCAGTGTATATAATTACAAGAAGCTACATACTTTTTATGGTATCCTTCTTATTGTGTTTAGTTTGCTTGTGTTTACTACAATCTAAACATGTTCCAAGTTTAGTAAAATCCAAATTTGGAAGGATTTCATTTCGTACTAATCTTTTCAACCTTTTTGTTTTTTTTTTTGGAAATATGACCTAAATGTTTATGCTACAGGAAAGTTAAATTTTCATTATGCATGCAAAGCATTCCAACATTATGATAAACAGTAAGTGAAGATTCAACAAAAAACATTATCAAGTTTCAATTTGTAATCCATCACAAAGAATACTTAAACCTATTAAAGAAGTATTCTTAAACAAACTGAAACATCCATGTCTAGATTTAATAGAAAACCCAAAAAATCAAGTTTTGAAAGAGAAATCAAGTTCCTAGAGACTAAAAGGACATAAAGAGTTTGAAACAAATCTAAATGATAACTAGTGTACAGAACCAAATGTAAGTCCCTATGCCTTCAATAGGATCCTTCATATGATTTCCCATTAAGGCGTCAACAAAAAATTTTCGTTTGGGTATGTGGTTTAGATTGTATAGAATCTCTACATCACATTAGATATATGGGATGCAGTACTAGAATAAGCCACCAAGTATTATTAAGAACTTTAACTAAGTTTGATTCAAAATAAATATAAACATTAATGTTAACTTTCTTTCCTTTTGATAGTGTCCTATCTTACTATAGAAATGATACTTCTTTGCTTTCTTTTCCTTTTTTATCACGTTATGAAGCTTTAGTAGGAGTTTTCTTCTTCTTAAACTACTTGGCTCTTACATTAATTCCTTTACCAACTCCATAACTAATAAGGTTAACAAAATGACTTCCTTGTTTTTTTAGTCTCGCTTCCTCCTTCATAAGCATATTAAACAACTCGCCAACATTCTACTTATCCTTAATGGTGTTGCAATTGATTTGGAATGGTCCATACTCTAGAGGAAACAAGTTAAGAATGAATTATATTAAGAAGGAGTCATCTACAGTCATTCATAAGGTCTTTAGCCTTGTTATAATATTAGTCATCTCAATTATATACTCTTACTTACTCTTTGACCAAGTAAACTTCATGGTTGTGAGTTCTACCACTAGTGTGCCAGTGAATGATTCATCTGCATAATGAAATCTTTTTTCCATAAACTTAAGGTTTTTATTAGTATCTCTGTTTGTGGAATAGTAGTCTTAATATTATTGGCAATAGTCATTTGCATAAACATTAAACTTAATATGTTAGATTATGTTCATACTTTATGATATAACTTTTCTTCCTCACTACTTGAATCCATAATAGTAGCAAGCTTGTCTTGTAATAGTGCCAAGTCAAGATCTAGCATGCCTAAATGAAAGTTGACTTATTCAAACCACTCAAAAAAGTTTAATCCATTGAATACAGTAACAAAAGAAGCATGCAGATGGAGTGAAATAAACTGCAATTGATACATAACTGTTCTTTAGATAATAATCACATAATAGATCTAGATAAACAAATCATCAAAGTATATTATAGTTCTCTTTTGATAGAAACTATAATATACTATCATTAAGTAAATGTAATAAATAGTCGAATAAGGTAATTAAATAGTTCAAGCCAAATATACATATGCTATATTTCGATATGCAAATACATCTGATTAAAATACTAACTCACTTGTATTATGCTCTCTAATCATAGAATGATGATTTATCTTTGGGTAAATCTAGAAGTTCTAATGACTAAGTGATTGTCAATTTATCCATTTAAATAATAGGCATTTCACCAATGTTGTGGATAAATGACAATTTTATTATGTTACTAGTAATCATCACCATAATTTGGCCATTTTTGTGACAACAGACCATAAACATTTCACGCAAATGTTTTACGTAATGTCTATATATTTCAAAAATAAATTTAATAATAGATGTTACTTTGGTAGCACATTTTTTTAATTTATCCTGAAATATTAGATAAGTTTTGCAAAAGAAAAACTAAAAACAATCACTTTTATCTCAAAACTTTAACATGATACTTGAGATGGGTTCAATTATAGGAATATATATGTATAGTCAAGGTTCGTAAAGTTCACTGTATTTTCGTTTTTAAAATTGCAAAGCCATATGTACTCGAAATCACTATACAAGCGCACATCTTGATGGGAGAAAATAAAAAGGAAAACAATGATCAGAGAGCTACAGACCATATATTCCTCAATTCATGAAGGGAAGCAACATCAGTTATTTTTTTCTCGATGAAATATAACAAAAGGACAAAAGCATGTGCATAAAATCTGGAATCTTTCAAGAGATCAATTGTCTAGGTGTTTAAGAGCCGATCCATATTTTTAAAACAAAATAAATTCTTTTAACTATTAATCTATTGCAAAATTGTATCATAATTTAATCAAACTATATGTTTACTCCTTGAAACCCTAATTTAATTTAAATTAGGAAAAAAGGGTTTACATAGTTATTATTAAGTGTCATTAATACCAATTCGACCAAACAAGGCTGAAGAACACTTAATATCTATCTCATTAAAATAATTTGAGCACACCAAAACTAACTAGCATTGATTGGAAAAATCATATGTTTAAAGTGCTTGCTTTGATAACACATATAAAATAAATTCGAAGTTTGATAAAACATAAAATTACGATCATGAATATGATAATTTTCACAACATAACATACCTGAAGTTGAAGATTGATTTATGTTTTTGATCACGGAGAAAGAATTAATAATCCTTTTGTATGAATGGTTTCCTTTCCTTAACCCTTTTTCTTCCGTTTACTTTATGAAATCTTTGATAGATATTTTTTTGCAATCCTAGGAAGATGACCTATTTTGGTAGGTTCATCAAGTACCCAAATAAACGAATTACATTTAATGTGCTATTAAGTTATTATATTCATCTTAAATAATACAATTAAATTGTTATTCCATAACAATCAATTTTATAAATAAGATAGCTAAATAATAAATCATAATTATAAAAGTACTTTCCTATTATTAAGTCATATTATTTAAAATTTCTAACCAAAATTACTTCCAATGATAATTAAACCATATGTATAACATAGTAGAAAAATGTGGTTAATTCCATCATGAAAAATATACAAAGGAGGGATCAAAATTTGAACATCTCAGACCAAGTTGATGCAGAAAAGTGGATAGTGATTGAAACCAAGCTTGATACGCTTGCTTAAACTATGTAGACTATTTAATTGATATTTTCATAGATGGAAAGCACTAATAACATCTATTTGTTTGATCTAACTATTGTTAAGAGCTAGCAAAGTATAGAATCAAGAGAATTGTTGTGGCCTCTATAATTGAACTATGAGAAATTTGACCTTAAATGACATTGATTAAACGTTTCTAAAACTAAGTTAAACCTCACTAAAATTTTTTTATAACGTATATTAAGCATTACTAATAGATGTTATAAAAGGTATATCACAAAAGGTAATATGCAACTAGTGAAAGATAAATGTTACAAAGGATACAAACATTACAAATACTATAAGATTTAGTGACATTTAAACATTACAATTGAGGAACTATTAATAATGTTTAAACATTACTAAAATATAATTACGTATATGATGTTATTATTGAAACGTTACAAAAAGATTATATTTAGTTATGTTTAAACATCATAAAAAAATTGCATATAGTGACATTTAAACATCACAAAATAATTATATGTAGTGACATTTAAACATCACTTATAATTAACTACCAGTTATGTTTACATGTTACTAAACTATACTCATATATTTGATATATTTTCATAACAGGTCATAACATTCACATTTAGTGACATCTAAACGTCACTTCTGAGTAACTATTAGTTACGTTTAAACATTATTAATCTATAACCATATAACATATCTAATATAATGAAATATTACTAGTAGATACTTTTCATTATGCATAAATGTCACAAAATATGGATATATGCCACCCTAAATAATTAAATTGTTATATTTGAACATTTATTATTAATTAAATCATAATAACTTAAAATTTATATAATAGTTGATATATTAATAATGTTGACACAAGAAATCTTTTCAACTCTACAAAATATCAAAATTCATTATTTAAACTCAATAATTAGTTCTCAAGTATTGGAAAAATAAATCTAAATTATTTGTCTATACTGTATGACAATTACTAACAAAAACTAGCTATCATGATCTAACATTATTTTCATTTTCACTAGTTTCATTATCATCTTCACGACCAAATGCTGCTAAAAGAGCAACATATTCCCCTTTATTTGAACCTCTTGTAATACAAAATATATCAAAATTTAGAAAAAAAAAAAACAACTTTTTTTGATAAATATATAATAAATAGGATGGAGTTGTTTAATAAATTACTTGAATGAAATGATTAGTCTGGATAAAATATATGTAATACTTGAAATACTTGATTTAGCGACAATAGTATTAAAATCAAATAATTAAAATAAATATTTATGAGAAGATATTTGACTTATCATATGATGTAAAAAAAAAAAAAAGAACCCTACCTTCTGTAAACAATATTATTTTACAAAAAACTTCAAATTGAATATTGTAAGATTAATGTCAATGAATCTAATTAAGCTTTTAACAAGAAAAATGCAAAAAACTACAAATCAACAACACAAACGTTACTTTAAGAACAAACTCTTCAAAATGGGGAAACAAATGTGCATCAAATTCAAATAGGTTAAAATTATATCCTATCATTCTAAGCTTTCTATAATTGACATAGTTCCTCAAGCTCAGTATCTCGCTTTTTACGTAGTTCTATCTCATCTTCAAGTTTTTACTGCAATCCTTTAATTTCCTTATCCTTGAAAATATGGTTCCGCTTGGATTTTTCAATAGGTAAAGCTTCATAACCTTTACCAAGATGGTAATCGATCCTAGAGTTTACTTTCATAAAGTCATCTACAATCTCCATTGAAGATTTTGGCATATAAAAAAATCACAATTCTTGAAACAACTGTACCATCTTGACCCATATCATTAATAACAACTTTCATAAAGTCATTTATAAGAATGTCTTGGATATATTCTAAACAACATCAATTACATTTCTTTACTGCCTACATTTAGTAATCTATAAACAATATATTTACATCAAATAAAGGCTAAGAACATACCTCAAATACATATTGATAATTCTATACATAAGATCTGATGAATGATTATACTCAGTTAAACTATGAAACAACACAACATAAGCACAACCACCCCCAACCACATCAATGCTTCATCAACTATTATCCATAATAACACTCTTTATATATGTGTAATTTTCATCTACCATCTTGCTTAATATATAAATGAAGATACAAGTCCCCAACCACCATTCCAACCTCAAAAGCTAATTTTAATGACTAATTTGATTTAACTAGACAACCAGTCGAATCACCAAACTCAATTAACATTTTTTCTTTTCATGTATTATTCTCCTTCTCTAACCCCAATCCTCGATATGTGCATCTCTTATTAAGAGAGGATGATCGGGCTACATTAGCTAAACATGGGGATAAATTATTCAATAACATATACAAGGTTTTGTTTAGCTGATAATATCAATAATTGGACTTAGATTAATTATTTGAGGATTGAATACAAGCAAAGGGATAACTATTTGACAAATTCACATTTACAACATTATTTGTTACAATATGAGTATGCATAAGGAAGGCATCTCCTACAATTGAATCACATGCTAAAGAATTTGATATATCTTGCAAAGGTAGTCATGAGGAAGCCATTGATTATTTGACAGCTTGTGGAGATGGATGCTATTCTTGCTCAATATGTTAAGAATCTAATTGAGTATTAACCATAGGTTGAACATTCCATTAAGTTCTTCCTCCCCTTCTTTGCATACCCTTTTTCCCTTTAGCCATTACAATCCTATAATTTAATATTAAAAAGAATAAATAAAGCAATGCAAACATAAACATAACGTAAAAATAAATGAATAGGTTCTTTATACCTCTAAATAAGAAAAGTATCAAGATATAGCAAAATATAATAACACTTTATTTAACTTGATTCAAGTGTTGGCTAAAGTTCAATAACATAAAAATAATATTAATATTAAATCATATATATTTTATCTATCATATCCAATCACATAATCTCATTTCTCTTATGATAACTTATTGAATTCATACTTTTCATATAGATATCAATTAATTAAGATGTTCACTACATTAACATAATTAAAAGTATCTTACAGTCTTCATCACTATTATCATAGTCAATAAGCGTATCATCTACTTCATTATCATTATCTTCATAATAATCAATATCAGCAATCAATATTGGCATCATATTGTGAGTTACTATAACCTTGAACTACCTTCTCTACAACATCTCCAACAATAGTCTCAAGGTATACATTTGTTCTCAACAACACATTTATATCAGAATCGATTACAAAAGATGCCATATTTCTTCTTTCCTCATCTTGCACAAGTATATCCTCTATGCTCTCATCTATCAATTAAGCCTCCACATCAGTAAATAGAGTTACATTACCAATAAAAGAACTTATGTCATAGATATGATGATACTTAAAGTATAACATTAGGCATCAATCATTACCTAACTTTATGTCCTCTATGTAATATATTTATTTAGCTCACATTGCTAACACATATGGGTAACTTTTATATCATATACATTTGACCTTGATACTTTTGAATCCATTATCAACTTTAACATTATGATGGCACTCATCGATGTCTCACCACTTACATTCACATAAGAAAACTTGTATATGTCAATTAAAACCCATAAAACTCTACTGATGAATGTATGGCTCCTTGGTTTCCTTCTACCAGTACTTTACTATTTTAGGTCTTCGTTCGACTATCAAAGTCAGATGTGTAAAACTAGATGCCATTATATATCAATTTGTTGTATCTTTTGAAGCATGAAACTGGTCGAATCGATAACGCATATAAGGTACTGATAACCGAATTAGAACTTTCATATAACATACTCATCTACAATAATGTCAAGCAAACTATAGTATCAAATTCCACTTTGGAAAGTGTACCACTGTTTGAAAGTAAAATTACCTTCTCCATGAGCCATTGATCGAATTCTTGTCATGGCATTTATCAATGTCACTATCATATTGTGTATGTAAGATACTTATATGTTCCTTGTGAAATGCTTCAAAATCTAAGTATGGACATATTTACATTATCTCATAAAACATAAAGTATACTAATTAATGCTTACTCTAAATAAGGCTGAACCTAAAAATAATTGTTAATAATATATCACATAGTTGCTTTTACCTCATCGTCTAATGATGTTACGTATGTAGGAGAAGAAATATAAGTAATTCTATTTTTACGAACATCTATACTGCCTTCTTTCACAATATCACAATTCTTATTGGGATGATTGAACAACATCTCAATGCCTTGCAAATGGAGGAAACACCATGTTAAACATTCATGTATAATGTAAGTATCTGCAATGAAGCCCTCTAGATAAGCCTTATTTCTAACTAACTTATTAAGAGAGCCTAAATATCTGCATTTAACAAAATGAATAAATGATAAAGCTTGAATAATACATAAAAAAAAAGACCTTTTACATATGTATTTTTACCTTTCTATAGGATACATATATATAACAAGTTCGGCAAACAATGCTTCTTAAGGTAAATATACAGCTAAATGCACAATTACATCATAAAAGGGAGGAGGAAAGATTAATTCTAACTTGCACAATATGGTGATAATGTCACTTTGCATTTGCTACACTTCATTAATATTAAGAATATGTTTACATAACTTTTCAAAAAATGATCCAAGTTCAGCTATAACTAAGGCAACATCTTTAAGCAACATATTGTAAATACCTACAAGTAATAACCTTTAAAGCATTACATAGCAATTGTGGAACATCAATCCGACCTATAGAGGCTAAATTTTCATCTTAATTGTCAATAAACACTTCTACATCTTCAAGCATCTCATCAAGTTCACCATTGTCATCATCTCTTACTTAAATGCGTTCCTCCTCTATATTTGGCCTTATTTCCCATTCTCTATGTCATCTCTTACCTCAATCTATCGAAGGCAATTTAATATTTGGCTCTCTCCATGATAAATCCAACATTATTAAGTTACATCTAACTCATCTACAAGTAAATGAGCTCTTATAACATGTGTAGGATGCAATTTATTATTTAAGCATTTCTTACATGGACAATTTATTTTAGTGTTTGCCTTGTACTTCAAGTATAAGCATGCAAAAAAAGGAAAAAAGAAAAAAAAAATACTCCAACCCATGCTAGTACTCCTTAGATTTGATGACATAGGTCATCTAACTCTTATCCATGTACATTAACATAATTCAAAACCACATAAGAGTAAAAAATTAAAAATAAAAAAAAATGAAAAAAGATCATGGATAAATTTTCATAACTTATGCTTATTAACTAACTACCTTACAAATTCATAGAGGTTGTTAAGAAGTTGAAGTATTTCCAAAAACACATTGAAATAGCACTTGCTATTCGATAAAATGTGAATAAGGTAATTAGAAATATTTACCTCTTATAACTCCCATCAAGAATGGAAATGTCATCATAATGAACGCACATAATCGCCTACCATGATGCTATTCTTTTATAGTCCACAATAGTTCATGTGGGATATTTATTTCCTTACTACTTCAATTTGCGACTCGTGCAAATAAACATAGTTAGAGGATGATATGGTTTCTTAGCTAATATAATTTAAGGAACATGAAAATGTAATAAAGGATAAATCTTCATTTAGTATATCATGAAGCAAAAGACAAAAAAACTTCTTTTTCTTAGACAGTTGCAATGTCGATTAATAGAATCACATAAAGCAATAGAGTATAGTTTTACCGAAAAGTATCATTACTTTAAAAAATGTTCATGGATGAGGCTTCATATTTTTGCGCTACCTATACCCAAAATTTGTTCCGCAGAATGTCTTCGTCTATTTCAAAATATGCTAGCTTTAATGTAGGATACTAATTGTTCATCCATAGTCTCTTCTTATTTTGCACTTCCATCTTTTTCAATTTTAATAAGTAGCATGCTTCTTTTTTTATTCATTTTTTGATTTAGGAAGGACTGTTGTTTTGTTGGATGCATGCCAAAGATAATCAACCAATTCCACCAACAGCAATGATCCAAATAAAAAAAATATCATACTTTAGTAAGCTCACGAATTGAGCCACTACAAAAAGAATCATTTTGAGCAAAAATATATATCTAATTCTATACTTTCATTTGATTCTAATAAACTTAAACTTGAGTTTTGAGTTTATTTGAGTAACTTATAGTATTGAGCTTGAGTTTCATCTTTTTTACTCGATTATTTTAACAGCCTTATTCAACTTTATGAATTTGACATTGGTAAAAATTTGATTAAATTATTATAAATTTGTATTTTCAAATGGTTAAATTTAAGAGCCAAGCTCAAACCCCGAGTAATAAGTTGATATGCTGCGTGACTCGATTTAATTCATTTGCAGGCTTACCTCTAATTATGTAAAGAGAGAGAAAAAGGAAAATCTATAGAACTTTTATTAGGTAGCTTTTTCAGATTGAGCTCATGTATATATATTTTGACGGAGATACTTTTACATGTTCGGCTTTATTAATTCTCTTGAATATTCTAGATAGCTCTTGGCTATTTTTAACTACTTTGGAAACAAAGGAAAAAGAAAAAAAGTGATTTTCTAACTTAGTGAAACTATTGCATCATAGTTTTACTTTACTTTTTTTTTTTTTTTCCTTTTCAACTAATGTGGATATGGTTTTTGGACAATAGTAACATTGGACTTTTAAAATATGACTCTACCTTTTATAAATTTTAAAAAATATTTAAAGATGGCCACTATTATAATTCTAAAACAGTCATTATAATTCTTTTAACAATGGCTTTCAAATTTTAGCAATCATTTATACATATCAAAAGTTATGATTAAAGTAATACTTTAAAAATCTATTATTTGTGCCGGATCAATAGTTTAACTTATGTATTTATTTGCAAACTGCAATTACATATTGTTTCCCTTCATGTTAGTATCTCGATTCACATGTACTCCAATATCTAGAAAGACCCTACTCATCCATCGTTATTTAAATCGTTAGAGCATATGTTTTATGCCAAAACCACACAAGTTAATTTTAATTCGATAAAAATAAAATGGTGGATACTGCAGGGTTTGGGTCTCACAAAAGTACCAAAAATTGAATTTCTAATTATAATATCTAGGGCAAAGTTTGGTGGAAATTAATAAAAGTTGATTAATAAAAGAATCTAGACAAGAGAGTTAGATTTGTTTTTCTTTTTCCCCCAGTCTAGGGAAAAAAAAAATTAATTTAGGTATTTTATTTGATATTCTTCCTCATATTTAAGATTTTAAAATTGTTATTAATAGCCTTCAAGTGCAATAATAAACGATTACAACAATAATAAAAGAAAGGAATAAAGGAAGAGAGAACATCAAAGACAATAATAAACAATTATATTGCTAGGTATTAGTACATCATAACAAGTGGAATTTCTTCATGTTTCACGTTTTTATGCTTTTATTATAAAATCCAATGTAAAAGCTTTTTCTTTAATTGGTTTATTATATTGCATTAACTTGGAGTTTTCTATGTTCACGTATCGTATTATATAGACCAAAGGAAATAACTATTTTTTTTCTTTTTTAAAATTGTGGCCGTCATAATGTCTTATCATGAGTGTTGATTCATCTTTGATGCACTGCAGGTATATTGCTGAAGATGGGCTTACTAGTGAAAGGAAGCGTTGGGTTCCTCGACGGGGAAACACTCCTTTAGATCCTGATTCTGCTGGATTTATTTATTCTAACCCCATGGCAACTTCCTTTAAGCAAAGATGCCACAAAACGAAGGGATTGCAGCCCTTGGAGATGCAATAGAATCTGATTATATTCAAGCAAAGGAGAGACTAAGGAAAATTATAGTGGGTCCTGACCAGAGTGTTCTAAAAACTAAGGTTGAAAGTAAAATGACTATCTGAACTAAAGGAAGAATTAGAGGCTCAAGATTTTCCTATTGATGGAACTGCAAATGTTCTTTATTAGACAGTGCATAAAGTAGGCAGGATAAACCGTTCACATGGCAGACCTCTTTGGGTTCCTCTAGTGGAAGAGGAAGGTCCATCGTTGATATATTTTAGCTTTTGTCTCTTTTATGATAGATAAAAGGTTCTTTTCATCCTGAAAGTGTTCTCTTAGATCTTGTAATTTTTATGTGCAATGACAGGTCGGTGAAGAACATGATGAACTAATATCTAGAATTAAGCTATAAGATGGAAATACAGAGTTCTGGAAACACCGTTTTATGGGAGAAAGGTTTGAATAGCAATCGAGGAAAGCCCATAAAGATAAAGATAAAGATAAATGATTACTTCAATTCTATGCACCGTTTTATTGTGCACCCCACTACTACACAGTCCTACAAGTGAATATCAAAAAGATTAACCAAAGCAATTTAAACATAAGCATGACACAAAGATAAATCATTACTTCATGTATACCTTTAGATAAGAAAAGATCAAAATATAGCAAAATAAAGTAATACTATATTTAACTTGATTCTAGTTAAATACCTTTTATTTCAATTCTGCATATATCCCTATGCTTCAAGCTATCTGAGCTTTCCTGATTTTACTCAAACAACACAGCTTGTACATTAACCTGCCATCCAATTAGTTCTATTAAGAACTCTCAAGCAAAAAACATATGACAAGAGGAATCAAAAGTAAATATGAACCAAGAAAGTGGAGCACTGTAAAGTTCCTTTCTTGAATCATAAAAGATATCACATAGACATTTTGATACTTCTATCATAAATTTTACTACAATTGTAGTTCCATCTATTCATTCACAATAGCCTCTATATTTCTTTAATGTAGCCAATAAATGCATGCATAATTAATGAAAAGATTGCCATTAATGATTACAACTCTCATATTGGTTGAAAGTCTTAAACTGCACTTTCATTGGCATAACATATGAAGGTGAAACTTTTCCTCTGAAAAATTGGTTTAATTTTGTTACGAGTGTGTACATGATTAAAGAAATAGCATGAACCTCTGCTACTTGAGTTGAGTGCAAATTGACTTTTCAGTTATAATTTTAGGAATAATAATAATCTTTTTGTCTATTAATTCACTTATTCTAGTCCCACAATAAACCCTTCAATATGACAACACTAAGACGGTTGACTATCTAATATATTTGTACTACATTTTTACATATATAAGTCTACCAGATAGAGTCCGCAACAATACTACTTTTCATTTATGCTATTGCTTGCTATTAAAACCCAAATTCATTTTGATTTAAAACAGTTCCTCTCAAATTGAAGCTGAAATATAAAATCTCACTATAAGCATGAGACAACAGCTATGGAAAAAAGTGCTATGTCTAAAAGTAAGACTGATATATAAGAAAAACACACAGCTTGGACATAGAAAAGATAGAAGGTTATAGAGAGAGATAAAGCTAGTATGAGTATCTAAACTTTTGTATTTTTTCATTTTAATACCTCGAATTTAAACTTATTCATTTTAGTACTCTAATTTTTTGAATGAAATAAGTTCATATCTCTGTTATAACAATTGTTAATATAAAATAATAAGATAATAATATAAATGCATCAACTTTCATTTTATTTTTATTTTAGTACGTAAACTTTGTTTTTTGTTTTATTTCGGTACTTCAACTTTTCAAAATGATACAAATAAATATTTTTTATAACAACCATTATAACAAAAATACTAATTTATCTTATTTAAAAAGTTAGGATAAGTTTAAAGTTTATGTAATAAAATGAAATAAATATGAAAGTTCAATTACTTTTAGTAACTTTATCTCATAATAGAGATGAAACAAGTTTCATTGGTTAGTAAAGATGAGATAAGTGTTGAAATTAGGAGACCATTCATTACTTGAGAATCAAGGGGGGGAAAGTTTTGGGAATCAATCGACTCGGTAACTCCGCATAAAGTCAAGAGTTCTCATTATCTTTAGATCCATGGATCTAATCCAACTTAGTGGTATCTTTTCATTCATACTTTTTTTCCCACAACTAGTGCTTTATTAAACTCCCAAGATAATCAAATTTCACATATTCTACTTTTATGTAATCCATAGGGTTTATCAAGCAATTGATGTTTTACAATCAAGGATGTGGTACTATTTGCAGTAGTGGTATATCATATAAACAATCAAATACGGTTAAAAGAAGGTTCATATATTGCAACCATCCTCCAAGTATAAAAGGAACAAACCAAGTCTAACCACCATCTATCTTTAAGCACATGAGGACAACTACAAGCCCATGCACTAGGTAAACTATGCAACTACAGCATTACACAAGTTTTGTTTAAATTTTCTCCACGTCTAAAACACCACATCTAACAAACCTCCTCAAGTACTATGCTACAGTTCATGCTATTATTGCCCCAAAACTGTACTCCACAAGTGCATGACTACTATGACTGCCACATCAACGACTAATCACTAATGTGACCATTTTACTAAACCAAGCTTTTTAGTTAAGATATAGCTAAGATGCTTACCTTAAACGATCTCAACCAGCCAGTGATAAAATCTGGTTCATTAAAACATAATATTTCTTTCCATGAGTACTGATCCTTATATGTAAAATACAAACAACATATAAAATTCAAGGCCATTGATCTTTACCTTTCACCTACGATACAATGACTTAGCCAGAGGATTTGAAAAAGTAGTACAATCCTATTTCTTTCCATGCTATTTCCCATACATATAATAATTACTTCAAATGCATAAAACACTTGCAACATAAATAATTTTGAGGAGCTCGAACTCAATTGGGTGCTTCCGAATCCCAGCTTATCTAACATGCCACAGTCAAAAGGACTAGGGAAATAATATGTCAATCATAATTGTAGAAAACATATTATGACAACAGTAATAGAAAGAATATGCTTCCATCTATGGAGAAAACGACCTAATCACTATTAAAGACCATCAAAATCGAATGACCTCTTAAGAAACAATCTTAGAAAGGGCAAGATTTGCATGAGCAGCAGGACCGTGCTACAATAAGAAGCTAATAGGATACGACCAGTTTTTGGTTTTGGAATTTGATCACTTGTATTCTTACTCAATTTTAGAATTACATTAAATTCATTTCATCGCAGCAAAGAGATATCAATTGGATGATTCACTTTGTTCGATGCTTTGATGTGTTGGTTCAATGAACTAATTTATATGACTACAGTTTTCATGTTGCTAGAGAGGGAAAAAAAAAAAACCAAATGTACTGTTACGTTTCAAGTTACATCTTACTTCATGACAACCACATGAATGATGTTACAATCATAGTCCTAATAACTGTAGAACTCAAGGATCAAAGAGAAATGTACTGTGGGAGAAATAGATCATGAACAGAATACTATAGCATGGTTTATAAAGTTTCATACAACACCTTATTAGTCTTAACCAAAGTAAGCATGATTAGTTGTGTAAGTTTGAGAACTTAGTCAGACGTCAACTAAGGAAACCCAATGACATTGTATATAAATCAAAGGTTTCTAGTGGCTTCGTTATTGACAAAATGTCTGGCATGAAGCTAAGATCCTAAGAGTACAAGTGTACTGCCCTATACAAAAAAAAAAAAAAAAAAAAAGAAGAAGAATACAATTACAGTTAGTGCATACACGTTAGGAGGGAAAATAATAGTTTTGCACGATTTGGTTAGTTTAGAAGTCAATCTAAAATAAAATAAGTATTAATTCTTCACGGAGCTAATCTAATTGCATATACATATACTAAGGTAGTGTTTGGTTGTGCAATTTTTGTAGTACTGAACTAGACTAAATAAAAAATTTTATCCTTTATTTAGTTTGTAAATTTGCTGGACAACTAGACAAATTTTAAACTGATGTATTGGATAAAATGCTTAAATTTTATCATATTTGCACGATGATATAAAAATAGAATTCATGGCACAAAAATATCCTTTAATATTATAATATTAAATTTATGAATATTATTTCTATTAAATATTATAAAAAATTATTTATTTTATAATATAAATAATTAATTTTTTAATACAAATTTGTTGTCTAATACTACATGATATAATAAGTTTATATTATCTAATTCTTTTTATACTTGTTCTATCTATTTTTTTTTGTTCAGTTCAGTTTTTATAACCAAACATTTCCTAATAGATTAAACAAGATAAAATGCAAATGCCACACAACATTGCACTTTTCATTTGGAAGAACATGATTAATTATGGTTCTTAACCCCTTTTACGCAAAATTTAAGGCTGAAATGAAGAGACCTTATAAGTAAAACGAATCGCCACCCACTGATATATCAAATCGTTATGGCGTGGTGATCAACCATAACTTGTAAGTATTTAATATACGAGAAAGATAAACCAAAAGTGAGGGCGAAAATTAAAGAATACTCATCAACATGGAGGAAAAGGACAACCTTATATGCTTTTAGCGAAAAATATATTTGTAAAATAATTCTACAAGGCTCATCTCAAAAGTGAAAATTTCTCCAACAATTTGGTGTACGAAACACAGACACTCTAACAAGAACATCAAGGTCCTTATTTTATTAATTCCAAACATAGTCTAGTGGTATAACAGGTACCTTTTTATCATATGGAAGAAGGACATGTGATTTTGCCGAATGGTAGAAACAAAACCCCATAAAAACATGAACCAATTCCAATTGACTAATCAAATCTATACTCAAAAAAAGAAAACCAATGAAGAAATAAAATACAGAGAATGAGAGAGAAGGAGATGTACCAAAGCGCGGCTGATTTTCGATTGCTCTATCGAGCACAAAGATGGCACTTTGAAAGAGATTGCCGATGTTCGAATTAAGGGAGAGAGGGTTTTCTCGAATTTACACGAGTACTTTTTCTTTTTTATTTTGAGGCTGGGCGGTAGTGGTACTTCACAAAACTTAAATCCAAAATTTCATAAAATTATTGTCTATCAAAATAAGTTTTTAAGGGATGAATAATATAAACCTGCAAAAGGGATATACAATTAAACATGGTAGATAATATGGTTACTATGTGATGTACGAAAGGATGGTTATACGTTTTTTAATAACAACAATTTAATTTTTTAACAAATTAATATTTTCTTCTTAAAGAATCATGTTAGTCACATGCTTATAAATTTTACTATACCGAGTGGGCAATCTCTTAATTGAAATTTTCTTAGATTACATTAATTTTTCTTTTTTTTTTAATGCAGGTAACTAAATTTTTAGATAGGATGAAATTTAAAGGATTTTCTAGTGACGTTTCCCTCTAAAGAATGTTACAAATTAAATTACATGTTTATATCTTTTCACTTTGATCGCAAAAGTTACTAATAATATATATTTTTTGTAATATTTAATAAAAGTTACTAAAATATATGAAAATTTGTAACGGCGTCACTAAACATTAAAATTCTTGTAGTAAAGTCCCCATATGGTGAATGCCCGATTGTTGAGTAAGGCATTGAGCAACGGCTGGATGACCTTGTACCCTGCAACATTTTCATCTATTGGTGGTGTAACCAGATCCCATGTGTATGTTTTAGATAAAGAAGGGATATCATTATCCATAGCTTTTCGCCATTGCTCAACATTCTTTGCTTGATAATATATTTGCAATTCCATCTATAAAAGATGCTTTTAATTTTTTGTCAAACAGGGTAGCAACATGAGCCTCCCTTTTTTCTTTAGAGTAGAGGTGATAAAATCAAATTCCAAGACATGACATCTTAGGACATTCGAGGCCATATTAGAGGTTCAGAGGATTACTAACTAGCCGCATGGAGGAAGCTAGTTGATAGAGCATAAACTAGGAGGACGTTCTACTTGTCGAAGGTCGGTGCGTGCGTCGCGACTGTCAACCTACCGACAATTGACCATTGGCCCCAGCAAACTCATTTCTTTTATTTATTTTCTTACTAAACCTACTTTATTAATTTGTATTATTTCCCTTTCAATGGGATGTGAAACAAATATTATATCACAACTTTAACTTTTATTTGCTTTATGTTTAATTTAATAATATTTGTCCTAAAATAAGTAATCAAGAGCAGGATGAATTCATTACTTTAGCAAAATATAAAATTGATAGGAATTGACCTTTGACCTACACCAGGCCATGACCAACCTACCTTAAGCCAAGACCGACCTATTTTCCCCATGGCCAAACTGATAAGAAAAGGCCTACAAAAGGGAATGAATCAAGACAGTAAGGACAAGAGAGGTAGAGGTGTTGTCGACCTCTAAGGAACTCGAGTTCTAACCAATTGAGGTTCCAAGGAGACTAGCTTGCCAAGCGACCTAATGCATTTGGTCGACCAATCCTTGAGTTCGTCAATTGTGGGCTAACCTCATTGGAACCTTAGCTAAGCATAGTAGGGCTGCAACAACTTTAGTTCCAACTCAGACACCCAGCTGCCAATTTAATCTAACTTGGAATCGATCTATTCCAAAACTGCTTGAACGACCTATATGTCGACCTTCCCATTAAAAACACACGGTTTTGTACATAGTATTATTTTTTAAATTTTAGATTGTGGGCCTAATCTTTAGGATTTAAGGCTTTTCAATTATTTATAGTTTTGTTATTAAGGTTTTAGGATTTACTATAAATAGTATTATTTATAAAGGGCAGCCAAACTTAGAATATTCAATAGTAAAGAATACACTTATCTTTCTTGTCTTCTCATGAGTTGCTTACTAAAGCTTCTCCAAGCTAATTATTAAGTGCCCTTATTGCTCTTTAATCCCTTTAGAGTTCTTATCAATCTTCTTCAAGATTGTGGCGAACCTTCTTTTGGTTTGGTAATGTGTTATGTCTACCCCCATTAAAACCCTCGTGAGCTTGATTTTGGTCTTCGTGAGTTACATCAAAAACCATTTTCAACCACAACCTCTGTCAAAGTTCATATTTGGTGTGTAATATCCATCCACATGAAGATTAAACCCTAGTTTACATGTTATTTCCTTAAATCCATTCGAATCCAAATACCTCTTTATTGTCCATATTTTTTGTACATTGTGCTTTAACCATCCTTTAGACCTTAGGGCATATTATCTTTGTATCAAAGTTTTGGGAAGGCACGTATGTTAGTGTTCTTTAAGGTTTGATTCATGAGTTGTATATTCTTGTTGAATTGATTGTTCTAAAGTGTAGTTACTGTTCATGGTTATGGTAGTGGTGTTTGTGTCATTCAAAGTGAATTATATGTCGTATAGTAGTGATTTTAGCTGTTGTTTTGGGTTTTATTCTACTCTTAGTAACGTTCGTAGTGATTGTAATGGTGTTTATCTTATGTATATCTAAGGGTCGGATATACGGAGAGGCACTAAAAAGAAACGAATCGGAAAGAAACAAAAGAAAAAAAAAACTAACAAAGTCCGAGAAGCTACTAAATGGATATGGTGCATCATTCAATCATACTTAGTCAACAATCTGCTGGATATAATGTACCGATCTAAATTGAAGGGTTACTCACTATTACTCCTTACTAAAGGGAATAGATAAGAGTTGAATGATAACAATAATACTAAGGTTGCTCAAAGGAATAATTTCTATATTGAAGAGATGATTCTTGCATAAAAGAAAATAGGGGTTTATATACACATCCACTAAGGTGACTTTATATGTATGAAAAGATAAAAGGGTATTCTATAACTAAGTTACATGAGACATACTAAAAAGGTTAAAAGAGATAAGGAATATTTAGTGTGAAAAGGAAATAATCATTCTGAAATGCTATGTTAGAAGACATGTGTCGCTTGGCATCTAGATGGGAGAAATATGGTACAAAGTAGGAAGAAATAGAGTAATGCTTGTGATTAAAGGCCGACTTGATGTAGACTAGGTTGGGGACCAATTGGTTCTTCTAAAGAGAAGTCAGCTTGATTCGGGATCGGATGCTTATAGTCAAATCAAGAGCTCGCCTTAGCTACTCTTAAGCTGTCTTCTAAGATAAAGCATTGCTGTTGAACAAAGGGTTGATCTAATACATGTAAAGATCTAATAGTCAGGTCGGCAGGAGATTAGCTTGAGATAGGAATCCCCATCTTGGCTATGGCCTAGAGCTAGTATTCTCCAAGCGAGCTTGTATTCTCCAAGCGAGCTTGTATTCTTCAAGCAAGCCTTGGAGTCCTTTAGCTTGGCTGCACATGATCGATTTGAGGGATTGATTCCTGTTATTTGCCTAGGGTTTAGAAAGATTTGTCCTTAAATCTAGAGCAATCTCTACTCTTTCTTCTGGGGCACTTGTTGGGTCTTCTTTTATCGGTTAGTAATGGATTAGATCGAACACATTGAAGGTGGAAGAAACTCTATAGTCATCAAGCAACTCAATTTGGTAAGCTTTGCTGTTGATCTCCTTCAGGACCTTGAATAAACCATCAACTCGAGGAGATAGCTTGTTCTGTCTTAAGTGTAGGAATCGTTCTCGACTGAGATGTATAGGTGGAAAGAAATAGTTTAGCGGCCTTAGTTACCAATTTCTTGTTGCCTCTGATTGAACTTGGCAATGTTCTTAGTTACAGACTAGTGTAGCTCATGCAATTCCTAGGCTTGGTTGACTATGGATTGACTCTCTTCAATAGCTGCTAAGGTGCTGATCATATCCAAAGGAATAGCAAGGTTAAGGCCATAGACAACCTCGAATGGGGTCTTCCCAGTAGTGTTGTAGACAGTTTGATTATATGCGAACTTTACAATTGGGAGGCACAAATTCTAATCTCTCAAGTTCTTTCCTACGATAGCTTTGAGTAGATTGCCTAGTATCCTATTTATCACTTCAGTTTGGCCATCAGTCTAAGGGTAGCTACTGGAGCTAAATACAAGTTTAGTTCCAAGCATTCTCCAAAGAGTTTTCTAAAAATAACTTAAAAATTTGGTATCCCTATTGGAGACAATAGTCTTTGGTAGTCCATGTAGTTGGACAACCTCCTATAAAAAAAAAAAGTAATATATAAAACATCATTAGTCCAATAGCACAAAATGAAATGCACTATCTTATTGAAACAATCCACTACAACGAAGATAGAATCTTTCCCTCTAAATGTCCGGAGTAACCTTAGGACAAAGTCCATGTTAAGGTCGGCCCAAGGTAAGGTTGGTGTTGGTAGAGGCATGTACTCTCCATGGGGTTCTCTCTTCTCCTTAACAAGCTTACATACTTCATAACTACTAACTATCAACTATTTTATAGACATCCTTGGCCAAACCTGGCTAATAGAAGTTCTCCTTCAACAGATTAGTTGTCTCAACCTCCCTAAAGTGGCCTGAAAGTCTACTGCTGTGAGCTTCCTAAACTAATAGCTTACGTATAGAGCAGTTTAGAATTCATAGCCTACGGTCCTTAAACAGATTGTAGTCCTTGAGATAATATTCTTTAACAATGATTCCTTCTCAACACTACTCAACAATGGTACCAAAGTAAGTGTCATTAGCATATTGTTTAGTAATAAGTGAGAATATCAATAATTTTGTCTGCAAAGTGGTCAGTAGAGTTTGCCATCATGATAGAGCGTTGACAATCACATTTATGCCTCCCTTCTTGTGCTAAATGACATACGAGAACCCTTATACTCTAACCACTTGGCTCCTTATACTCTAACCACTTGACTTGCCTCCTCGAAAGCTTATTCTGACTTTTAAGATGCCTTAGAGAGTTATGGTCTGTATAAATAAGAAATTCTTATGATAATAAATAGTGTCGCCAAACAATAAGGACCTAAAAAAGGGAGTATAACTCCTTCTCATACACAAAATAGTTCAGGGTATGGCTACTAAGTTTCTCATTGTGGTACACGATGGGTCATCGTTCCTACATTAGTACAGCATCGATTCCTACTCCTGATGCATCACATTCCGATTCAAAGGATTTGTCAAAATCTAGTAGTGAAACGACAAGTACCGAGATGAGCTTCTGTCTGATTTCTCTAAAGCTTTATTTAACTCGGTCGTTCTACTTGAATCCTTCGCTCTTTTTAGTAAACTAAGTCAATAGGGTAGCTATTGTGCTGAAGTTCTTAATAAATCACCTACAGAAAGAAGTTAAGCCATGGAAACTTCGGACCTCAGTGACATTCTTCTAGCGTCAACCATTTTAGAACAGCTCGGATCTTTTCTTCATCTGCTTAGATTCCTCCTCCTGACATTACAAACCTTAGCAAAACCACTTCATTCTAGTAGAATGTACACTTCTTCACATTCCCATACAATTTCTCAGCACACAAAATATCAAATATGTCACGGAGACGTTAAACATGGTAGTTTAAGTCAACACTATATACGAATATGTAATCAAAATATACAACTACACATCTTCCGATCAGAGGGCGCAACACATGGTTCATTAATCTCATGAACGTGCTTGGCGCATTAGTAAGTCCAAATAGTATACCCAACCATTCATAGAGTTCGTACCTAATCTTAAAGACAATCTTCCATTCATTGCTTGGCCTCATTTGAATTTGGTGATAGCTACTCTATAGATCAATCTTCGAAAATATTTTGGCACCATAAAGCTAATCTAACATATCATTAATCCTCAATATTGGGTATTTATACTTGAGAGTAATTCAGTTGATTGCTCCGCTGACAATGTATATGCGTCATAAACCATCATTTTTCAGAATGAGCAGAGTTGGTATGGTACAAGGGCTCATGCTCTCCTTCATATATCCTCGCTCAATGAGTTCATCCACCTGTCTTTTCAGCTCAACAGCCAACTCAAGGTTCATACTGTACGCAGGTCAGTTTGGCAGGGTAGCGCTTGGTTATAGATCAATATAGTACTCTATGTTTCAAATTGGTAGAAGCCCTCTAGGCAATTCTTCCGAAAATAGGTTGGAAAACTCATTTAGTAAGCTTCGGATTTCTTATATGACATCTTACAATTCCCTTATGTCTATCACTCTTTGAACCAACAAGAACATCAATTCATCAACCTTCTTAATAGATTAGAGCTCTCTACGGTTCATTAGCAAGACGTTTTTCTTACTAGCTCGGGTGAACTAATTATGGGTTTCATTTACTTGCAATGGGGTTAGGGGTTACAAAACTATCCTCCTTCCATCTTTAACAAAGGCATAGGTGTTCTTATATCCATCATGTGTAATACGTCGGTCGAATAACCAAGGTCATTGAAGTAGCAAATGTGAAGCTCCCATTGGGGCGACATCGTACACTACTTCATCCATATATACATTTTCGACATTGAACGGTATGATCACTTGTTTAGTTACGTGTAAAGCACCCTTATCATGAAGCCAATGCAGCTTGTAAGGTCGAGGATGCTTTGAGGTTGGTAGACCTAACCTCTACACAAAGGATTGTGTAACCACATTAGTAAAACTTCCTCCATCCACTACAGTCATACATAATTGGCTTTTAATGATACACTTTGTATGGAACAAATTCCCCTTTTGGTCTTCTTCAGAGTTTGGCAAGGAACTTAGTACTTGCCTCAGGACTAAGGTCATCACTTCCCCCTAGTTAGCATAACACAAGTCTCCTCTTCCTCTTTAGCCTCAAGTTTTCCAACATCTTCTTTATTTTTTAGCTCCATTTCGTCAGTGCTATCTACTACATCTCCTTGAAGCACTACGATGAGTTGGTTTAGATATTCACCAGCCATATGTCTGAAGCTTAGACATTTAAAGCTCTTTACCTCGCTAGTTTTTCGTCCAGAGGTCTGCCCTTTCTCATATGACCTTTAGGTCGGCTTACCTTCGGTTCGACCTAAATGATTAGCTCAGCCTTGCTGGTTTCCTCGGTTGTCTTTAGATTAATCATTCCTCTCCTTAGCCCTGTGTAGCTTTCTTAGCTTGGCTTGTATAGGTGAGCACGGTATTGGGACTTGCAAGAGTGTTGACCCAGGTCGGCTTAGAATACTTTTCGTTTGCTTTTCAACCCTTTATGCTATCTTGATAGCCTCTTCCAACGTATAAGACCTCTCTACTTCCACAACATTGTGAATCTCATACTTGAGCCTAGAAATATACCTCAATATGGAACAGGCTTGTGGTTCTTCTATGTTATCTTGAATCATTGATATTTGGAACTCTTTTACGTAGTCATCAACAGATCGGCTTCTTTGGCAAAGCTCCTACAAACTTGCAAATGTATCTTAGAGGTAAGTCTTGGGCACAAACCTGCCTCTTAATAATCTTTTCATCTCATCCCAAGTTCTAACACCTTGTCTTCCATCTCTTACTCTGGCAACATTTAGATTCTTCCACCATATATTGGTATACCTAGTAAACTCCAACACAGCAAGTTGGACTTTGACTGCATCCTCATACCCATAACATTCTAAAACTTTCTCGACTTTCTCTTCCTACTCCGAGTATTCATTTGCATCTCAACTTCTACCGAAGGGTAAAATTTACACCTTAATATTATCTAACCTTTAGGGAACTTGACATCCTCGTCCTTACGCTTGATAATAGTCTAATTCTTCTCACCAAACTCTTCAACATCCATCTCCTCGTCATCTTCCCTAATCTCCTCCAACTCCAGTCTTTGTTTAGCAACTTTATCTACTACTCCTCTAGCTTATAGAAGTCGAATTAGGTGATTGGTTTGATTATTTGGCCATAATGTCTCTCAAGAGCGTCTTCCTATGGGATATTGATACATTGCTTCTTAGTGTTTAAACAAGAGGGTTATGATCTTGAAAGAAGGACTGGATGCTCAAGTAAAGATCCAAAGTGACAAGAGCTCAAAAAGTGAATAAGAAATAAACATCTATCTAGAGATGGGTGAGCTCTTAGCCATGATGAGCAACTAAGCCGACCTAAAAGAAGACCCTGGCCAAAGAGAAAATCTCTTCTAGATCTGATATTTGCTACATAGGAAGACCTGTTCCCTAGTCATAGATGGCAAAAGCTTTACTAACATCATTTCTGTTGAGCAAGTTGCAAGAATGAAATTGCCAACCTTCCATTACCCCTAACCTTAATGGTTCAATGACAAAGGACTAGTCTATGTACATAAAAGAGCTCGAATATCCTTTGGAGAAGGACAATATGAGGATGAGATGGACTTTGATGTAGTGCTAATGAATGCTGCTTATCTCATATTAGGTCGACCTTAGGAATATGACCAGAAAGTAATTCATGATGGCTTCCATAACACTTATGCAATTTAAAAGGATAGGAAGAGCTACTGCTTAACCCCCATGAGTGTTGAGGAGATACAAAGGAGCCTGACGACTATGGTGAAATCGAAGGGGGAAAGAAGTCTATTTGGAATCCAAGTTTCAACTCATGGTCTAAAGTTGAGGATGACTTCTTTTTAATCTAACGGTGATGATAAGAATTAGCCTTTGACCCCCTCCAGGCCATAGCCAACCTATCACGAGCCAAGACCAACTTATTTTCCCCAAAGCCAAGCTAATAGTAAAAGGCCCATAGAAGAGAAGAAATCAGGATGGTAAGGATGAGAGAGGCAAAGGTGCTATCAATCTCTAAGGAACCTAGGATCCAACCAACCAAGGTTCTAACGAAGGAGAGCAGCTTAGCAAGTGACTTAGCACGCCTTACTAACCAATTCATGAGTTTGACAAATATGGGCTAACCTCACTTGAAGCTTAGCTAAGCATAGTAGGGCCACAAAAAATTTAGTTCTAGCTTAGACACCCAGCTGCCAATTCAATCTAACTCGAAATCGACCTATTCCAGAACAGCTTAAATGACTTGTATGCTAACCTTCACATTGAAAATGTACAGTTTTATACATATCATTATTTTCTTTATTTTACATTGTGGGGGCTTAATCTTTAAGGTGTATGGCCTTGCAATTATTTACAATTTTGCTACTATTGTAGTTCTCTCACTAACACAGTTTCTATATCTAAAAATGGTAGCAAAGCCAAAAGGAAAACAAAATAAATTTCCTCAAGATTTTTGGCTCGAATCAAGATTATGTAAAAATGTTAGTGTCGTGTAGTCACTAAGAAAGTCTTTGAGTGTGTTTGAATTTTTTTACGTACGTACAAATATATTTTTTAGATTTGGCTTTTCTATTTCAAATTGATGTTGTATATATTATTCCTTCCAATAACAGCTATTTATAGATATAGTAAGGAGGTGGCTAATACTTAAAGTGTATCTCCATATTAAAATTCAAATCAAGTAAATCATATAAAATTCATCAAATATATATATATATGTATATTAATCCTGTTTTTCCTCTTAATAATCTCCACCAAAAAGCCTAAAATATCTACTCAAAGCTTATCCTAGTATATCTATCTCTCCCATTTATTTTGAATTTAAGATCTCTTATAAATCTCCATTAAATCTTCAAATAAATTTGAATATGTAAAATTTAAATTAGAAAATATCTTCTAAAATAATCTACACCAAGTCTTCAAATATATTGCACCTAACTTAGCCCCTAATTTGGGTGAGCTAGCACAAGGTGAGTAGTATATAAAACCTTGCTTTTATATTGACTTGTAGGTATTAGATCCTAAATTTTTGAAATTAGAACCTATCCGTTGACATTTTTAAACCCTTCTAAAACTTACATCTTGTAAATTTTATAAGGTATAGGATATCCCATGAAACATATAAATTTTTTATGATAGTCATCCTTATAAATTTCAAAATGGTACATTTTTATGATATTATTTAAGTCACAGTAAATTTAAGTAACCACCTTCCTAAAATTTTATATATTTAGTCTTAATCTAATATTATTCAACAAAAATACCAATACTAAGATTATTTATGAATGATTTGCAACATGGTAAATGTAGTAACCCCTTAATTTTTTTCTCTTATTAATCGCTTCCTCCTCTCTTCTCTTTTTCTAGCCAAAGTTCCCCCACTAATCTCTCTCTCCTCTCTCCTCCTTTTTTTAGGCAAGTTTTATAGTGAAAAAGCAATTACTTCAATATCATAGATTTCCTTGCTGAGTTTTTTTCTAATTGATTTTTTCATCGCCCATTCTATAGTTGCTATAAATCTCACACCAACACTAATATTTTATTTTCATTATGTAAACATTTTATCAAAATCTCAAAATTAATCCATAATCTTTAATTTTAGTAAATTTTATACAAGCAATTTTTATATTTAGTCACTTGCAACACAAGTGTGCCATCCACTAGTTTGCCTTATCAATTTCAACATTGGTTCACATAAAACTACATAACACAAGTTTACTTTCTCCTTGGCAAAGATTATGTTAATGATGGCAATACCTTATACACATCAAACCTTTTTAATAAACCTGTCAAATAATAATCAAGAGTAAGCAATGCACATTGAATTCTCATGTATAAGCCAATAAAAGGCTAAAGATTCAAACATGAAGCCTTGCTTAATCAAAGCAAGGTTAGGTCTCAATAAATGAAGACTATAATGAGAACTTACCAATTTTGTAAATAGAAAGAAGATTCGCAAGTCCTGCTAATACTATTACATACATAAAACTATCATTGATAAGTAAAAGCCAATCCACATGAATGACTCATAAAATCACATCAAAGTGATGTAGCAGAGAAGCATCAAACATATAATCACTTGATAGATACAACTAAGCCATGAGAGGAACACATATTTAACAAGGTCTTGATCATGTCAACAAAAGAAAAAGGAAATCTATGGTAAAGAAGTACAAGTTTTCTTAAAATATCTTCATCAATGGAACTTATCTCTACAACATAGAGAAAACATTTAAATAAAAAGTAAGTCATATGAAATATAGAAATATGCAATGAACTTAAATAGTTAATGCAAGGAAGAAAATAAAACCTTAATATCAATACAAGGAGCTTACCTACATAATTGTTAAAATTGTAATTTTATTTATGCGATTTTATGAGTTTACAATTTTAGAAGGCTCTTTTGAGTTAACTTGAATGTAAAATCTTTTTCGTATATAATCTTACATTTTTAGCAGAGTTAAATATCGAATTCAAGAGAAACTTAAGTTTTTAATCAAGTCTATCAATTATGCATATCAAAATTGAGTGGGCTAAAAGATAAAAAAAAAAAAAATCAATAAACCTTCCACAAGTCATTGATTATTAAGGTATTACATTATCTTCCCTATCCTATTCTATTTTTTTCCTCTTTCACTCTCTTCTAGTCTCTTATTTGAAGTTTATAACCTTCATTTAGGTTAATAGAAAAGTTTAAAGGAAAACTATTGTCACATCCCGAATTAACAAAGGGTGCTTCATTACATAAGTAAGCTTGCTTAAGCTTACTTGTAACCTGAAATTTCAAACAAACTTTACATAATTTGGTGCCTCCAACAGAGTTTAGCTACAGATTTTTAAGCTTCAAATATATATAACTTTACATATAATGAAAAGATCATATTTACAAACTAATACATTTCTTTTCTTCTGTAAGCATACTTCAAAATAGTACTACACTTTAACTTGCTGACTCTTCTAGTGGACTCTGAAAGTAACCTTCATTAGTTACTTCGCTTAACATCCGCTTCTAAACTTGAGAATAAAACACTTTATCCTCTCAGCTTACCATAAGTTGAGTAACAGTGGATTGCTAAACAAAAATACACCATTCACAAGTAACACACTAAAGAGCAAGATCACATTACAACATGAAGTCAAATTCACTCTCAACATGAGTATGTAATAATAGAATGTCATGCTAATGTACGTGTTAGGCATCGATACTAATATCTTAACCCAGTCCTAGCCTTATCTGGTTGGTCAACTTTAATCTAGGCATCTAGACAAGTTTCTAAGAACTTAGCAAACCTAGCCTTATAGTAACCATAGTTGTGGTTACGATTATTGGTTAATGCAAATCTATATGCATGAAAACCAAGTTTTTACTAAACAACTTGCTTGTTAAGGAAAATTCAGCTTTTTAGTTAAACCTAACCTAGCAAACTCTAAAGCTTGTAAAACACGATCCATTTCACTTTTGTATCATGCTATGAATGCATCAACCATTCATTACATCAATACCAAGCAAGTTTATTCCTTAATCTAGCTTTTTTCTATATTTCCTTTAAATTCTAAAGCCTCGATATTAGGTTCACTTAAGTGAACACCTGAGGAAGTTGGGTTTATACCTAATTCTTTTATCAAGTTAATATAGAACCAAGCATTACAAAGTCAACAACAACTCAACAACAACACATATTACATTCATGAAACATGAGTCAACTAGTAGCATTTACATCCAGAATATCAAGAATCATTCTAACAGCTCATCAAATGTATCACATTCACAAACAAGATCAAACACATTTATTGTAATTAGATAAGTTCGGAGTAGATAAAATCTACTATAGAATATGAGCAAACTACTTACTAGGGCCACTTAGTGATTTCCCTCAAAATCATACCCTTGCACCCGAGGCTCCTCTTCACTAGTTTCACCTAAATAAAATAGGTTCAATATTGAAGTCAATATATGTCCAATATAAGCATGATTACTAACTTAGTTACACTTGAGGTCTAGGTCTTGGCATTATTCTTTTCAAGATAACTTAGATCACGGATACATTCTAACTTAGTTTATAACTTACCTCTGTACATAAGGTTTTTCTAGTGTACTTTCTAAAATAGTTTTTGACTTCTTCAACATGATATAGATATTACTTTATCTTATTTCGTTACCACATTATTAAAATAGTTTTTGACTTTCTAAAACACTTGTTAAACGTCTAGTTTGTTATAGTACTTTCAATATATCATTTAAGTTAATTATTTAGTTAAAGGCACATAAGAAACATATAGAATTGATGTGAATACATATATATATCTAGAAAATCAACCAAACTCCACATCAGATTCTAACTTATAATCTGTACATTAAGCTATTTCACATTTCATTATGTTATATGTTTTTACTTACATTCTAACCTGCATAAAACACTCTTTAGATCATCAAATTACCTAACTCCAGCATCTATGCCCTTACTTCCATACTTCATTACTCTAACCTAATACTTCAAGTCTCAAGTACAGTAATATATCAACACTTAGTAACCAAATTGCTTAATTAAACACTCTTTTAAGGAAAATTTAGCCACATGCATGCTAAATGAAATATACCCAAAAATTCAACTTTTTATTTTTACAAAACTCTTTTCATGGAATTAAAATAGACACTTGATAGTATTTGTACAAAAATTTTAGATCACAACAGTATCATTTAGGCTTTTGAAAACTAGAGCAAAAATTCATTTTTGGCCCAATTTCTTAAGGAACACAAATTTCTACTTTAAATTTGAAAAATCTAGTTTCATTTTTTATTCTACATGAAAAATCACTTAGGAAAACCAAAAATCATAATTTTTGGAACTCCTTTGCTATTTTTAGAAAATTAGAAGAGAAATCGAGCAAAATTGAAACTCATTGTCACCTAAAACTCTGACTATCATTTGGGGGTAGGGGTGTGATAGCCTACCTTAGTGCCACTTTTCCTGTCTCCAGATGGGTTGGTAAACCCAAACTCCTCCTAATTTTACCCTATTTCTTGTTGATTTTTGTATAAATCCTTTTTGATACTTCCTAAGCTCACTAGTATTTTTCCCTGCTCCTAAAATGGCTAAACTAATCTTTAGAAGCAAGCTTGTGAATTTATAAGGCTCATTTATCAGTGGAGAATTTCCAAATGGCCATTTGTCCTTGTTTTATCACATTTTCCCTACAAATGCTCTATGTTTTTGTCATATGTAAGTTGCTTAAAATCTGTTCTAGCAACATACCATGTCTATACTTAATTAGGGAGCATCGTCCAGCTGTCTCTTAAGTATTTTTATCTATTTAGCTGAGCTATAACACTAACTTAGTTATATTATACAATATATAACTATTTTTTTTCAATTTTGGGTATATACTTATATACGTGATACTTATACTAGCTATTTTATTCTCGATTTTCTCTAAATAATTATTTTTTATAGGTTTGGTAATTTTACTTTTAGGGTCTCATCGTTTCCTGATCTCGTGTTTCAGGTTTACAACAAAAATATTTATAACCGATAAAAATATGTTTTTATTAATTTAAATATTTTGCTAATTTAATTTTTCAAAACAACCTTTACTAAGGTGTTTCTTTTAATATTTTAGACCTTATATTAAAATATCATTCAATTCAAAGAAATTTTTTCAAGCACCTTAAATCATACTAATCCTGAGCAGCTAAGGTCTTACAATTATATATTTCAGTTTTCAATTTCGACTTTACATGTCCTTCTTCCGTATATGTTAAATTATATATTAAGAACTTTTTTATGAAAAAAGAACTTCATTTCTTTATCTCCATAATGTATTTCAAGTTTTTAATAATTATAAGAAACACATTTAGAGTTTTTTGAAAACTATTTTACATATGCTGTAAAAACTTGCATTTTTATGTTTCGACTTTACATTTCAAGTTTATAAACCTTTTGATGATTTTAGATAGATTCACGAGTTTAATAACCTTACTTATTTCTTTCATGTCTTTCAGCATTTTTCTAAGGAATTTTCCATAGAAATTGGCTTTAGACTATTTTACAACTAATCTATGTACAAACCATGCATTATATAACTCTTGGTGTAAAAAAGTTAGGAAATTGTTAAGAACATGACCAAAAGTTAAATGCAAATTGTAATGCAACAATCAACATTAGAATAGGTAATATGTGCATCACCATTCGAGAAAGAACTTTAAATTTTGAAATATTAGCTTTCCACTAAGCTAAAGTTTCAAAATCATCATTGTTTTATTTCACATGGTAACTTCAAATATTGATCCTACTCAAATTTATATACATCATTTTCATCAATTTCCATAAACTTTCTAAAACATCTTTAGTTTTCCTAGGGGCTTTGAATGTCATCATTGATTACAACTTGATCCTACCCTATTTCCATATCATGCGAGGCTTAAGAACTTTGACCTATTAGCATCCTAAGGAGAATTTCATACAATCACAATTTTCATGTTCTTAAGCATTGTTTTTTCTTTCTCATCAGCATTACTATAAATTTCTTTATAGCAATATTTCATAAACTTTAATTTAAATTTAGGATTTAACACAACAACAATCAATACCATCAAAATTTGTTTTATCAACATTTTCATGATGTTTGAAAACTTTTCTATTATTTTTCTTATCATTGATTGAAAAGAAAGATCCAAATCATTCTCTATACATTTAAAGATATCAAAATACCAATAGCTTCATAAAAATAAGAGTTAAACGTAGCATACTATGATCCCAATATCTTCTTTATTGTCTCATAGAATTTTCTTAAAATTCTAGTCAAGGCACTAGTATTTTCCAAATCAACGGACAAAGGATATCATTATCAAGCTCAATCATAAATGGTGGGTCCTCATCTTTTAATTTTTATAAAGTTTTCTTGAACTTAACACTATGTTTGGGAAGAGGGAAGGAATTTGGAGGAAAGAAAAGTGGAAGGAAAGAATTAGAGAATAAGGAAAATAGTAAGAAAGAATCGTTTACTCCTAAATCCATCCCATCTTACCTTCCTTCTATTTCTAAACAAGGGAAAATATTTTGAAATTTGTGTTTTCCTTCCACTTTCAATCCCCTCCCAATTCCTTACTCCATACCAAACTTAGTGTAAAGATTGTTTCTAACATAAGGTAGGTGGAGCTTTGCCTAGTGGAAATATCTGGACAAACAGATTACTTATAAGTGATTCTTTCACACTCATACATTATTGAAAATTTTGAGCGTCTAGCTTGAATTTTGCACCTTTTCCTTAATTTTAACTTATGTTAAGCTTAATCCATTTAATATAAGTTGCTTAATAGAAAATTAAGAAAAATGCATTTTTCTTCAAAACAAATGTTGAAAAAAAATTTCTAAAAAAAATTTTTGTAAATGTTAATTAGGAGGCACTAACAAATGAAGCTAGTAAGAAAAATAATTAGGGTTAATGGGTGGAAAAAAACCCTAATTAAGCCATAGAATTACAAAAATTAATTAAAAATTTGACGCTAGAGAAAAGGAGTTAAGGGGTACCCTTATTAAAACATAAGTCACCATATGAAATTTTCAAAGATTAATTAAAAGGCCTTTGCTTTTTTTTTTTCCTAAAGAAAATAATAACAACAAAATACAAGAAAAATGATTTTTTTTTTCATTTTTATTACAAATTATCTATAAGAAAAACTTCTTTTATTTTTTTACGGTTGTCTCATAATTGCTTACATACTTGTAGTCAGAAACAAAGAACGTAGTTTATTTTTATAAATTTAGCGTGTCGTTTACTTTTATTTATGAAAATCCACTAGATTTACTCATTAATCCATATAGTTTCTAAGAAAAATGAATGTTTTTGGGGAACTAGGAGGCTCTAGAAATACAATGGGATTTACATATGGATTTGAGATGGTGTTTAGGGTGAATATGAGAAGAAAGAGAAAGGGGCAATGATGGAAGTTGAAGGTATGAAGACAATAAAGCCACAAAGGAAGCAATTGGTGGTTAAAGGACAATTATTTTACATGAGCGATGTCTAGTGTTACAAAGACATAACTAGGAGACAATTTAAGGATTACACTATTTATAAATTTAGGGTAACTACTATTTATAAATCTAAGGATATTTTATTGGTTCTCTTTTTTCCTTTCTTTTTATTTTATATACACGTAAGTTATTATACAAAATTTTTAGTACAAGAAGTAATAATAAACAATGGAGAGAAAACAATTTTAAAAATAACTACACAAGTAGCATACAAATAACATACACACATGTAGATGCAAGAACAACTAGATACTAGTGCGATAATTTATTATTACAAACGTTTCATTAGTTGCAACTTTATTATAACCCCATAATTTGATTATAAACGGGATAAGCCCTTATTGGGTTTACAATTTTCTTTTAAGTACAAATAGTGCATAAATTATTGGGAAAAATTCATGGAAACAAATATTATATAGCGAGTTATAAAGTGTAGACACTCTATTTTTGCTTCTTTTTATTTTTCAAAATTTTTAAGATAAGATAAGGGGTTCTAATTTAGGAATTATAAAAAAAATACAAAAAATAAGAAAATTTAAATAATAAGTATAAATTTTATATATTTTATCTTAGCTTCATACTATACTAATATATTTATTTTTATATTTTTAGAAAAAATATGTGAATTTAAGAACTACACATAAAAACAATTTAAATGGATAGATTATATTGAAAATAGAGATTATTAGATCACATTCTATACCGGAAGCCCACAATCCTACGTGAATTGAAAAAGGGCCACACATTCCGATTCACTCCAACTGCAAATCGAAGTCCAATTTTTTTTTTAAAAAAAGCCACATATCTATTAAAGCCAACGTTTTAGCACAAATTGAAATATGTCATATTCCACGAGCCGAAGGGGGTTTTGTTTTGAGAAAAGAAATTGAAGGAAAGTCTGTTGGATGAATATTTTTAATATTATTATAGTCTTCCAAAGCCGCACAAATAGATATCCTTTCCGATTGTCGCACCACGGATAATCTTTTTAAAAAAGGGCTTAGGAGATATATATATATGCATGCCGCAATTTGAGAAAAAAAGAATTGGCTAAGTTCCCGAAACCAGACGCCGAGACAAGGATATAAATATATTTTCAATTCGTAGCCGCAAAAGAGAAAAGGGGTTCAGAGTTCAACAAACTACAATGGCCATAAGACTGGGAGTCTTTTGTCGATGTCCCAAGCCGCACGTTGGAAAAAAATATATAAATATATATATCCTTTTCGAGTTCCGTAGTGGCGCGATGAAGAAAATGAAAAAAAGTATCCCAATTTCGGTAAGACGGAAGACAAATTTTTGGGGTTCATAATAAAGATAAAAAAGATTCAAGAAAGTTCATATTAAAAATCAAATTTGTACTTTAAAAATCACAGCTGACATTTCTAGTCCTTTTACTTTTAACATCTATAATATTTTTTGAATTCTTTTATATAACTTTTATTTTTCTTTTCTTGAACTAAATTAGATTTAATAGGATTTTGATATGACTTGATGATTTAATTGATGCATAACTTTGTTATATGCTATTATTTAATTGATTAACTTTTTAATTATTCAATTTCATAGTTTATGATTTTATTATCTTACCAATAGAATTTTCATGAATAAAACTTGAAAAAATCGAAAAAGAATAGATAGTTTATATTAAATCAAAATAGAATTGGTTCAATTATTGATATGAAAACATACACTTTGAGTTAGTTTTAGGATTGACGTTCGTAATGTGATTAGTATTAATTTTTATGATATAGAAATATGTATGAATTTTGATATTAATTATAGTTGTAAATTTATTATATAACATAAAATTATAGATAAACTACTCAAAGGGGATGTTTTTGCTATAATTAGGGTAATAGCAACTCGAAAGGGAAGTAAGCTTTTGTAAATCTAATTAAAAATCAATTAATTAATTTTATCATATTTTACGGATAAGTGTTTATTTGTCAGATGATCGCTTTATTGAAATCTCATTTCTTTTTTATGTTAGTATTTTATTTCTAGTTTATTCATAGTCGTAATCAATTAGTTCTTTTATTTTAATTTATTTTATCATTCCATTTTGAACGCTTAGCTAAAAAAAGGAATTGAAATAATCTAATATTTAGTTTTCAATTCTTAAGAACGACTTAATTTTACTAGTTATTTTTATTACAGGTTACAACCCGATTCACTTACCAGAGTGTTTTTATTGAAAAATTATTTTTTTAAAGGAAATAGAACACATCATTAAATAATACAAAAAATAGAAAAATAAAAAATTTATAAAAATCACGAAAAATTAGAAATTTTAGAAAAAATATATAAAATTTAAGAGAAGTAATAATAATAATTAGAAAAAAGAATGAAAATAGGAAAAATCACCTTAAGTAGAAAATTTTCAAAATAAAAAATAAGTAATGATGATAATAATAGAAGAAAACTTAAGTAGTTGAGGGCTTAATTTTAAGATTAGTGTTTATTTTTAAGTGAAAAAATAATAAATAAATTTTTAAAAAAGGGTTTAATTAGATCGGACCAGGTTTTAAACATAGTCCACATGAGTTGAAATTAAGGCTAAAGGCCCTAATCGATAGCAAGCATGTAAGCACGAGAAGTGGCTGCATTTTTTTTTTAAACATCGCACGTGTAGGGGTACGTCCCATACATGCCACTTTTGTGGACACTGCTCGTCCGTATCCCATTTAATTTCTCTAAATTCCCAACTCTTGTCTTTTTTTTTTTTCCTCTCTTCGTTAGTGTAGTGCCTTCAACTCGTGGGCAATTTTCATGTGATTTTTGCATGATTCCGCATGATTTCTTGCCAGAATCATGTACTAGGCCTAGCCTAGTTTCAAATCCACCCTTAAACATGTTGAAGTTCAAAGGATTACATACATAAACTCAAATTAAAGAAAAATGAAAAACTCATCTCGTGGGTCAAAAATCATTAATTCAAATCTTTGAATTAATTTGATTTTCAAACTTCCTATGCTTAATCATTAATCGGAACAATATAGAAGAAGGATTCTATAGTCATTTCAAACACAAAAAAACTTCGAAACATTTCGAGATAAGCTAAAATTAAAACTTTCTCCCTCTAGCCCACCTCTATTCTCTCTCTACAAACCCAACATTCATATCCATTCTTGAGAAAAACCATCCTCATGGTTGAGCTCATAGTGGCCAAGAGCCTTAAGCTATACCATTAGCTTATCCCCAATGATGACCACTACGTGTTAGCTACCACTACCGTCGGTGACCAAATTCAACCACCACCCAAATAGATTCCAATCACTAAGGCATTGAGCCTACCTTTACTAAATTTAATTAGAAACAAACTAAGCCAACTTCTCCCATTGGTTTTGGTGAGCAAATCAACTCAAGTCAACCCTAAGGCTATTGTGTTTCTTCTTTAACCCAAGTGGAGCTTCGACTCGAATTCGGCTGACTTGCACCCTTGCTCCTTTAGTCTGATTTAGTTATATATATATATATATATTATTTTACTTGTATCCATAAATCTAAATGTAATAAAAAAAGAGAAAAAATGGAAAAAAAAAGGAAGAGGAAAAGAAAAAAGAGAGAATAATTTAGCTTGTTTATTTATTTATTTTCTTGGTTAAAACTTAAACAAGAAAAAATAATGAAAAAATAAAGAAAAAATGAAAAACAAAATCGTTTTATTACTAAAAAAAATATTGATTTTCCAAATAAATAAAAAAAATAACCATTTTCAAAATTAGGATACCATTAGAACTTTCTCAAAATAAAAACCCTAAATTAGGACCTTTTAGAAGATTTTCAAAACAAATCGAAAAAGTTAAGAGACTTAAACTTGACTCTTTTTCAAATTAAAACCAACCAACCTGTTAATGTTTTCAAAACAAAACTACATACGTTAAATCTTGAATAATGAGTATGTAAGCACTTACAAACTGACAGTTAAAAATGAAAAACCTATTTTTTAAATTTTAAATTACTTAAATTATTCAATTTGTTAACCAATGATTGAGTTTTGTTTTATAGGTAGTAATTTTTTTTTAAATGTGATTTTTAAGATTAAGACTAAATTTAGAAAGTTCTTAGTACCCCGTAAAGGTTTAAAAATCCTAACCCTTAAACTTGATTTTTGGTTCTTAAAACCGTTTATAACATTGATTTTATCGAAAAGATAACTAGCTAAATTATAACCAGTCTACTCAATTGATTATAATTTAACTTTTTTTCCCGACTCTAATGACAACTCTAAAATGTTAAAAAAAAAAAGCTGGTTTTCTTCAAACCTTAGTTAATGGTTATTATTTAATGGGTAGGCTTTAATACTGATTGATTTAAAGAAGACTAATTTAAAAACTGGGAAAAATCAGGCTTAACAACTTGATAACTCCATTGAGGATGTCAAAAGGGTTAGCCATCTAACTTTCCAAATTTAAAATCAATCTCTAAAAATCACCTTATAGATTTTAATTTATTCATTCATTCATTATTATTATTTGTCCATACTTATACTAACATTCTTGCAAATTTTTTGGGAATTTTACTTTATGTATCATAACTATATGGTAGAAATGGTTGTACTTAGATCGTATTAGGACCCTAAGATGGGGGAGGCATTGTATAGGCTCCAAGTGCTGTAGTGTAACCACTGTTCAGGATTGATTAGGCTACCTCCACTTAAGCTTGATGTGATCGATGAGAGTGTTCTTTAACAAATGAGGTTGCAGAAGGCTTAAGGACCTTTAGAACCTACCCTAATTGTATTCACAAACCCTTTTACTAAAATTAGCAAATTAACATGACGTAGCAAGATGAAAATAAAAAAAAAATATTAATTGTGAAGTTTCCTAATCTTTTCCATGTAAATCTTTTTTTTTCTTTAGAATATCAATGTAATTCTTATGTAAATTGGATAATTCTAATGTAATTTTCTTTCAATTCCTTTTTATAGAAAATGGTTAATTCCTCTCTTACACTAGCCCTTTTCAAAGAAATCTATATTCACGAGCCTCTAAAGCCAAAGGGGATACTCAAAAGATGGTTTTGATTTTTTAATAGAGAGCAACTGAAATTCATTAAAAATAAGATTAAGCTCATCCTTTCACTGCTCAAAGTCTAAATTAATATCACTATGGTACGGGCTTTGGTTCACTTCTAGGACCCTCAAAGTCAGTCCTTTTGTTTTGGCCCATGTAGATTGAGCCTAACCGTTGAAGAATACTCCTATCTTTTAGGAGTGCCCTTTTGGAAAATATGTTCCAAATATCACAGCTAGCCTTATAAAGATTTTCAAAAGGCTATCGAGCTTCCATAAATCTAAAATATGCAAAATATGAGCAAATCTCCATAGGAGAATCATGAGAGTAGACAATCTTTTTACTTGGTTCATGACCCCATCTAGCTACAACTAAAACTCTTTTGTGGTAGCTTTAAAGATTGGCAGCAACATAAAATCAATGCTTATGTCTTGGCAACATTTGGGACTATCTTATTTTCTAATGAGATATTGTACATACATTACAAGATTGTAGAGCTAATAACCTAATTTTTAGAAGGGAAGTCTTACATCCCAACACTGTTAGCGGCGCAAGCCAGATTGCTTAGTTGTCTCTAAGAAGAGAAGAATGGAGAATTAAAGACCAATATGGCCTTACTCATGGTTTGGTTTATCAACTATACTCAAAGCCATAAACTTAACTTCCTTCATAGGAAAGATATCCAGAAGATGAATCCTATTGATGCATTTGTTGTTGTCATTGAACTCCCTAAAGATGTTATTGTCTATTATTAGGTCAAAGCTTTCTAGAAATTCCATACTGAAGACATCCCTAGGTTGCCAGATCGATCGAGGTAGCTAAGCTAAAGAAAAGGAAGAAGATTGAAGAGAAACCAAGATACCACAAGAAGAAGAAGATTTAGACTTCAGAGTATTTGTAATAAATTTTTGAATAATATAATGGAAGCTTCAAAGATGCAATAAAAATATTTTTCTTACCACATCACAGTCAGTTTACTAGCTATCCTCTTTGCATCCGCATGCCCTCATATTGTATTTTTTATTTTTCCTATAAATATTCATTAGTTTCTATTTGAATAACATCATGAGAGTTATGTCTTTAAGTTTCTAGATATATTTTTTTCTTTATAGGTCCTTTTCTTTGTAACTTCTACATCTTTAGGATTATTTTCTTGTAGGTTACCTACAATGATCAATTGTAAATATTTAAGCTCTTAATCCCTTAGAAATGCTTTTCTCTTCCTTCATCAAAACTTGTAAATAAGTCTTATTTTTGTATTCCACTTTTTTTTGTATCCTTTTCTCTCTCTTAAAAAGAAGAGTATTATTTAAAAAAAGAAAATAAAATCAGGAAGTTGCTAACTAGTGAGGATTTTTATCAGGAGTAATGGCCAACGGTGAAAATAATGACAAACTTAATGGCATCAACCCTACAGAAGAAAGGTTTTATTCATTAAAGCAAATAGAAAATAACTGAACAAATGAATTTTCTAGTTGGTATCATCATCGTACTTAAGACTTGTTCTTTCCTGGTTAACCCAAAGCTGAGTCAAGAAAGTATTAAGGAGCTGGAAAGGAAGCTAATTTAGTAGATAACTGAAAAGATGAGAGTACTTAGGAATGATGATGGATTCGAGCAAGCTAGAATCACTGACTTCTCTGCATATGATGTCAGAGCCTAAGCAAAAAAAGTAAAAATACTAGAGTTTGAGAAGTACGATGGGACCAGATGCCTAAAGCTACACATCGGATTATACATTCGTAAGATAGGCATATATGTTCAAAATAATCAACTCATGGTACAAGCTTTCCAAGATAGTCTAATATGGCTTGCATTAACTTGGTATGCCCAGCTTGATCTTAGTTAAATCAATATTTGGGAGAAATTAGCTCAGGCATTCTATGAATTGTTCAAGTACAACACTGAGATAGCTCCTTTGATTTGGGATTTGTACATAACGAGAAAGAAGAAAAATAAGTCATTTAAGGAACATGGCGAAAGACGGAGGGGTATGGTAGCTATAATCATTCCTCCTCTTCTTAAAAAAAGAATTAATGATGGGAATTAGCCTCCAACCACATCTAAGCCAAGGCCCATCAATGTTTGTCGAGGTCAAACTGTAGCTAGAAGGACAAGAGGAGGGAAGATGAACACTCGGCATTAGGTCTGTTATCAGCTGAAGTTTCGGAGATCACACAGTTAAGTAATTAGAACCAAAGAACCACTCAGCATATCGGAGAGAGACTCATATCGACTAATTCTATGACTTGGCAATTGTAGGCCGACCTCTCTGGTGTCTTAGCTAAGACATGCAAGACATTAGGGACCCCTTCTCAAACCTGGACATCCAACTGTCAACCTCATCCTGTTCGGATACTACTCTTCCTAAGACATGTCAAGTGACTACATGCTCAGTCTTGTAAAGCGCATAGTTTTATATTCTTGTATATGTTTTCCTTCATTTTATTTATAGGCCCAATTCTTTAGGGTTTAAGACTTTATACATTATTTACAGTTTTCTCACTAAAGTTTAGGACTTGTTATAAATAGTAAGATTTGTACAAAAACGGAGGCAAATAGATATACATAAATGTATACAAAGAGTTAAACTTTCCTCTTTTAAGCAAGGCTATACTTGAGTTAGCATTTGTTAGGTTATCGAGTATTAATCATACTCTTAAATCATCCCTGCATTCTTCTTAATCTTTTTTTTTTTTTCAGATTATGGTGAAGCCCTTCATTTGAATCTGTTAGTAAGTTGCATTTAACTTTCATTTGAAACCCTGAGCAACATTTAGTGTTCGTGAGTCATATCGAACTCTATTTCAAGATCAAACCCCCGATTGTGTTTATGTCTTGGTGAGTTATATCCATTTACATTCACCATCAAAACCTTCCTATTCTTTGTACCCATCTTCCTTTTGAATACCCATTCTTATTTTTTCATTCCAGATCTGCTGCCATTTCGTTCTTATCTCAATCCTGTATCATATTGGTATTAGAGCTTTGGGGAGACACCGTGTTAGTGTTCTTCAAAGTAGATTTGTAGTTCTAACATTTCTGTTAATCATTGTTCTATAGTGTAGTGTATTGTTCGTAGTAATAAGTAGTTGTAGAAGCCAAGTAGCGGTTGTTTCTGAGTTATTATAGTTCTATTTTATTGTTTCTTCAATTTTCTAGTAAATTAGTGTACAAACAAGAATGTTGGAAGATAGTGTCAACAATACTAGAGACAGTCCTCATCGAAGCTTGAGGTGACGTATTGAGAACTTGGAGTTCTAGATTTAGAATTTAATAGACTATATTCAGGAGCTTACTGGGTTAGTCAGAGGCCGCAGATGTGATGATCGAGAAGAAAGGAAGGAACGGACACTCACTAATAAGAGTGGTTCCAATGAACTTTTTAATGATGCGAGACAGCTGAAAAGAGTTGTAGAGCCGAAAAGAAGAGAAAACCATCCAGTGTTGAGAGGAAGAAATGATAGAAGTGTTGGCTCTAAAAAAATCAAGAAGCCTAGAGAAGAAAGCCAAGGCCAAGAGGGAACATGGCCGAGCAGAGCTCCAACAAAAGTGGCCAAATTACGGAGAATCAACTAACTCAAAATGCAAGGGAAGAACCTTGAGCACCTAGCCAAAGATTTGACAATATAAAGCTTAAGTTGCCAACCTTCTGTGGAAGTAGCTTACTTGAAGAGTTCCTTGACTAAGTTCCCTAAGTCGAGAAATTGTTCGAGTGTTACTAGTGTGATGATCGAACAAAGGTTAAGATGGCTTTACTGTCCCTTGTTGAATACATGAGTCTTTGGTGGGATAAGCTGGTTACCAAGCGAGATGCTGAAGGAGAAGAATCAATCAAAACATGGAGACTTATGAATGGATTGATGAATCAGCGCTTTTTGCTTACCTACTTCAAGAAAGAGATGCTCCATGCTTTCCAGCACTTGAGACAAGGTTGAAATATTGTTGAAGAGTATTTACAAGAGTTTGAGACCTTAATGATGAGATGTGACGTTACCGAACCATAAGACCGAACCATTACCAAATTCTTGAGTAGACTCTAAGATGATATTGTTGACATAGTTGAGTTGCAATAGTTTAACTCTCTAGATGAGCTAATTAATTTAGCATTAAGAGTAGAGAGGTAGAGGAGAAGAAGGCATCAAAGGCCGAGTAGTCAGCCTCAAAAGGTAGCCTTGAACTTGAGAGGTATGCCGAGAGAAGGCAAGACAAGAAGATGGAGAAAGGAGAGCCTAGCTAACCAACCTATGCCAAGAAAGAAAAGTCACTTGCAATAAGGCTCGAGAAGTGAAATGCTTCAAATGCTTAGGTTACAGACATATTGAGTCCCAATGCTTGAATAAAAGGGTCATAGGCTTGAAGGGTGATGGGCTTGAGGCTCAAATTAAGAGTCAGAGTGATAAGAGCTCGGACGACCAATTAATATAAGAAGATGTCTATCTCGAGGACCTTGATAAACTCTTAGTTATGGCAACAAGAGCTAACCTGAAGGCAGATCCCGAACAAAGGAAAATTTGTTTCATATGCGGTGCCTGTTGCATAAGAAGACCTATTCCCTAGTTATTGATGGAGGTAGCTATACCAACATCATCTCTGCCAAGATAGTGGAAAAGATGAAGTTGCTAACCTACCTGTACCCTTAACCTTATGGATTAAAGTAGTTTAATGACAAGGGTATGGTCTATATACATAAGTGGGCTCAGATTACATTCAAGGCGAGACAGTATGAAGACGAGATTCAGTTCGGTGTGGTCCCTATAAATGCCACAAATCTACTTCTTAGCTAACCTTGGAAGTATGACTGGAAAGTGATCCATTATGGCTTCCTCAACACTTATACTATTCGAAAGGACAGGAAGAGCTATTGCTTGACCCCTATAAGCATTGAGGAAATCTAGAGACACTCGGTAACCATGGTGAAGAGAAAGGGGAAGAGAAGCTTATTTAACATTCCAACCTGTACTCAACACTTAACATTGAAGACCACTTCCTTTTAAACCCACGGTAATGATGGGAATCAACCTCTGACCAAATCCAAGCCGAGGCTTATCAATGCTTGCTGAAGCCAAACTGTAGCTAGAAGGACAAGAGGAGGGAAGATGAACACTTGAAATTAGGTCTATTATCAGCCAAAGTACCGAGAGATCATACAGGTGAGTAATCGGAACTAAAGAACCACTTGGCACATCAGAGAGAGACTCGTGCTGACCGATTTTAGGACTCAACAATTGTGGGCTAACCTCTCTACTGTCTTGGCTAAGATACACGAGACGTTAGGGACCCCTTTTCGGACCCAGACATTTAATTGTCAACCTTATTTGATTCGGATACTACTCCTCTTAGGACATGCCGAGTGACTGCATGCCAAGTCTTGTAAAACGCAAAGTTTTGTAGTCTTGTATATATGGGCCCAATTCTTTAGGGTTTAATGCCTTGTACAATATTTACAGTTTTGCCACTAAGGTTTAGGACTTGCTATAAATAGCAATATTTGTACAGAAATGAAGACAGATAGATATATAGAAATATGTATAAAGAGTGAAACTTTCCTCTTTCGAGCAAAGCTATACTTAAGTTAGCATTTGCCAAGTTATTGAGTGTTGATCATACTCTTTAATTGTCCCTGCATTCTTATCAATCTTGTTCTTAGATTGTGGTGAACCCCTTCATTTAAACTGATTAGTTAGTTGTATTTAACCTTCATTTGAAACCTCGAGTAACATTTAGTGTTCGTGAGTCGTATCAATCTTTATTTCGAGCTTAAACCTTTGATTATGTTTGTGTCATGGTGAGTTATATCCATTCACATTCACCATCAAAACCTTCCTATTCTTCATGCCCATCTTCCTTTTGAATACCCATTCCTGTTCTTTCATTTCAAATCCGTTGCCGTTTCTTTCTTATCTCGATCCCATATTAATTAATATATATCTTTATTAATTGATTAGAGGAATCCTATTATGGGCACTTATTGGGTAATACAATAGCCAGTTTTGCGAACATTGTACTTGCTAGGAGCTAAATTGAAGAAGCCATAAGGATAGGGAGGTTGATTGGAAAAAGACTAGCTCCACCAGATTTAGAGGCATATATAAATACTACAATGTCAAGACCAACACCAAGCAAAAAAGGCTTAAAAATACCTAAAAGAAAGTTCACTCAGATCCATGCCTCGTTATCTCAAGAATTTAACCAATTAAGAAACAAAGGCTTATTATAACAAAAAGCCTCAATGTCAAGATACAAGCCGATGAAATACAACCTAAATGTATAATGCGAATACCATATGGGTTAATAAGGGTATTTTACTGATGACTGCTAAGAATTGAAAAACAAAGTTCAAGACCTAATTGATGTAGGGGTAATCTAATTGGACTCAATTCAAGAATGGGGTTAGATTTCACAATGTTTATAAAAGACAAATGATTCAAATAGAGTGCTTTGCTTACATTTCTCATATTTTAAGATATCTCATTAATTAGAATGTTTAGAATGAAGAAAGGTAAAACAAATCCTAAACACTAACCTTGAGACACTTTGAGAGTCGAGTGGCATCATTGTGAGACTATTGGACTCATTCCTTAAAGGAAGTCCATCTTACATTTAATATACAAATCAAAATGAAGTTAAGCAATCTTTTCAATATCTTAAACACAAAATCCTTTTTCAGCTTTGTTGAACCTTTTATTGGGGTATTTTCAAAATTAAACCTTATCAAGAACCATCCCCATAATAAGGTAAAAAGGAGGTTAGGAGCATCTATCAGAAGAAAAAGGTTAAAACTAATTTGTGCTTACTTTAGATGCAATAATTTAAGAGTAATTGTTACCATTGATAATTAATTCCTTTAAGATAAAGAAAGGCATCCATTCTAAACACTAAGCAAAAATTGCAAGCCAAAAGAAAGAATAATCATCTTTTGTCTTAAATGAAAAAGAAAAGAAGAAAGAAAAAAGAGAAGAAGGAAAAAAAAAAAGAGGAAAAAATCAGAAAATGTGAAATGAAAAATAAAAAGTGTACTCGACATAAACAAGGTGATTAAGTCCAGAGCCTTAAAAACCAAAAGGATAGGGCGCATAAAAATCCATTCTTGAATTAAGACCCACATTTCAAATCAAGGCCCTAAAAACACAATTAAAGTAATTAAGCTTGAAAGAAACCATGGCAAATACCAAAATTTCCCCCCCAAAAAGTATGATCCCTAAAGAAATTGCAACTGACACATGGCTCAAGGCCCGCCTATTCTCAACAATGTCTTTGTCATTTGATCCAATAGCCTTCCGTTAGATAGGAACATATTTTCCACCCTTCTTTAAAATCCCTTCTAATTAAAGGAGATAACTTATCCTTGGTAAAAGTTACATTTGAAACAAAGGTAAGCACAATTTTAGTTTTACCTATAAGGTTCTTGACTTGTATACTCAAGTTGAGGAGCAGTTCTTTCATAGGAAGCCATTTCAGTAATATCCATTGTGAAACTGAGGACCAAAAGTCTTTATTACATTACAATCCAAAAAAGACCTAACGGATTGATTAAAAGTGTATTGCTTACAAGGTGGACCATAATTTTTGGAATCAAAGTCTAGAGAGAGGAATTTAAGCCAACAGTGTGAGGAAGTCCATTTAGACTAAAATTTGTCTTTAATGAGATATCTTCTGATAAGAAGAAATTTGAATTTATGGAAAGTAATTTGCCCTTGAAGCAAAGAAAAGATTCTCTTAGATAAAGGTGGTACTAGAGGATCAAGTCATTGTGTCACTAAAAAGCTTACACATTACTAGGAGAATCCAAACTTATTAGCAATAAATTTGATTCTCTCTCATTTTAGTCCTTTCTTTTTTTTGTATCACCCTAGTGGTCTAAGTTCTCAATAATTGAAAAGTCATCTTCTCCAGAGTCAACCTTAATAGTAAGCTTCTGTCATCTAAGTTTAAGGATCTGCTCCCATGTAAAAATTGCTCCTAAGTTGGTCTTGGAGTTTAAAATCATCCTCTTTGACATGATCGCCCTCATGGCTAATGTCACCTACCTCTCTTTCTATCAAGGTACTTTATCCCTAATGTCTGCCCTATCTTTTACAATTGTAAGAATGCTTACATAAGCTCCTTTTGCTTTGGTCTTCATGGATTGTTTGCTCTTTAGAGCACTATCCATGTAGTAAAAATGTTAGTGATCGCATGCTCTCAGAGTGCTATCCCAAGCTAAAACTCTTAGATCGCATGCTCTCGGAGTGCTATTCTAATCCAAGCTAAAACTCTCATATCACATGCTCTTGAAGCGCTATTTAGACCAAAGCTAAAACTTACAAATTGCATGCTTTCAAAGCGTTATCTTAATTTGAAACTATCAAATCACATGCCCTCTGAGCACTATCCTAACATAAGTCGAAACCCTTGGATCACATGCTTTCGAAGTGCTATACTAACCCAAGCTAAAACCCTTGGATCGCATGCTTTTAGAGCGTTATCTTGACCCAAGTCAAAACCTTTGGATTGCATGCTTTTGAAGTACTATCCTAAGCTATAACCTTTGGATTGCATGCTTTCGGAGTGTTATCCTAGCTTGAAGCCTTTAGATTACATGTATCATAATTCTTTCCCCTCTTTAAATTTTCATTATACTTGAAGTATGCCCACTAAGTATAAGCCTGCTCTTAAAGTGCACTAGGTCTTAACTTAACCTTACCCACCTAGGTTAGTTAGCTCATAGGGGCATGACTAGGCTTCAATTCCATCTTTAGGGTTTTAACTAGTTCTAGGAGTGCTTTACCCACATGCTTAGGTTAGTGAGCTCCGAAGAGCATGACTAAGTTTTCCCAGAATTGATTCCCACTTAAGGTTGCTAGTTCCCTAAAGACACTCCTGCTTAGTTTAGTTAGCTCGAAGTAGTATGACTAGGTTTTCCTAAATCAATTTCAACTTGGGGTTGATAATCTCCTAAAGATACTTCTACCTAAGCTAGTAAGCTTAGAAGAGCACAACGTTGTATTCTAAATCGATTCTTATTTAGGGTTGCTAGTCTCCTAAAGATGCTCCCACTTAAGTTAGTGAGCTAAAAGTAGCATTACCATGTTTTCTCAAATCAATTCCTATTTAAGGTTACTAGTCCCCTAAAGACACTCTCACCTAGGTTAGTCAACTTAAAAGGGCGTAATTAAGCTTCAAACCAATCTTTCTAGCCAGCTCCTAGAGCATTAGATCTTTCTAAACCCATTCGGCTATCTCTTCGAGCACTTTCTCTTCTTTTCACCTTTCATCAAATCCCTAACAGATCAAACCTAAGATAGTTAGCTACTTGTAGTACTTCTTAGGACAAATTCTACCCTTGGGGCAAAAATAATATCTCTTTTGTCTTTGTAGTAAAATTTTATTCACACTTTACCACAAAGAGGAGGGTCCTAATTTAGACAAAAGTACAAAAATAAAAAAATAAAAAGATTTAATTTAAGAAAATGGTTTTGTTTTAATTTATTTGAGAGCTAGTCATTAAGGGTTTTAATTAGGCTTCACCAAGATGGTTAGTTTTAAAACTAATCTAGGCTTAGTTAGTGGTTAAATAATACTTAATGCGCATACATGATAAGAAAATCAAATTAGCTAAGTTAGTAAGGATACACTGAGAAAAGCTTAGAGACTTAAGTTTGATTCCATCTAGGCATAAAAGTACCTTTTACTCTTTTAAACAAAAAAAAAAAAAAGAAGAAGAAGAAGAGAAAAGATGAAAAGAAAAAACAAAATAAAAGAAAAGAAAAAAAAAGATGAAATTATTCAATTCGTTAACCAATGTTTGAGTTTTGCTTTATAGTGTAGTTTTTTATTTATTCAATTACTTATATTATTCAATTCGTTAACCAATGATTGAGTTTCGCTTTATAGGATAGTTTTTATTTTTATTTTTTTGAAGGTGATTTTTAAGATTAAGATTAAATCTAGAAAGTTGTTGGTACCCATAAGGGTTTAAAGATCCTAACTCCCAAACGTTTATAAAATTGGTTTTATCGAAAAGACCAATAGTTAAATTATAATTACTCACTCTTTTTCTTAACTCCGATTGAGTGGTGACTCAAAAATGTTTTAAGAAAAAAAGGGTGAGGAGGTTTCTTTAAACCTTAGTTGAAGGTCAATATTTAATGGGTAGGGTTTAATTCTGATTGGTTTAGAGGAGACTAATTTAAAAACTAAGAAAAATTAGGCACGACATATGAAAATATTTTTTTACATGTAATAGAATACATGGAGATATTATACAACTACTATATTATATGGGAAAATAATAAGGTTGAAACTCCTAGTCCTTGATCATTATCTTTTGAAAACCATTGCACTAATATTCATTTACTAGTGCATAAAAGACTTAATGCAGTTTAGTGGGTTTTATCTTGAACTTTCATTCTATAGCCTTTTGCTTGTAAAAGAAAATAGAAATTACAGCACATAATATACACAGGCAAATATAAGCATAATAAAATATAAGAAGTAACATTAAAGTACAAAAAAAATGTCATGCAATATGATACATACACATGTAATGCAATCAAGATCGGTAATTAATAAATTATAGGGATAAAAATTATCATGACCTTGCAATCAATAGTTGTGTATACTTGTATATGTTGTCAAGTGTATTTTTTTTTTTAAATTTTAAAAATGAAACCCAATTGACTGTAGGTCATAATAATTTTCTAATTTTTTATAATTTAAAAATTACTAATCTTTATTTTATAAAGATTCATAAGGGTAGGGTCTACGGGTCTTACGCTATGTATCTTCATATATTTTGAGGAAATGATTTGTGAACTATATCAAAGCAAGAATGAGCTCACTTATTACCATTAAGTGGGAGTAAAGACCTTTATGACTTGAAAGTTACAATGGCGACCTGTCCTAGGGTCTAAGGTAACTTAGGTCCGGCTACATCTAAACATGCATATATGATACTTTAAAAAGAAAAACTACATTCCCAAAAGGATCAAGCCATTAGGCCAAGTTCTTTTTGATGAACCTACATCACTGAAACCTAATCAATATAACTATTTATAATAATATACAAGCCAAGAAAAATTAAACGCTTATTAATTAATTTTCTAAAACTCCTATATAGCTAGCCCACTAGGTCCTTAGTAGAATTACTAATTTTGACGAGTCCTATTTTCATTTTCCTTAATTTAGTCTATACTAAGCTTAGCCTATTTAATATAGACTACTTAATATTAAATTAAGGAAAATCATTTTTCTTTAAAAAATATATAAAATATTTTTGAAAAAAGGTTAAAGTTGTTAACCTATGAAATTGGTAGAAAGTAAAATTAAGGTTTTTGAGTGCAAAAACCTTAATTTAGCTACTAATCTACAAATATTCTAAAACAATAATTTTTTTAGAAAAACCTAACGAAAACACTAAATTTAGGAAGAAAGTCAACATGTAGGAATGAGAAAAATTAGTTAATGAGCCTTGATTTTTAAAATTTTTCTAAAAATGCAAAAATATGCAAAATGCATGAAAAGTGATTTTTTTAATGATTTTTATTATGATTTTCAATAAAATAAAGCAAAAAATCTTCATTTCTTATGGTTGCCTAGATGTGCCTACATATCCGCTAATTTGGATTAAACTAACTTAGGTCTATTTTTCTTTATTATAAAACTTTAGTGTGTTAGTTATTTTTATATTTCAAAATGGGCTAGATTTTTGTTCTTATCAATTTTTTTATTTAAAAAAAAATAGAAAACCCTACTTTTATTGCCCAAATTTTGAGAAAACGTGAAAAAATCCTATTTGTTAAAAAACACCTAATTAAAAATTTTTTAAAACCTAACTTAGTGAAAAAAACCATTTTTTGTTTTTTTTTTTTGGAAAAAAAAACCATAATGTCACATCCCGATATGACAAAGGATGTTACATCATAGAATAACACCCGCTTAATTTATATATAACTTAAGCATTCTAACATTCATTATATAGCTAGTGCTTTCATCAAAGTTTAGCTTTAGACTTTAAGTTACAAATATGTACAACTGCAGCATATTTAAAAGACCATAATACAAAATAGAGCATTTTTTTTTTCTTTTCCAATTATATGTTCCTAATAGTACCACACTTTAACTCGATTTTCCTCCAAAAGTCATTGACTCATCTAGTGCACTCCAAAAAGTATTTCTCCACTAAGTAAATTGCCTAACTCGTGCTACAAAACCTAAGAATAAAACACTTTATCCCTTCAGGTTACTGCAAGTTGAGTGAGAGTGCATTAACAAATAATAATATAAGTAAGATAATATCACAACCATGAGACTAAGTTCATACCACAACATGTGAACAAATTCATATCATAAACACGAATATGTAATAATGGAATGCCACGCTCATGCACATGGTATGCATCGGTACTAATATTCTAACTCAGCCTACCATTCATCTAGTTAGTTAACTTCAATTCGAACATGTGGATAAGTTTCCATGAACCTAGCTATAACCACAATGGTGGTTAAGATTGTTGGTCAATGCAATTCTATATGTACGAAACCTAGCTTTTACGAAACAATTTATTTAGAGGGTAAAACTCAACCTTTTAGTTAAACTCAACCTAGCAAATATTTCAAAGTTTAGAAAACTTGACCCAAAGGACATTTTCATGTTGCATCATACCATGCCATGAATGCATCAACCATTTGTCACACTGCACCAAGCAAGTTTATTTCCTAATCCTGCTTCTACTTTTACTTATATTTCCTTTTAAGTTCTAAAGCTTTAGTATCGTGTTCACTTAAGTGAAAGCAAGGTTAGTACCTAATTCTTTAGTCAAGTTAGTATAACACCAAGTATCATAAGATCATTCAATAATTGAGCAATAACATATATTACATTCACAAAACATAAGTCAACCAATAGTAGACATATCTAGAAGATCGAGAATCATCTTAGCAACTCATCAAACATGTCACATTGACATAAGATTAGTAAATCAATTACGGTTAGATGAGTTATGAATAGATAAAATCTACTGTAGCATATATGAAATCTACTTATTAAGGCCACTTAGTGATTTTCCTAAAAAATCTACTCTACCTTTGCACCTAAGGCTTTTCCTTACCTATTTCACCTAAACAAAATGCATACAACATTCGAGTCAATATATGGTAAGTATAAGCAAGATTACCAACTTATTTATACTTGAGGTCCCGGTCTTGATGTTATTCCTTCCTTCAAATAACTTTTAGATAAGAAATTAATTGACTTATAAAAATAATATTTAGGAGTCAAATAACATATAATGTGATTATATAATCATGTTATACACATATTGTATACTTGATACACATAAATATTAAAAAATATGATAAATAATTACTAAAAATAGTAATAAATCAATAGAAAATTATAAAAAAAAAATTAAGTAACACACTTGAAAAACCTAGAATTAGGTGTAGTATTTCCTCAATCTGGTAGGGAACACCATGTGTTAGGTAGCAATTAAAAAAAAAGAGAGAGACAAAACATTACTATAACACTTAAAGGAATATATCGAGTGACACTTAGAAATTTACTTTCCACTCTACCAACTAAAGTCTTGTAAAAGGAAGATTAGATTTCATTCCCCATCATTTTTTACATATTTAGAATTAGGAAACACTCTCCAAAACTTTAGTTTGGCAAATTAACTAAAAATAGGAAAAATATAGGGAAAACATGGTTGCAATGGCAACCTAAAACTTGATACTACATGAATACCACCACCTGATAGAGCCTCTGGCAGCTAGTCCAGCTAATCATCAGTTAACTAGAACTTTAGCAACAAGGTAATGTAATTTTAACGTTATAAATTGTTTTATTTACTAAAAATATCAAACGATGTTAAAAATTATCAAACTTTATTTTGCTAAGTACTTATGCATGTAGACTTGGAATATCAACCTAGAATTTTGAAATTAGAAGTACTTATATAGGTTCTTTAAGAAACTATCTTGTTCTAATGAATTTTGCAATAATTTTTAAAAATAGTAAACAATGTTTTTTTAAGCTAATTTTTTGTGGGTACATTCCTTATATAATATGTTTAATTTAAATAAAAATAATTTTTTATAAACCATACTTTTGACATTTATTTAAATTATTTCATTAAATCTATCATGTTTTTCATTGAAATAAATAATAAGTTTTTAATTAAATTTCTCGATGAACCTCTTTTGTAACAATTTCTAGAGCTTAGTTATGATTTAAAAGTATTTCGTTTGGCTCTTGTAATTATATTTAGTTATTTATCTAATTTAAGCTAATTTTTAGTGCAATTATACTTTAAATCAATATTTTAGAATATATATATATATAATGGCCATATTTAAGAGTTACAATAATCATATCTTAAACTATATATTTTTATGAGTTTACAGTATTTTTCAAGGATGTAATAGATTTGAGATGATAATTATTAAGTATTTTCCTATTATTCATGTATATTTTGCTAAATACAAATAATAAGGTAAATTATGTGCTCAATACAGTAGTAAGGGGGAGTCTTGGATTATATTACAGTAGATATGCTCTTTACTAGTCCTAGATTAACTTAATTGAAAAATGAAATATTATAAGTGAATATTGTGTTTTGGTCGAAGAAGATGCTAAAACAAAGAAAGAATCAAGGACTATACTTAAGGGCTCTTGTATAAGTTAGGCTTGGGACTAAGTCAGGTAAAGTATTGAAGATTCTTAATTAGTAGGGTTGAGGATATAAGTCAGATAAAATTTGTTTAGAAATTTTAAAGTTAGCTTAAATAAAAGGCTAATTTAGAGGTTAAGTTAGAGGTTAAACCAAGGACTAAGTTAGATGTAGTTTGGGACAAATGTTCTCATAATAAAATGAACTTAAAATTAACAAGTTAATATCAATTTGGAGTATATATACACACACTGCATTTGGCTTTGGTACAATGTATCCTTATTAGGTACAATAATTGAAGAAGAGGCTCGCATTAACGAATAGTATTGAGTGATCAACATGCATAGGTAAGTAGATATTTGTATGTCCTGAGCAGACTTATGTTCACTCTTAACTTTGCATACTTGGTGATGTTTTGGCTTAGTTGGGCTTGGTTACAAGATGATGTGCTGTTTGATGAGTTATGTGGAGCTTCTATTATGATTGTTTCTGATTGAATGACTCTCTGATGTTTGGCTTGGTTACTGTGACTGTATTGCCAAGTGTTTTTGTGATATCTACTAAAACTTCCACCAACTTGGAAAAGGATTTAGGGACTAACTCTACCTCCTAAGGTATTCACTTAAGTGAACCTGATACTTAGGTCTTAGAATTAATAAGGAAACAAAGTGAAGGCTACGCTAATAAGGAATAAGTAAGCTTGCTTGAATTTGTTAGGTTTTGCTTAGTATGTGGTTTGATGCATTCATGGTATGGTACGAAAAGAACTTACGACTCAATTTTTTTTTTTTTTTTTATAAAACTGGGACTTTGATAGGTTGAGGTTTCAATGAAAGCAAAGCGAAGTTTTAATAAGTAAATGATTTGACATTTGAAAGTTGGGTTTGCCAAGAAAACCACTTAATCTATAAAAGCGAGGTTTTTAAGCATATAGAATTGCATCTCTAAACTACTTCATGTAGTTTACATTTAGCTAGGTTAAAGGGGTCCAACTCTTAGGTAACTCCATGTTACCTCTTAGTTTCTAGACTTTGTATCTGGATGCTCGGCTATGTCAACTAACTGGATGAGTTGTCAAGCTAAACTAGGATAACGGTACCGATGCATGTCACTCTCATTAGCATGGCATACATTATCTACATTGATTGATTGGTAAGGAAGTGTTAAGAGATTATGTATTGACTAACTATCTGTTGATATGCCTATGGTACTAATTATGTTTGCTGTTGTATGTTGTCTACTCTCACTCAATTTTTAGTAAACTAAGGGGATAAGTTGTCTTATCCTCATGTTAAGGATGAATTAGATAGTAGATTATCTTATAGAGTTAAAGAAACTTCAGAGTACTAGCTTGAGATGACCTCTCAGTAAAAGACACTGGTTATAAGATATGAATTAAATATATGAAGGCAATTCTTTAGGGATGATGTTGGTGATACCTTGCAAAAGGTTTAGTGTAACAATTGTAGTCAAATGTGTTTATACTTGTAAAGGATTACTATATTGTATAGAAGTGTATAATAGTTATACTCTAAGTAAGGCTTACTATAATAAAATTTCTACTATCATTTGTTATGCTAAATAAGAAGTGATTTGGAATCAAATACTGTATGAAGTAACATAGTAAGTCAGATATAGATTTTTGCCTTATCCCTAACTTAGGGATGGCAATAATAAATCATCTTCAAGCACCATTAGTTGGAAAAAATTTTAAGTGGACACTTGAAAGGCGGGGCATTATAAGTTAACTATATAGCTAAATACGTATGGAAGACATAAAGAATTATTTTGAAAATATACATATGTATCTAGAAATCAACTAACCCTTCACATCAATTTCTAACCTATGTTTTTTTCATCAAGCTATTTCAAGTTTTCATCTACTTAATTTTCTGATCTACATAAAACACTTCTTAAATCATTAAATCGCTTGGCTTTAGCATATACTCCCATATTTCCATATTACATCACTCTAACCCAGTTTTTCATAACTTAACAACAGTTATATTGTAGCACTTGGAAATCAAATTACTAAATTAAACCCCCACTTTAAGCAATTCCAGCACACGTTAGAAGCTAAGTTGAAAATACTAAAGGTTCAACTTTTGAATTTTACAAGACCCCAAGTAGACCCGTAGTAGTATTTATACAAAAGTTTTGAAATCTAAATAACATCATTATGCTTTTGAAAAATTAATGGAAATTTCATTTTTAAGCATGAGTTCTTAAGGAACGCATAATTCTACTTTGAATTTGTAAAATCTAGTTATTTTTTTATTCTAAAAGAAAAATTACCTAAGGAAACTAAAAATCACAAATTTTGGACTCCATTTGCTATTTTGGAATTTTAGAAGAAAAATTAAGGAAAACCGAAACTCATCAGCGCACATCACTCTAACCATCATCTAGGGAAGAGGATGTGTTGGCTAGCTTAGACATCACCTCTCCTATCACTAGGTGGTCTTATTTCACTTCTAAGTGGTGCTTAGCCTTCTGAACCGGAAAACCTACTATTTTACACTATTTTTTTTTTTTTGTAAATTTTTGTAAAAAATCTCCTTCTAACTTCTAGAGCTTTCCTATGTTTTTCTCCACTTTCAAATTGATCTCTTGAATTTATAGCACCCTTTAGTTGGTGGGGAATTTTTTAAAGTCCTTTATCCCCCTTTTATTGTCGTATTAGGTGTCCTATTAACATATGAGTGTGTTCTTAATCTATTGTAGGTAATTTTCCATGCCCTTTGCTCAATTATGATGATTCTCTAGCTGTTCTCTAATGTTTTGGTTTATTTTACTTAATTATAACACTAATTTAGGTGTATTTATATATAATATTTTCAAATTTCACATATTCACTTATACACATTATACTTATATTAGTTATTTTATCCTCAATTTTCTCTAAATTATTACTTTTATAGGATAAATAATTTTAATTTTAGGGTCTCGCTACATTTCAGTCTCGCATTTTGGATTTACAATAGAAAATATTCACTACCGATAGAACTATACTTCTATTAATTTAAATATTTTGCTAACTTAATTTTACGAAATAAATTTTACTAAGATGCTTGTTTTAATTTTTGTAGCCTTATATTTAAAAATTATTTAATTTAAAGAACTTTTTCTAGATACATTAAATCACTCCAGTTCGGAGCAATTAAGGTGTCACATTCTACCCTTCTTACAAAAAGTTTTGTCCTTGAAACTTACTTATATTGTGAGTTAAGTATCATATCTACTTAGCATATTAATAACTTATGGGAAGAATACTAACCTAGTGTAAACAATTTCAGATATTCCACTTGCATACAGTCTACAAATTTCAATATCACCTCTTTTACAGTATGCTACTCCATGGAACTTTGACATGTCCAATATCTGGATTCCTTAGTCTTTGTACTTTTGTACCTAACATATGTACTGGCCGTTCTACACATGTTAGATTTTCCTTTAATTCTATTGGGCGCTCATCTAGTATTGTCGTTGGATCTCTTACAAACTTTCTAAGAGTTGAAACATGAAAAATATTATGAATACTAGCCATTTCGTTTGGTAAGTCAAGTTCATAAGCTACTTTTCCAATCCCTATCCCAATTTAATATGAACTAATATATTGTGGACTTAACTTCCTGTTTGATACCGAATTGTCTTACTCCTTCTATCGGAGAAATCTTTAAGAATAACCAATCTTCTATCTAAAACTCTAAAGGTTTTCTCCTAATGTCTACATAGCTTTTCTGTTGACTCTACGTAGTTCGCATTCAATCCCTAATTACTTATACGTTTTCTTTAAAATCTTATAACATTGTCGGTATGATCATTTTCCTATTCCCCACTTCATCCCAATAGAGTGGGGATCTATACTTATGCCCATACAATGCTTCATACTGTGCCATCTAGATCGTGCTATGGTAGCTATTGTTATAGGAAAATTCTAGCAATAGTGTATGACCATCCAAACATCTTCCTTATTCTAGCACTTATGCTCTCAACATGTCTTCCAAGGTTTGTATAGTACGTTCTAACTATCCATCACTTTATGGATGATATGCAATGCTAAAGTTTAACTTAGTTCCATATCCATTTGTAATGATTGCCACAATTGGGACAAGAAATGAGAGTTACGATTTGGGACTATCGATATTGGCATTCTGTATAATCGAATTATTTCCTTAACATACACTTCTATCAATTGTCGTATTGTTACTATTTGCCTTACCGCAAGAAAGTATTGTGACTTCAGTGAGTTGATATACCATAACCCATATCATATCATGTTGCGTCTTAGTTTGGGGTAAATCACTTATGGAATCCATAGTTATATGTTCCTATTTCTACTCCAATATAAGTAAAGGTTGTAGGAGCCCACTAGGTCGTTGGTGTTTAGCTTTCACTTTCTGATAAGTTACATATTCTAATATATATTATGCTACATCTCTTTTCATTCCCATCCATCAGAACTTTTGTTTTAAGTCCTTATACATCTTATTATTTCTATAATGAAAAGAACACCCTGCATTATGAGCTTCTTCTAAAACCATCCTCTTAATTCCTAACTCATCTTGGAATACATATTCTTCCTTTGAATCTCAAAATCTCCTGGGCATCTACTTCAAAATTTAGATGTTTCTCAAGATTTCCTCGAATCTTCTATAAGTCCTCATTAGTCTTCTAAGCTTCCTTTATGCGCTCTAAGAGCATAGGGTATACTTCTAATCTAGCTAACATAGACTCACTTCCTGTGGTTATCACTTCTAAGCTCAACTTCTCTATCTCCTTAATTAACTTTTGCTTATCCATAATTAAGGTAGCAACACTGTGAAACTTTTTCTTACTTAAGGCATTAGCAAGTGCATTTGCTATACTCGAGTGATAATGAATTGATAAGTCATAGTCCTTTAACAATTCTAACCATTGTCTTTGCCTTAAGTTCAACTCCTTTTATGTGAAAATATATTTAAGGCTCTTGTGTTCTGCAGATACTTTACACCTCTCTCTTTCTCCAAATCTTTAAAGCAAATATTACAACTATCAATACTAAATCATGAGTTGGGTAATTCCGCTCATGTGGCCTGAACTGCCTAGAAGTAAAAGCACTCACTTTATTATTTGCATCAGCACACATCTTAATTCGTTCCTCAAAGCATCACAGTAAATTTCATACTCTCCAGTACCATTAGGTAAAGTTAGCACTGGAGTAATAATTAATCTTCTCTTGAGCTCTTGGAAATACTTTTCACATTAGTTACTCTATGCAAACTTAACACCTTTATATGTTAGTTAGACTAATGGCATTGCAATCTTAGAGAAACCTTTCATGAATTTTTAATAATATCCAGCCATTCCTAAGAAACTTCTAACTTCAACTACCATAGTTGGTCTTGACCACTTAGTTGCTGCTTTTACCTTTGTAAGATCAACGAATATTCCAACCCTCGATACTATGTGACCTAGAAATCTCACTTGCTCTAACTAAGATTCACACTTCTTTAGTTTTGCATAAAATTGGTTATCCTTGAGGGTTTGTAGCATGATCTTAAGTTGTTTAACATGATTTTCCTTATCACTTAAATGTACCAAAATATCATCTATAAATATAACTACAAACTCATCCAGATATTTTCTAAACACCCTATTCATCATATCCATAAAAGCATCTTGAGCATTCATCAAGTAGAACAACATTACCAAAAGTTTGTGGTGGTCATATCTAATTATAAAAGCTATTTTGGGTATCCTTTCCTTCCTAACTTTTGATTAATGGTATCTTGATTGCAAATCAATCTTTGAAAACACCATGGCCCTATTCGTCTGATCAAATAGATCATCAATTTGAAGAAGCAGATGCTTATTTAATTGTTACTTTTTCAATTCTTGATAATCTATGCATAATCTCAAAGTTTCATCCTTCTTCCTAACAAAAAGCATAGGCATTCCCCATGGTGACGTACTTAATCTAATAAATCCTTTATCTAAGAATTCTTGTATTTGCTTCTTGAGTTCTACCAAATTAGTTGGTGCCATATGATACGGGGTTTTAGAAATAGGTGCAGTACCTAGTACAAGATCTATAGTAAACTCAATTTCCTTATCTAGTAGCAAACTAGGTAAATCTTTAGGAAAGAATTTAGGATACTCACATACTATAAGGATATCCTCTAATTTAATTTTCTTAGTTTGGTTTTCTACTACTAAAGCTAAAAACCCTTTACTTCCACTTAGTAACACCTTCAGTGCCTTGCTTACTAACATTATACAAGGATTTGCCTTACTCAAACTTGCTTTAACATAAAATTCTTTTCCATCGGGTCATTAGAACACTACTATCTTTCTTTTAAAGGCTATTTTAACTTGATAATTAGTTAACTAATCTATTACCAAAATCACATCAAAACCTTTCATGTCTAAAACGACTAAATCAATTAGCATCTTATAGTCTTCAATACATACGTTTCCATATTTCAGCTTCCATAGCACCACTTATTGATGCATCTTGAAGGTTGTACACATAGAGAGGCGTTACAACGAAATCACGCAAAGGAAAACAAAAAGGAGTTTAGATATCCTAAGTAGCTATCAGCTGGATATAAAGCACCAAGTGATCCTACTCGACCTAATCCTAATAGTTGATGTGACATACAAATGTAGTATTAGGGTCGTTCAGCACTAACTCTTGCTAAAGAAGCTAAATAAGAGCTATGGAAATGAGAGAACATATGGTTATTTTGCAAAAAAAATTGTAATTTTAATGATGAGTGATGATGTATGTATAGAAGGTAAGTTAAGTATTTATTTGACCTCAACTAAGGCTATAATAATAAGGGAAAGATAAAAAAGATTCCTTAAACATACTAAAAGGGTAAAAATGGCAAGTGATGAATCACACAAAAAAGGAAAGAATACTTTTAAGATGTTGTGCCAAAAGACATGTGTCAAGCTGGTGTTAATGATTGGATAATTAGCTATTCTTGGAGGCATGGGTTCTCTAGCAACTTGGCACTTATTATGATCAACTTAAAAGAGGTTGAAAAGAAGGCAGGAGTCTTGCTCGACCTGATTTAGGTTAGGACTACACTCGAATACTATATATTGTCTAAGGGTCTTTAGGTTGGATAACTGGACAACTCGGCTTAGAAGCAAATCTGGTGCTTGGGAATTATCTTGATCATGGTTAGAGCTCGATATTCAAGTCAAATAAGAGAGAGTAGGCCTAGGTTGGTGATTGAATCCTCATCCTTGAATGATTCTTAAGTTAGTATCTATTAAGTAAGTCTATGTAATCCTCTAGCTCGGCTTTGGGTAATGGGTTCGAGGGGTTGATTCCTATCATCTTCTAAGGGGTCAGAGAGATTTGGTCTCAAATCTATGTATTCTTCTCTAATTAGTCCTACTTCAATGTCTTCGGGATATTAAGGAATCAAGTTAGATACATTGAATGTAGAAGACACACCATAGTCCTCTAAGAGCTCGATTTAATAGGTGTTGTGGTTGATCTTCTTCAAAACCTTAAATGGATTGTTTGCTTTGGGTGATAACTTGTTCTTCCTTAGATAGGGAAATCTTTCTCAGCTGAGGTAGGTTTAAAACTAGGTCGCTTAGGTTAAAAGAGATAGTTTTATGACCTTGGCTAACGATCTCATGTTATTTTTTATCGAACCTAGCAATCTTCTTAGTCAATTACTGGTGTAGTTTATACAGTTTATTGGCTTAGTCAACGCTAGATTGGCTTTCTTTTAAAGCAGCATGGGTACTAATCATGCTTAGTGGGATGATTGGATTGAGGTTGTAGACTCTCAAAGAGAGTCTTTCTAGTGGTACTGTAAACAGTTCAATTGTAAGTGAACTCTATAATAAACAATCATCGATCATAGTCTTTCAAATTCTTTCCCACTGTAGCTCGAAACAAAGTCCCTAACATTTTGTTCACTACTTTAGTTTAGCCATCTGTTTGTGGATAATTACTTGAACTAAACATAAGTTTGGTGCAAATTCTCCTCCGGAAGGTCTTCTATTTAGTATCTTGATCTAAAAAATGGACTTTGGAACACCTTGTAGGTGGATAATTTCTTACGAAGATAAATCAGTAGTATATAAAGCATCGTTAGTTCAGTGATACGAAATAAAGTATGCCATTTTGCTTAATCAATCCATAACCATAGGGATCAAATCCTTCCCTTTAGATATCCATAGCAACCTTAAGACAAAGTCTATGTTGAGGTTGGTCTAAGGTATGGTCGATGTAGGTAAGGGCATGTATTCTCCATGCAGCTCCTTCCTTCCTTTTGCTCTCCTATACGCATCACAACTACTAATGATCTTATGGACATCTTTGGTCAAGCCAAGCCAATAGAAGGCCTCTTTCAACAATTCAACAATTTTGGTTTCACCAAAATGTCCAAATAAACTACTACTGTGAGCTTCCTTGACCGACAGCTTGCATGTAGAACAATTAGGTATACAAAGTCTCCTCTCCTTAAATAGATATCCGTCCTTCAAGTAGTATCCTCCTACATTAACTCCATCTCAACACTTCTCTAATATAAGACCAAAGTAGGGCTCCTGAGTATATTGTTTGGCAATAAGGGAAAATCCTAATAACTTAGTTTGCAAGGTGGTCAATAAGATATGTCGACATGATAAAGTGTTAGCAACTACATTAACATTAAGGGAATCCTTCCATGAATTCCAACCATTATAGCTCACCTTTTTGAAAGTTTGTTTTGACTTCCTAAATGTTGCAAGGACTCTTAATTAGTATATATCACAAACTCTCGAGGTAAGAAATAATGTTGCCATACAGTAAGAGCTTGGAAAAGAGAATATAACACCTTTTCATACATATAGTAGTTTAGGGCAGCACCAATAGGTTTCTTATTGTAATGAGTGAGGGGTTGATGTTCTTGCACCAAGATTGTGCCAATTCCAATACCTGCAGTATTACATTCTATCTCAAATAACTTGTCAAAGTCAGGTAAAGCTAAGATAGGTGTGGTGGTAAGTTTTTCCTTGATCCTGTTAAAACTCTTCTTAGCTTGATCGATCCATTGGAATCTATAATTCTTTTTTGTCAGCTCAATCAAAGGGCCTGCAATGGTACTAAAGTTCTCGATAAATCTCCTGTAGAAAGAGCTAAGACCAAGAAAACTCCTAACATCATTAACATTCTTAAGTGTCGACCATTCTAAGAAAGCATAGACCTTTACCTCATATGCTCGAAATCCCTTTCTAGACACTACATATCCCAAAAGACAACTTCACTTTAGCAAAATATACATTTCTTCAAGTTTTCGAATAGTTTCTTAGCACGAAGTATGTTAAAAAAACTTAAAGGTGTTTCAAGTGGTCGACCAAGTTGATGTTGTACACTAAGATATCATCAAAGTACAAGATTACATATCTTCTAATCAAGTGGTGCATTACATGGTTTATGAGTCTCATAAAAGTGTTTAGCACATTAGTAAGTCCGAGTGGCAATACCAACCATTCTTAGAGATCAAGTCTAGTCTCAAAGGTAGTTTTGCACTCATCTCTTAGTCTTATGCAAATCAATCTGGTGATAGCCACTTCATAGATTAATCTTTGAAAACATTTGAGCACTATGCAACTTATCCAGTACTATGCAACTTGTCTAGCATGTCATTGAGCCTCAGTATAGGATACCTACATTTGATGGTAATTCCATTGATAGCTTAGCTATTCATGCACATGCACCATGAACCATCCTTCATTAGGATAAGCAGAGCTAATATGGCATAAGAGCTCATACTCTCTCTTACATAATCTTGCTCAATAAGCTCACCTACTTGTCTTTTCAACTTAGAAACCTGCTCAAGTTTCATTGTATAAGTAGATCTATTTGGCAAAGTTGTGTCTAGTTGTAAATTAATGCAATGCTTAATGCCTCGAACTAAGGTAGTCCTTTAAGGTAACTCATCAGGAAATAGGTTGGAAAACTCATCTATTAAGCTTTGGACCTCTTTTGGTACATCATCTATGTCTCTTAACTCTAATAACCGGTTGATCAACAAAAACATAGGCTCCTCGGCTTTATCAATAGCTTAAAGTTCTTTTTAGTTAAGCATTAAGGCCTTCTTTTTGCTAGCTTAGGTGAGCTAATTGTGAGTCTCATTCACTTAATTCAACGTCATGGGTTGCAATACTATTTTCTTACCATCCTTTGTAAAGTCATAGGTGTTCTTAAATCCATTGTATATGATACGTCGGTTGAATAAGCAAGGTCCTCCCAACAGCAGATGTGAAGCTCTTATAGAGACAACATCGCCTACTACTTCATTTCTATATACATTTCCCATATAGAACAGTATGGTTACCTGTTCGGTTACGTATTGAGCACCTTGTCATGTAACCAATATAGCTTATATGGTCAGGGGTGCTTAAAGATTAGAAGACCTAATCTCAACACAAGGGTTTAAGTGACAACATTAGTGCAACTTCCTCCATTTACTATTATTATGCACAGTTGTCCCTTGATAATACATTTGATGTGGAACAAAGCTTCTCTTTAATCTTCATCATAACTTGGCATTGAGTTTAGTACTCATCTTAATACCAAGGTCATTACTTCTCTTTAGTCAGCATAGACACAGGTCTCTTCCTCCTCCTTGATATTTGTTCGTTTAGCATCTTTCTCTTCCTTCCCAGGCTCACTCTCGTCATTTTTGTCTACTTTGTCACCTTGGAGGACCATAACACATTAGTAAGGACATTCAGTAGCCATATGTCCGTAACCTAAGCACTCGAAGCATTTTATCTCACTTGTCTTATGACTAAAAGTTTGTCCTTTCTCATATACCTCTAAGTACTTTGTCATCAGGTCCCCTAATATCAAGTCAGTCATTCTTCTCGTTTACTTGGAAGGTTTGCTTGACTTATGATGACCAAGTTGGCATGAGACAAGAGTTTGCGAAGTGCTTGGTCTAGGTTGAATTAAGGTAGTTTTCCTCTACTTTTCGACCCTCTAAACTATCTTAATGGTTTCATCAAATGTGTAAAACCTCTAAACTTCTAAAATATTCTGGATCTCATATCAGAGTCCTAAAATAAACCTTGATACAGTACGGGCTTTATGCTCATCTACATTAACTTAGATCATCAACATCTAGAATTTCCTAACATAGTCATCAACAACTCGGCTTCCCTAATAGAATTCTTGTAATTTTACAAAGGTATCTTACAAATAGGTCTTAAGTCTAAAACTTTCTCTAATAACCTCTTCATGTCATCCTACGTGTGCACTCTTCATCATCCATCCCTTACTTTAGCTACATTTAAGTTTTTTCACCATATAGTGGCATACCTAGAGAACTCCAAGGCGGTAAGTCGAACTTTATTGGCTTCTGCATAGTAATCAAACGCTCTTTCAACATTCTCCTCCCACTTTAAGTATTCGTCTACATTGCCACTTCTTGTAAAGATATAAATCTAGACTTTAACAATGTCTAGTCTTCACGTTTCTCAGCATCATTGTTCTTCCATTTCATGGTCTTCTTCTACCTCTTCATCAGACTCTTCTTCTACTTGTTTCTCTACTTCCTCGATTTCTTCCATCTCTAACCTCCTTTGAACAGGGCAACCTCCTACTCTTATAGCTTGCTCAGGTCATGTTTAGTAGTTAACTTAGTCTCTATGGCCATACCTTAGTTCTTGCTTCCCTTCAACATAGCCTCGATTTGGTGTACCTTTTGGTCTTTACCTTACACCTTACATAGATGTGACTAAACTATTGATAAGAATAGTGACTTTATCAAGCTTATCATCAACTGACCCTGGCGTGTAGCTTCCTTATTAGCCCTGGCTAACTAGAGCGCTACTGTTCTAGTCTCCAATAACATGGACACTTGTATCAAACATTGTGTGATACTTCTCACCACTATATTCTTCAAGAACAACACAATCTCAACAGAACCTTACTATTCACCACAACTTGGAATCGTATTGACATACTCCAACCACTTAATACCTAACATAGCATAAGGTAATACAAATTGAACTTACTATGTTTTCTTAGTAGGAAAATAGAGTAAAACAAAGTACCATAAGTTACTTTACTTACCTCACATAAACTACTGCCTCACAACTCATAACTTCAAAACCTACTCCTACAATCTCGACTACACTTCCAATACACTCAAGAATAGTATTGTAGCAACTATAGAAGAACACAATAGCTATTATCAACAACACAACAAAACTTTATTGCAACTTCACACACTCCTTCTCTTAACCATGCTTTGATACCAGTCAAGTTAATGCATCTTCAGGGTCATACGCATTGAGAAGTACTAGAACAAACTTACACAAAGGAAAACAAAAAGGAGTTTAGCAATCCTAAGTAGCTACCAACTAGAAATGCACCAACTGATCCTACTCGACCTATTCCTAACACTTGATATGACATACGAATATAGTATTAGGTTTGCTCGCCACTAACTCTTATCAAAGGAGTTAGATAAGAGTTATGGAAAAGAAAGAACACTTGGTTGCTCTGCAAAGGATATTGTAATTTTAATGATGAGTTATGATGACTATGTACAAGGTATGTAAGGTATTTATATGACCTCAACTATGGTTACAATAATAAGGAAAAGATAAAAACAATAAGATATAAGAGATTCTTTAAACATATTAAAAAGGTAAAAATGGCAAATGATGTATCATATAGAAAACAAATAATCCTTTTATAATGTTGTGTTATAAGACACATTTCAAGCTGGTGTTGGCAATTGGATACTCGGGTGTTCCTAGAGGCATAGGTTTTCTTGCATCTTAGTACTTACAAAGATCAACTTGAAAGAAGTCGAAAGAAGGTGGGAGTCTTGCTCGACCTAATCTTGGTTAGGTCTGAACTTAGAAATTATGTAATGTCTGAGGCCTCTTTAGGTCAGATAACTAGATAGCACGACTCGAAAGGAAATATGGTATTCATTAGTTTGGGAACTATCCTAATCATGATTAAAGCTTATCATGCAGGTCAAGTAAGAGAGAGTAGGCCCAATTTGGTGATTGAATCCTTGTCCTTGATCGGTTCTCGAGCTAATATCTGTCAGGCGAGTCCATGTAATCCTTTAGCTCAACTTTAGGTAATAGGTCCAAAAGGTTGATTCCTATCACTTACTCTCCTCTTGAAGGAGTTGTAACTATCAATTTGTACTCTAAGGTTTCTATTAATAGGTTATTTCTTCCAACATATTTTTTTGATGCATAAGAATGAGTTGCTCTAGTATTGAATAAAGTATAAGCATAACTATTCCCTATGCCTACCAGCCTTGAAACAATTATTTATAACTATATTACTTTATTTACATACATAATGCAAAGAGGTAGATGTTAATTAACCATATAATATATCTTAACAAAAGAATTGTAAACTATACTCACCTCCTATGATGTATCCCTCTTTAGCTTCTCCCTATTGAAAAACATAGACCCTTCTTTGAACCCTAGGCTTAGTACCTAGCCTTCTTGGACGATTGTTATTTCAATTAGAAAGTTCTTACCTATTAGCATGTGCTTGATCTTATCCAACTTGTTGCTTAATATTGGTTTGAGTTGTAACCCGTCTTACAACTTTTGGCATGATATAAATCCTTAGGATTTGGATTCTGGCAATTCTTAGCCATATGTCCATCCTCTCCATACCTAAAGCACTTTCCTCATAGCTCCGAACAATCCACAGCTTGATGCCTTGCATTACACTTCCAATATGGTAGCACAGTTCCACCTCCTCTTTGATTCTTATTTGAAGGTTGCTTTCCTTATTTTCCTTTTGCTACCTTATTGTTACCCTTGGAATTTCTTGCAAACTTCTTGTTCTTATTCTCTATTTCTTCAACTTCTTCATGTAGAGTGCAAGCTTGCTCAATCAGCTAAGCTTCATTCACTAAATCAGCATATCTCACAATATTAGCCCTTTTTAATTTTGCTTGAAAATATAGATCAAGTTTAGCCTTAAATCTCACAACCTTAGCCAATTCATTGTTCTAAATCACTTATGGAGAGAACTTCAATAATCTATTGAACTCTCTTTCATATTCCTTAATAAACTTACCATCTTGTTTCAACTTGTAATATTCCTCATGAATCTGTTCCCTTACACATTCAGGAAATTAGTGTTCTGGAAAGGCATTTCTAAATGCGTTCAATTTAATAGGTTGTGCCAGAAACCGCTTCTTACCCTTCCACCAATCATTTGCATATCCATCCAGTAATACAGCTACGATTCCTACCTTCTTATTCTCTTCTACTTCATGGACTTCAAATGCTTTTTCTAGGAAATTTATCTACTCTTCAGTAACTAGATGATCAGTACTCTTACCGTTAAATGGTTTACTATCTGCTGTAAACAAGACAACTTATCTCCTCCTCCAACTCCAACTAGAGCAATTGCAAATTGTTGCATCAAATCAACCACTAACTGAGGTTAGGCTAGGTTAGGTTGTGGTTGTGGCTATGGTTTTGCCCTTTGCTCCTAGTGTACACAATTTGCTAATAGTCTTCCACGTCCTCTTCATATCATCTTCTACACAAATATCACTTGGAAACCAAATAATAAGTATCATAACTATCTTAGATAGTCAAAACACCTTATCTCCTAGTTACCCTACACATATCACATAAGCCTAAAAACTTATGGTCCCTAACTTATGCTCTATTGCCACCTAAAGAAGGATGTCACATTCCATAAATAACAAAGGATGTTACATCATAGAAAAAAAAACATACTTAATTTATATATAACTTGAACATTCCAACATTCATTATTATTAGTAAAAACACTTGTTAAATGACCAATTGCTATAGTATTATTAATATCCCTTAAGTTAACTATATGGCTAAACGCATATAGAAGACATAAAGAATTATTTTGAAAATACATATACGTAACTAGAAACCATGTAACCCTTTGCATCAATTTCTAACCTATGTTCTATTCATCAATCTACTTCATGTTTTCATTCATCTAACGTTCTAACCTACATCTTGACTTACATTTTCACCTACATAAAACACTTCTTAAATCACCAAATCACCTGACTTCATCATTTATTCCCCTATTTCTATGCTTCAACACTCTTAACCCATTATTTCATAGCTCAACTAGAATTATATTGTGGCACTTAGAGATCAAAATTACTAAATTAAACCTTCACTTTAAGAAAATTCAACACACAATGCAAGCTAAGTTGAAAATACTAAAAGTTCAACTTTTGAATTTTGCTGAATCCTATATATAGAATCAAAGTAAACCCTTAGTAATGTTTATAGAAAAATTTTAAAATCAAAACAACATCATTTAAGTTTGTGAAAAATTGGTTGAAAATTGGTTTTTAGGTACTTTCTTAAGGAACACATATTTCCAATTTGAATTTGAAAAATTTGTTTTCACTTTTGGACTCTAAATGGAAAATTACTAAGGAATAGCAAAAATCACGATATTTGGACTTTGTTTGCCATTTTTAGAATTTTAGAAAAAAAATCCAGAAAAATTGAAGCTCAACAATACACATCACTTCGGCTACCATATGGGGAAGGAAGTGTGTTGACTAGCCTAAACTTTACCTCTCCTATCACTAGGTGGTTATGTTTCACTTCCACATGGTGCTTGGCCTTATGAACTCAAAAACCTACTATTTTATCTTTTTTTTTTTGCAAATTTTTATAAAAATTCTTCTTCTCACTTTCAGAGCTTTTGTACATTTTTCTTTACTCTCAAATTGACCGAACTAAATTTTAGAAATGGTCTCTTGAATTTATAGCACCCTTTGGTCAATGGGGAATATTTTAGAGTGACAATTGTCACTTTATCCCCCTTTTATTGTAATATTTGGTGTCCTACTAACATAAAAGTGTGTTCTTAATTTGTTATGCTTAAAAGTTGATTAAGATGATTCTCCAGTTGTCCTCTAATGTTTTTGGTTTATTTTACCTAATTATAATACTAATTTAAGTATATTTATATATAATATATTACTATTTTCAAATTTTGGGTATACACTTATAAACATGATGCTTATATTAGCTATTTTATTTTCAATTTGCTCTAAATTGTTGTTTTTATATATTAAACAATTTTATTTTTAGGGTCTCACTACATTCCGATATCACATTTTAGGTTTACCATAAAAAATATTCACTACTAAAAAAACTATATTTTTATTAATTTAAATATTTGTTGACTTAATTTCACAAAATAAATTTAACAAGATGCTTCTTTTAACTCCTGTGACCTCATATTTAAAAATGATTCAATTTAGATGGCTTTTTTCGAACACCATAAGTCACTTCAGTTCCAAGTAGTTAGGATCTCATACCTAAATACCCCAATCCATAAAAAAAAAAAAAAAAAGACAATTTTTGGTGAAAAGAGTTGCAAAATTTACAAAACTTAATAATAAAACGAAATTTTATTAAGAAGGTGAATTTTAATAAAAATGTGATTTTTCTTAAAAATATGCAACTTATATTCTTAGATGCTTTTTTATGCAAAAAAAAAAAATTTATGGTAAATATTCAATTTTATTATAAATATGAAAATTTTTCTAAAAAGTGCAATTTCACTAAAAAAAAAAATCAATAAACATGTGAAATATGTAAAAACAACTAATTGACACAACAACTTGCTAAAAAAGGACTTAAGTTAGTACAACTATACTAGAAATACCTTAAACATGCAAAATTTTTCAAAATTTATTATTACACATGTTAATAATATGTACATATTAAAAGATAGAAAATAAAAATAATGATAATGAAATTGACTATAATTGATCAATTAGGAAAAAAAAAATAGACATAAGGACCTACATTGAAAGACTAGTGAAATTATATAGATACTTTTCAAAAAAACTATAAAGACTAAAAGCTAAAATGATAATAAAATAGAAAAAGCAAAAGAAATAAAAATAATAAAATAAAACAAATCTAAACCCACCTAAGATTTAATGGAGGTGGGTCAAATTTGGTCTAAAGGCATACGTATAGGTTAGGTTCGGTCATGTCATAGAGCTCTATGGATCTAAGTTCGGATAGCAAGAAAAAGTAGCAACAAATTTGATGTTCCATAGCAACTTTTAAGAGGAATTTCAAAGTGGTCCTCACTTTTATGTGAAACTCATTGATGAAACTCATATTAGTTTTGGTGCCTTAACTTTTTATGGTGGTTTGAGTAGTACCAAAGAGTAGTAGGTGACAATACAGTCCTTATATAACAACGGCTAGATGTTTTAAACATAGGGAAAGGTGTGATTTTAGGATTTTGTAATGTTGCGAGCATCATGGAATGGTCAATTTGCTCCTAAGTAGTGGTGGTAAAAGCGGCTGTTTTGTAAGGGCCATCACTAGATGTTCAAGTAGGCATTGTTTCGGGTATTTGCAGTGAAATTTAGCAACGAGAAAAGGGTAGCTTTTGAAAGCACTTGTAGTGGGAGAGCTTCTAAGGGTGGTGGTTTTGGCTAAAAAATGGTTGAGGAAGAAGATGTTTTAAAGAGAATGTATAGTCAAGTTAGTAAGAGAAAGTAGATAGGTATATGTTTTGAGCGAGCGTAGGCTAAATTTTAATGTTCTAGAATGATTATGGAGTTCTTTTCTTTATAGACTTTACAATTCAAATCTATAGAGGAGCTTAGATTAATTTAAATCCACCATGGTTAGAATGAAGATGATTTGAGTTGTTATTCAATTTATCAAATCTTTAAATATTATTAATTCAAATCTATTTATTTTTTTAAATTTCTAATAAAGATTTTATAGATTTACATTCATATCCATATAAAAATAGTAAAGATTTGATCAAATTTGGTGACAATTCGACATATAGAAAAGTGGCTAAAAGTTCTCTTCCATGTTTGGTTCAAGTATAGCTTATTTAGGGGGTGGAGATGAAGTCCCTACATAAAAAAACGTACATTTTCACACATAGATAGACTCAAACCTAAAACTTACCAAGACCTTTACACACGCCTTAGCCACCTTAGTTATACTCAATTTCTCAACATCTAATGCATATCAAATTTACTAAAGCCTTACAACTTAGGTCAAATCTGTATTGGGTTTTCAAGCCCAAACCCAGTTAAATCCCATATATACTTAAAATAGCCCAAACACCCCTATGACAATTAAACAATCAAAACATATATGTGCAAAAGAATTTTTTCAACTCAAGTTTCATTTAATAAATTCCAAGTCTTGTTTTAATTTACCCAATTATTTCTTAATAAAAGCCCACTTTCATGAATCTAAACTTTTACTAAACCCTTTTTTTTCGAAAAACAAAATATTTTTCTAAATAAGTCCAATTTTTTTAAGAGTTAAAATTTACTGAATCGCATATATATCCTTAATTACTAAAATTGCCTAATCTGACCCTTAGTGAGACTTATTGACCTAACTTAGATACTTTTGACATTTTTCTTTTTCAATTTGCATTTTTTTTTAAATTTAAATTTTTTTTATTTTTCATTTCTTTTAAATTTTTTTGAATTTTTTCTATTTTTCATTTTTTTTCCATTTTTTACATAAACCTAGCCCAAAAGTAAAAATAGAAAATAAAAAAAAGGAGATGTTTACACTTATTGAGTGCTAGAAAGGATGAATCGATTAATTTTAGGTATTTATTCACTTTACGATAAAGAATTTTATTTAAAGTTCACTTACTTTAAAACTAAACCTATTAAAGACCCCGTGTCAACATTATTTTATTTTATTTTTTTGTTTATCTAGTTGGTAATTGAATCCTTTGAAAATGTTGTATATCCCAATAAATTTGCTTTAATAGATTAGTTTTTAAAATTTAATTATTTAATAAATCTTTGATTTTATTTGCTTGGATTTAGATGAATTAATATAAATAAAAGTTAGTAAGCATTCATTGTGGTTTTAACCTAGTTCTAACCAGTTTTATTACTACATACACTACATAATGCACTTACTTGTAAATATATGCTTTTGTTATAATAGTAGAGTGAGGTTTAGCATATTAAGTTTTTGGTAACATTTTCATGGAATGGTTTGTGCTGATTTCAATTTTTAGGACTATTTACAACTAGGTTCTTTATTTCTTTGTTTATTTTCCCTATTTATTTTCATCTTCTTTGCTTATTTTCTTTTAATTTCTTTTTAGTGTCAATATCTGCTTCCTTTTATTTTACTTTGATAGGTGCTTACATTGGAAGATCATTGGAGCATAAGGTAATTAAGGATGAAAATTGTGTAATGTTTTTTCCATTGTGTTGTACTGTAGAGGTTCAAGTACAAATTCTTTCTTTTTAAGTATTATGAGAGAGAATCACTATATGAGACATGATTGAGATTCCACGACATAATTTCCTTGGAATCAATTGTTGGTATTTTATGATGGAATTACGTATCATGATAAAATTAGGATTGAAGCTGCTTTAGAGGACCATTGACAAATTTGCCAGTCATGTACGTAATTAAAATAATTGACAAATTAGCTTACTGTAAACATGATGAATGACCTCCCTTTTTCATTCCGATGATCATAGCTCCATAAAAAGAGAAGAGTACTAAAAAATTATTAAAGGATTTGAAGCTACTTTGGAAGACCATTGACAAATATTCCAGTCATGTAACTGATTAAAATAATTGATAAATTAACCTACTACGAACATGATGAACGACCTCCCTTTGTAATTCCTATGATCATAGGTCTAGAAAAAGAAAAGAGTACTGAAAAATTATTGAGGGATTTGGAGTAAAAGTGGGAAGAAAGATTTGGAAGGCAAATTTCAACCATCCAAAGTTTAGAGACTCAATTAACGTAGGCATAGAGCTCTTAACAACCACAATGGTGGCTGCAAAGGCATATCAATCACAAGAGAATCCTTGTGCAAAGAAGAAGGAAATAAATCGTTCTAAGTCTATTGAGAACAAGGAACAACTAGAATGGTTGATAACCATGTTTGAAGATTCAAAAATTGATTGCTACATTCAGATAACAAGAGAGTGGTAAAGAAAAGAGAAACCAGTCTAAGAAGTAGCAATTGAGAAGCTTACTAATGAAACCTTAAAAGGGTTTGAGAGACTAAAGAGACAATTTTAAATTGTTGTGAAAGCTTTCACCTCAACTGAGCTAGTTAATGTAATAAATCTAAGGTCAAGCAAGAAAGTTGAAACTCAAGAAATACCAGCTTCTACATTAAAGTCAAAGAAAGAATGGTATAGCAGCATTGCATTCTTGAAGTGTGTAAGCCTAACGTTAAACAATTTGTACCTACTGTACCCTATCCAAAGCAATTGAAGAAATAGAAAATGATGAAGATTATGAGTTGTTTTTGGAAATGTTTAAGAAGTTAGAAATTAATATTCCTTTAACAAAGTTACTTAAGCAAATACCTCATTATAGATGCTAGTTAAAGGAAAAAATGGTTAGGAAAAGGAAAATAAATTAGAGAGAATCAATTATGTTATCTCATGCATACACTAAAGCATTAAAAGATGCCTTCCCCCTCAACTTAAACGATTAAGGGAAATTTGCTTTATATTGCACAATAAGAGATAAAAATCTCAAGAATACATTATGTGATATAAGTATAAGTAT